>JAOXJM010000063.1:37151830-37181446 GCA_026413425.1 Tringa solitaria
CTTTTTTGCGTTTACTGCAGTAGAATAGCATCGTCTACTGATAGGAAGACAATTTAATTTGTGATGACAGAAATACAGAGTGCTTTCAGAGTTGTCCTTTGTAATGTATGTTTTTAATCGAAAAAATGATCTATAACTTTTTTTATATTAGTTCAGAATGAGCAAGGGATTGGAATACATTCCGCGCATCGACATTTTCAGCATCTGTGTACAGCTCTACTTCTGCTAAATTTAATATAGTTTGCTGTTTAGGGTCAGAGATCAGCAGCTGCAATATGGGAAGAGGCAATAAATAGAAATGATATACATTTTTCTACCGTTCATTTTACAGACCCTGTCCTTCATTTGCAGTCGGGTTCCAAACTGCTTGATCCGAGAGGAAATCTGATTTGTTGGTGTATTGCTTTTCTGAAGAGCCCCCATATATGTAGTTAGATTAAAATTTAACTCGTTAAAATTATGAATGATGTTTCAGCTCTATATTCATAACATATTCACCTGTCCCATTATATCCCTATGTTTTTTCTAAGGCACAGTTTGCTAAATCAGCAGATTTGCTCTACAATGTTTAATGTAATATTTCACTTTATTATAGCTGTATGCATTCTATATAATTCTATAGTTTATTATTAACTTGGTTCAAATTTCTTTGGTTGTTGATTTTTCTCTGTTTATAATCCAAAGAATATTTTGCTAGATTTGCACATTTCTCCATTATAAATTTAAATAAACATTAAAATATGAAATGAGTATCGATTTACAAATTAACAAATGGAAATAAAGTTAAAAAAAAAAAAAAGTCATTTGTAGGACTCCATCCTCATTGATGCTCTCTGGGTTTATTTCAATATTGAGCAAGTTTTAGAGTTAATAACTGCATTTTCTACATTTTTATGTTTAATTTTTAAGAAGGACATTGTCAACTACCTTTTTTAATAGTTTTAAATGCTTTGAGTTTTAGTCTCTATTGTTTGTAGCACTCTCGTAGATGCTTGGAAATAAATTTTCTTTCCCTGCTGGTTTTGTCCTTTTTCATTTGCCTATTTTGCCCGTTTCCCAGCAAATACGCCCTTACCATAGCATTTATTAAGTCACTCTGGCTGATCTGAGCCAAGGCTGCCTCGGAACTGCTGGGAATTGCACTCCTGAGGTACCACCCGCAGCACCCCCGACACGACACGCAACACCGTGATCCCCGGGAAGGGATCTGACTGCAGGAGGTATTTTAGCGCAGTCGCTCTCGCTCCCCCCGACGGAGCGCGGGGATGGACGGAGCCTCACAGCCCGGGAAGGCAACCGAAAGATTAATTGCGACTTCAGCGGGTTTGAAGACAAACCTTAATTAAAAGGAGGATCACCACGCCTCAGCCAGGTAAGGCAAGGGACAGAAGAAAGCACAGATGACGTTTTGGCCTCCCAAGTCCTGCCTGAGACAACATTTGGACATCATTTGGAGGGAGGGACACAGCAAAACCCCTCCAAACACCCTCAGTAACCGACAGCGTGGCCATCGTCACCAGGAGTGATGGTTATTTTGAGAGCTGAGCGTGCTCCTGTTGGCAAAATTAGGTCACCAGAAGAACTTGCATCTGAGCAAGGTTGATGTCCCTCCCTCCTGCCTCACCTACATCCACAGCTCTTTTGTACACGGCATCTCTCCTCACTGGCAAGAAGCAATTAGGTATGCAAGTTTAGTGCTGGTTGCTAAGGAAACTCTCAAAACTTCCCCTGATAGGGAAGGGGAGGGTTTGTTCGGGATCTGTTCGATCGCCTCTGTCATGGTCTTGCCATTATGTCAAGCAAGTTTTTTACGCTGTGTCAGAGGGTTCAAGCTTGTGAGCTTGCCACCAACATCTACGTCATCTTGTGCAAGATCGTGCCTCAGAAGCCGATACGACCACAGAGGAGAAAAGCTTTTAAATAATGTCCATGTTTTCTTGGCTCCATGTTGTTGACTGACCAACAAAATGAAATGCTGAATTTTACCATGTTGGTGCTGAGAAGCTTACAGAAAAAGTGAAGCCTGAGAATTTAAATCGAGATGACAAAAAAGGCAGCATTAGCCTGCTGGGACCCAAAAGGCTGGAATTCTTTTATGACTTCCCCACCCAGCAGAATTCTCAGCATTACATGTTTTTGATGCAAGGCTCAGTTAAAAAAAAAGAACCTGATCTAGGCGGCCCCTGTGCAGATTTCCACTTTGGTGACTGATTGAAACACTGAGCTACTGTAACCAAAGCTGAACAATCGCCACCAGAGTCACGTTCTGTATGAAAAAAACCACCCAAACATTCACTAGAAAGGACTGGCTCATGTAAGGGAACGAGGGAGCTTGTCAGAATTAGTCAGAGGGAGGTCTCTGGAGCCTTGCTATTGTTTCCACTAATTTGGGCTGAGACTGGGGCTAGACCAGTGTGACCCAGTTCCATGCCCAGGCATGCTAGTGACCAAGTTTTCTATTATTCAATGTCACAAATCTCAGCATTTGCCAGGAAGGCTGTTTCAAATCCTTGAGAGACCCAACTGGAACAGCTGCGAATACCCAAGTCACAGAAGACCAATGTTAACCAACTCTGCCCTCGACTGAGATCTAGAGATTCGTACTCACTTGGAAAACGTGCTGCTTGCAGCTCTCCACCAAGTCCTGGGCCTTGTTGCCAAAATCAGATCAGATCTTCTGCTATCTCACAGCTGAGAAATGCCGACACTAGCTAGAGAGAAAAAAATAAAAATATCACTCCATAGTTTTTTTTAAAGCTCTTCTCTGAATTTTAAGACATGCCTAGCATTTTTTGTGGTTCGCGAAAGAGACTTGGCCTTTGTGGCTGCTTTGGCCTGAGGTTACTGATTGCTTTTCACTTATTTCTGTTTTTTGAAAGAAGTGAAAAACATGTTTATTTTAATTGACCAAATCCATATGCTGCTCTCCAGGCCTCCCTGCAAGTGAAGGCTTTATTTTGTTGTTGTTTCTTCTTTTCCACCCTAAATCATTCCATGAGTCCATGACTCACCACTCTGGCTGCCAAGGCACTCTTCCTCCTGCTCTATCACCAGCAGGCCTTGCAGAGCTGCTTTACAAACCTGAAGTGCTTCTGTATTGTTCTTTGTGCTATACGGAGCCCTTAAGAGGGGCAGGGGGTGGGGGTGGTGTGGTTTTTGTTGTTTTTTTTTTTAATTTTATTTTGGCAGTCCAATGCTTTCACTTCCACAACTACAAAAACTGGCTTTCCCTGTTCACGTGCTGTGCTCAGTGCCCTGTCTGTGGGTGGTGAGGAGCGATTTTTCAGGCAGTAATAAACTCCCTCGTACTTGGCAGGGTGGCTTTAGAAACCCCCGTTGTCCCCCCACCACCAAAGGTGGCCCTCCGTCCAGGAGACGGCTCTCCCTGCTGCAGCCTGAGCTCATATTTTCCTTCTTCTTATTAGCGTACTGAAGAAAGTCATCATTAATCAAACGCAAGCACATTTAGCAAAGTTCAACGTGTATGAAAAATTTATGTCAACCTTTAGGCTCTATGACAGCCCCAAGGCTTCACTTAATAAGTTCTATAATGACTTACTGTTAATGGCCGATTCACATTATCTCTTTGAGGTCTACTGGGCCTTTCAGTAACATTTGCTGTTATTGATTTTGGAGCTGTTGTGCGTTACCCAGACATAGAAGCAAAACTGTTGTTTATGTTCTTTGCTTTCTAAAATGGAAAGTTGGCTGCATTAAACTATAAAAACTCATAGAACGTACTTTTCTCTCCTGTTAATTTATGTGGCTCTAGTACAGCCAATAGTGAATGAAAGAGTAGCTACTTGGGGTGGGTGCTGGCAGAAGCTCCTGAAAATCACTAGAAATTTGATATATCTTGTCCATTGATTTAGCAGAAATCTCCACTTCAAAACCCATCATTAGACCATCTATCACCCTTGCTAACAGGCTCAGGAGAGGTCAAAGGCAGAATGGGTGACTGCCCTAGGTTCTGCACTTTTGGTCGCTAATGAGTCACATTTAATCTCAGACATTTAATTTTTTTTTTCATAATTTTAGCATCTGCGGGGAAAAAAAACTCAAAGGGAAAGGCTTCTGACACAACTGAGCACAGCCTATTTCTGCGGCTGTACACACGGCTCCAGCAAACGCTTTTTCACTAAACGCAATCTCTCAAGACTGTTCAGTACTCATAACTCTGGTATTATTTTCTAAAGCCCAGCTCCTGTACACCCTCACTATTTAGCACACTGTTTACTACTGCGAATAAAGGGTAGCACTCAGCAGTAAGCATAATGAGGTAACAGTGCCCTAATCTAAGTGCTCCCCCACTACTGGAAGCTAATCTCTCGCGCTGTGTTGGATCATCATTAAATGAAGAACAGGAACCCTTTCTGTGCTCCACACGCTGCCACCGCGCTGCAGCCGACGCTGAGTGCCCGGTGTCACGTACAATTCTTTCATGGAGAAAAATTCCACCAATAACACCTCAGTAAGTGTCTCACCAAGCCCCGCTCAACTGGCATACTGGTTTTGTCACGGCCACCCAAAGAGGACTGACTGTAAGGTTCATTCATGTGAGTAACAGTATGCAACTGTAGTAAAGGGGAAAAAAATACAAGAGGGAACTAAATAAAGCCATAGCACCTGCTTTAAAACATTTTGAAAATCCAGAAGCCAGCAGCAGGAACGCATTGTATTGAGATCTACTGTAATTCACCAGCAGGGTCAGGACCTGCTGTCGAGCCACTATGACAGGTAGATCAAAAATCAGAAGTTTTTCTTTCTTGCTGCCCCCTTCCCCATCACACTCACAAAACTCAACTCCCTGATTGCAGAGAGGCAAGGTCAGAACCCTCCCCTACTGAGCACACACACTCACCACCACCCAGAACGTGGATACGAGGCTTTTTTTTCTTCTGATGTGCCCAATGATCCGGTGTAAAGCCACGGAGCCAGCTCCCTGGAGCCATCTGTCAATGCCTGGCATGGCTTCTGCATCACCAGCCTCACCTTCCTGGTGCTGGACTGGGGGCTCCCTGCTGGAAGAAGCGGGCGAGTGTGTTCAGAAAGCTGCTGGCTGCTTTTCAAGTGAGATCACAGTATAAACAAGCTATTTATCACCAAACTCTTTAAAGAATTAAAAGCTGTGCATAACCCTGCATATTCCAAGGAGACTACTGCTGGTAAACTCTTCTCAGCCATAGAGGATAATCAGAAACTTTAGCAAGCAAGCTCTGCTGTTAACTCTGCTTCAAAAAAAAAAAAAGGGCATCTGTACTTGACTGTAATAAAAAAACTAGTGCAAAATGTCTGCATGATAATAACAGAGACCACAGTTTTAATGAGAGTTGGGGAAAAAGAAAGACTAGAATGTCTGACTGTTTATTTGCCCTTGGTGGGTTACGAGCTAATATGAAAGTCCCTGCTTTTTTTAGCATGGAGGTCAGTGTGGAGCTGTGCTAATAAAAGAGCATCAGACTCCCACTGCACCTATAAAATTTGGAACCTGAACTAACCCTTCCAGAGCGGTGCATGAAGCCTTATGCCAGCAATTCATTGCACAAGTGGCCCCTTCCCATCACAGGTACAAGAGGTGAGCCAAATTTCAGTAACAGCCAGGCGGGCTGTTTATTTGGCACCGTGGAGGTTACTGTAATAATAATAATCTGCCTCTGAGAGCCCCGACCACGTCCTTTCCTGTGACCTCCCTTGTAAGCCCCGGGCGTTATCATTCTTTGCTACAAATTTGTGTTGGCTGCAGAGTCTAAGGGCAAAATTTATGGGCTATTCACGTGAGGCAGGAGCTGGAATACTCACTCACAGAGGAGAGACCAAGGGCTCCCTGCCCAGTGCAGGGGGCAACCATGCTGTCCTGGGAGCAGTGTGGGTCTGCTGGCTGCAGAGCTGCATCTGCCAAGGGAATAACACACTGTGATCAAACCACCAAAAAAATCCACCTCTGATGCGAAAAAGACTTCTCAGATTGAGGAGCCAGGCCACTGATGAGAGGCAGGATTTCTAGGGAGGTCACCAGGCAAGAGGAGAGGTGCTGAAGCAAAGGCAGCAGGGGAAGGAGGAGGAGCTCACCTTAAACCATCCTCATCTCCCTGCGTTTACTTTAATATTTGTCTAGAAAGTTCTTTGAGGGAAGAGCGGGAGGAGAGAAGATTCAGGCAAAGTACTTTGTTGCTGATTGGTAAAATGTCATCTAGGGAGAGAGGCAGAAGTCTACCAGACAAGATAATCTGAGCGTGTATGAAGGTGCAAAAGGGACGTGGGTCTCCGTGCTTGTCTCAGCCCCGTCCTGCTCCAGCCACCACTCTGGTTGTGTTGCCACCAAGGAGACCTGACACCAAAGCACAGATGGGGAGATAAATCAAGGTGGGGAAAAGGTTTGCTTCTATGATAGAAGAAAGAGGGCTGCTCTGAGGCCCTGCAGATGGGAACAGCTCCCTTCAGGAGGTCCTGCGGATCTGCTGAGGGTGCAAGAGTCAAGACTACTGCTGACTTCAAGTGTCACCTTACAGCACTTAAAGACCCCTTTCTTTCTCTCATAACTCCATTGAGCTTTACGAATAGTGACAGACCCCTAAAAACCTTTAATCCATTCTCTGCTGGGTCCCTTTCCAATCATGTTGTGCTCCAGGACTCCCCTGTTGGTTTGGTACATCTCTGCTGTCATTGCAGTGGTGGGGTCAGGTCAGAGCATCGCTATGAAGCATTACAGATCACTCACAAAAGCTTCCTGGTTCCTCACAGCTGAATGGCAGTGAAGTGGGATGTCCAGCAGGTAAAAGACTGTTGCACTTAATGGGCCAAATTAAGAGTTATTTATCTGCCAAACAGTTTCCATCTCTCTCTCTCTCTCTCAGAACCTTCAGAATTAGTCACTGTCTGTCATTTTGAATCCTGTCATCATTTAAACTCAGATGACTTCATTGTTTGCATTGCTTTATTAGACCTGATTTCTGACACCTGAACTCCTCACCTCTTTGAGAGTCTCCTCTCAGAGAGAGGAGTTCAGCTTTTTTAACTCTATTTGTGCTACTCACAGGAAATGCCAGGTGCTTGATTTGGTCTCTGGGGTTTTGTTGTTTTTCTCCCTGAAAGATGCAATTCTCTTTCTTCATCTCTTTTAGATTACATTTAAAACGCATTCTGCTTGCCACCCCGAGTTCTCCATCAGTGTCCTTGCCACAAGCATCCAGAACTCAGTGTATTACTCTCTGTAAAGAAAATTTACAGTACAGGTTTATTTTGTTTCAGTTTAACATCAGTGTTGTCATGGAGGAGCATAACATCACTCTCAGCAGTTTAATGAATAAATAAGATAAATACTAAAGCATTGCTCACTTCTACAGGTCCTTCTGGTTCATTTGCAAAAGGTACAAGGAGCATAGATGTTGCCTAAGGAATGAGGGCAATGTTTGTAAAGTTTAGGGCCCATATTAATCAGAGGTAAAGCCAGAGGGATCACCAGAGTTACACTAGGGAGAAAGGTGGCCATATGCAAATTTAATGCAGAATAGTCTCACCCTGCCAAAAAAAAAGAAAAAGAAAAACACAGAGGGTTTTAGGGGCTGCCAGTGCATATTATTCAACTTTCATTAACTCTCCTAAGAACAAGCCAGAGAATTGAATTTGGATTCTTGCTGCAATGCTAAACTGCAGCCCATCTGTTTTCCATCCCCGACAATGGATAGGCCAAAATTTAAGTAAAAGAAAGAAAAAAATTGCTCTAAGATTTGAAGGTTTAAATAGCAGTTACCTCAAAAATCTGGTGCATCTCCCCTCTTTCAGAGACGTGTTGCATAAGAGCGTTTTGTGTTCGGGCTTCTTACGCCTGTGTTTGAACACTGCTTGAAATGATTCAGGAGTTTTGCTTGACAAACGGTTGCTGTGATCCAAGGCCCATATGGCTTGTTTTGGAGTGTGTAAAGGTCACTGCTTCTGTTAATACAACTAGTACAAATACTTCCCTGCCATCTGACGATGTTCCTCCTTATTCAGATTGGCAGCCATCCCCCCCCCCCCCCACAATCTGGAATTTCCTTTCAACGTGGGTTGTTGAAGTGGAGATGATAACAGTTTTAAAATCAAAGGTTGAATGCTTCTGTTGAGTTATACTTGGAACCGACCATGTTCTGTACAGTGAGAACATCCCATATGGAAAGGACATATGTGTTGGATACAATAATACATAAATAGTGGATACAATTTTATATAACCCTTATATTCTTATAGCTGTTACATATACTTCTGTAATGAGACAGGTGAAATGGATGACTTACTTCGATACTGATATTTAAGTCCATATGTCGAAAGCTTACACAATAAATAGGAAGGTTTACAGACAGATTTAGTTTTTCACTATTTTTCAAACATTTGTGTTGACATAAGACACCCTTGAAAACGCTGCTGAGATGTCCTTACACAAGAACACCATAGACAGCACTGCAACTTCACACTACGAGATCCACCTTGGATGGACACACACGTGCACACACACACCCCAATATTTGTAAACTGCCAACTATAAACCACCTAACCTCATTTTTTTCATGCATTAGTTTAAAAAAAAAAAGTTTTCAGAGGAACAGAGTTTGTGAAAAGTTTCATAGAATGTTAGAGCTAAGATTAAAAGAATCCTGACAAATGTTTTTGTTACAGAGTTTCTGGATCGCTAAGGTTTGGAGCAGCGATGTGGAGCCTGCCAGCAGGAGAACCACATCAGCCCTGATCTACACTCAGCTCTCCCTAAGAAAACCCATCCAAATGTAAAAAAATGTAAAAGATTCAGAGGGGAGGAAAAAAAAAAAACAAAGCCAACCCAGCCTCTCAGTGTGCAGATGCTCAGTGATGACCTGTTAGTACTTGGCAGCCAAATTCTCTAAAGAGTCCGGGCAGCAAAGTCTCCCATCTTCTCCTTGCCCTCCCCAGGCTCAGCATCAGCCCCCACCAACAAGCTTGAGCCTTGGGCTGCCTCTGAAGAGAGTAAAAGCAAGATGTAGGAGGGGTCAACGTAATGACATCTCTGTTTATTTTAAAGGCATGTAAACACGTTTTCTTAAGAAATTACAGTCATTCTATGAACCTGAGCTACTCAGGGTCAGAAGGAACAGTGACGACACATTTCAAGCTCACACTAAGCTAGTTGCAATCATTCTTTTCCTCGTGACCACTGTTGTTATTTTATTAATTTACAGAACTTTTCAGAAATTGTGGAATTATTTGTTTTCCCTCTTGTGCCTGAAACACTAGAACTAGTTTTGCTGGAATAATTTTTCTAAACATTACTATTCTACTTTTTCGTCTCTCTTTTTTTTTTTCCCCTCCATTTTTCTGTCAGTAAATACGAAGCACTGATATTGCGTTGTGAGAACCCTTTCTTAGGCTTACTATTTGAGGAGGAGGTCTGGGGAAATACGTTGTTCTCTTAACATCTGTTCCCTGGAAATGAATCACCTATCAGCCGAAGAACCTAATGGTTCATGGCCAGGCAGTTATTAGAGTCACATTAAGCACTGAAATGCAGCTGCCTTTCTCCAGTAGCCAACAAGCCTTGTAACAGCAATCCACACGCTTATGCTACACTTCTTCATACTTCTGATTAAAAATTAGCTGAGTGTTTTAACTGAGCTGTGTGCCCATGGTATATAAAAGAAGCATTTTAAAGACTTCAAAGCTCTGTTGGTGTCCAGTGGGGGCTTCAAAAGAACCCTAAATCTGAAATGTCCTTTTTTTCAAAGCAATTCCCGAGATCCTCCTTGTAAAAGGATCCGTGCTCCATGAAGCTATTTTAAAGTTTTCACCTTCTTGTGGAACTAAGCAATTTTTTTGTTTGCTTGTTTGTTTTCTAAGTAATTGAAAAGGCTGTGAATCAAACAGGATGGAAAAAAAAATAATCCTACGGTGCATTTGAATGGCCAGAGCCAGGCTATTAAGGAACAGATTAACTCTGCAGAATGGGAGTATTTTAACCAGCACGACCACTACAAACTGAACCCTACCTCGCTGCTTCGCACCCAGCAAGTGATTCTTTAATCAACTAATTTACAGCTTTGCAGACCCAAGAAAAAAGAACCAAAACCAGACTACTTCAGAAGCACTCACAGACTGAGTTACCTAGAAAAAGCTTAATTTCGTTTCTGTAACAATCTAATCACAATCACACAATCAGTATTGACATAGTTAGGCCTTTACACTAGGTTGGTGGGGATTTTCAGACCCACCAAAAAAAAAAGAGGAAACTTCCACAGGTTCCCCCTACAAACCACTAAGGAAGTTATGGGGAGAGCTGCAAATAGCCTTCTTGCACCCTCCTGCTGCCTCCCCCACACTCTCAGTGTACCATCTCTGGTGCTCACCCAACCTTCTTCTGTGCCATTTTTTCTGGGAGAAATCTCTTTATTATGATTATTATTATTATTATTATTATTATTTTTGAATTCTGTCTGGTTAATGAGATGAAATGATAAAGCAATAAGAAAACTGACTAAATAACATTTCCTGGATACCAACCAAATTGGATGCAAAGTTTTACTCACTGTGACGATGACCCTTTGTTCTTACCAAGTCTTCGGATCACTGCAGGGAGGTGCTACCATTTGCTGACGCAGAAATTCCTGTAGCCCTTGGAACAGTGCATGGCTGATTCCACAAGTCATCCTGTGCATTATCTTTTACGTCTTCCCCTTTAAAAATATTCAGAGATACTGTGAAGCTTGTTCCACAAGTCATTTCCAAGAAAAAATGTGTTTCTACTTTTTTTTTATTTAACATACTTATCATTCATTGACTCAGACTGACACATGTGCATATAACTTCAGATTTCCAACAGATTACTGTATATTTTGGCAGCCTTCATTTATTGCTATTAAATTACTTGTGTTTTTGTAGGACTGAGTAATTGTATTGATAGCCCTTAAACATTGCTCCTATAGCAACTGCTGAATTTTGAGGCGCTTCAAGAAACCAGAAATTTAAACAGCAACGTTAAGACTTAACCCACTATTAAAAAAGTAATAAATAGTGTAGTTGAAAGAAAGAAAGAGAGGGAGGGAGGGAGGAAGGATAGACTTACCAAAATACATCGGTATATATGCCCCCATATTTATATTCCTTGAGACTGCAGAGGAATGGAAATCTAACTCTAAAGGCTCAAAAGACCTCAAAAAAAGACTCTACGTTTATTATTTTTTAAATCTCAGGGTTTTCAGCTTATCAGTTTAGTAGGCCTGGCTCACTGCTTTTGATCTCTTGGGGTTGGCAGTTTGGGAAGCAGATTTCATTACAATAAAAGAACAGGTGCCATTCACATTCTTAACTTTTTTTTTTTTTTTTTATCACTGCATAATATACATCTGTCTTACTGATACAACACAAAACAGAAGCCCTGAGCACCCTTTACTGATTATTCCACAACATTTTTCTTAAGAGCGGGACTGTTCCCCTGTTCTGGTCAACCTCTAATTAACAGAGCGATAGCATCACTGTAAAACTGTGCAATTCCTATTTTAAATAACGTTTAGTGTGTACTGCTGCCCTTTTCTGTGAAAGTATTACTGAGTGTTTTGGCACAAAGATATCTGCATTTCTATATCTTCTACCAATTTTACAAAGGTTTTATAAGGCTTAATGAATGGAAAATGCTTTGAAAAGCTGTAGATAAAAGGCAATTTTGAAGGCAGTCATTAGTAGTAAATACCCTCATCAAAATTTCTCTTGCTAATCCTTTATCCTCTAGCTGTGCAGGCTGTGCTGACAGCACAAAACCACCAGTCCTCCAAGGTTATTCTAATACTAACTTACAGACGGCAACTATGAGAGTCACTTATATTTATAACTTTGCTGGCACGAATGTCACCCTCTTACCAACTCTGATCACTTTAAAGTGTGCCACCTTAACACTACAGAACAATAGCAAAAAGAAATTCATAGGCTTCCTAATAGTCTCACCATTAAAACTAATATTGTGTAACTGGAAATCAACTGCTTCAATTAATGGGAATATATGGCTTCATTTTGTAGGCACAACCTTTACGTTTGAAAGTTCGGTGACATATGGGTTCCCACTGGTGCTATAATTACACCGTGCCTAAAAGTCATCATTAGTTTAAAATGTGGAGGTGCTATTTTTTTATAATGAACAATCTTGTGCTGGTTAAGAGTGCACCAGTCCTTTTTTTGCTCCAGTTTCAATGGAACTCATTCATTTTGTTCACAGTTCCCCCCAGTGGCTGCTACACACCCCTTGGCATCAGCGTGGGACTGCCAGGCTGGCAGCCCTGCCCGGGAACTGCAGACCTACAATGGGCCTCTTTAAAATGGGCTATAATTGCAAGACAATGGCTTATTGTTTTTCATATGGTGAGGGGTAATGTCCTTTCCAACACAGTAATTAAATCTCTGCGCCCCAATAGTCCTCCTCCTGCAAGAAGGTAACAGGAATGTTCAACGTGGGTAGGAGGCAAAAATGAGCCTAATTGAGACAGGTCCTAAATGATTTCAAAAAACTGGGTGAGATACTGATGATAACCTGGGGAAAGCAGCCACTGGAGAAGCAAGAGACAAAAAGGCTCCCCCCAGGTGCTTGACTGCAGCCGTTGGTTACCAAAATTTGCAATATGAAGGTCATGTTTAACAGTCATTCCCGTATATAAAACTGTGGCTCCACGAGCATCTGGCTGTGTTTGATCAGGACGCTGCCCATGTTGCCTCCAAATTAAGTGGTTGGCTGGCTGGCTTTGTTTTTTTTTTTTCAAACTGAAAATGTATGTTAGATTTGTCAGAACAATGTTTTTAAAGTTTTGGGGGGACAGGAATGGATTAGAAGCTCACCAGAGAATGAAAGCATTTACTTTGATCTGCAATGAACACTTCATTTTGGATTTCAGTATTTTAAGAACACCTTGGTATGGTACAGAGGAAAAGTTTACATACACTTGAAATAAACTTCCAAATGAAAACTAATGCAAATGGAAACAGGGAGATGTGTTTAAAATCTGTCAAAACTAAATGTTTTCATTTTTATAAAGTTTCGTGGGGCGTTTTTTTGGGGCATGAATATTTCAATGAAAGCAACTTGTGACTTGAAAATGCACATCAATGCCAAGTGTCTGCATTTCTCACACAGTTCTTGTAATAATCTGTCTTTTGGTTGTGTATCTTGACAGCTGTGGATCTTGTAGATCCTATAACCACTTTGTTACCTCAGACAGCCACTTTAACTCTGAATAAAAAAACTCCACACCCAGTCACATTTCCAAAGCAGCAGTAGAGAGGCATCAACATTGCTCAAAGCAGAGAAATGCATTTATTTGCCTTCCCCATAGCACTGACTATCTATGAAAGACCTGGAAGCCTTTTTAAATCATATGAGCCTGAGGTCAGTGAAGATGGAAAAGCATTTTTTTAATTAAGCTACAGATGATAACAAGAACTGGGGAACACTGATCAGCCTCCACTCCCTGCCTGTCACTCTCTCTACAGAGAAATTGTCTTGTCTCCTGTTATGTACTAAATGATCTGGACCAGTCATTTTTGTACCTTCTCTCTCCTCGTCAGGCAACTATCATTTGGCCAACAAAGCACTTGGGTTACTGTTTCCTTGTAGTAGAAACAAGGACAACCAGCACAATACTGCTTGTGAAGGCCAAGGCTTGGATTTGGAATCATTCTATGGTTCTGTGTAGCCTGAAATGTTGAACACTTTGGTGGAAAGCCACGGGATGGCCATGGCAGGAGTTTTGATCACGGTACCTGTCTTTGAAGGTGTCTATCATGCTCCTCCCAGGTGGGCTCAAAGCAACTCAATCTCTGCTTCTTTTCTGTCCTCTTTGCCGTTAATTATTTCTTGTGCCCACTTGGCTATTATTCTGCTTCATGTTACGTGTGTCACGGAGAGGATTAAAGCAACCAGGCTGATGGAAGATGATGTTCCTACGGTGAGAGAAGGGCAGGTAGGAAAACGCTGTGCTGTGGCAGACCGTCGTGCAGTCAGTCAGGGCTGGAGGAGACCATGGTGCAGTCAGTCAGGGCTGGAGGAGACCATGGTGCAGTCAGTCAGGCACGGCCGCTCACACAGACTCCCTACGGGATCCCACAGGATCGTGTCTGAGCTTCACTCTGCAAGAAGCTATAGGAAGGGAAATGTCCATGACTCACTACTCCTGTCTGAAATACTTACGTGCAGTCTGTGTACCTCTGGTTGACTCAGTCTGTGAGAAGGCCCCCCAGCTATTTGAGCCCCGTGAACACTCCTTCCCTATTTCCCAGAGATTCCTTTTCAATTAAAGAACGCTGCCGTTTCCTTTGATGCGCAGATCTCTAACCACTTACAGTTTCACCCGGCTCCCCCATCGCTAGCTGGGGAGTGTTTCTCCAGCCCACACCTCCCTCCCCGGGGCGCTGGTGTCTGCTCAGCCCTCCCGCACACTCACCCGCATCTCCCGACGCCCCCAGCCTCCCGCCTCCGCGCTCACACCCGAGGAGCAGAACAGATACCCACTTTTACCAGATTTCACCTGCCATATCCAAGTAACACCCTGAGGACAGTCATTAGGCAATGTTAATTATGGCAATCAGCCTACCCAGCCTGACCTAATTATAAATAATTAGCTTATCCCTTTATTTCCAAACCTCTCTCCCTAGTGAGACGGTACTTTTAAGATTTTTAAACTAGCAAAACTCCCCTCACAGATTTGCTTTTCACTCATAACAACCTTGACATTAAAGGCCTAAGCCCATGTAGTCAACTGCTCCCAGACCTGGGGATAAAGAAACGGCCCTTCAAAACTTAAGGAATTACAAGTGTTATTTCTTAAGCTATTTCACTGGTGCAGGGTATCTAGTGGGATTTTTAAAAATAGTTATAGGTGACAACGTTCCATCAGATGCCCATTTTCCTTAAAAAAAAAAAAAAAAAAAAGATTTAAATGCCTTTTTAAAAAATCATGTGCTTTTGGATGACAGTTATACCTCTCAGCACCATTGTAGTGAAGAAAGTAAACACAGCACAAACTATCATTGTTTGCAGTTATGCCATGTAGCAAATAAGACCTTTACTTACAGTACCCTCTGGCCATTCTTTCCCGTTATAGTAATGACAATAGTGTGAAATAAATTAATTTATTTCTTTATCATGAAAGAATGCAATATTTTTATTTTTGATGCTTCAAGCAGCAATGATTTGTCTCTGTAAAATTATATTTACTAACTCTCGACTGTTGTTGAAAGCCCAACTCCATATGAAACTACACTGTTTTCAAAGTTTATGATTTGTTGCTCTCCTATTGCATTTTGCAAATGAGTGCCACACATGTGAGTTGATGTAACTGAAAGATTTATCCTTGTAGGCTCAAAACAGCTCTCCAAATGACTCTTCTGAAAAAAACTCTCCAAGGAACCTTCTAAGTCCTCCTTCTTGGCCCAAAGAAACACTTTTCCTTGAGTTCCTGGAGGTGATGTTCACTTAATGTCCACACCTCCATGCCAAGCAATGTACACCTGACATTTCACCCCTTTCACCCGCAGCCTTCTCTCCAAGACCACCAGTTAATAAAGTTTACTTCTAACCAGTCAATGAAGTTTCTAATAACCATTTCTAGGCTTTGCCCACCCACATCTGGGAGAAGCCGTAGAGCCTTGTCCTATTCAGACTCCAGCCAAGCACAAGTTTATGTTGTCACGCACTGATAGACCTTCCCCCCTTACCTTTCCCGATGAAAAGGATGCAGTTAAAACCAGTCAGTGATGTCACTCTACAACAATTTTGAAATAATTCCCATTCCAAGGGCAGTTTGTGCTCCTGGCTCACTTGTGCTGATGCAAAGTACTCCCAAACACATCAAAATTTCCAACTTTGAACACTAAGTCAAAGATCATTAAAGCCAAATTATTTTTTCCCTCCAATGATTCCCAGGTTCTCTGAATCAAACCCTGTTTACAGGAGTCTCCCAAGGGTTGTGCCTTTCTTTGCAAAGTTTAAAGCCACCTTTATGCACAGCATTTACCAATAGTTAGATCTGTAAATAACAAATCTCTCTGCTTGGTCAGAAATGCAACCGGTGTGATGACATTTTACTGAAGAAAAATATTCCAACGACTTCAAATGGAAACTGATTTCAAGAAGCCTACTTGCTTTGTACCATGAATTCTAAGCACAGCCTGGGGAACCGATAAAGATAACCTAAAATACATTTTTTTCCATTTTCTTGTGAGGCGTGTGATTCTGGACACTTCCAAAGGCACAGTGCCGGGCTAATGGATGACTGAGCCTTGCAAATTCCTCTGTTCTGTTTAATTTTACATGGAAGAAATGTTAGCAATGTTCTTGTGTCATGGAACCTGCCTTGCTACAAGAGATGGTTTGTGCCAATTACCACAAATAACACACATTTGCAGCTCAGACTACTCTAACCACTCTATCTGAATTTTCCTTGCACCACTGTAACGTGAGCATTATTTTAACTAAAGAAGGTCTGTACTGTTGGGTGTATTGGCAATACTCCTTCCATACAGAGAAGTGCAATTTGTTTAGCATGGCAAATTATGATATAAAAGAATGAATAAACAAAACCCTCATGACAAAAACCCTCTGTTATGGATGATAAATTAAAGTATTCTTTAAAAAAACCCTTCGACAAGCAAAACTTGACATGCTTTAAGCTTCATTTCTCCATGGATTATTATTCTTGCTTTTATTCTAACCCTTTAACATTATCTGTCTTCTCTCTTGTTTTCACTTGAGCACTACAAAACGATCCTCCACTCTGCTACTCCCCTTTGCAGACCATTATCCAGCCCCAGAGGAAGCTGCCTATCTCTCGGCTCTTGCAGGAATTCCTCCGTGCTGCTAACCTTTGCCTCCCTCGTGGAAAGCACAGCTCTCTGGCAGACTCCGGCTGTCTCTTATCTCTCTGATCCAGGCAGAGGTGTCAGAGTGTCCCAGGGAGCCATTAATCAATGGCCCCCCCTCTGCCATCAGCTCCTTAGAAGCTCTCCCTGAACTTGGAGTGCTTTTGGAGGCCTACAGCAAACAGGGCAAGAAGCTTTTACCACTGGTATCCTTCATAGATCATCTAACCCGATTGATGATGATACTGAGAATTAAATATTTATGGTTTAGAAGCATGGGAAAGTTTTGAAATATATATTTTAAATTTATATGAAAGGAGTAATGTCAATGCGTGCAAGATGCTTTACATAGTGTGCTCTGCCCTGCTGTATCTATGCTATCTTCATTCTTGCATCATATTATTTCATCTAAAGCTCATGTTCAGGAAGTTAAAAAAAAACACAAGAGAAAACCCACAATAAGGTGAAATAGAAGAAAGAAGCAGTCTCAGGCTTTTTGACTATTTAACCACTAGAAACAAAGAAACAGCCTGTCATGTTTCATGTTGCTGAAGTACCACTTAAGGCAGATGCTCCATATACATCACAATAATGAATAATTTACTATGACCATGATATCTAGGGATATGATCTCATTCTCTCCTCCCCTCCCCACAAGATCTGTAAGTACCCACAATGTCTGATGCCTTGTGGCTGGAAGACCCATAGATACAGAGGCAGAAGACATGGAGACTTTTCAGTTTTATGAACTGCATTTTGGTACAGAAACTGCCATCCATCCTAAACAGGCCAAACACTACTATTATTATTCATTCTATTTACCTTAACGATAGTAAAGCAGTACCTCTGCAAGGTTAAAGTATTTTTCATTACTCCGGAAGAGTAGTGACATTTCTATAATCTAAAATGTGAAGTCCTACATATCCTAGATATGAAACCTGACAGCATAATCTTTTATTCCCATTCTAAGCAACAATTTGCATGAGTGAGCGTTCTCAGGATTAGTTGCATAGTTCAAAAATGTCCAGGGCTTGTTCAGGATTAACAGGCTGTAGAAACAAGACATTTTTAAATTAAACTGCTGGGTTTTAAGGAATGTTTCCTTAATGGGTCATCACAACCCTTTTCTCCTGACTGAATGGGTTTTTCTAAACCACATTGTACTGACAAAGTCTTTTCAAGTCAGCTAAAAATACAAAGTATTCTAGCTATATGATCTACATAAACCAAACAAAGAAACACTACTGAATATAAGAAATTTTCTCCTGTGCAGGCCAGCACAAAGTCTATGCCCTACATAAATATTCTGGCTGCTGTTCAGAAGGGCTGATTTCACCTAAAATTACAAATTTAGGCACGAAATACCAAACGTATGAATTAATTGCTTCCATAGGTACCATTAATTTTCTCACCTACCCCTTTCTATCTGTCTAATATTATACTTCAAAACGTGAGCCCAAGGAACAAAATAGCAGTATCTGACGTGAGGTCTGGAGACACCCCATGACTTTCCAGGATCTCGGAAAAGGAGACATACAACTAAGCCATAAACTAAGGCCCCCTCAGTTGAGAGCATCATTGCATTGCTTTGAACGTAGCACACTGCCTCCTATTTTGCGTTAAATCGCATTTCCCTCCACAACATTTAATCTTATTATATGAGAAATTTGAGCATGCTTTCTGCATAACCAAGAAATAGCTTTACAGTTCTGAGCGAGTTCTCCAGCTCCCATGGCCTGGCAGTGCCTGCTGGGTCTCATTCCCAGTCACTGGAGCTCTCCTTTCCAGCGTTCCAGACATTATTTTGGCAGAAGGCTTCCAGCACCCACTTATCTACAGAGGAGGATCTGCCCGTCTGGCATCAACAACAGCTCGTTGTGAGATCCCTATCTTTTAAGGAATGGCAAATGGTAGGATCAGTTTAGATTGGGACAAGTAAAGCAGAGAATTATCTGTGTTTTTCCTGACTTTGGTGAGCTCATGTTTTAACTTCAACATTCCACCAGGGAAGTCTGTTTTTAATATAGGCAGATAGACAGCACGATAAACTTAACGATGTTATAACAAGGAGAGCAGGCGCAGTTTTATCTTCATGGGAACGTAGTCAGGTTATACATTTAGCCTTTCATTTAAGCATTTAAAGCTGGAATTTGAGTAGGCATCACGTCAAACTGCTTTATGGGCCTGGGTCTTGGGAGAGCGGAGAACGCTGAGCCACCAGCCCCCGGGACACCAAACGCCAGGAGTTGGACAACCCTCTCTGTGTCAGATCAACAAAGGAACTGAGTTTCAGCGCTGCTAAAACCGGAGTAAAAACGGAGACAAGAGGGAAGGCAGGACTTTGTCTGGCTTCAGAATACCAAAGAGATGTGCATAAGATCACACATCATCAGTTGACAAGGACAGCCCAAAGAACTCGGGCTCCTCCATCCTACTATTCTGGTTCTACTATAATATTGACTCAGGTTGCATACATCTATAATGCTCCTGCCTATCGAGCCATGTCAGTATCTGTGCTCAGGTCCATAGATCTCAGCATTTTTGAATCAGCGTCTCAAGACAGTCAGCATGTGCCCACCTTAATGCATCTAGGTCTTTCAAAGATTTTGTTGCAGTTTAATGCAACTGCAAAGAGGTGGAAAAGCAGGGTGGAAGAAAAGAATATGGAAAAATCTCTTTTAGTCTGTTTATCAGGAATTTCTGAGAATTTCATGTGTGGAATGACAATGGAACAAGATATTCTCTAGGAAGCATCTGACACAAGGCACTGATACAAAGAAGCCAGCATACTGACAAATCTCTTTGCTAACACTGAAAACACTGTAGAAGCACATTAAAATAATGAGAAAAAAGGCTAAAATTTCCTCTCTGGGTACAAGGTTTGGTTTTTTTTGCTACAAACAATAAATTATTCCTCTCTCACCACGAATTAGTTTTGAGTCGGTGTGAAGGCACTTTGTGCCTTGAAGGTATTACCTTAAACCAACAAATAATGTAAAGCCTTTACTTGCTAGTGACAATTACAGAAAAGCCTCTGTACAATATCTGGGACCTCAGTATCAACCTCCCCCCACTTCTTCTGCCATGGAGAAGTGTTTGTGCAAAACCAAGACCCAAACAAATTTATGAAACCAAATCAGAGATATTCTGATTTGTGGTGACCAGATGTTAATACCAAAATCTAATTAGATATCAGAAATAAAGGAACACATTGGTAACTAAGCAAATTCTTGCATCAGAAATGTTAAATAATATGGTTATCTAGTGCAATTAAAGGTATGAATAGGCAACCTGATGTCACAACAAATCTCATCTAGAACCTTCCCCACAGGTTACAATATGCAGATAAAATATCCTATTCTCATACAATATTACCATTACAACAATATTTAGATACTTACTACAGTATTCATAAAATTGGATAGGTGCCTCAAATCATGTCTATTGGAAAATTCTTGTTTTCTGTATGCTTAAGTTTCCCTATAAAACTTAATTAGAGATTAGAGGAAAGGTATTTCACTAACCTCTGCAGCTGATTTTCAACCATGTCAGGATTTTAGGCAGAAGCAGTAACCCTCATCACTGAGCAGTGACTTAAGCCACGTAGGTTTAAACCAATGGGAATGAAGATGTTCTGGATTTAGTTTGCTAAGAATATCGAACAGTGTATCAGGCTTTTAGCTCAGAGTTTTGATACCTGCCATGCATCATAAATCAGGAACTGGGTGGTTCAGTCCAGAGAGGCAAGCAGTGTGGTCCCATCAGGGAATCCAGAGCAATGCAGGGCTTAGATCACTGAATGATCAAAGTCTTCAGGACTTGCAGCCTCTGAAAGAAGACAGGGAGGTGAACTACAGCCTTAACTCTCTGCTATCAGCTTTGACTTCCAATCTAATTATAGATAACTTGGGGTTAATAACCAGACCTATTTCTGAATGGATATTCCTCAGTTCATTTTTATATTACAGCTCTGTAGCCTTTGTTACATGAAGTCTGTGGAGTTATAGTTGTATAGAGAGTAATACAACCAGGAGTGGAATGAGTTCTCTTCAATCCTATATCACACTAACTAAAACCAGGCAGTGCATGCACAAAAAACTTAACTGGATTCTACAAAGTTTGGAAGAGAATCCTACAACTTTGGCCAACATAGTCAGAAAATATCATTGCTTCATAGCTGTTGCTATTATATAAAGCCAAATTATTATTATTACTATTTTAGGTTCAGAGAACATGAGGATAGTTTCTTGGAAAAGAAAAGCGTGCAATTTTTTTCCCCTTAAATATATAGTATGTCTCTTCTACTTACTGAAAAATCCAAGAGGAAAAGTACAGCAACACTGTGGCTGCAGCGTTTGCTATGACTTAATGTTAACTTTGTTGAGTTTGTAGCTCTGCTGTAAAAAAAAAAAAAAAATCACACATTTTGTTTGCATATACTGTAATATTATTTGGATTTCTGTTGATTGGAGAGAAGTGCCTAAGCAATCCTCAATAGATGAACAAAGCTGATAAACATTTTCCACAAATTACATTCCCCCAGCATTTCCCTTTCTTTTAATTGCACTATTTCTTTTTATTGCACTGATATTTTCCATTAGTTTTTAAATGGAGCAGATGTTTTTCCATCAGTTGGGATTTTTCCTACAAAATATTAACTTGTCTTTTCAGTCTTGTATATAATGGTTATGGCTGGCAAAACTTTACAAAATAGCTATTCCTTCCTCATGGTGCCAATGTACTTCAGCCTGATGCTATGTTTCATTCCTAGAAAAATCTGTCACTGTAATTTGATAGTTAAAGTATAAGCTGCTTTTCTTTCAAAAAATGCCTGATTTTTGTGTTTTAGACCATAAGTGGTATAAATCAGTATAGCTTGACTGATTTCAAGAGAGAGATGTTAACACTTGCTAAGGCTTTACCTTCTTCAGGTTTTTCTTGAAAATGCTTTTGTTCTAAGCAGCAGGAGATGAATATTCATGATGCTGACATTTAAAATTGGTTAAGAGCATCTTACACAAAGTCTTTTCATGGACAAATATCAGAGATTCATCCCACCAATATTTCTCTTTACCTCCTTACAATCCACCCCCAAACCAAACCTCACATTTCTCTAACTCTGTTCTCTTCTCCGTTTATTTAGGGGAACTGTACTAGACATATCCCTCATCAGCTATTGACAGCCCCCCAAAAATTAAATCTGCCAAATTACTCCATGATAAATTACCCTTTTGCTTGAGTCAGGCACAGTAAAGCCTTAAATTTGCAATAGAAACTGTAGTGTACTTAAGAACACTCATTCTCAGTTAAAATTGAGCACACATTCTCTTTTCAAAGGATTTCTTTCAAAAGGACCATTCTCAATCTACTACTAGTTGCTTTGAGGACCTATTTTTCCTTTACAATTCATGAGTAAGTTGAAAATAAAATATAAAAAAAAACCATTTAAAAAAATGTATGTACACAATAGAATAAAGAATACTAGAACAGAGCAAATGAAATTATCAGTGTTCTATGAAAGATAACGAGGAGCTGATTTTGTACACGTTCTCAGCATTGCCAGAAATCACTGTGGTATTGATGGCTTGTATTCTGGCTAGAGACACTTAAAACTTCAGAGGCTAAAAATACTTTATTTCCTTTCTTGAGTCTTTAACATTCCTATTACATGCCACTACGTTATGTTAATCAGAACTGCTTTTACACATTATAATTTTCAATTACGCTTCAATTTTCTAAATGCATAAATAGTTATGGTATAATGTAAAACTCCAAAGGTGTGTGAAAATGCTAGATCAGAAAATTGTATCATAATTAATTGTTTTATAAAATACCTTCTTTTTCATTATAGATATTAAGTATCTAAATACTTGAGGTGAACAGTAGGTCAGGTCATGAAAAACTGCTGAAAACAGTCTTTTTAAAAGTCAATGCATTCTAATAAGTGATGATGAGAATATGAGAGTGCTCCAAGCTGCTATTCACAGTTTGTTAAATCAGAGAGATAAAGTTCCTACGTTTTATCTAATGTTGCCAATGACTCATTAACCATATGAAGAAAAATATCAAAGGCAGAGATGAGAAGAGGTACAACAGTTTACGTAATATTTGTAATGTTCTAAATATATTATCAACAGGAACAAAGATGAAGAGCATTTCCATTTTCCCAGAAACATGAACTTAATTTCTTCCAAATGCATAAAGTTTCCTGTAGTGACTCTTTTCTGCACTGCTTTTCCTCTGGTGTCCATTTTATCAACTCTATACCTGGCTTACTTTGATTTTTATGTACTAAACTTAACCCTTTGACAACTCCAGAGTTAACTATTTTATACATGCAGAGAAAAGTTAATGGGAGTGTAATTTTATGTATCTGTCTACACAAAACAGACAGAAATATGGCATTCTTGAATGAAAAACTTATCATAAAGATTGTATTTATTAGAGCAAAAGTTATCAATGTGAACTTGATAGCACTGTTCATTGAAATAGTTTGTTTATGTATATTCAGAAAATTCTAATGATTTACCTAGAATAGATGGGTATCTTGAGCTGGAATCGATAAATCTTGATGGAGATTGAGGTCTGTAAGGGCACCTTGTGGTTTAAATTGAGAGGGAAGGAAACAAAGGAGGAAGTTGGCAAAGGAAGCAGAAAAGAGGTGTATAACAGCCAATCTGGAGGGATCATCAGCCAAGATAATCTTCTTAGTATTCAAATGTTATAAAGCAGCCAGATGTTTGGGCAGAAAAAGAAGCTGAAGACTCTAGATGCTTAGAGATTTACAGGGTTTTTTTCCTCCCAGTACTATAAGGACTAAACATGCATATAGTTGATATTCTCTTGTGCTTTTAATAGTAAAACCTCGGTCTCAACTGTGTTATTTCAGGAGGGGATGGAGTTTAACTTCTACCAAAGACCTAGTTTCTTTAAAAAAGAACATTCACATAATGGATTATGTTGCCAAAACCACATCTGTATTAGCAGTAATTTCTAAGCACATCAAGGCTATTCAGTCCCAACAAAGCTCAGAACAGGAATAACAAGTGATTAATTTTATTTCCTGTCCTGGTTTCAGCTGGGAAAGAGTTAGTTTTATTTCTAGTGATTGCTGTGAAAGGAATGTCACTAATGCATAATGTTTTAGTTGTCACTAGGCAATGCTTATACTTTTCAGGGATTCTTCTCAGCTTCCCATAGATACTGAGAAGCAGCATAGACAGAACAACAAAATGGCTCGTGGAATATTCCGTACCACAGACACCATGGTCAGTATAGAAATGGGGTTAGCCAGGGAGAGGAAATCTGCAATCACTGCGTGGGATGGTGCCAACTCACCAGGCAGTGAGAGCGACTTGTGTTGTAATTACTGCTGTTATATTATTGTTTTCTTCTTTTTGTTCTTGTTTTATTATACTGTCTTTATCTCAACCCACAAGATCCTTTCCCTTCTCCTCCTTTTTTCCCTCTTCTCCCCACCCTCCTGGGGGAAGGGGGAGAACTGCACAAGCAGCTGCGTGGTCCTGGCTGTGGGCTGAGGTTAAACCACAACAGATGACAAACTGACTCATTCCTTAAATTTTGGAGGAAATAATTAGACAAACATATCTGATCCCTGTAATGTGAGGATGCACACGTTCAAATCCCAACCTTGGCAGAAGAGCTCATGTGTTCTTTCTTGATCCCTTCTCCTTAAGATCTCTTCTTTAGACATCCAGAGCCAAAGGGTTTTCTGGACTCCAGTACTTGTGTTCTGCGTAGAAGCTTCTGTCACAAATCTCTTGAGCTGAAAGCTGTCCCCAGTACTCTTAAGATTTTCTGCGCACTAATACTTTCCATACTCACATTTCTTTCAAGATGAGTGTCTTGAGGTGAAGAAAGCCTTGGCATTATGCGAGCAGCTCTATTGGAGAAAGAAGTAAAGATATGAGAAGAGTCTGGAACGGGAAGTATTTTTATTTTAATTGCAAATTTCTTCTAGCACACTGCACTTGATATAGATATATATTGTTTATCATAGTTACATTGTTGATTTAAATGAATACTGTAACTCGTTGATTAGTCTGTGCACCTACATAAATCAATAAACCTCCCATTTGCAAAACTTAATAAGAAGGTGGGAAGAATTAATGTTAGCTGAGCTCTTTTGACTAATAAGTTTTTATCATTAGGCATTGCCACAAAAATCTCTGTCTTTGAGCAAATAATCTTGATTCCATATTGGGCAAGACTTTCTCCCAACTATAATTATATGTAGGCCAACCAATTTTATGTATATAGGACAACCAAAAGGAAGGTTGGTTGTAGACACTTAATTTGAAGGGTATTATTTTTAGTCCCACTAAGGACTAGTGGCATGAAAACAATTAGGATCTTTTGTCAAGTTAATTAAATTTTACTAAGTGTAGTAATCTCAGTGGGCTTAGTACACCAGAGGAAATGCTAATTAAAACTTAAATTCTTCCTGGTATAATAAGGAGCCCGAACTCCAGTAGCAAATGAATGTTTTGCATACTGATAGATATTCAAACACTGATTTTTAACTTGATGAGGGCAAACCCTTAAACGGTTCGATCTGCTGAAGGCTCACTTGAGAACACCAATAAGTATGTTACATCTTGGCGAAATCCACCCAAGGAACATGAAACAATCTGGAAAGCTTGCCTCTTTCTTAATAGAAATGGTGTCAACGTTGCAGCAGGGTCCAAACATAAAGCAATTCAAACACAAAAGAAATTTAGATATTTAAAAATACAGTGCAAAATAAAGAAAATACTTCTCCCAATGATTACTTATTCTAGTGACTTGCTAAGCAGCAGAGACTTAATGAGATGTGTTGCCCTGTAGCAGGTTCAAGAAGACTGTGTGTGTTTTTTTGTTCGTGCCATTTGATTTTTAATACTCAGTCAAATATTATTTGATGCTTTTTACACCACCTTCTTCACCATTGTCTAAGGGTTAAAAAAACTTCACATTATGCGATAGTAAAGCTTTTGTCTTAGTTTTATGCTTCTCTTTTAACTTTTCATTACCTAGTAAATTCAGACATGCAAAAGACATGCCTTCCAAACGACACTTACCAACCTAGAAAATCCGTTGTCTTGAAATTTTAACTCCATTCAAAAAGGTAAGCAAATGAGAATGATAGTTAGGAACCGTTTACCTCCTTACCAAGGTTGGGCTGTATATCAGCATGTACGTCCTCACCCTGAGACAGAAAGCATGGCTGGTGTGAAGAGTCCTCTCTTCTAGAAGTGTGTGTGTGCTCATCTTTGCCAGAATAAGATCAGTATCACATCGCATATCTGCTCTGTTGCACTCTAAGTGCAGTGAATATTGATGAAAATCTCTTTGTCGGATGGCTGACTGCTTAAATTCATCTGATGTTCTTAGCTTGTAGTCATTTGGGCAATTAATGTTCATCCTGCAACCATTCAAAAGAAGGGTCAAACCTCGGACAGAGGGATCTGTAAATTACAGGAGTTCTGCCTGACCGAGACACAGAGCTCTTCACCAGGAAAAGCACGGCTGCGAGAGAGCGTGCACATGGCTCTGCCCTCTTCTGTGGGCTGATGCTGCCTCTCAGATCTTGTGTCTCTTTATCCTTATGCCCCTGGGACAGGGGACCAAAGGTTGGCTGTTTCTCAGCGAGGAACCACTGCACAGCCCAGTCGAGGTTTACCTGTGAGCCTTGGCATGTAAAATCAGAATACTCAGTTCTGAGGGGAAAAAAGGAAAAATAGTCAGGGGGTGACCTTTTTTCCTCTACTTTTTCCTTTTTACTTCCTTGCCTAATACTGCATCTTAGTCAGATGTGAGTAAGGAGGAGATACACCAAAACCATACCACATCCCCATGACACGCTGGTTTCCCATAGTCTTCACTACTCAGGAGGGTAACATCTACCGAGATGGTCATCAGAATGGATTCACTCTCCGGCAATAATATAAGGGAAAATAAGAGTTAAAACCAATTCTTTTTGACTGAAAAGCAGAAATAGGCTGGGGATAGTATTGGGCACTGCAGAAATGCGAAAGGAGTTGTGGTAATCTCCAGCTGTGCAGTCCCTCTGGATCAGACATCAACACACAGCTGGGAGCAGGAATTTCCTTCGCGCACTCTTTATTCCTCAAAAACAATGCCTAAAAATTTCTAAAAATGCCTTCTGAAATTTCCCCCATCATTCCTTTCACAGCCATCCAGACTGTACTGCTGAATGTGGGCTCTACCTATGGATCCGACAGACGTATCAATCACCTTTGACTCACTGCAGATGCCTTTTACACACAGAGGAGCTGCAACACATCCCCCATGAAATTTCCTTAACAAAGTGCTTCTGTCGGAATTCACGCAAAAAATGATGCAGAGCTCAAAAGCAGCCTGCAGAGAGCCTTTTCTGGAATAATTCTCCAACGTCAGACAGATTACACAGTACAGGGACAGCGTTTGCTGTAACAGACTCACCGGTGCCTGTTCCCAGGTGCTTCCAGCCAGCGGGAAAACAACAACGGAGTCTACGGTAACCGCTGAAAAATAACGAACACGTTAGTCTCTCTTATTAGTGTGCCGCTCAGCATAACTTAACAATGACTAATTCACAGAATCTTTGGACCTTGAAAGTTTGAGACAACTTTCCTTCAGAAATGGAAATACCTTTTAGATGTGTGTGGGAGACGGGCGGCGGATTAGCAAATGCAATACATAAGGAAAATGCACAACAGCA
Organism: Tringa solitaria; assembly: GCA_026413425.1. Taxonomy (NCBI): domain Eukaryota; kingdom Metazoa; phylum Chordata; class Aves; order Charadriiformes; family Scolopacidae; genus Tringa; species Tringa solitaria. Next base: position 37,179,393 of record JAOXJM010000063.1, read on the forward strand.
CATATATCCATCTTCCAGCCTGACAAGGGAAGTTTAAATTATTGATAATAGACTTGTAAACATACTTTGGTATCTTGCAAACCCAACTTACTTTTTGAGGTTTTCTGATGGCTCTGTTATCGAGTCTTGTCTTCTCGGCAGCCGAAAGAAGGCAATGTGTATTTCTGCAACATCAAAGTTTGATGTCAGTTAGGTTTGTCTGTGACGGACTACCAATAAGAAAAAGGTTTGATAGAACTGTAATTCTTCTGTTCCTGACACACAGTACACAGTCTTTTCTGCTTCACAGCCAACAACTCCTGTCCATACTCTAACACAATAATTAAATCAATAAAAGAAATACACTTGCTATTGAACTTCATTTTAAAAAGCAAACCCAACAGCAAACCTAAAGTATTAAATGAATCAAAAGAAAACCACTGTGCAAATAATGATTTAAAAAATATGTCACCGTGTACTTCTCGGAAAGCCATCTATCAGGAGTACCATCCATATCCATCCCAGAATAGAAATGCTATTCAAACACATTAAGAGAGAGACATATCTCATTTCTTCCTGCATGACAAGCTCTGTCAGGACAGCACCTTAATTACATCACATCTCTGATAAGGAATAACCACCACCAAAGCTCCATGTTCATTTGTGGAGAATGGTTTACTTTTGGTTCTACTTCAATATGTATTTTATGAATAGGGATGGGATTATTTGTGTGGTTAATTTTAAACAAAAATCCAAGTGTTTAGCCACTCTGGCATCTCAGGCACACTGTGTGTGTTGTGGTAATTGTGCCGCTTTAGCAACCTCGAATGCAGCCCAGTCAATGACTGTCACACTGTAAAAATGGGCTGTGGAAGAACCGACACCTTTTTCTTCCCGTGGCCCCAGCCTGTACTTAACCCTGGAGAACACAGGGAAGGTAAGTAAGGGCCTGAACAAAGAGCACATTCTTTGAGAGCACACACACGCCGTGACGCAGCCGTGACGCCAGGCTGACAGGATTGTGTCACCACCACAGCTCATCCCACTTTACACAGTGGTTTCCAACGAACTCTAATTTTCAGGCAAGTAATACAGGTCCTATGGTTCCGGCCAGCGCAAACAAGATTTTGACACAGTTCCTTGGTCAGCTACTGTCTATACTTGTTTCACCTCTGCTTTATATTTTCTGAGAGACGGAGTCTTGTTTTTTTTATCAGAATTGTCATTCCAGAATATAAATCTGAAAGGGCCATCTACAGGCTGAATGACATTTTCTTCATTTCTCTGTTGCTTCCAAGGTATCTGCAATACTCTACTATTCTTAATGTTAAGTATTCTTTCCAGACTCCAAGTTCAATTTTATGCCCTTCAGATCTCTCCCCCATTCTTAATTTTCCAATTCATTATAGCATTATTTTAAACATTTATGACGGCTGCGCTGCTCCTCAGATAAATGCAGTCCAAGAAGGTCTGTCCTTCAGCTGCTAAAAAGGAAGCTGTTGAGAAAAGAAACCAACCCTGATGACTCAATCTTTTCTTATATTCTGGAGCATATACAATTTTATTGCAAGCAATGGTATGAATCTTGAAATTTCAGCAATAAACTCGAAGTTCCCAGTCTATGCTCGTTTTTTGAAAAGTTCAGAAGTATAAAACCTATTTGAATGGCATCAGATCAGTTCAAACTACAGCTTCTGAAGATGTGTGTTGTATTATTCTTATAAAATCTTTGTTGTTTTCTCTTTGCTGTTTTCTAGGATTCATATATTCGGAAAATAAATACAAATAGCAGTGTTTAATGGACAATATGGGAAGCCACAGGAACTGGCATATAATCACAGAATCGTCTAGGTTGGAAGGGACCTTAAAGATCATCTAGTCCAACCATCAACCTAGCTCTGACGACAAAAAAAAAAAAAGCAGCAATAAAAATCATTAAACCATGTTCCTAAGGACCATGTCAAACCATTTTTTGAACACCTCCAGGGATGGTGCCTCAACCACTTCCCTGGGCAGCCGGTTCCAATGCTCGATAACCCTTTCTGTGAAGAAATTTTTCCTAATATCTAATCTAA
>JAOXJM010000063.1:37181546-37224010 GCA_026413425.1 Tringa solitaria
AGACTGAACACCCCCAGCTCCCTCAGCCTCTCCTCATAAGACTTACTCTCCAGACTCCTCACCAGCTTCGTTGCCCTTCTCTGAACCTGCTCCAGCACCTCAATATCTTTTTTGTGGTAGGGGGCCCAAAACTGGACACAGTACTCGAGGTGGGGTGTCACCAGTGCCCAGTACAGGGGGACGATCACCTCTTGGGTCCTACTCACCACACTGTTCCTGATACAGGCCAAGATGCTTCTTGGCCACCTGGGCACACTGTTTCTAGGCATGTTTCTAGGAAGTTTCTCTACTGTCTTTGGGTACCAGACACTCACATGGAATAGCATTACGAAGCTTATGGAAACACACCAGATGATTTTACTCTTTAAAGATAGGGTATATCCTGCTGTTTTACCATTTGATGGTGAACAAGTTTTTTGTTCTTCCTGACAAGTACAGAAAAACATGTTTTGTGTGTGCAGCTGGCAGTTGTGTAATTTTCAAACTGGAGATTCCCTATTTCCCTACTATTTTTTACCGTCTCTACGTTGCACACTCAGTTCACAAAGGTCACGTTAACGCCTCATTATCCCACATCATTTTATAACTCTCCCCACCTAGATAGAAATCAAGAGCTCATTTTCTTATAAAAGTGATTCATAACAGCAGCACGATGAAGAGAACTGTGCTGATGACTGATCATCTTAATATATTAAGTGTTTGCAAGGATACTGAGCTGTCTAATGTACTTAGCTATGATGAGACGGTAACTACTGCGCTTAAGTACTTTAATTTACCATGGACTACATTTCATCCATTCTAGCTCCGTGATACCATTGCTTTTAGGAAAAGACATTTCAATAATAAATCAACATGAGCACATCTATAAATTCAACAGAACAAAGAGATTATAGAACCTTGGTATCAGCTCAATTTTCCAGTCATACTCAACTAAATGTTTTCTACCAGGAATTGTGGAAGGGATCTAGAGAATGGTTTCATTAACAATCTGTGTTTATGTATTTAAATAGTACATTTTTTCTGAAGCTACAGTCCAACAGTGGAATCTAGCCAGTAATCATTTGTTAAAACTATCCAAGGGTTTGAGAGCAGCAATCGTTTATCTGAGTGAAGATTGCAAAATGTGTTCTTATACTTCCTCAGCTCCTAATGGTGTGGAAATTGAAATTTTCGTTTTTGCTCCAGCAAACGTATATAATATCATTAATGATCACCTTCACTGCCGTGTTACATCTGCTTCTACCAGTGCTCAACTAATACCTCCTGGCCAAGAACCAGCAATTCCCATTCAAAGTGGATTTACTAAGATGTTTTCAGCATCAGGCTCGCATGGAAGGCATATTTCAGCTCCGTTTATAAAATATTCAAAACTGAAACCACAATATCTGCATCTGGTAAAGTCTCAGCGAGACACTGCATGGAAATATTTGCATGATAACACCGAGAAAAGGTTCATGACAGAGAGGATGCTTGCAGGGATAGATGCTGCCAGATGGAAATGAACTGTATATTAAAAGAATGTGATTCCCCAGATAATGAAACCAGTTATGTTATAAATTCTCAGAGCATACCAGAAATCACCAAACCTGAAGCCTGTTAAAGAAATATGCTTGGAAAACAAAAATTAAAAAAGACTTTAAAACTAGTAAGGGCTAAGACTTTTATCTGTGTTTATCTCCTGGTTGTGCAAGCACCTTCTCATAAATTAGGCAGCCAAGCAACCATGCTATTAGATAACTTAGGCATTTTGAAAAACTAACTAAATACATATTTTTAGTGATGTGAATGAAAAACAATGTTGCATAATGTTTCCATAAGAAGGTGGATGAAGTTGTGGTCTCTCCATGAAAACAGCTATTGATCTACACCAGCATCAACAATGTAGGGATTTGGCACCCTGGGCCAAAAATGGAAGGCTTTGCTTCCATGCTTAGATTTTTTATATGCAACTAACACATTTCTGCAGGAGCTAAAATTCAGCTTTATCATATGTCATAAACCCTGTTCTCATAATTCCTACATCTGTGATATCTCATCTATTTTTGCAAAGACTTAACTGAATGCATTTAAAGGTAAAGGAATTTTCACCTCTAAGTGAGATATGGATTCTTGTGTGGTAAATGAGAAAAACAAGTCTAATGAGAAAAAAACCTGGCTAAGTGAGCTAAAACACAAACCTCATTCTCTTCTGAATTAGATTAATTGATGAGATTATATTTGCAAAGGTAAGTACTGAGGCTAGGACCTGTTCTTTAATCTTTTAGAAGAATGTGACGAGTGGGTGTTAATTACCATTCTACATGCTCTCTTCTGCTTGTAAGAGCTTGATAAGTAGAATGTTAACATTTGTTTCCCACTTACATTTTATTGTCTGCCCAGTTTCTGTATTATTCATTCTGTTATTTTTTGAACAGCAATACTTTTAGTAAAGAGAAATACAAATGTGTTTTTCTTGCTGATGGACAGCAGCCTTGATCATGGCCAGTATTTATTTATACATCATTTTCTCTTACATAATGAAATGTAATTGTAGTGATAAATACCTATTTCATGTAGATATTTTATGTATTAAATATCATATATTTAATATTTTAATATTTAACTTAAGCATGAAGTCCAGGTTGAACGGGGCTTTAAACTCAATGATCTTTAAGGTCCCTTCAAACTCTAACCACTCTCTGATACTATGATTTCAACTATCAGAATTAAAATGCCTTCTTTAGCTCATATATAGTGTCAATTGTTGCCAGAAACAAAATCAGACTGAACAATAGAGTATATGGGCAGTATAGTTTACAGCTAAACAAGGGACAAACCTCAGCTACATAGTTGGGACTTGCTGCTGATCATCAGTGAAGAAATAAGAAAAAGACTGTTTCCCTAAGACAGTGGTGCTTCACCAACATAAGAATAAAGTGCACACACACACACATACATGCAGAATTACAACTGTTTTTAAAATTTTTCAAGTATGTAGAAAATATTTCATTACAAAATTCACTACCAGTTCCAAAATATTTTTACCATCTTTTAACTAATTTCATTTCCAAACATCTATACCTACTGAAATGCAGGGGCAAAATAATAAAATATAATCAAATGCTCTTTGATTTTTATATTGCCAAGGAAGAACAATGAAAGCCAGCATTCATAGTGAGAATTACTCAAGGAGAGAGTGATCTCAACAGACAAAGTTAGAAGCGGAAAGTATTATGGACAATATAGATTAAGGATTTCAACAGTAGACTTTGAAAGATAAATAAGATACCTAATGATATGTGCTTGAAGTTTTTGAATCCTCTACTCTCACTGCCTTAAATAAAAATGAAGTGTTTAAATTAGCATCAGGTGTACAGGATTGGATTCACAGAATAATTTGTGCATCACCAAAGCAGAATGGGATCCAGTCACATGTTAAGTGGGGCTGACAGTAAGGAAGGGACTCCCTGACCGGGATGTTCTGCTCCTCCCTGTCCTCATCTCCATCCTGCAATGGAGAATCCTCTCCTACATCCACCCCAGGGTGAGTAAAATCATGTTGTTGATATAAAGGAAAATTAATCCACTTCCCACAAAGCCAAAACCAAAGAAAACACTGGAGGTTTTTAGCTCTGATTCGCCTTCCATCTAGTATTTCTTCTAGGATACGAACTACCCCGTTCACAGACCTTCTGGGGCTTCTATGGTGCAGTGTCTTGGGCGGGGGAGGCATGAACTGCGTTTTGGACCGTGCCATTTCCACATTGCTCCTGCTCCGTGGCGGGTGCCTTGCAGCAGCTCCTGTTTTCAGGAAGACCTCGGAGAGGCTTTTCTGAAAAGGGCTGGAACGGAGTCAAAATGAATAATAGCTTGTGCCGCCTCAGAGCAGTGCTGGAGCCACTAAGTATTAACAAACAGAATTAACATTTACAGGTTAAAGATCTGTTTGGTTGGTGGTTATTTTTCAGCATTAAATATAATTTACAGCTGGCTGATTTATGGGCACGGAGTCATTTAAGATATTAAACAGTACCTAGTAGCTGCTTCATAGCTGCTGAGCAGCTTCAAGTCTTCCGCTCGGCTCCCTGTGTCATCCCTCTTAAACAAAGGGACCATTAATAAACCGCTCTGTGCAGAACAAGAAAGGACTGAGTACTGCAGCCTCATTTCAGAGGTAATAGACTTAATAATGAACAAATGACACTGGAATAGTTTTAGGCTATTATTTTTAGTAATGTATGTGCCTTGCTATGGCTCTGTGTGTGGTAAGCCCAGCTCATGAAAAACATTCCATGGTTATTCACATCACAGTCTATTTTGTGATCCTTTTCTGCAAAGAGAGCCAGACAAAGGCCTCCAAAGGACTACGTGCCAAGGTCAGAGCCAGTTATTACTTAAGAAAATATTGTTGAAATCGATGAGAACTGGTGTAGGAGGGGGAGGAGAAACTGGGGCAGTAGTCTCTCAGGGTTTCGCTCCACATCTGTCTTTAGAATAAAGACACAACTCACACTCACTCTTAGCTCTTTGTGTATTGTTTGAGCTGAACGATTTTGGGGGCGGATGGTGGAGAGAGATATGCCTATCTCAGGATTTCTTATAAACCTAAAATTTTGGCAGACAGTATAGAAAACTTTGAAATTACCAAATATTTCAAGGGAACTTGGGCTAAGTAGAGTGAACTTTACAGCACCTCCTGGGATCTGCGTAAGGATTTATGGTAGCTATTTGAAACCAAACTAAATATAGAGATTTCGCATAGTTCCAACCCCAAGTCAGACTAAGCTGGCAGTTCAAGCTGGGCTCTCCTTTAAGCTTTCAATTTTGTTTGAATCTGAAACTCTAAGCAAAACTCATGAGATGCAAACATATGCAGACAGTTTCCCCCTGAAGTGCTAACTGACTTGTGAACCAAAACCCAATTGAACTCCAGTCTATTTAAAATCCGGCAGGCAAACACTTAGCTCAGAACAATTCTTTATTCACTTACGCACATAAAAAGAATATAAGATGGTAGCACAGTGTCCAACCACACAGAAGTGTATTTAGAGAACAGTCAGAAAGTCTCTCTGTGCTCCATACAACACGCTTTGATAGAGCGTCAATGATCTCCTTCAACATATCTACAAGCTGTGATTTCATCTCTGAAAAGCAGAACATGCCCAGATCACTGCCCACCTCCAGCCCTTCTACTTCTCTAAGATGACTCAGTTTTAAAGAAATCTTGGGTAAGGGCCATAATGACGACCCTCCTCCTGCTCTTGGCTGCCAGACCCATGACCTCCATGGTGACACCTCAGCAATAAGTACAGCCAAAAAATGCTGTAACACTGCCAAAGCACTCCTTAGAAAACAAAATCAATGTTTAAAATGAAAGTCTTTCATAGGAAAGCAGAAAGGGGTGACTTGAAACCTGGATGGTTTCATTGTGTCTTCCCGTTATACATAGGCTGATAAGCCAAAGATGCAGCAGCCACATCCATGCAGACGCTACCAAGAATTAACACACAGGCAGCACTAAAACTGCACGAGACAGTACTCCTGCTGGAAGAAGGGGAGGACCACCAGTCAAGAGCCTGCCTCTTGTACCAAAGAGGACATCTGGCCAGTGACTGTTCAGTTCTGGCAAATTAACAAGTGAGTGTGCTAATCACTAGTGTGATTAACTGCCTACAGGCCATGTTTTGCTGCACCTGTAGAGAATATTCACTTAATAACAATGATTCGTGGTGTCCTTTTCTCTGTCCCCTACAGTTCTCCTGATCCCATGAAGGAGGTTGTGTAACATGACAGGACATGTAACATGACGTGTAACAAAGGTTTCGCATCACCCAAAAGTACTCGGATGCATTAAACAGCTAAAAAAAGGTCATTTTGTGATGTAAAGAGCTGCAACTGTAGAAACAGGCAGTCCTCACAAACACCCAGAAAGCAAGGAAAGATGAGAGGAAGAATGAAGATAATGTTACTCTTTGCAAGAGAAATCCCAAAGTCTGAGCTGGGATGAACTTCCTGAAGAAAAAGACAGACTGGACCTGCAAAGGGAAGCAGCAGTGCAACGACCATGTCAAGAGATGCCCGAAAAATGAGCTCAGCCTTAAGGCTCACCTATTTTCCCGTCACTGCTTGGCAATCCCTGTAACCGAGAGGATCACGCTACGGAAACCACCTTGTCCTCCACTACCAGCTCTTGGATGGATTCTGTCTTCGGGGCTATGGTTTGAGCTTCACTTCTGATGGAGGGTCTGCAACCTTAAGAACTGTTACAAAGCAAAATTCATTACCGTCATAATTACCATTCCTATGGCAACAGATGGGCAGCTGAGATTAGAAGAGCCTTATTTGTTCAAGGTCACCCAGGAAATCTATGGCTGAACCCTGGTTCGAACACAAGTCTCCAGAGCCCAAACCAAATGCTTTAACCACAAAGCCATTCTTTTTTTCCTCCAATAGCCCAGCTGGCACTTCGCTTCCTGAGTGCAGCAGGTAGGGGCTGACATTCCAAGTCCTTTCAATCGATATTATTAGCATAGAGCAACAAAGACATGTGGAGTATTGGCAGCCAAAGGGATAAGTGATGATTGTAAGATAAAGTGTTTGTATTTCTAGCCATCTGTTTGCAAATAATCCAAATTATTATTTTTAGGATTGCCGATTCTGTCATAGCTATATTTCTGGTGCAGGGTGGCTCTCTTCTAGTACTGGAGGGCTGAGAAAAAGCATTTCCTTCTAGTAGAAAACAGAAACATTAAACTTCATATACTTCTAATGCATCCTGCTGATAAAATACAAGAGCTTTATATTCACAAGTTTCTCATTAAACATAACCACAAAATCTGGATAACAAAAAAGAACATAGTGCATTAAGAGAGCAAAGGCACGGATGACACATATACAGGGTCTCTGAATGCAGAAGCTTTTGCTTTCTAAGTTGTAAACATCTCCTGGAATCAGTGCAAAAGGAAAATGGCTTTCAGAAGCAGTATCCCTTCCCCTCCACACGCAAGGTACCTCTCACTGCCGTGCTTTCTCTAACAGTCACACAAGTAACAACTTAATTCCTACCAAAACAAGACGCCTGGGTGTCCAAGCAGCGTAACAGATACTGGTCACGTCTCCTGACGGGCTGCAGGAAAAATAACAATAGCTGCGGGGGAAGAGCAGGGTAGAGCCGGGAGGGACGGGCTGCTCAGAGGACAGGACAAGGCAGGGCGATGGAGTCCTGCTCCCAGGCACATGGAGCACCTTTCTCACCCACAGAAAAAAGGGCCAAGCAGAAGGCAGCTGCTCTCCACCCGAAGGAGCAGGTCAGGGAATGAGGACAACCTGTGGCTGAGGCCCAGCACGGGGGAAGAAGGGACGTCCCCAGTCGCTGAGATTTGGTAGAAACGTCTTGTAAAATAGAACTCAAAGACTAACTTTTTCTAACTCTGTGCAACTGTTTCATTCTACTAGACTACAGTACCCTCTACATGTTATAAATCCACGATGTTAGTGGCAAAAGAAATTATATATTCTGATTTATTATCTGCTTTGGCTCAATCCAACCGGACCATACATTAAGGGGGGGGAAAAAAACCCCCATGCTGTCTCTGTATTTATAACCTTGTCATTTAAACATTTGGCAGCCTTTCAGCTGCTCCATATGTTCACTGTATTAAGCTTTACCATAAAAGGAATTAAGAAGCAAAGTCGAAAGAAAGCTGATATTGTATGGTTTAAAAGTCTGGCAGTAAAAATAATAATCAAGGAAAATTTTCAATAACAGCCATTCGTGGTTACTCTGCAGTACCTCTGCTACTTCAAAGCCTTGTAATGAAACACCATCATCCTTAAACATTGCTGGCAGACTGTCTTCAGACAAGAAGACTTAGAATACACACATCAAAGCTACTGTTAAACCTTGTGCTCAACGTAAATAGAAAAAACTTTTTTCAGAAGGTGACATCGGAAGGAGACAAAATTAGAACTTCAAAACTGGGAACATTCTACACCATTTGAGGGATACGATAAAACAGCAAAGACATGAACACTTTTGGAATGAAGTTTGGAAACGGATAGCAGTGGGTCTTCCACGATCCTAATGTTGTAATTTACACTTATCGGAGTATTATAGTATGTCTGGAGACAAGCTAAATTTAACAAATTCACATCATAAGTACACTGTTAAGTGTACTTCCATACACATTTCCCTGACTGATATATCAGCATCTGCCTGCAGATGGGACACCTCTTCTCCCAAAACTGAGTTCTTTAGGCAGAATTCATAGCAAATGCCCTGCTAAGAAAAATAACACGAAAAAAACCTACCCAGGCGGAAGTTTAATCTCCCATCCTTCAGATTTGTACCATCTGGTTTAGAAGTTTGTGGTTGTTACTCAGGAGTTAAATCTTTGCGCAATCTTTGAGATGCAAAATATTTCTTTACCATCAGCTAATTCTACATTTTTAGTATCAGACGGGTTCCTTTTGAAATATACCCCAAATACAGGCCAGGGGCAGTTGAAAAAACTCCCAATTCTAGGCCAGCTTCTCCCCGAAGCCCCATGGGGCTTCCCGAGAAGTAGGGGCCTCCATCTGCGGAGAAGAAATCAGAATTGTTTTCTCTATGAACCTTTTTTCTACTTCAACATTGGAATCAAAAGTGGTTCGTAACACAGTTGTCATTAAAATCATCTCTGACCACATGGAATATAACTAATCATTAGTAGGCACAGTTGCTAATCTTGCACAAAAATCCTTTGCTTCCTTTGGAAAAACTGAGCCTGGAGCATGATCCTAACGCTGCACAGATGGGAAAAAAAAAAGGGTTTTTTACAGTACCTTTGACTGGGAGTGGATAGAGAGGAGGCATAATTAAAAAAAGGAAAATCCAGAATTCTTTTGAACTCAGTGTTTTTTTCCTCATTCTGAACCCCCCAAAAACGTTTCCCATCATTTTTTATTATTACCCACAGTGTAAGTGAAGAGTTGAAACACTGAGTTGACCCACCATCCTGGACAAGAACTATCCGAATTCTTACATTTAATAGCCAATCATTTCCCATCCCGTTGCCCCCTTGTTTGTGCCACTTGATGTGCCTTTCCTCTGTGCAGATCATCCCACATCGAAAGCATCTAATGTAACCAAGCAAGTTTCCCAAATAAGACTTGCTCTAGTCATAATCACCATGAAACAGAGGCAATCAACCACCACTCATTGTCTGAAGAAAAACCACATTTTACATGAATAGTAATAAATCCCTGAAGTTTAATGCCTGTAATAGTGGATGGTGTGGATCAGTAAAACTTCTGGCACATTGCAAAATTCTGTAACCTAAGACATGCAGAAATGACTATCCAGCTCTATTAAGTGCCTCCAACAAATTCCAGTTGCCTTGCTATCTACTGCCTTATTCTATGCTTTTCAATATTAATTTTCTTGCGTGAAATGTCTAATTATCCTTCAGTATAATCTCCGCTATTCTTTTCGCTTACTCAGCAGCTTGTTAAGTGGAGTGATCTTTTGTGAGAAACTTCTGAATTACTGTCTTAAGTGACTTATACGCAAAAAAAAGAAAAAGCCTCATTTTCAACTCTTCCCAATGGAATTGATCTGGTTTCTATTAATCAAAGAATTCATAGTTTTGTGGACATTTACACATATTTTTTCAGTGTGATTATGGGATAATATTTAATGAACAAACTGTATCTGATTAGAAAATCATCAGCATCATCTCCTGACCACGAAATACATCAGGAAGAAGTATGGCATAGGAAAACAGTGCTGATTTAGGACCTACAGTAGAACTGCACAGCGCATTTGCAGCCTTTTCTGTTAATGGATCTGAAAAAGAAAATCTGCTGTTCTCTATTAAGGTATCATTAGGTAAATATCACTGCAAGACTTTATGGTGTGATGTGTTACAGAATGACAGACTCACAGAAGAGCCTGGGTTGGAACGGACCTCCAAAGATCATCTAGTCCAATCCCGCGGCAATGAGCAGGGACATCAGGTCACTCAGAGCATCACCTTTGATCACAGCATGTGAACAGATATTGGTACATGTGGATATGATTCATTACTTCAAAGGAAATACTTAAAAATTAAAGCAAATGCAATCTATCCCAACGTAAATCACTGGAGCTGCAGATAAAGCAGAACTGACAGACCAGGAGCGTTATTAATACTTATGCACAATTCATTTTTCTTTGGCATGCCAAAACACTTTGGAGTAAATTGTTGTTTTATATACTTGTATATTCTGAAATTCAAAGTAACTTGTCAATGAAACATGAAATTTGTCAGTACTCTCATTACCTCTATGCTCAAAAATTCATAAATAAATAAATACACCTTCTTGATGTTAAATGTTTATCAGTCTTGCTTTTTTTTGAGAAAGACAGAATGATTTGATAGTACATTAGTAATGAAAGGTGGAAAAATAATCAGAATCTAAGTAAAAATGCTTAATTCATGAGACAAATACACAGAGCAGTTTTAGTAATTAATAGAAATTCAATGTCTTATCATATTATCACTGTGAGTCACTGTCTGTCTCAGCTGGATCCAGGAAATACTTAAAAGAGATAACACAAAAAATAATTCATGAGTTCATACTTTTTATGAAGGCGTAAGAATGTGGCTGCACTTTCAAACTGTCTGCCATTTACTTCATGTAATTAATATGAATACTTTCGAAAGTTGCTGGTTTTGAAACCAATGCCCTATTGTTCATTTTAAAAAATATACTGAGCTCCATCGGGGACAACTTGTGTATACATCCCTCTGTTTCGCTTGTATGTGGACACATTTGTATCTCATTTATAAAACAAGAAAAAACCCAAAACGTATCCAGCTGCTGCCTAAATTTTATTAGAAGACTTTTTGTGTGTGGACAATTACTGACTGATGTGTTTGACAAAACTGAATAGGAATTCAACTGTTACTGTGAAAGAATAAACTACACAGCACTGAGAAGCTTTCATAGTGCTCTTTGCACTAAACTTACTGCTATAAAAACAATTTACAGGGCACAATTTCGGTCATGGAGGAACTCTAAATGAGATATAGAATTTATTATTGAAGTAAGATGCAAAGCACGTTTTCCTTTTCCAAATATGGTCTTAAAATATCAGAGAAGTGACATATACATAAAATTATTCATATTTCCCAAAGATCAGAACAGGTCTTTAAAATAACATACCGAATTGTACCAGCCAGGCTAAGTTCTATACTCAGAAAAGCACAAAATCTTACTACTTCTGCTCATGTGAAGTACTGTTTTGGGGTGGGAGAAACCAAGCTAATTAAATAAGCTGATTATGACCACAAAGACAGCATTACTGGCATAAAAGCTCTCTTTTAATACGGTTAATAGTCAAAAGCAGTTCTGCCATATAGTAACACGTGCATCTGAGAGGTGGCATACGCACAGGAACGTGACGTGTCTGGGGACCTTCAGCGTGTGCCCACAGGCCCCTGCACACACCCCATGCCCCTTCCATCCAGGCAACCCCAGATTTCCCTCCCATGCCCATTTGTTTATTTTTTAACTACTTCCAAACAACAATGCATCAGTCCTGTAGCTGTGAAATACCATGAGGTCATACAACAGAAAGACTGTGAGAGTTTGCTATCAAAAATAGTGATACAGACTCCGATTCTTAATGGAAGCAACCACTGGAAAATGCATATTTTCATTAGAAGACAATTACAAGTTCAACATGTTGTATACAACTATTTAGAAAGAGCAGGTCTCTCTCTACTGACAGGAGGTTGTAGATGACTCTCTGCAAGTAGAAGTGTTTAAAAGGGCATAAGACTTTCCCACTATACAACTGACAAAAATAGCTTTTCCCTTGAGTTATGTACTTACTGGCATGGAATTGCAAATACAGACTGTTAGAATTGGGAGACAGTATTTCACCACTGTTTTAACAGCATGGCTTTGCCTTCTGCAAACAAAGATTCAGGGCCTCCCTACTCCATTATGCTATACAAGACTTGCTAAACATCTGCAAACCTCATATGAAGAAACCCCTACGTTTGAAACCAGTAGTTTAGTGAGTAACACAAACTCTGTTGAGTGCAGATGAGTATCGTACGTCAACCCCGGAACAATACATTTCTATTACCATAAATAAAACATAAATGAGTGATAAATAGCCTGAAAGGCTTTGGAAAAGCATCTGATGGAGTGGTGTGGGCATTCTGGTTTTTTTTCCAACAATACTTGAAGCAAGAGTAGAACTCATTCAGATGTCAAAAGCTGAGGACCACACTCTGATTTGAATTTGGGTGGTAGAATGGAAAAATACTGGATAGTCACACTGTTGTAACTGATACCACAGGCAGAGCAGAGCAGATGGTGGGCAACTACTGTCCTCATGATACCTCCACCACCAGCACTCACAACCTGTTCCTACAAAATTGGTAAATCTCTTCTAACTCTCTCCCCCTCCTCAAACTGGATTCACAGCAATGGCCCCTGGTAGTATCTGCTTGCAAATAAACCCTATTTCTTATACGGTTGCTTGAAGATAATTTAAATTGCCTATACCCACAGGATCTTAAATGTAATCAATACCTACTAACACCACGGACCACTAATCAAAGGGGGTGACATATTCTTATTTGACCTTTATGAGCAAAACCTCTTAGTGATGACACTTTGCTGCTTCACATCAACATCTTGCTCCAACATTATTCGTCTTTGGATAAACTACAAGCCCATGGAAATCAATGGCATAAAGGACAGAATTTCCTCCCTGAAGTATGGATCCAAGACTATGCAATACCAGGCTGCAACACCCGCACGTCTGTAAGCAGGGAAACTACGTTTATGTTTTAACTCAACAAATACATTAACATCCAAGCAGCTTTTTCTGACTGACCCTTATGCCTATGACATCACTGTATTTCCTAGAGGCTCTCCTAACATTTATATACCTTCCATGTCACTTTCACCAACAGTAATTAAAAATGTATAGACATCCATGACCATGTTTTACACAAGTCTTCACATATGAACAAAATGTGCCTGTGCCTTTCATAAACACAACAAAATTGCAGATTGTCTAATGCTACAGTTGAAGAATTTATTTTAGGAAACAACATTTGTCTAACTTAAAAAAACATGTAATTTCAATGTATAAGTCTCTTGTAGATTTAGGTCCCAATCTTTTCTGAAACTATGTGCATTTGAGCAGCTGGGGCACAAAGATATAAAGAACAAATGTTTTCTTCCCAATGTATAAAAGCCATCACAGCTAGTCTTTTACTTTACTTGATGACTTAAGTAGAACTTAAACAAGTTGTTAAGACAATATACACTGGTCGACAGAGCTCCTTTGTTTTATTTCTTATGATATAACAAGTCTAAACAATCTCTCCCAGCTAAAGCTATAGTACCTTGAATTATACTTAACAGCTCAGTATAGTGCAGATAAATACATCAGATCTTACTCTGTATTGTGGACAATGTTTATATTCCACTGAATTCTGTTCTTTCAATTTCATAGTGTTTCTGAACTGCAATACTTCTGCCAATGCAGGATAAACATTTTTTTTACCTGAAGTCCATGAATGAAGTCTGAGCATCAGATTCCCACTTGGCTACGTTCTGCTGGAGACTTTATGTGCTGAAAAAGAATAAAACAGTCAAATTCATGAAAGAATCATACATGCTGTTTACAATTAATATTGCCCAAATCCTGCAAATCCACAACCACATTATACCCAATTTTATAATGATTCATACACTATCCAAGCTTGCCAGGGTACAAATTAAATGTATTTCACTTGCAGAGTATAACCAGAATCACTCTCCTTCTGTGCATCAGTTTGACTCAAGCATTTTTCATAACTTCTCAGTTCTTTAAGAAATTTTAACCTGATTGGCAGCTTTTCTGCTTACAAACAGTTAATTCCACTCCCTTCATGTCTTCACTGGAAGAGCAAAAAAAAGTCAATAGTGCCGTATTTGTACCACAACAGAGCAATTAATATCTGTGTGATAATGACATACCCTGGTGTTTACACAAAGCCTTTTGCAGAGAGAGCGTGCAACATCTGAGGGGTTTTAGCAGCAAACACTGTGAGCAGGAACACTCCGCATTGCAACAGATGGGAGAGAAAAGGCCAAGTGGAGGAAATTCAAACCTCCCCGGATTCCTTGCGGACGTCTGCAAGAGGAGTGCTCTGCTGGACCTGCACTGGGACCAGTTCACGCTGCCTAAGGATGCATTTACAGCAGTTATTCATTTATTCCTGCCCTGTGGAACGAGCCACAGAGTGCATCAAACACGCTGGTGCGCAGCTCAAACACTCATCCTTTGGCCAAGACACAATTTTATTAAAACATACCATTTCAATTACCCGATGGCCAATACGATGCAGATTTTACGGCCGTATCTCACGTTATTCTACGAGTTCTCTTTATTTCCACATTGAAAATCTCAAGGTAATCACAGGGAGAAAAATAACCAACCATATAAACAAATATTATCTTCTATAACCGCAAATAGATCGCATCCCTAAAGCTGAATTACTGTGCATCTTATTCTGGATTATTTTGTGCAATTACTCCTTTGATTACCAGTGTGATAATGTTGAGATGAGTTCTCAACCTTTCAAAATGAGACCTTTATACACAAATATGTTTTGGAGAATAGCAAATGATTTAATAGTCCATACATAATAGTAGCAGTAAAAATTGTAGCAGTCCTATAATTGAGCTAATGGAGAATCTGATGGAAAGACAAGATAACAAAGGAGAAATGATGCAGGAAAAATTGCTTCGCTTTGAGTCCAAATGGTAAAAGTAGCTTGAGAAGTCTAGGATTTCATGTGCAGTTAGTTTCAAAAATGAAAGATTCGAATATAATAAAAAGACATTATGTAACACATGGCTAAAAAGAAATGAAAAAAGACAGGAATATTCCACCTCTACTGCCATTCTTTAAAATTACTGCTATCAGGAGGCTTTCACAATTTTGGAAAACTTGCCTGAGAAGTTGTTCTTCTCCACAGAAGAAAAGTGTCTTAAAGGGTATGACATTCTTTATCTAGTAAGAGTAATTTGAAAAGTTATTGAGCATGCAAAAAAATATAAAATAAAGATGCCTGATTAGGGATGACAAATTGGATGCTAGATAACAGTAATGAAAGTCACTGTAGACAATACTCAGCAGAATAAAATGTCTCCTGCATGATTTTCATATTAAAATATAAAAACTCCTCCCCCTATAGCTTCTCTTAAAATTTCCTGTTTTCTTTATCATTTTATCTTATACAGTGGATCAAAGTTTTATGGCACCTGGGGTCAAATATTTGTTTTTATAAATAATGCCATTACTTCGCAGGGACAGTAAAAAGCAAATACACCACAGATTTGCAAGTACATAGACTGGTTTTGGATATTGCTTCCTTGTTCTTCTGCTGAAGAGTCTGAAGTCAGTTTATGCTATCGCCAAACCTGTCAGGGTGTTGCCTTCGATCTGCAAACCATATAACTGTTGCTGAAAAAATAATGTTGGAGGGGCAAAGGACAATGGAGGGAATGAGAGGCGTTTGCCAGAGACAGTGTTGATGTGAATGGTTCGTAGTCAAACCATTCATCCACCTCCTCAGTAACACCAGCCTCCCCTAAATAAAAGGGGTAAGACGTGGTGTGCGTATGAGACGATGCCCGTGTTGGAGCTGCAGTTTCCTGCGCCGCTTCCTGAGCATACAGATGAGGTGCCGCGCTCCTCCCGCTGCTGAGAGGGCTGCAGCGGGACTCTCTCCGCAGGTAGCCACCGGCTATTTAGCTATGCATCTGCTGCCATAGTAACTCCAGCCGGGACCTCTCTAATTGAATACGTTGCTCCTCTTTCAAGATGCACGTGCCCTGTTCGGTGGCCACCTTTACACAGAGACGCTCTGCTCTTGCTGGTCTTGACGGGTAGCACAGGCTTTGTGTTCCCAGTTCCAGGAACAACGTGGAGTTATTTCTATGTGTCATGACAGCAAAAAAGCACTGTCAGGTTAATACTCCCCTAGCCTTATATAACAAGAATTAACATATGGTGCGAGTTGTTCCACGGACTTCAGGTCTCATATGGCATAAAAATGTCAGAAACCTCTTCCTCTGCAGCAAAAGTTATGCAATAATCCTGCTCTCTCACCTGCTTCAGCTTGGGAAATGTGCTGGGTTTTTTTGGGGAGCTGCTCTCTCTCCGAACCCGCTTCCAGACAGCCCGTGTCCCGCAGTCCCACCGGTGCTCAGGAACACAGCGTGGGGGCTCCTCTCCTTCCCACGGGTGACAGGTCACTGAGAGCGACAAAATAAGAGAAGGTGACACAATACCCTCTGATGGGACTTCAGCGTCAAAGAAATGGATCATTTTGGTAACAGCAGGTAGAAATAAGAAATTACCCATAAAACACTGCTATTTGCTGCTACCTGAAGGCTGAAGCCCCGTGCACAATGGGGATTGGTTTGCCAGATGCACCCCTGGTTAAACCCCACGGAAATTATGGGAGTACTTCTGAAATCACACCAAGGATCTGAATTCCAAAAAACTTCCACCCACGTCTATCAAATCAAATGGTGGACTTTTCTTCAGATATTTACTTAAACAGGCATGAAAAGGAAAAACACACAACTCCGTTCTACTACCACTCAAAACAGACACAGTCTGAAATTTAAAAGTTAAGAACTCTTCGTGCCCTTAAGTTAATCCTATTGAATAGCTACACTCTTTAGTTAATACACCAGGGTGCATAACACTGAAGAGTCATTTTATGGACTCGGGTGGAATTTTGTCATCCAAAGAAGACAAGAATATAACATTGACTATTTTTTGTAAATTAATTCAAGCAAAGACCTGCACACATAAACTTCACATGCTGGTGCACGTTACAACTGTGCTAGCTCATGTATAAGATAACTGTATTCTGCTATTCAGGGACCCAAAGTGTTACTGAAGTGCTGGCTGAAGTGACACCAGTAGAACGGGAGCAAAATTTTTAGTAGAAAGGGAGCAAAATAACAAAAAGCAAGTAGATAA
Organism: Tringa solitaria; assembly: GCA_026413425.1. Taxonomy (NCBI): domain Eukaryota; kingdom Metazoa; phylum Chordata; class Aves; order Charadriiformes; family Scolopacidae; genus Tringa; species Tringa solitaria. Next base: position 37,198,561 of record JAOXJM010000063.1, read on the forward strand.
AAATTACACAACATGTAAAGAATAAAAAAGCTGGTATTTTCTTATCATTTCCTTTATTGTACCCCCCTCTATTAAAATCACTGATGCGTGGTAGACTGAGCACAGCACTTCAGTCCATCTTGACCACAGCTGCGGCAATCTGGCACGCAGGGGTTCGCGTCTGCTGGACCAGCAGCCACATCTCTTTTGTAGAGATTATCCTCAGCTGCTTCATCATGCAGTGTTTTCATGCCCACTGGCATGAACAACCAAAATAAATCCCCTTCCAAAGAGGATCACTGACAGCAGCAGAGGCACCGCTGGCATGTCCAGCCCCCAAACAAAGCGGTAGGAAAGTCTGGGTTCCCAACAGGACCAAGCGGCAGCTTGTCTGGGCACGAGCAATGGACACAGTATCTGCTAACGCAGCAAGCCAGAGACTCCCACAGCTCGGTGCTTACCACACAGAGGCTTCTTAAAATTCTGTGTCACAATTACTCTCTTCACCAAATCATGTAAAACCGTACCCAAATATTGCCTTCGTGCAGGAGCGTTATATGACTAGATGTTCATTAGAAATGAAGTACTTACTACTTAGCCGATTTTGAAACTAGCATTATAAAGCTGCCTAGAGCTGTGGCGATCCCAGGAGCCGTTTCTGCTCGCGTTCTTCACGCACTTCTTTAAGCAGGTAAGAATTCAGGGATGTCCTTTGCTGATTTACAGGTAATAATCAAGCACCTGAAAAGCCCCCTGATCCCACCACAAGTGTTTCTTAGTCACTACAAACGACGGACAGGGAAAAAGCACTAATAGCTGTAACAGGATTTCATTACACCTGCAGGTTGTTTGCACATCAAGCAAATGAACCTGGGTCAAAGTCTCTTAAATCTACAATATGGTTTTTATATAAAATGTTCATGAGAAGGTTCCTTGTTTTAATTATGTTATTTCAAAATGCATCAACAAAATGGATGGCCTTTTGGATGTTAGCACCATATAGATCCGGAGTATAAAATACCTTTTTGTCTCAATTTTGTTTACTTACACAGAATTCAAAAGAACAGGAATGCCCCACAGCCTTACTTTGATTTAATACCTTGGTACAAGGGAACTGGCCAATAGCATTCAATAAGTTAAATGGCTGTGAGTCACCAAGGGACATCAGTTGGAGATTTTCTGGTCTAGCACACACAATTCAATGAAAAAACCCAACAAATCAGTTAAAGAGGTGGCTGGTTTTTTTTCCCAGCTAAATTAAATACCTCTAAAATTCAGATTTTGCTCAGTTTGGTTTGTGGTTTGTTTATTTTTTTCCTCATATATTCAGATAACAAATAGAATATCCAGGAACAATATTTTGACTTTATCACTTTTCATTAAAAAGATAGCTTATCACCACAAGCAGCATGCAGTAGTCAAAGAAGTCTGACACCTAAATCCACGAGAGTTTTTTCAGTGTATAGACCATGTACACCAGCTGCCTAAATATGGATCTGACCACAAAAGTCTGTGACACATCTGAAGTTTTGGAAAGATATCTATGTTTTTTCTGAATTGGAAACCCACACTGAAAATACCAGCATCCTAACGTGAAGCCATTTACAAACACTATTTTAGCAGCTGCAAAATATTGAGCTTAATTCTACTATTGTAACCAGTAGAAAACATGCAAAAGGCATCCTGAAGACTACAAGCAATTAAATCAGCTAGTTTGCATAATGTCATGACAGTTTTTAAAACACATTTCTATCTGTTTTATTTACCTTACTCCTCTAAGAAGGAAAAGCTCATAAATATGTTGATTATTCTAACTTGAAAAAAAAAAAGAAATTTTCTTTAAAAAAATTTAAAAAATTAACTGCTCACAATTAATCTGCAGAAAGATAAGCTAAAATTTTTGAGCAAAACAGTAAGCAGTTAAACAAAACAAGCATTTATTCTATGTGTTAGTGCCATACAGGAGGACAAAGTTACAAGCTTTACTTCAGCTTCAATGCTGGTTGTATTTCAAATCCCGTTAATTCAGGTAAACAACGTTGTCTACTTTGGTTTATGTTCTGGCCGTCTCTGTCCTCTCCTTCAGAAATAAAGATTACATAATCACAAAAATTAAGTTCATTTTTACTGTTAGCATTTCTCCCTGTGGAATGGGATACTGGAATGTGAGACTCTGTTTATCATTTCGGGTTCACCTTAACGACTGTGACCTACCGGTTTTCAATAAAAATTGTTTGAACGTCCATGGTACCATGAGGATGCATCCACAGTTTCTCATGAGAACATCAGAAGGACAAGTTTCCACTAGAAATGAAAGAGCCTGTAGGGAAATAAAAGGGAATAGAACTGAATTTTACACTCAGCCATTCTTGCTCTATCCGGTTTTCCCCTTCATATTCAGGAGTGACCATGCAACCTCGCCGTTAGATTGATCTCTATTGCATATTGTATGTTTAATATCTTTAGAATTCTGATACAGAATTACTGCACAGACGTTGGGTTGTGATGGAGGTTAATAAAAAAAGAAAACACTGCCTGAAAACACATGTTTGGATTTTGAAGCACAAATATAGCTGATGCTTGGCAGATAAGCCCAGATTTCACCAAGTATAAGGGATAAGAGACAAACATTCCTCCTTTAATCTGATTTGCTCTACTCACTAGTATTCAGATAAGATAAAAGCATAAAAGATCAAGGTCCTATCTTCTGAACGATTCATCAGTGGCTTTTTATTTTCTTCTACAGTACTTGGAGCATTTGTGTATCCAATGTAAGGCAAATCTCATAGATAACAGGGATTCTAGGATTTACACCCAACTGCTTGTTTAAAAAATAAGGTGGTTGGCAATAGCTATGTCTAAAGTTGAGTTTTAATGACTTTTCTTCGTTACCTGGTCTAGTTGTGGGTGTCCCTGCTGACTGCAGGGGGGTTGGACTAGATGACCTTTTGAGGTCCCTTCCAGCCTCCTGGACCATTCTATGATTCATGAAAATCATACCAACTAATTAAAACCCACTTGTACATAAATTCTCCTCCAAAGTTTTGAAGATGACATGGTCAATAGACAAGAATGTGCTACAACTGCCAAGATGAAGTCTTGTCTCAAGCAGTCGCTACATTTCTAGGTAACGAGAGAAAAGTAACCGAAAAGCTGATTAATTACCAATTAAAATTATAATTAATAAATGTTGTGCCAATATTGTTATCAGTCCACTTCACATAGAACATTTTTCCACTGGCTAAAGCAGAAAAGCAATTAACAGCAATTATGGGATATGCAAGTGAACATCTTATGATGTCAATACTAACAAGTTTTCAAGATCATCAACAGTGACCTTAAAAATAAATAAAGAGACATAATGACCATCCCTGATTAACACAACTCTGTCCAATGTAATGAGATTTGGGCAACGCACTGGAAAATCAACTCACTGAAGGGGCATCAGCAACGGTTTCTGCGCGGTGTGCAGGATGGCTGAAAACAAAAGCCCGTTTCTAAAATACTCAAAATATGAGTACATTAAACAGGGTTTCAGCTAATGAGGGGGGAGGAGCTGATTTCTCTCTTGCTCAACTCTCAAGTAGCACCTTCACACATTTATTTTAAATTTTCGACAACTGGCCCATAATTTGCAAAGTTATTGTACAGAGAACTAAATGACATGAAATTATTAATTTGTGACGTTGATAAATACAAAGACTATTAGTTAGCTGTCTGTGTGCTACGCTAATACTAAGGAATTGTAGTTTTACACTTTCAGCAAAGTGCAAAAATTAGAGGACTCTGAAGTAAGCAGAAGTGGGATCAAGTGCTGTATTACCGGTGTTATTATGCAGTTTGTCATTACTACAAAAACCCAATAAAATAAGGATAATGAAGTAAGGATAAGGGAGTATATGAATGTAACACCAATACCATCATTGCATGCGTAAGTACATAATATAGAAAAACTACTGTGAGAGCAAACATTCTTCAAACTCCACAAATACCTTTGTGCCATCTGTGCATACTACACAGAAAAACTAACGAAGTGGGTGCTGGACTGGAGGCTGTACTGGTTTTTAGTGAGTGGGGATCCCCTCCCAGTGAAGGCTACTGGGCAGCTGCAGTGTTTGCCTTTCCCTGGGTTGTGGTGCTGACTTCTTTCTTGTGAGAGTCTATAGAAAGATACATAACGGTGAAACCAGAATTTTGTTAAATACATGAGAAGCAGATTCTCTGACAAGGGTAGGGAGCAGATACCAGTCAACCACAGCTCTACAGTGAGTAACTGCAGCTTTGAATGAAGTGGGGTCCTGATTTTCTCCACTATCAGTTCACAAGCTTTTCTTCCTCATAACTGCTTTTGAGGAGGTGACAGGCATGAAGCCAGTCTCTAACTTAAAATTGCAATAATCATTCCTTGCTTGAGGTCTGACCCAAACCCAGCTGTAACATCTCGTTGTTGAGCGAACCTCTAACCCTGAGGCAGCGGCGGCCACTCATGGGCTGCAAAAACTTGTGTAAAAGCTGGAATATCCACCCTCATCTATGCTCTGCTCAGCTCTGCCTGAGATCACCAACCTAAAAGCCCCAAAGTTAGGCTTCTAAATGAGTATTTTGCCAGTTCACTGATGTCGTGATTTGTTTTGTATCTGCTTTATTTATTTAGGTGCCTCTCACCAGCATTCCTTGTGTCTGTCACGAGCAGATTTCTGACAGTCTCTTGTATCACACTCCAAACAAAGTCATCTTCTGGAAACCTCAGGGTTTCAAGGAGCCCACAAAGGCTTTTTATCCACTTAGCTTCCTAGAGAAAATGGAAAGGGAAATGTACAGATAATGTTCAGTCCATTAATAAAAAAAACAAAACAAAACAAAACAAACCACAAAGTAAAGACAAACCCAGCAAAAGAGCTGATCTAACCAAAATAGGAGGATGCTAACAGCTCCCCTCATCCTACCCTGCTTCAAAGGGAGGTGCTGCCAGCATCGCCCCCAGGCAACCCCAACACCTAGAGTTGTTTAGCTTGGCCGTTTCTCTGGCCAACCCGCTTGTAATTAGGCACCTTTTGTGGCTATCACATTTCCATGCCATCGGCCCTTCTCCTCTCCCTTCAGTTCGTATGGTTTAATGAAGCAGCACCTTTTCCTTTTAAAAACAAATTAGGTGTTAGAAATTACTCATTCACAGCAGGCCTCACTGTTGTCAACACTTTGACAAGAAACCCTCCGTTTTTTATAAACAGTGACATGAAATCCAGCAAGAATTTTCGGGATGTGCAGTTCCCTCCTATGTGCTAGTCTGAATTTTCGTCTCATTTGTTTTCCTCTAGAGAAGCCTCGTGACGCGGTTACTGAGAAGAAGCAGGAGTGTGGGGTTGAGTGACCTCGGGCAGGCTCGATGCTGCAGGGATGGGGACGCTGCAGGGATGGGGACGCTGCAGGGATGGGGACGCTGCAGGGATGCTCGAGCTGACCCCAGGAGCATGGGGAGGAGCAGCACAGCACCGGCATCATACCTCTCATCACAGCCCTCCCTCGGAGCAAAATTTAGGGTTGTATTTTAAAGCTGGTTTTATTTCTAGAGGAATCTCCATCCCACTTGCTGGCTACTCAGCCAAGGGGCTCAAAAAGACATAGCCCTGGCTAATGCTGGAGGAGAATGGATGTTTCATCAGGTCACGTTCATCCAACGTGTGTTTTGAGGCCAGATCAATAAAAGAGAGATCTGCAATCTCCCTTATACATGGTTATCTTTGATCTGCTACTCATGAACTGTTAAACAGTGAGAATATAGTACATAATCCTTCTAATCATAACAGTACTTTCAGAATAAAAATATATGTCGTAAAACTACACTGCTTCCAATTAGTAAACCTAAATATTTACTTTACGTAACATGTTATTTAATATACTGCGCACAAGGAAAATGTTCTGTATAGAGTTATGCTCATGTATCATCAGAAGGAATAGGTAACACCTACCATTCTCATGCTAACAATGTATCTAAACCTGTCATTTGTAAACCTAGGAAAACTCAGCGTACATTTTACCAATCCCATGGATGTATTTCCATGATCCACAGAGATATTTCAGAACTGAATTACACACGTTAATTGAAAGTACCAATGGAATGAAATACAAGCCATATATTCTATGCAAGGTATTACATTAAAGATCTAATTCAGAGAATGGCCTAAAAGCATCTATATTAAATCTGACAAGTCATTCTTTCCTTATATGGATTTTCCACATTAATTTTGAATTTTCATGCCTCTGTTTTCAGAAGAAGCTTAATGAGGCATATTACCTAAATGTAACTTTTGATGTTACATTTCCTTTATGCCGTGATTCATCAAAGAGTGCACAAATATATTTATTTTTCCTATAGCATTACAAAAATGACTATTTCTCACTAAAATAGTGAGAATAAAATAGAAATGTTATTTATTTTAGATATAAAATAAAAAGAAAGATTTTCCTTAGATTATGTTTTAATATTGGTGCTTTGCATATAGTGAGTGCCATAAAGGACATTTTAGAGAAAACGAGTTAAAATCACAAATGTAACATCCTAAACAGCCAAGGCCAAAGCTGTGCTGGCAAGTGTTTAGATTAACGTAAGCTACGACAGACTGTCAGCCAGATTCAGCATAAAGTATTACATAAAACACATGTACACTAGAAATTAACTGTAAACATATTATCAAGAGTTTTCTGGTTTTGTTTTTCTTTGTGGTTTCACGTCTGGGCGCAAACTTTCATTGTACCACCACCATCGAGTGGTGACACCACTTAGTTTGAATCCCACCTTGGATCTTATATGAGACAAACTGCACTGGAAACTTAAGTCAGCCTCAAGTTCACCAAAAAAATCAATAAAACTTCCCTCAACTGCCAAAGTTAGTCCGAGTTTAAAGTTTCCTATTGTAATCCCTGTCTGACGCTTATCTAAATATTTTAATTACTTGCTCGGTTAATAGCAGCTTACAGGCTCAGAGCAGTGGACTAGACACTCCAGGACACAGTGCTGTTACTTCCTAAATTAGAAAGCAACCCTCTGATCTGCATGAAATTAAATTTATTTTAATGAAATTTTCACCAAAATCTTTCATCAGGGATCTCACTCACTGAATGGTTTAGCTTCCTTTTCTCTAGCTTTTCCAGCATATTCACATTTATCCTTGTCTCATAGCAAAAACATAGTTGCTAAATTGCACATTATCTGACTGTGTCACCTGAGATGTTGGATATCTCCTTTCTACCTCATCAAAGTCAAAATTACAGGTCTTTCCTCAGTAATCTTCATAAATTTGCACCTTGCTACTTATGTTTTCTGGCTCTTTAAATATCAAAATCAGATATGCTTACAGCTTCAGCTTCTCTCATCTATTTTTTCCTTCATATAACTTCTTGGTACACTGAGTCAGCTGCAGAAAGTGCTTAATTTCTGTTCCTCTAAGTTTCTCTCCGATACAGCCAATATAAAAACACTGAAATATAGGTGACATTTTATTCTGCTCCTCTCCTTTTATTTCTTGTCTGCAAACATCAAGATTTATTGGATGTTGCCAAACACATTTTAGGTGCTACTGTAAAACAAAATGATTCATTGATTCAGCAAACACTTACAGCAAAATGACTTTTCAAAGCGTTTTCAAGCGGCTGTCTCTCCATCAGGGTGAAGATATAAAAGGAAAAAGCACTGAAAACCCATATAAAATATTGTATATTGCATGTGCACACACACAGAAATTTCATACTTGGGGAAGCACAGACAAGGATACCCTCATATGCCAGGCTGCTGGGGAATGCTGCGTGTGACATGATAGGGTGACACTCTAAGACAGGAATCAGCAGCATTTCCAGGGCCAGGCATTCCTAGCGCAAGAGGATTGCCAGCGATGAAGCCACACGGGCATGTAGATAGAATTGATTTACCTACTAATAACTGAGCTGGCTGGCACTGCTTTGTAGCAATCAGCTTTAATGTACAAAAATACATGGACTCTGGAAGCAAATTAGGAAGCAGAGGGCTTAACGACTTGTGTTTCAAAATCTAGACCCTTGTTTCTTCAGGAGTGTTTGATGTTTGATACACGGTTTGTGTTCATGTTCACTTAAGTTAGCCAGCGAAGGGGTGGCTTTCGTTACTGCCATCGCTGCCCGACACCGCGGAGAGCAAGACAGGGCACGTGGTGAGGGGAGGCAATGGAGACAGTGAGGAAGGTGGAGATGCAAGTCAAAGGCTGTAATTCCAGCACATAGGAAAAGCTTTTGTGTGCCTAAGTGCAACGATGCACAATCATTTAACCATAAGGATAAATAATTACTAATATTGCTATTTGCTAAACCACTACCCTGCTCTCACAGTGTGCCGGCCCTCGGTGAGGTTGCCAATCCTGTAACAGAGCTGCAGGCTGGAATTTGTCAGACCACTTATCTTGCTGAATGTGTCAAGCCACTTTTTCTGCCATAGCCAGGAGCTAATTTCTATTTTTGCTGAAGCTGGGTTCAGCCTCCACAGCAGCGCAGGAGCGGAGCAGCGGGGGCCAGCCCGCAGCCAGCCCCGCACCAGCCGAGGCCACCGCTGCTCCGTGCCCGTCACCCAGCAGAGAGGGTGAGACTGGGTACCACCTCCAAAAATCCTTCACTCCCTTGCAGGGAAACAGACTCCAACGCCATGGAAACATTGAAAACACACAGAGAGTCTTATTTTCTGCTGCAAAGACTGTAATAAATGATCACCTATTTTCAAGAAAAACACCATTTCAGGGAAACGCCTCCATTCCCAGATTTGGTTTACACATGGAGGAATATAAACTACACTAAGATGCCTAACTCAAAGCTCATTCTCTCCTAATTCTGTTGCACAGTCATAGAGCTGCTAATAAGTAGTTTATTGGTCATAAAGAAATGGCTGTTAACATTGCAGTAATAAATGTTATTAAAGTAATAAATATGCCACTTACAATGCTTATGTCTCACCAAAGTTTAAGACTGTTTCAAAGATCAGATGTCTCATTCTTCAGTCCACTCTTACAGCATAAAGGGATTTTGGTGGAAAATTCTGTTTCTTCTCATGGCAGAAACTTTGTTGTTGTTGGAGTCTGATACGATGATGATGGAAAACAGATCAGGGACACGGACTGCAAAACCGTAACTGAAAGCAAAGAACTTTCCCTTCTTTCTCTTCCTTTCCTCTCTTGTCCAATTCTGTGACTCTCTGAAAGTAAAATTAAAAAAGAGGAGCACACAAGTTTCAGCTGTACATTGAGTGAAGTTTTGCCTTCCCAAATCTATCATGGACTTTAGAAACTTCAGGTGCGAGAGAAGGAGCCATAGCCCCTCTCATGCCTTTAAAGACAGTACCACTTGTCCTGGTACCAAAAAATCCCTATTTGAATTGGTATCTTATTGAAAGGTAAGTTGGAAGGAATGACTAGGTTTTCTTAATTCAGCTGTGCTTAGAGCATGAGATAGTCACAGCCTGTCCAGACATCCCCACTCTGTAAAGCTCTTGCCATGCAAACACAGAACTGCACCTATTCAGGAAATGTCACAAATAAATTAAAAAAAAATCAAGTACTGCCAGCATGTGAAGATTGAACCAATTTTAAAAGTACTCAGGACCAAGATGGCTAAATTCCTGTTGTCATTTCTGGATCTGATTTTAATATCTACACAATAGCAGAAACAGTATAATTTATGGAACACACCGTTACAGATGGGGAACATGATGTGTGACAAACACCCAAAGCCTGATCATTTAATCTCATTCAAGGTATTTCAGTAACCAAATGCAAGTCACTGGGGCGCTGTGTATTTCAGCCACATTAGAGGACTGTGGAGTTCATAGTTTCTAATTTTTAAAGTAGATTACAGCTGCCACATCTTTAAGACCTTACAATTATATCTGAACAATAAATTGTATTATTAATAGGATGGTTATGGCCTCTGAGTATTAGATATTGTTGTTTGTGATTTGCACTTAAAGAGGGATTTTAATCAAGTTTACCATTCTCAAAAAGTCTGTTTTGCATTTAAATAAGCATGCTTAAAAATTGATCTGTTTTGCTCAATTATACAATGCCTCATTCTGAAGGCTAGGAGTAATTTATTATACAGACTCTGCGCACAAGGAAGATGTATTGCATTGTACTTAATCTTATCAAATTTCTGCTGATTTCTGATGACAATGTCTGTTTATCATAATTATTATGAGTTGTCTGGGTTAATAAAACTTGAAAAACTATGTGGGAATTAAACCAGTATGGAATGTTAAACTTAACTATTGATGTAAGGCCATCTGCTACCAGCTGTCCTTTGTGCCTCTCTGAAGCCATTTATTTCAGTGTTGTCCCTTGTACCACCACTGTTAAGTAGTTCAAATTTATACAACTACCATTTCCTGGGATGTATAATTGTGCTATAAACTCTCACAGATGGAAATATTTTAAAATGTATTATAATATTGCAAATCGGGTATAATTTTTCTATCATGTTTGATAGAAAATTTTGTTTTCATAAAAATCACGTGGTCTTCATTTCCATTATGCTCTAACTTAAAATAGCTTCTTCGCCTTAGTGCTCACCCGTAGATAACTCATTTATAGTGCAAAGGAACAGCTTCGTTCATTTAGAGTCGTAATTAATTTCTACATTGTAAGAAGTATTTATAATCACTTTCTGTACTGCTTTCATACTATACCATCATTTTTAAGAAACATTTTCTAGTAAAAGTGCATTCAGTAGGAAATAATTTCTAAAACTAATAAGCAAAAGAACCTTTTAAAAAGTAAATCCTGATTTAATATACCTTGCAGAAGATGCAAAATACAAATGACTGGCTTTATTTGGAAAGAATTTAAAGCACTCACTTTTTAAGATTACGGCTAGGGTCTTTTGCAATGTGAAATAAAAGCTGTGTTTGCCACATTCTTTGCCATGGAACGATATTGATTTGTCTTACAATTAAATGTGGAGGCAGCAAACAAGTTTTCAATCCAAAGCTGGGTCAAAGACACTCCACAGTAACAAGAATGCTCACAAAACTATCGCACAGTAAGGAAACATGGCCAAAATACACTTGACATATTCCAGCAGAAAAAGCAAAGGCACATGAAATTCCCAATTAAAAATGGAACCGAAAAGGTCCAAAGAAGATTGAAAGAACTATTTGATGAGCTGTGTATGTTTTTTTCTTTGAATACTGATAGCACTGCTGACCAACCTAAAGTTCTGCTTCCGTTGTTAGTGAAGCTGCGAAGTTTGGGTTCCCCTCTTTTGGGCTCCAGCTCTATTTTGTGACCATTCTCCTATCATTCTTCATTTCTTCCTTTACCAACAATAGCGCTGCTCGTCTTCAGAAATAAGGGATTCGCATTAATTTCCAGGATAAGGCACATAAGCTTCCTACCAGGCACAGTATTTCTGCTGCAAGAACAACTTTGGAGTTAAAGAAGAGACAAAACCAGTGTTAACTAAATTCATACTAAAGTCAATAAACTATGTAATGACAAGAGTTAGTGTTGTTCTATTTCACAGTTCAAAATAATGTAAGCTTTTGTTGCTCAAAGGAGGATTTTATTGATGTTTACACATAGACTTTATGGCTTATTTGTCACTATGAGAGCCCAGATGCCTCTGTCTCAGTTTCTACTCAGGAATGCCTGGCCCATACATAGTCTATTTTCATACCAAGGAGACAAAAAGAAAGAAAATTCTAAAATTCCTGTATCAAAGCAACTTTAACTTGTTAAGATAATTGTCTTGCAATGATTGATCTAGTCATGTCAAGATAATAAGGTTTTTATGGTCTGAGGAGGATTTAATCTAATTTTTTGAGGGATTCTGATCTCTGTTGCTGCTTTATCACTTTTAATCTCAACACTTTTATTTGAATTTGCTCCGCAAAATTCAATCTACTTTTAGTTGACAGCTGAAGACATAGAATAGTCTTTTTACACTAAGTTTTCTTGTGTTGCAACTGTGTTTTAAATCTTGTTATTATCTCTCTGAACAAATCCAATTATGAAGTTATTTTGCTACTTTAGACAAAGAATACTCAGTATAATTTCTCCAATACAATAAAAGTACCTCTTAACAAAAAAGTAGTAACCTGATGTTGAACAGAAGGCAGCCCCTAATGGTGTCCTTAATTATTTGGTAGAGGATCATTTGTGATTTAAAAAAAAAGATATCTAAGACTTTGTGTTATCCTTCAATAGAATCTACTTGTAGTTTTATTGGTTCAGTTTTGTAACTATGTAAGGGTGAAATAAAGTCTGTATTTAAAAAAATAGGTATGTTTAGCATTGTCTTCAAGTCCCTGTGTGTCCAAAGACACTTTTTTTTAATTCCCTAAGGCAAAATGGCCAATTACCACAAACCTGGTTAATAGATAACTCTTAAAATTGTATTTGCTTACACTGATCACAGTGCTTTAGGCACCAAAATAGGGTACGGAGGGGGAAAAAAACCAAAACAACCAGGCACCACACAGTCGAACAGAAATGAGAATAAACCCCTATGCCAGTTGAAAACAGCTTGGGGCAGGGAGTGCCGGAGCATGGCACGTCCCAGTTCACCAAAAGGGACCGGTGACAGATGAATATTAAACAATGAAATGCAATCCCCCTGGTTCTGCTGGTCCATGGCTGCAGAGCTCTCTGTGCCTCCGCCTGCCCAACACCCAGCTCTGCCTTCTCCCCCCAACGGGGAGAAGTACCCAGTCTACTCTTCTTCTGGGATTGTGTTGTTTGTTGTATTTTCTTTTTGGCTCTATCCTCTTTGATTATTTTTAGTTCTTAATCTTATTACTTCACACTTCTGTACAACTGAGCTGAATAAGCTACTTATCCAGCCTCTAAGCTGAATCTATCCCGATCGTTTTGAATTTATTTGCTCTGTTCCTCTGTATTTACTTTATCCTCCTTTCCCCATTCTATGTCATTGGCAAATTTAGGTCAGTAAAGTATAAAGTAAACAAAAGTGGCCCTAATGCTGTGCTTTTTGACATTCCTTTTAACTCCTTCCTGAACTATTTTTTTATTTATAATATTTGCTCCTTCAACTAAAAGTAATTCCTTGGGAATTCACGTCCCTTCTGTAAGAGAATGCTTGCCTTATTTGTAGATCAAACATGTCTCCTAAAATCTACTTTAAAATAAGCACCACATGCCTTTCTCTTTCATCACCTGAATATGTATTGTCATATTCTTCAGAAGGAAAACAAAAGCCAGTCAGTCGCAACATCCCAAGCCAAAGCCCAACATGGGTCTCTTTTTGGTCTGGGCAAATCATTTAACCTCCCCTGACACACTGGGAGAGCAATTCACCATTTCGAGGATTATTTTCCACTGAGCGCTGGCAAGGTTGTGCAGACATGGTTAACATGTCATGCAGAAGCACAGTCCCTTTAGTCTTCAACCTTCAAATGCATTTGTTAACATTTTTTTGGCTCCCGATTGCTCAATACATTCTCATTTTCATTTTTTGGTCATCAATATCCCCTGGCTTGCTCCTTCTTAAATAAAACATTCTCCCCCAGGTGATACACAGGGAGCCGGCAGACAGATGCTGTCATTTGACTTGCTGTGACAAGTTTCAGAACACTCTTTGTGAATTTCTCTGGTATTTTCAAACATCCAGACTATGTTATGTAATTATACCTCTAGTGCAGCTCTCAAAATACATCAAAATACTTGTTCTAAATTACCATTAATTTTGTTTTCAGTTCAGAACGGTCTCTTATCTCTACTGAAGTTCTTAATTCTGCCTTCTCCTTTGGGAGTTAGCACCGGATGCACTAAGTTTTTCTGTGTGTGAGTAAATACCTGTAGGAGGATCATGTGTGAGGTTCCCAAAGAAGACTTTCTAATCCTTACTTCTTCCCTTCAGCATCCTCTGCCGAGTATGTCGCGTGCCGCAATCACCAATTAGCATCATTTGTTTTTTCCCTTTTGGTCAGACTCCTTGTAAGAGATCCTTGTACCATCCACAATCTGAAACATCCAGGCTGTACAGATCATTTTCAGCATCAATCACGAGTGGGGCCATGCGGCTTGTCGGCTCAGGAACTTCCAGTCACTCGATACTTACTGGCTTATTTATGAGCTTTCCTACGTACCTGCATGTCAGATAAGCAAGATGGAAGGAACACCCTAATGAGGATTATTCTCTCAACCAAAGTTCGTTTTTAAGGGGAGACCAGTGTCCCCTCATTTGTTAGTCCTGGAGATGACACTCGGCTGACACACAGACAGCCCTGGCTGCCTCTGAAGGGTGCTGCAGAAGGATGGTGCCCACATCACAAAGCGTGGCCAGCGCATTTTTCCAGCCCACAAGGGACAGATGACATGGGCGGTTGCTGCCCTGCTCAGCGCACGGCGAGACATCACTTCTGCATGGAGTGAGGGCCAGAACCACCCCAAATTCCCAGGCAGGGGCAGGGAACGGCTGGTCCCTTTGACTCCTTTCATACAGGTCCTCGGTAGATCCATTACCTTCATTTCACAAATAGCTCCAGATATCCAACTTTCTTTATTACAATTAAATAAAGGATACCTTAAAAGCTACTACACATAAGCCCATGCTGTGTGCCTTTACACAGAGTGCAGACTTACAAGAATAAAACCCAGGGCTGCAACCCCAAGGAGTTCTGACAGTTCGGTGAGACAGTACATGCAGCTACAGTCACATAATTCACTGTAACAACTTGGCAGCACTCCCCATTTACTGTATTTACGTGTGTCTAATCCCTGGGTTATCAGTAAAATGTGATTCAGCAGCAGCACAGGCTACACATTCACGTAGGTATTAGCAAGAACCTGCCTCCTTGTTCCAATTTTTTTAATTATAGCCATACCCCTTTTCTGCCTTTTATTGTGTGGAGGTCATCTAGGTAATTATTTTGGAGTATTGATACTTTTAGATGGTGAAAGCTTTCCGATGTCTGAGTGGCACACGTGAAAATACAATAATCCCAGCATAGCTGAATGCTCTAGTTAAAAATGCTCTCCGTAGAGAGCCTGCTTCATAATAAAAAAAAATCTTGAGGATTACTTGCTTATGTGCAGGGTTTTTTTGGTGTTGAATGTGTTGGAAGATACGGTGGAAAACAGAAGCACTGGTGAAGATTAAATGGAATAGAGTTGACTTTATGCAGCAACAGTGGAGATGCTAAATCTTCTTGTTGCTTGTTTACGCCACCCGGGCAGTGATTCCCCCCCACTGCAAGACTCCAAATTACTTTGTGCAGAGCAGCCTGAGGGGGTCACAGTCTTTTTTTTTTTTTGCCATGCTGCAGACCCACATTTCTTTCCCTTACCTAATGACTAATCTCTCATTACTTCTTTGTTCAAGGGCCTGGTTTGTCCCCTGAAGTTGGGGGGGGGAAGGGGGTGCTGGTTGGAAATAGTTGATGGTAAAGAAAGTGAAGGTGTTATGGGATCTAAGTAAGAAAGAGATGGACTTCTTCACAACAAACCCAGATAAATGCTCTTGGTGACCACGCACTCCCTACCTTGTTTTCCCTCCAGCACGAGCCCTCGCAGAAGGGATGACTCGGGGTCCATCTCTCCATCTCCTTGGTGTCATCTCTCAGCTGTCCCCGTGCCCGCTCTCCCCTGGCACTGATCAGGGTGGCAGCAGATGGATGTCTCAGCCTTGGTAACTTGGCTTCTGGGCACAGCACTGGACACAGGACATCCATCTGAAACTAATATACTGGATGGAAGAAAAGAGGAAAAAAAAATACATTATTGGTGAGCCTTAGTTCCCCCGGTTTGCCTTGATGGGAATTCCTACAGCTTAATTACTCTCCTGCTAAAGTTACTGTGATTTTTCTTCATTAAAAAAAAGTTTCGATGTTTGAAGTGAGAGAAAATGAACTTTCTCCTTGAGAGATATTGTGGAAAGTTTGCATCTTTTTTTTTCAAAAAAGAGCATTTTTAACATTAAAATATTATTTTTCATGATTTTTTTCTGAAATATTTTTACAGATTTTTCCAAAAATAATTTCAAAATCTTTGCATTACCAACACCCTTAACATTTGCAGTCAAAAGGGAAATGGGCTATATTTTGGGTTTAAAATGAAAACAGTTTCTGAATTACGAAATGCTAGCAGAAGTGTTCCCACAAGGAAGTCAGCAGCTCTACAGGACAATGGAGACATTAAAGGGATTTCAACAGGGATCAGGAAACCTCCTCTCACTGAGAAACAAGCTACTTCCTGCTATTCCTCTTGATTCCAGTTTTTCTTTATGCAGGCTTTTTTTCCCTAAAACCTGAAACTAGTGCCATTACAGCTGAAAGTCTGACATTTCTTAATATCTAAAAGCAGGTTTAATGCGAAGGAAACACCAAGTAGAATACAAAAGAAGCGCAGAGGTAGAAAAGAACAGAAATTACTCTTATTTTTTGAAAGCTCCCTAGGTACTTTCCTCCATTCTTCAATATAATGAAACCAGAAGGCCTTGTACTGGGGAGATCAGCTTTCCCAATCCGAGAAGTCACACCGTGTGAAGTCCAGGATCAAATTGGGAGCACTCAGTGGCCAAGCACCAGGAGGTCTGTCCCAGAGCAATGCCCAGGGAGAGGGAACATCCAGAAGAGAAGCTCCCACCAGCAGCTGAACCGCCAGCCCCATGTTTAGAATCTCCACACTCAGAACTGAGGACACAAAGGAGAGGAGCCACTATGGAGTTGTGTGAGTCCACTACAGCCCCAGGGAATTCACTCATCACTACAGATAAGACCGAGCCAAAGTTCTCCAGACTTTCAAACTTCACAGACTGAAACCAAGTGGGTTTCATGGCTGTGACATGGCTTTGCTTGTGAGCACACATCTGGCCAAGCTTCTGTGACCCAGCACAACCAGACAACTCAGCCTATTTCCCAGAAGGTCTATGGTCAGAGCAATGTGTCTCAGGACAGCCCAGAGGCAAGTTATTAGGAATTTTAATTGTTTGTACATAATATACTATAAATCTCTGCAAAGAACTAATATGCTGGCCAAACCGAAAATAGATTTCAAAAAAGAAAGCTCCAGGACTGTCATTAATTGGATGATGAACAGTTTCCAATACAAGAGGACAAATAGTAGCTGTGAACTTGTAAGGCCACTGAAACGGTACCAGAGATGAGAGGCAGCCGTTCTGTGCTCTGGAAGCAGGAATATTTTGTCACACTGTCATCAGATACAATTTCTGATGTATAGTTAAATAACCTTTACTTTCATCCCTCTAGTGTAAAAGATGAAAATCTTTTAAAAGTGAGAGTCCCAAAGAAATGTAAATACAGTGTATTCACTGCTGACATTTCAAAAGATTTTGCCCCACCAGTGGAGACAGCTATTCTCTATTATCAGGTTTCCTGTCAGTCATGTTGATTAAAGTTGATAAATACTGCAAGCCACTTGGGGTAGGCTAAAGGACACAAAGCAAAAATGTAACTTATTTGAAAAGGACCATATTTCTTGGGAAAGGAAAAGCAGGCCATATTTGCCTGCATTTCTCAACCTCAAGAAAAGCAAATTCCCATATTAACAATTTTTTTTACCTTTTCCTAGTACTAGCACATACTTATGTACTGCAATTAATGTAATAGTGCTTTGCAGGGACAGTTCAGTGATATTGAGGAGTTAGCACAGTTTCTCTGCATTCATGCCCTATTATGTTTATTGAACTCCAGCAATAGATGGCAATTCACCAGACCAGCTGCTGACATGTGGGGTCCAGTAATAGCCACATCCTAAAGAAAGATGAGTCCAAGTGCATCAGGAACCTCTTTTGCAAGACTAAAGTGTCAGTACAGAAAGTAAACTGCTTTTGAACGCATGCCATATATAAATGTTTAATATGCAAAAGGCAGAAGATCAGTTTGATATCATTCATAGGGTCAAATCAGTTATAAAGATTCTTCTGATTGCTACTGCATATGCATTATTTTTAATCTTCTAAAGGTCTTCAG
Organism: Tringa solitaria; assembly: GCA_026413425.1. Classification (NCBI taxonomy): domain Eukaryota; kingdom Metazoa; phylum Chordata; class Aves; order Charadriiformes; family Scolopacidae; genus Tringa; species Tringa solitaria. The sequence goes on from JAOXJM010000063.1 coordinate 37,216,499, forward strand.
CACAAGCAGCTATTAATTTCAGAATTACTGTTAGAAAAGCATTGATTTCTGTTTGCCATCAAGGCAAGCAAAAGGAGCAACACTCCCACAAACTTAACTATGGGTAGGAACAGCTAATTTTTTTTCTTTTCTTTTTTTTCTTTTTTTAGTACAAACAAGCAAAAAAAGGTTCTGGTAAAATAGTGAAAAAATCTGGAAGAAAAGTAAAGCTTGAATCCAGGAGCACTTTGTCAATTATGCCCTTCCATTAGACACCAGTGAAGAAGCTCACACCAGTGCGGTGGAGCACGGGAATGTTCAAAAGCAAGAACTTTAAATCACAAAATATTTTCCATGGAAACTGCTCTTGTCAAACTTTCCAGAAATATACTTTTATAACTTGACTGAATGTTGCAACTAAATTAGTAGAAAGGATGAGATTGCAGAATCCAAGTCGGATTTCTTGAAAAACCCCCAAACCCAACACTTGAGAGAATGAAATGAGGAATGAAACTCCTGGTAACTGAATTAAATTTTCTATTTAAGAAAAAAAATCTTATGTTTATAATAAAAGATTAACTAAATTCACTATGTGGCTATAAAAATATTTGATGACCCACACATTTTTGGCTAATAACACGAACTCTACTGCCAGTAGAATATATTGACTTAAACTCGTAGGTGATTTTTTAAAAAGGCCTGCAGAGCCTTAAAAAACAGAAATGATGTGGGTTTGGAAATTCTGAGCTAAGCACGGTTTGCATTAGTATTTTAAAAACATCACGCATGCATTTACCTTCCTGAGCTTATTGTTTAGCTATATATTTCCTACAGCAGCTGGAGTGGTTGAGAATTTAATGCAATAAAACTACATCAAATTTCTGACAAACCGTAAAAGAAAGAAATCCAGTCCCATTCCTGTACTTCTCTGGCACAAAGCTGAAGGTTTTTTTTTTTATAATGAGATTCTTTTAAAAGCACACAGGGTGCCAAAATGAGCGTGCCTATTTAAGAACCTCTCGTCTACCACCGCAGCAATGGAGCCCACCTTTTACAGCAATTTTCATACAGCTACCTTGGGCCTGCTTATTTGCTGGGCTGCTTTTCCATCATAAAATCACACCACACAGAATCAGATTGCAATCCCTGACAAGAATTCGGCATCTGTGGCTAACTATGCCGTTATAATTCATTTAGTCAGAAAACCATTACGTCTTACTGGAGGAAAAGGCTCTTTTAATAATCCTGGTGTTTTCCTTAGGCTTTAAGGAATTCTTAATAAAGAAATACACTGCGATGCAGCAATATAAAAATGGTCAAGATCCTATTTTGCACAGACTTTTATTTACTTCCTTTTTAAAATAATTAGATTTTTTTAACACAGTAGTCTATAGCTTTTAGGGTTTTCATATCACCATTTAGTTTATGAAGCTGTAACAAGAAATACCTGACGAATATCAGGAGCGGAAAACAGTGGTAGCCCTTTTGCAGGTTTTAGACAATACAAAGGAGATGATCCTGTTACTCCTTAAAGCCATGGCAGGAAAACAAATTAATGCAAGCTATTTGAGCCTAGGTTATCACATATTTTTAATATAAACTAATGGGAACTATACTAGCAACTGTAACAAAATTTTATTAGCTCAGAATTTCCTACATGCAAGCTCATTCCTAGCAGAAACTGAGAGCTTACTCAGCTCTTCAGCCTTTGTTGTTTATTTGGCAAATTCACTGTTATATAAAAAGGTAGAGGATCTTTTCTAAATCAGAATACAGAGAAATCCAGTGCTGCAGAAGCTAAGATTCTGCTTAAACCATTCATATCATAGAAGCAATATGAAGAGCACCTTGAGTGTTCAGAAGCAATTATGACACTGATAACTGCAGATGAAATCAAGCAAAATGTGAAAAATTTATCTTCATGTACACTTTTCTACATAACAGAATGGCCTCCATTTATCTTACTTCTTTTTCTGTTAGACTGATTAGTTAACTGGCTTCAGAAGCAAAATATGAATGAGATGACAAATTGTTCCCTTTGACTTTTGCACAGTCCAAGAGTAAATACCAGATTTAACATTTAATCATTTAAAACAGCAGATCTGGCTTCAAGTTAAGATGTGAATATATTCACCCAAATGTGCTGTCAGAACATAGAAGAGTTTTACCTTTTACATGTACTTTAGATGCATTAGGAGGATAAATAGGTATCAGCACCTCAATTTTATCTTACATATGACCCTACTGAATTCAAATATAGGAAAAAAACAGGAATCCATTTGTTTAACATTAGGAAACACAGAGATATTTAAGGAAAAAAAAAGAAAACCTTTCAGTGGAGGGCATAGATATACAAATACAATCCCAAGCCTGTGCCCTTGTCACCTTTACCTCCGGTTACCTACCAGCACTCATCTGGCTTTGTAAAATACTTGGCCAATCATCACCTGCCTTTATTTTTACGAGCCAGCTCTTCGAGGACTCCCTGTATTCATACATCTATTAGTCATGTCTTTGGAGACAGGAATTCAAATAAATCCTGATTATGTCAACAGAAAAGTAAAGGTCTTGCCTCACGCCGATGCCTGGCAAGCAGCGGCTGCACCGCTGGACATGAGTCATTAAAAAGAAATCATCGGTTTGCCCAAGACAGGTTTTAGGGATGCATGTAACTCATGACTGCTTTAATGGCAGGCCAATTTCTGTGGGTTTAATTTTGAGACATCTCAAAAGACCTCACCAGGTAGACCTTTTAGCTCTTAGAAATTCAGATTTTTTGACAGATAGTCTCCAGTACAAAACCAAAGATGTTCAAGATCCCTTCCTTCTTATGAAGATCTTTACCTTCTGCGTCAAATAATGAAATACAGTTCTATAGGCTGTTACATGGAAAAAAATTAACAGAAATGTATTTCAGACATGGAATTGTGTGTAATATTATAAATCTAAATATTTTAGTCAGCTTTTGACCACAATTTTCAACCTTCTCATTGGTCACTTGAACATCAAAGATGAACATCATCTACACGCCATCTTCAGCAGGTATGAAACCTCAGGTTTGGCTTTATCTCCTAATTTCAGCAGCCTTCCTACTAGACCCAAACTATATTTGGCCGAATTTCACGGTAGATTTTATTAGCATATACCCTGTATGCCCAGGTGCTTGGTGATACCATTTATTTATCACCCCTAGGTCTGAACTACTGAAGAGTTAAACCTTCCGAAACTCTTTTTCCTGGCTTGCTAAGAATCTTGTAAAAAAGGTTTTCGTTGCAACCCTACTCTCTCAATCCCTCATGTGTTGTTAAAAGAGCTATTAAAAATCTGTTACTGGTATAGGAATCCAGAAGCTCTCCTGGAATGCTCTGGAGCTATGCCTTGAATTTAACTTAACAAATGATGCATTCCGGTCTGACTGCTCCGGTCTGGGGTTTTCTGTATCATAAACTGAAAATTCTGTTTCTGTTTTAGACATTTTAATCTCAACTCTCCCACAAGCGCTGGAAACTGGGCTGACCGTACGGATATTTTCCAGGCCTGTGTTCATTTCCTTCCACTGTATCTTGCTTGTCCAACAGCTTCTCTTTTTGATCTCTTGTTATTTTCGTTCATTTCCCCTGAAATTCTTTTTCTTGACATTTATAGTTTCTATAATCTGATACTAAAAAAACCCAGTCAAACCTGTCTCATGACCCCTTGTAGTTGGACTTTTGATATATATATTTTTATATATATAGAAATATCTGTAAGAAATATATCTATTTTTATCTATGTTCAGAGGAAGCCGTTGAAGAGGCAGCGCAGTGCAGCGCGAGGAGGAGGAGGCTGGGGCTCCCCTCCAGCTGACTTACAGCGCAGAGCATCTCTAAAAAACCATGTTGTACCCTTCTGGCTTCGTGTGCTTGAGGATCTTTTTTGTAAATCTTTAGGGATCTGCACTGTTTGGTGTTTTTTTCTGTCTTTCTGCTGAGAGCTTGTGCATTGTTTAGAACAGAGAGCCCACGATCTCAGTTAAGGCCCGTGAGCGTTACCAGGCTGAAGTCTGGTGGGAACTACGCTACAAACAAAGAAGATACTTTTGTTTGAAAACCAGCAGACCCTGTACCACCATCACAGAACGCATCTAATTCAGGCTGCATTTTTTCACAAATGATATAGAGTCAAAAAAATTTGTACATCACCACCTGGGGGATGAGGTGAAAGGAAAGCTATTTCAACAAATATGCATGTCCACGTGTGGTACAGGAATTATGCATGCAGGGAAATCGTGCAAGAAACCAAAAAGAAAAGGGATCAAGTACTTAAATTTCATCTGCACCTAAACAAAGAGTAAGTGCACACTTAAACTTTACATGTGATTAACTTAACACTTAAAAGTGCAGTAATGCACAGTTTTAGTGTATTTTAAAAGCAAACACAAGTCTTTTAGAAAGTTCAATCTGTAAAGCTCTCCAGCTTCAGTAGTAGAAAATTTAGCATAAAAGGCATGGCACTGTTCAAATTTAATCTGACATTTTATTTGGTATATAATTTAAGACACCAGGCTGTAATTTTGGGCAAGGGACACAGGCTTGGTCTTATAATACGCCACCTAATAAAAAAAGCAATAAAGAACTATAGCCCTTCAAATATTTTGATGTGCTGGTCCTGCACTTGGTCATATTTATTTACAAATATTTACAAATATCAGAAAATGTAAGGAAAAGCTTTCCAGCACACAGGTATTTGTTTAATGTTTTCCACAATGAATATGTTATATTTTATATCAGTGCAGCTGGTATGTACCTTGATAATGATGTCATCTGAGAGCTTTTCTTCACTCATCCAGGTTCATATTTAATAGGCATCAGAGATCACAGAAATTTTATGACATAATGCAACAAATTATCAAACCAACTGAAATTACCAACATTAGAAATTAACTACATCTTTATAGCAGAGACTCTTGAGGTAAAAATATGAAGCAGAATGCAATGTAATGGAGAAACATAAATTTCATACACAAAAGGAATGCATATGAATAATGTCTTTAATATGCTCTTATATTCATCGAAAATGAGAGCAAAAGAAGTAATGTATTTTCTAGAGAGGCTTACCATAATAATTTCCTTGAGAACGCTAAATTTATCTTTAACCTGTTTTCTCCAATTATACTCGTTGATGTGAACTGGAACAAAATGAGCAATCCTCAGATTAGCTTTTACAGCATTTTTGTGGTCCCAAGCCAAGTAAAGCAAAGCAGGATGCTTTCCTGCTTTATTCCCAAATAAAAAAGAATATGATGTATATTAATGTATAACGTGTGTAATGAACACTCTAAATATGAATATATTTTTCAAGACTTGGAAACTCGATGTTGAAATGAAGGCACTTTCTGTGATAAATAGTGGCGTGAGGAATGTGTAGGAATTACCAAGGCAGAAGAAAGCGACAACAGCCTGACTGCCTCGCTCTTTCCTGGAGTCAGTGAACCTCGTCAACTTTACAGCTTAAAGCCACCCTAAACCCTTCTTTTCTTTACTCTAAAATCACATGTAGATGCCTTGTGGCAACCCAGCTTCCCTGATCTTCTGGGTATGAGGAAAACCTTTTCCTGACAAATCTCCCCTCCAACTTACTGCAGATCCAGCCACAGCTCTTCCACTTCCTGTTCCACTCCAGTGCCAGTTTCCAAATGAAACCTTCTCCGTATTCCTGGGAACAATAGAAAAACAGAAAAAAGATGCAAAATTCTATAAGCTTCAATTCTAGGGGAACAGTAGTGCCAAGGAAGAAGCCAAGCATGGATAGTTTTAGCACCACTTCTTCTTACTGCTAAAAAATCAAAGAGAATGCAATGTTGTGGAAAATATGATTAAGACTACCTAGAAACAACTTTGAAGTGTTCTGTAGTGAACCAAATTTACATGGTATGACACAGAAGGGAGACAGAGATTTTGTGTAGGTCAGGCTTGTTAAAGACATCAACATTAATATCAGAGCAGACAGTTCTCCAGAGCCTGGACTATGTTGGGCTTCAACTACATTAAATCAAAGCTGATCACTAACAGGAACACATCTTAGATCTAAGGAATAACAACAAAAACATTAAGACTGAAAATAAAGTTAGCTCAACTCCAACTTCAGTAACAATAAAATATAATATAAAAACGTTATTCTACATATTGTGAAGCAAATTCCTGCTTAAATAGGAAACAGCATTAAAGGAGACTGGTGTTAATCGATTATATTTCCTTTAGAGCATAAGACAAAATGAATGCTGATTTGCATGCAATTAGGTATAATGAGCTATACCTATGAAGAAATACTAAGTCATTTTATAAATTCTTTCTTTTCTGTTGAAGAGAAATATTGTCACTAGAGTTTATGCGACATTCCAGGTCCCATAGCCATGTTCAAGAAGCTCAAAGAATAAGCCATGTCAAGACCTGTACTCCCACCGGAGGTCACTTCAGTTGCAGTGCTGTCTGTAAAATGGGCACAAAAGGACCTCTCAAAAGCCAGCACAATTAAAAGATATTTGAAGGAAAACTGATTTCACTCCACTGAGATGCTTACACTGCGATTACCAACCTGGTGCCTGAACAGCAAAGCTCGGCTCAGTCAGAAGGCTGTCACATATCCAGAGTCTCTGGCAGTAGGTGGATTGAAGTCCTTTCCAACTTTCGGTTCTTCTCAGTAGCAGCTGAACATCCTGTTGATGTACCACCAAGGTTAATAATTACTGCTTTTTATAAGTACTTTCACTGCTAACCTTCTACCTCTATTTTTTCCCCCATTCTGGCAGTAAAATAGAACACAGATGGAACAAAGAGTGATGTAAACTAATTTTAGTTTTAAGTGGGCATTTTCCCACACCCTTCAGAATACCTAGGATTTTTGTAGCCAAGCAAATATGGAATACATTTCGTAAATTAATTAAAGCCTGTCCTTCTAATGAATCAATCTGAAAAGACTTGGAAAGGTGGAATTACGCCTTGGTTTCTCAGATGAAAAGACAGCCGATGTTAAAGTAATGTCTCACTAAAAAAGTTTATTTGCTTTTAACTTCTTCCAGCTCAGGTAGTTGAAAAGTAACAAGTCTACGAGATGTCTCTTGGCCTTGAAGAATCGTAAGAGTTCAACGTTAATAAGGAAATATGGTAATATGGTTGCGAGGAGCTTTTAAGACAGCAAGCTGATTATTTTAGAAATTTTCTCATCTACATAGTCTCCTGCAGTAACTGTTTTCAAAACGAAAATGATTACAGGACGATCTAATATTTTTACATGCATAAAATGACAGTGAACTTCTGCCAACAGGATTTCATTCATGTAATGCAATGACTTATTGTCTCCCGTGTTTTATGCATCCTCTAGAATTAGAAATGTGTTCGCAAAAAAGAAAATTTGGACTCCATATATAGGAATTATTTTGTAGCTGTGTGCCTATTTTTGCCTTTATAAAAAAGTCGCACCGTATAACCAAATTTGGTGCTCAAGTAATTTAATGCATTCTTTTAAAGCAATGCAGTCATAGACTAAAAATAAAAC
>JAOXJM010000063.1:37224110-37235714 GCA_026413425.1 Tringa solitaria
CTGACTCATTTGTCATTGACTAAAAAGAAAACTATTCCCTAGGAATGACATAATGCCATAGGAGAAATCTTAACACTGGGGAAAACAAATGGCTATAGAAAAAGATCCAACCCCAATCAAGTATTTCACAGCAGAACGCCTGTTAATGATTCTAAGGAGTAAGCACATCTGTTGCAAATTAAAAGAAAATTGTTCATCTGCAGTCCTTGTAATTCAAACAAACAAATACCAGTTTTGATCATAGCTCTAGTTTGCTTAATGCATCACATTAATAAGCACACGCTACACTTAACCAGGCACAAAACCAGGGCTCTGAGCTAAGGCCACACAAATAATCACTACATCACAACACTCCACAACAGTGCAAAATAATTATATTGAAGCATCAAGACTTAGAACATTTAATTTTACTGCTCTTATCAATTGGAATTAAAAAGTCGATCTCAAATCAGTTGGTTTTGGTGATGATACCAAAATTTCAGAAGAAGTTTACTTCAACCAGTCAAAAAAGAAAAAAAATAATCGCTATTTAACTTTTCTGTGTGTCAGAGTCAAATCACATTTCTCGGTTTCTAATAAAATGTGCACTTGGTCATAAGCATCTCCTCTTCATTTATTTCTGCCTGGCAGCCTCAGGGTCACTGATTTACTGCTACTGTGCAGTTTCATTGGGCTGTGTGATACACAACACCATTGTATTTTAAGTATGATACACTCCAGATCTAAAGTCTTATTCTTTCAAGAGTATGTAATTATGGAGTATGATTAAATTAGTTTCTAATTTATTAGAGGACTTATAAAGCAAACAAGTATTGAAAAGGTATTACATCAGCCTTCCTCCTTTGTGAGCTGTGCATTTTCTATTTTCTCCCAGTGCAAATCTATAGGTACATACCAAAAACTTTTTCTTTCTAGGTTAAAAAGCAGTTTTATTAAGAGATGAGTATTTTATTAATGCTAAAACATCGTTACAGATTATTTATTTGTATGAGATATAGTCAGCACTGAATCAAAACGCCCAGGACTCTTATTCAGCCGCTATGGTTTTTAAAACACTGTGTCAACAGAATCAGATGAACAGAATTTTCTTATCAGTGTTGGCAGACGTTCATTCACAGCACAAGATAAGAAAAAAAGGAGCTAAATTGTAAGTGTTTCAAACTGTGGTTAATGCTAACTCACTCCCCTAATTCTATTTATTCTATTGCCAAGTTAAAAAAAATGAGTAGGCTGTAAATAAATCTGAATTGTGTTATTCTGATCTGTCAACTCAGTTTGATAAAACAATGATACAATAACAAATGAACTATTAATTTGTATTCCTTTGCAACTTCTGTTTTGCTCCAATTCATCTACATAAAAATAAAGTAGAATTTCTATCTAATTTCTACGTGCCTCTACACCCCCGTGCTGTGTAACAGATCTGATTAATTCAAGAACCCTGTATCAGCCAAGAATTGCAGCTCCCCCCAAAACAAGAATACCTGATTCAGCACAGGTTTTCCTGTTCTCAAGAATATTTATTTTTTTTCTGAGAAACGTCACAATTTTAAGAGGAAGTAAGAGCAGTAAGAGAGAAAAAAGGAAATGTAAAGTGTACAAATGAGAACTAGACAGCTCTCATTTCCTAGGGGTAGAACTTTCAAAAGCTTAAATTTCCTTCCTTAAATAAGTAAAGTGTTAGCCCCGTCTGGTGCTAAATGCGTAAGGTTTTAAATAGACGCAGAAGACAGAGTTTTATCTTGTGTTGAAAGTATAAGGGTTTACCCATGTAAGTATTGACTTCAGGAAGCCTCCAACCAGATTAATAACTTTAAGCATTTATTATTGATCCACTTTTGTACTTAAGCAGGAACTTAAATACCTGCCTAATTATTTTGGATTATGTCTGTAAAAAGGCAAATAAGACTCTAAGACAGACTGCTGATGCAAGCCCATATTTTCTATATCTGGACAACTCAAATATCACCATCTGTTGCTTTCCCTAAAACAATCCAAAGGTAATAAAGACACCCTGACTATTCTGATTATATGTGATTCATGTTTTGAAGAAATAACAGAGCAATGTGGGCAACAGCAATGTGTCAGTAGTAATGAGCCTTTCCTGTAACAACTTCTTTCAAAGTGCAAATGAAACTCATTCACAAGTTTTTTAATCTCAGGGATACAAATATGCAGAGACCAAGAGGTTAATTATACTTGCAGTCTTGTCCTTCAAACAGAACTAGTTCAAATTACTCCAAATAAAGTGTTGTAACCAACAATGTTTCTTTTAATATACTTCTACATTTTAGCTCTCACGTTCCAAAATATAGAAATATATGGAGTAGTTATTTTTTTTAAGCCAAGATATTTGTATATGCAATCCTTTTGATACAATGGGTTTTTGGTTTACTCTCCTACCTTGTTTCTACACCGTAGCTAGAGCTTTAAAGAATGGCTTTCTCACAGACACCAACAGCAGATCTATTGGTTGAAGGAGAGGAGACTATCTTGAACTTAGCCCAAGACCGTAACTGTGAAGCACATGCAGCATTTCATATGTCCCAGAAGACCATTTCCTCATTCCAGTTTTTACAGCATTACTCGTTTATATTAAACAAATATCCCAGGCTTCTGTCTTTTGTTCCAGTGTGGCCTCTTTCACTAGATAAGAAACATCCTAGAAGTCCAGAAGATAAAAATCATCATTTTGAAGAGTAAATGGTTTCAGAACAGTCATCTCTGAAACGGGAGCTGGACAGGACTACAGATATCTCTCTGCTTCCTGCTTCTTCACAAACTCTTGATTTTTATAAACCTACCAGACCATTTAACGTTCTGTCTTCCTTTCTGACTGCTGCAGAGCAGGAAGCAATCCACCATTACTCCACAGCTTTTTCCTCATTTCAAGGTAGAAAACGTAGAGCCCGTCACTTGCAGTTTATTAATTCGCCCACCGCGGATGGCTTTTGCTTTTTCCATTGTCATTTGTCTGCTTCCTCCTTTTTAATTCCTCCTTCTTCTTCTCTGCTTTTCAAAGAGAACATACACACATGCTCAGATCTCATCAAGGAATGTCTAGATCCACTGTAAATCACATAATCCCTTCTCCTATCACATATACTGCAAATTTTAACTCAATTGGCCAAAAGGTTGCCTACAACATACAGAGTATCTTTTAAACCAGCTAAATATTTGATGATTATGATGATATAATGTTGTCTTTATAAACTACTCCTCGTCAGAAGAAAAAGTACAAATGAAAGCTATGCTCACTTTCGTTAAACTATTTAATTTGGACATGCAAAAAGTATAAATGATTAAGTATTAGTATGTGCACTTTGAGGAGCCTCTTAGGGGTGTTACAGTTCCCAAGTTCCCTTCTTGTTCTGTCTAAAATAGGATTTAAAGGTCTTTAATAGAATTTAGATGGGTTTAAAATCTCCATATATGAGTTGTACTTTTACTGATTTATTGCATGAATTTCCTGTTGAATTTTTATGTGACACTTGATCTCCCCTGAGGGACTTGTTCAGTTCTGATTGGATAATGTAAATTTCCAATGGAGATTAAACACAAATGAGTATGAAATTGATTTATTACAATAAGTGAAATTGAGGTCTGAGGTCCTGCTTCTCTTTTCTTTTTTCCCCCAACCAATCCAAGACTGTCAGTTGAAGGGTTTTTTGTAATGTTTTCCCAACAAAGAACAAAGAAAATTAAGAGCACATTTCTCAATTACACATTGAAAATTAGATGAAATATTGTTCCAAACTTGTTCGATTTCATGTGCACAAGAGAGTTGCTGGAATAGTTTAACATAGCTATAATTACATCGTTGTGGAGCCAACATATTGTCTTACATGGTTTCTGCAGAATTCAAACTCATTATCAGTTTAATAGAGGGAATGGGAAACAACCTTTGTCAAAATCTCGTGCTCGCATCTCCACATTGGAATATTAATTCCAAACTATTTTACAGTGCACCACTGAATATGTAGACAGATAGACTCCAGTATAGACTTTTTTGGTATCACTCTGAGATGCAGCCTCGTTGGCAGACAAAAGTGGGTCCATCCATGACGTATCAGTCTCAGCTTCACATTCTGCAGCAATTCCAAAGAATGCGTGGTCTCCAGTGACAGCGCTCCTCGATGCACACACAAAAGCTGGCTCTGCAGATACCAAGCTTCTGTACATAGAAAAACCACTTCTCCTGCCTGGATTTATGCATCACAAAAGAATTATAGGACTCGCATTTGCCCCAAGATCAATTATGAAAAGAGAATCATTGTCAGCTGTACCATGTAATCCCAGCTGATGAAAGATCACTTCCAGAATGGCAGGGACATCCAGGGCTGGCATCACACTGTTTTCTTGATCTCACAACAAAGGCTGAAATCTTTTCTGAGTATATATATATATATTCCATCACTAATGCAGACGCACATGTGCATGAAGTTATGCACACTGAAACAACTGCTAGTGTTTATGTCTCTAACAGTCACAACGCATTTCCTAAAATACTCAGAAAAACTATTCTTCTGCCAGGGGAGTTTCAGCAGAAATTCCATCAATTCCAGAGCGTTCAGCATGCACTTTACTGTTAGCCAAAGTGAACAAACAATATGAAATATTCAGAGTCATGAGGATGGCTGGATGTCCAGCCTGTTGTGTTGGACGATGTTATTCAGCCCAGAAACCTCTAACTTCAGTGGACAGACACAGTCGATGACCACAAGCCTACGCCATGAATGTATAAACTGAGCTTACTCAGAGTAACTGCTGTAATTTTAGGAAAAAGCTTCCATGAAAATCGACAGAAAAAAGATCCAACTTGTACGGAGAGCCAGCCTGTGAAATCTGCATTTGCTTTTGCCAACTGATTTTTTCCTTTGGTTTAATTCCATTAACGTGACCATTAACAGGCCATTGGTAGGTACGATGGTGAATATCATACTGCTCCCATCCCTCCAAATGCTATCTGTGCAAATTGGGAAAGGCTACAGAAGAACCATGAAGTGCAGCAACTTTTACTGAAAAATAATCTGGCAAATAAACTTCTGCGGTTAACTGCCTTCCCTGCTATTTGAACAAAAAACTGCTGTTTGGAAATGTTAAGTTTTAAACAGCAGCTATGGCAGTGGGTACACTATTTATGCTTCTTGTAACAATGTCCTGGAATCAATACACTCATTTCTAAATGCAAAAGACTTGTATTGAAAGAGAGATGAGAATGTAAGTACAAAGCCCTGAGAATCCAGCCCTTAATCTCCGTGGTGGGTTTTAAAAGGGTTTCAGATTCTCTCTCGAAATATTCACCAAAGTTAGGCCAGAAGAAGTCAAAGTAATTTAGATCCAATCTCTTTTCAAAAATGAAATGAACAGAAGTTTTATTAAAAGGAAATGAAGAGGAAATTGAACTTTCATATTTCATGGTGCAATTGTGATGACAGAAAACAATATTCGTCGATGGAAAGTTTAGAAGATAGTTATTTATATGTCTATGCTGCTGTACTGTGGGAGTTGTGTCACAACAGAGGGCAGGTAATTGTGAAAAAATATAATGGAGCTGTAGTAGAATTACTTGTTGGGTATTCCACCCAAGTTCAGAATATAAAACTTTTTTTACATTCTTATGATCAGGAATCAGAAACATTAATTGAAATGTAGACTTTATGAGGAATTTTGACTGGCGATGCTTATGGGTAATGCAAATTTCACCTGTATAAGAGCTGCATACTGCTGTATCTGTATGACATAAAAAACTGAATCACCTGAAGGGAAATCATGGGGCTGAGGCAGATTGGTAATATAACAGAAACGTCACAATTCTGTCCTGAAGAACAGCCCAAATGAAAAGGAGAAAACATGCAGGCAGACACAAGCATGAATCACAGCATGTCATCACATAAGCAAAGGAGAGATATTTGCATTTAGTCCTAAAATTTAATGGTTTCATAGTTAAGCTAATGATGGGGAAAGCAATGGCTTGAGAAGATGACTTTTGTTCAGGGGCTGCTCCTTATGGAATCACACACACTGCTCTGACTGAGCACACAGCTCGCCTTCCATTCCCACACTCTCTTCCAAGGAACTGCTGTGAGTGATCCTGGGGTGGATATTTAGGCATAAATTTTCAGAAATGTCCAACAATTTTAATCCTTACCACTTCAGCCTACTTTCTGAAGTATTTTTAAATGCAGTACATTGAGGCAGCAGCCTAGGAAAAAGTGGTCTGGATGACTCAATCTGGGCCTCTCTGAAGCAAACATCTGAAAAGATTGTCAGCCTGCAGGTATGTTAAAGTCACTGTTTTCTCCTCTTATTATAATGTGCCACAGACAAAAAGTGTTCATTTATGACAGGAGAAAGGAATGAAATTTCATTCTCACACTTTTCTGCAATGCATATGCAGGTAAAGCGCTCTGCTTAAAAAATAAAAAATTCATTTTCGAGTTTTCCAGAGTGGAAAAAAGAAGTTCAAAGCTTTTCCACAGCCTTAATACTTCAATATGGCCTAAGAAAATTAGTCAAATTTTTCTTTAATAAGAGAAATCTATTCTGACTCACACAATTCAACGTAAGATAATGCGCTTTCCCTAATACACATGTATAACATCATTACAGCTGACAGAGAAAAAGTAGAATCTATATGCCATCAAGATTTTACCACTGCAACCTGATGTTCTTAATACTTCAATTTTCAGTGTGTAGCTTGCAAGAGTTCTTTGTATCTTTCAGAAATTTTTCCAAATACATTAAATATTTTTAATATATTTATGTTGAAAAGAAAATAGGTATCTATGTCAAAGCTGTTCCAACTCATACAGCAGTCTGTGGTACCCGGGAGTCAGTGGTGAATTCTGGCATGAAGGAATTATGAAGCAGTTTTTGGTTACGAAAATCCAGACAAAAATGCTACATGAGGTTATTAGCATTCCTTTAAACAACTGTGGGTTAATTACCATCTATGAGCACTATGAAAATGTTGGAAACCAGTGCATCACTGTGTCACAGTAATTTGTCCATTTAGCAGTTGATTTTTGATAAGTAGAGGATATTAAGAATCACGTAAAAAATTACCATTGAGTAATGACTTGCAGAGTAGGCCATGCAGGCAGATGAGAGCATGACGGCAGCTGAACATCATCAGACTAACAGTGATTAATAAAAATTTAACAAAAATAAAGTGACAGGGAAATGAACCTCCAGAAGCAGAAGTGCTTCTGAAGCCAATTTTAACTAATCACTTTAACTAATGAAAAGAGCAAGAACCAATTTTACCCTTCTTTCAAATACAGAAAAACCTTGTATGTAATGTGTTCAGATAGTCTAAAAACATCAGGTAGTATCAGTGAGTTGCAGTTCTGCAAGGCATCTGAAAATATTCCAGAATGAATATTCCAGAATGGAATGGATTTCGATGTACTGCTCTGTACTATCACTGTGAACACAGCCAGCTAATTAGAAGAATATTTTTCAAAATAAATTTCACCCACATGTGAGCATCCTACATGCTCACCGGGAGTTTATTTAGCAATGATGCACATTATTTTTCCATTTGGTCTTGAAGAAATATTATCTTTCTTGGACAGAGGTATAGCATGGAATTTAAGGAGATGGAGGAATTGTGACCAGAATGAGGATAATTGAGCGATAAACATTTGTCCTGTGGTGGTTGGACAGAGAACAAATTCATAACACCACCACAGCCACTGTGAAATGGCAGGACTCTTTCTCAAGTCTCCTTTGCATGCTAAGTTTCCAGAATAATCAGATACATACACTCAGAAGTGGAAAGTAAAAATAAAAACAGACAATAGATTTAACAACGATTTAATCATTGCCTAAATCATGGAAAAAGGGGCCACATTCTAAACTCCCTTAATATGAAATTAATTCCAAGCATGAGAAATGTCTTTAACATCTCAGTCATGGGTTTTCTATTGTAAATTATGAGGTGTTCACCACTCTCAGGGGATTGAGCTTTTAATCACACAGATGTCCATTATAAATCCTCTGTTTGCTTAGCAGTATAATAGGTGAACTCGCAGCATCTTTGCGCTATAATAAATCTGCAGGCTCAGAATGCTCATGATTACCTTCTAAATTCTTTCAAGGTCATTCTACATGATTTCATGCTACATAACATCCTTTCTCAGTCCATTTCACACTGAGAAAAGATCATGACAAACACTGATTTTTCCCTGCTGGTGTACCTGAATTCTACCACATCACCCCACCACACATACACACGCACACTCGGACACAGCATCTTGTAGTCACTGGATTCTAAGCTATTGAGTAGAACCTGAAAATTCAAAACCCAAATATTATAAAAGAAAAAGAAGCTGTATTTGGTGCAATTTTTTGAAGACTAGACTGAAACGATGATAAGAAATAGAATTTCCTTCCAGTGTGAAAAACATTACTGAAATTTGATAAAGAAACTCGCCACAAAATTACTCAAGAATAACCTGGGAACAAAACTAGTAAAATATGTGGGGTAAAAAGTCCTCTGAACAAAGGATTACTTAAAATATGTGGCAATTCCACATTTTACGAATGCAGACAGAAATCTGTTTCAAATTGTTGGACACTATAAATGTTAAAACAAATAGCCAGATTTAGACCAAATGTTTGACATGTTTTGATGAGCAAACTCATCAAAATTACTCACCATCAAAAACCAGACAAGAATGCCTGCAAGGGCACAGAGTCTCAGCCCTAGACGTGGTTCATCAAGCGTTCTGGCACGAAAGAAGTCCAGAAGGTGCTAATAATACCTCTCTCAAGAGAAAGACACAGGATTCCTGAAAGAAATATTCACAGGCACAGACAAAAATTAGCTGCTTGATTTCTACTGAATCTTATTGCCTCAGGTGACTCATTATCTCAATGACTTCCTGTCTATGAAGAGATTTAAGATTAATGGATTAAATTCCCTAAATTCTTGGTGAATTTTTAAGCTAATATGATACTCCTGTTTGCCATTTGATTAAAAATTGTTGAGAGTTCACTTTATCCTTTTATAAAAACCAGAATCATCTTCTTTTAATCCCAACAACCGTTTCTCACTGCCTTAGGGATAACAGGGACACCGCCAGCTCCGCAGCAGCCCCTCATGGACCCTGCACAGCTTGTGATTTATGCAGTTCCTTTCTCTAACGGTTAACAAAAGTCTGGGTTTTCTTCTTTTCTACCTAGAACTCCTGTCTGGGGAGAATTTAAAGCCCCCAAAGCAGTCCAGATGCAGAGAATGGTTTCCACCAGCAGCAGGTGACAGTTGTATCCCACTTTTTCCCAGCTATCCCGTAAACTGCCCAGTATCGTCCCTCTCCAGCTGAACAACGATTAATACAATTGCTGTTCCTCAAGAGAGATATTGGTTCAGTTTGCAAAAATGTGCCATGGTGAGTAGTATTTATCCCTTGACTTCTACCTCAAACCTGGCTGTACTGAGCTAACAGCCGCATCACGTAGGAAACACCTCCCCTTACGATGAGTTCTCCTAATGTCCTATTACCATTACTCATAAAAAATAAAAATGGAATAGTTTGACTTTCCATGAGACTACCTCAGGAACGGGGCTTTATTGCTAGTGCCATACTGCCATCACACACTGAGTTTTACTCGGTTTTTGCCCCATCCAGGTAAAACCCACTACACGAGACCCATTTCTGGAACGTCTATCTGCGTAAGGGAAGAGACGTTCCTCCTCACCACACCAAGAAACCAATCCTTCCACAGAATATTCCTAACCTCCCATGAGAAGTTTAGGAACTCTCTCAGCTAGCACTTGCTTGACCATCGTGTTCAGTAGCAAACAACAAACTTGACTAAACCCTTTTTGCAACCCATTTACACTCTCAGTCTCCAGTCTCCTACGGCAAGAAATTTTGCAACTTAACAAGACGCTGTGTAAAAGGTAGTTCCCTCTATCTGCTTTAAACCAGAAGCTGTATTTTGGATAGCCTATAGATTTTCTTCTGATATTTAAAGACAGATTATCAATAGCTTTAGAGTATGTCAGAAAACCAGTATTTTACCTAAATGAATGATAGAATTCAATTCTTTGTTGACTAGCAAATAACAATTCCAATACCCCAGATCAAACATTTAATTACCAAAACTTACATTGTACAACTTAGAGTGATGCATTTTCTAACAATTATCACAGCCAAAAAGTTCTTTTTTTAAAGAGTTCTACGTTGGAGACAACACCCAGAGTGGACAGACCCGGGCCTCAGAGATCACAAGTCTTTGCAATGATAATAAGAAATCATAACTCTGCCAACCACATGCGAAAATCCCACACTTTATTATCTTAAGACATCATGCAGCCAATTTTGAAAACTTGAATTTTTGAGTTAGAACTATGACTGGAAAATGCAAGACCACACAAATGGGCCAAGGTAACAGAATCGCTACATATTTTGAAAATCAAAAGTGATTTTGATCTAGTAACTACTGTGATCCATTATGTTCTTTACTGGGAATATTCTTAGAGTCCTGCTAAGGTTCAAGCATAACTTACAAGAGCATTTGCAGGACACAGATATTCACAGAGTGATCCAAGATCACAACTGAATGACAAATGCTACCCCCGAAAAATTTGTATAGTAAAAAGGATGTACTTTATAATTACTCCATTGGCACTTTTTGTTGTTCTTGGATTTGGTCTTGGAAGGCAGTAATGCTTTGCAAGTGCAGCACTCAGAAGGTTAGCTTTTCTGTCAGCTTCCTTGAGCTGGAATTATGGGAGAAATTTCTGTTACTGTAAAAATGAAAATGAAGAGCTGCATAATATACATACAGAGAAATTTATACTGAGTATGTTATTAATCTACATTCCAAGTCAATATTGGAATTAGACTTCTAATGTGGCAGAGATCTATTATATAGCTTACAGTAAAATTCAGTGTCAGAATAGGTACGTTTTGAGGTAAAGTTCTGAATACTCAAACAGACACACGCTGTTTTGTTTAGAGCCTGAGCTGTCATTTTTCACTCTATCAAATCTCCCACCGAAGTCAATTGGCCTGATCTGATTCCCACCTTGGCAATAGCACTGATGCTCCCAGCACCCACCGAACCGCCCAGATCCTTCCCTGCATAAAGGCACCTTTGTGTAAAGTATCTGTGGAGCGACTCCAACCAGCCATGAGGGATGTTCTGTGAGCACCATCCATTCGTGCTGTAGGTCCTGTGCTGCCACACGGGCATCTCTGCTGCAATGGAGGAGTCACTGTGGTAGGGCAGGGAGGGATAAACCCAATTCCTCCCTCACAATAAAGACTCTCCAGCTTGATGAAGCAGAAGAGCTGCAAGCTGTGGATGAGAGACCCCACATGGCAATGGGAAAAAAATCACTTTCTCCCTAACCAGGAATGCATCCTCAAGCAGAAAACGATCCTGCTCAAGCTGCAGGACAAAGAGCGAGGCAATTACTGCTGAGTGGCAGAAAACAACCATCGCTGAGGGGTCCAGTTAAAGCAGCAGGTCCTGGGATCCTTTGAAAGGAGTCTGGGAAGAGATAATGCAACATGTAAGGAGGGAGAGGTGTTCACTGACACACCTGAGTATTGTGATACACTGATTGACAGTGTTATGGAATTC
>JAOXJM010000063.1:37235874-37258787 GCA_026413425.1 Tringa solitaria
AGCTCCAAAAGTTTTAAGAGCTAAAAAAATTAAATGCTTCCCAGGAGGATTAATTCAACAAATAGCAAGTAATAAGATCACCAGCCCCAGGGAAATTCAGGAAGTTTCTTGTGTTCAGAGACTTAACAGGCCCCTGTACAGAGCACACAAATAGGATATAATTTTCTAAACCTACAGTGAAATTCAAAGAGAGAACTCAACAACATTACAAACCACGAAGCAGTCTGAGGTACGATTTCTGACTCTACACCTCACAAAGAAGCAGGTATCACTCTAAATGACTTTGAGAAAGCAAGTAAAAATGTACTTCTGGAGGCCATCCTCAGCCACGAACAGATGTAACACCCCCACATCTCCTGGTGATTTCTGCCAGACGTCTGCAACACATGCGATTCGAGCAATTTTCCTATAATTCGGATGACGTACGAGTACATTCAGAAAATACACCAACGCCTTTAGCAATTATTTCCCATTCTTCTCTGTCTAATCTCTGTTCCAGTCTCCTTCTAAGACTGGTCTCCCAAGCGCTTATCAGAACACACTCTGCCATTTGGAGCATTTATTTCTCTCAGTTATCTCTTGTTTTAAAGTTAAAGATCTGTGGCTTTCTCCCTGCAGAGCCCAGTTCAATGAGGAGATCACACTGATGCTATGACAACAGAAAAACGAGTACTATTAGTAATAGATCTTTCCTTATACATTATATATGTGGACAGACAGCAACATAGGTGCAACAACATGCCTGATACAACAATGAATGCTCACGGAAGCAGCACTGGTCAGTTATCAGTATCATCATTACTGAAACACACCATTTTGCAGTGACACGTAAGAGTTTTCTGCAACTGTCAACGTTTTTCTAATTTCTAAAGGAAGGAAGGTGCAAGAAAAGAATTTTTTCTATATTCATCCTTCAAACAGCATGAAGTTTGAGACTATTTGAGTCAGGCAACAAGATACGGTGTAGAAATGTCTAGCTGTAAAATTCAGCTCCAGATGACCATCTCAGTTTATAGCCATGTCCAGTTTTGTGGGGTAGCACAACAGACATACAGCCAGTTTGGATCCTTGCTCATTTTATTTCTCAGAGTTAAGAGGAATTGTAACATTATATAAATGACACCTCTTTGGCTCTTAAATCACTTTGCTGTCTATAATGGATGTAATAAATGTTTCCTACTCCAGTACTACAAAAAATGGTTGAGGCGGTTTTATCCATTTGGCGGTGGGACTCACTGGCCCGTGATGTATGGCACACTTGTTAGTTATTTGCAGAGGCTAGAAGGCAAATGCACTATAAGAGAATAGTTCTTTAATGTAAAGCACAAAATTAAAAGCTCACCCTCAGGACTTTGACTGCCAATAGTAGTAAATGGATGCCCAAGATAACATGGGAGCTGTTACTATTTAAAAATATGCCATTTGATATTAAACTTTTTATTTAACAGCAGATTTCCACCCCGTCCCTTTCCTTCAGCAGTACACACCATATCCTTCCCATGCAGGTTTACATAAGTGTCTAGTAACACTCATCCCATTCTACAGATACACATCAGGTCACATTCTTTAATTATTTTGTAATTTCAATACTTCTAGCTCAAGGTGTTTCAATGGCTCATTGTAATACAACATTTATAATTCTTCCAATTTAAAATTATCCCACCCATGAAGGTATTACTGCTATCCCCATGTATGGAATGCAGCCCAAGAACAGAAAGGCTAAAATGTCAATTTTTACAGGCTGCCTTGCTCATCTTATAATTCAACGACTACACCAAGTTTGGAATATTTTTTTTTCCAGGAATGACTCAGGACTTGACAGATTGTGGCAGATTGTTTGGGAACATCACCTGAACCGCAAAGTCTTCCCATCCCCGCTGAACAGCTAACGATAATCTGCTCCACCCAAACTATCTCAGAGCCAAGATCAGACCCAAGTGTTCTCAGCTCATAAATCACAGCGGAAGTATCACATCAATTCCCATCTTAGAAAGAGTCCAAATCATTTTTTCCCCATCAGTGTGTTTTGTACCATTTACGTAGGACCTTTAAAGTTTGCCAAGGGATTCCAGCAAGTAGCAAATCAGAATCTGGTATTGTACAAAGAACTGCAATATTCAAACAAAGAAGCAAACAACCCCCCAAACCAATCAAAACCCCACAAAAGACAAGAGCAGCCCACCTTTACGGATCCAGTAAGGAATCCTTTACAGATCGTTCTGGAACGGCATAAATCATGGCTTTTCTCTACTGCTCTGCAGATTAGGATGAAACTGAAACAAAGAGTTGGTGTTGGTGTTAGTGTATAGTGTTAACAGCAAATATATCCCCATGATCAACCACCCCAAACTGTATTCTTTCAAAATTATTTTTCAAGCTAGAGAATTAAAAAAAACAACCAAACAAAAAACCTCCAAACACACAAGTAATCAAAATGTTTTTATAATTTCCTTTGTTATCTTACTACTTTGTTAAAAGAAAAAGCCAGTAGATACGTTGTACAGCAGCTATTTTAAAAACTGAGTTATCTGCTCTTGTTATTATCTAACATTTATCATCGGGCAGTGTTCAAGTGCTCCAGATGTGATTTTGATAAGGACACCTAACCAAAAATTATCACTCTGCTTCTAAAATATATGTATATAAACAGGACACACGGAATATTACCCCAATGAAATTATCTTCCACAAAGCCTGGCAGCTGAATAAGTTAAATATGATTTATTTTTTTTCCTTTTGAAAAGCTGCAACAGAAATATAAAGGTTTCTGTTCAGAAAGAAATGACTGCAGAAATTTTGGCTCTTTCAATTTGTTCTATATTTGAAATAAATCTACTGAATGTTGAAATGACTATTTTTGAGACATGTCTGTGTTGATGCAGATGTTCTAGAAGTTTTCTACTGTCAGCTGTGGATGTCTGACTACACTTGGAAATACAGCAAAAATCTGACATTTGCTGAGGAAATTTTGCACAGAAAGAAAAAAAACCAAAAAATCCCCACTATTACAGGCCTCTTGCCCTAAAAGGCTCATTTAACGACCACTTCTAATACTGCAGTGAGCAATGGTAACCTGAGGAAGAGTTAAAGGATGGAGATAATTTTCTGCAAGGCGAATTTTCAAAATTCCCTGGAAGAGGAGGCGGCAGCCGACACCACCGGTTCCAATCCTTGGGGAACAATTTCTTGCCCTAATGAAGATCAGAGCCGAGAGATGAATGAAGGCAAACACAGAGAGATGAATGAAGGCAAACACTGAAATTAAGACTCAATATTTAAATTTCGCAGCATTGTCTTGCTCCCCGTCCCCTCATCCCGGGGCTAGGAACTGCCCAGGGGACAATCTGCAGGGACAGGGAGACCTGACATGCACCCCTGGTGCTGGGCAGCCGTCTATCATGGAAAACTGAAGAAAGATCAGGTCTCCTGCACACAACAAAAATCTCACCAGAGGCATAACAACGCAAACCCTGGCTCACAGTAAGAGAGAGAGAGAGGATGGCAGCTGTGGGTGTTGTAGGAGCAACTGAGGTAATAAACCAGGCAAAACCCAAAGCACTAAGAACAGAAGAGAAAGCACCCAGTGATCAGAGTGATCAGTGGGCTGGAAACACTGCTCTACTGCCTGTCAGTGAAAGATCTAACGTGCATCGGAGTTGGCCTTGCTTGGAGCTTGTGGGTGAATTCCTCAATTGAACCCTAAATAAAATGTTCTTTAGCAACTATTAGAGGGCACCGCTAAATGGAACAAATCACCAGCATAGTGACTGAAAGCCAACTCAAATGTTTACCACAGAGGAATCATTAAACCCATCAGCTCAGTCAATCATCTCAGGAGACCAACAGTACAGAGGGCAACAGCGTGCTGCACCACCTGAAGATGGACAAAAGGAATACAAAGCTGATGTATATTCCCCACAAGAAGTCCTCATTACAGGTTACTCAGCATATTAACTAAAACCTGACCACTATACCACGAATACTTCCCAAACTTTGATCAATAGCCTCTTCTATACTTCCTCAAATTGCCTATAAAGTTTTGGTTCTTTTTTTTCTAATTATATAAATTTTAATTCTCTTTTCTTTTTTTGTCAGGACACATAACACAGGAAACACACCATTACTTAAAGTATTTTACTTCTCCATTTATTTTCAGAAGGGATGGAAAGGTGTTGATAATATTTAGAATAGCTTAGGGTAAGATTAGGTTTAAATCTGAATTATGGTTTGATTCCAATAGTGCAGTAATTCCTCAAGCAGTTCCCACACAGATACTACAAAATTACCACTCAGTGGTAATCACGTTACTAAAATCCATATCTAATAACATTTCTGCTGCAAATAATGGAAAAATGAAGTTAGGAAGCAGTTGATCTTGTAATACATCATCCAAACTGAATGTCAGAAATCTTGAGGGAAGTTGGGGATTCTTGCAAATTTCTGCCTATTTCTCCAAACTTAGCTCTTTGCAAATGGACCGTAAAACAGTCTTAGATTAGAGGTCCCAGCTAGACTTAAATTTGAGGATGAAAATCTAATACATGCAGTTTATAGTAAGCCTTTTATTTACTTGTGTGTTACTCCTTTAAATTTTGATGATCTGAGTGTAGCTGAACAGCCTGTACAGGCAGTGGAGATCCTCCTGCTCTGCTTTCTGCCATTAATGGCTCATTCACCTTCTTTAATCTCAATTAAGAAATGTTTTTCCTCTCCAGGTAAAGAGAACAGGATAAAGACAATGGGGGAAGAGTGCTGTCTCAATGCAGGTTAAATTCTGTCTATATTTGACAAGAAAACCTTAATCCAATTTTCAGACATCAGCTTAGAGAGATCTGCTAAATCATCCCAACATGGCCAGTGGACACCACCTTTGCTCCTGGTTTTAGTACGGGAGGCACCAAGAATTATACTCCTGCCACCTCTTATTGCTGTAGGAGTGGGAGTGGGGGAGAAAACTAATTACTTCAAGAGCATCAGGTACATCAGAAGGTTAAATTAAAACTTAATTTAAAAAATGTTAGCAATGGCATGGGATTTTTAATGAAGAACCTGAAAACAATTTCAAAATCAGAAAGGGAAAGGGATGTAAGTGAAACGTCTCTTCTTTCCCTGCAAGTCCATTATATTACCCCAGCATTTCCATTATATTACACTTCAGCACATTGCTAAACACTGCATTCGCCTTCTACTTTAACAACAGCAAAGGCAGGGGTCTGGCATGGAACAGGCTGTTTCATCTGGAAGGTTTGAGTTGGTTGAAGGAGCGGTGGGAGAACGGAGCAGGAGTGAGCACTAACAACAGTGTCCCACTCGGAGAGACTAAAGGTTGAGCAATGAATTTCAATTGTAGACTGTCAGGATGCCCAAATGCAGGTACCTGATAACAAGCCTGAAGCCCAAGCTTTTGCTGATTTCTTCTTTAGAATTTCAATAAAGCCTTTCAGCCTTTAGCACTTATTTTATTTTTTTTTAAGCCAGAAGCCACTAGATGTAATCTTTTATGAGAAACTCCATCTTTGCTTCCCTTCAAGAGAAACTGTATTCAAGGTAAATGAAGCATAATTAGGAAATGTGGACACTTAAGAGATTTTAAAAGAAGCAAAATCCCCAAACTTCTTGCTTTATTTGTGCCTCATCCCAATAAGTATCTCTATTTCATTTGCTTTTAATGTAGCATCTTTTAAAACGTTTTTAGTTAGAAGTAGCAACTCTTACGACTTTGTTAATTTAGAGTGAACACCATCATTCTCATCATATATATCACATAATAATATTCATTCAAATAAATGAAATTATGTAAGTATTTAAAAAGTCCAGTCTTGACTTTATAACACTTTTGCATACTCTTCTGAAAGTTTTCAATTAAATCAGTCCTTGCCTTTACAATTCTACCACTCATTTACCCCAGTTTAAGTGTACTTAAACTTTTTTTTAAAAAAAAAATACATAATTTAGGCTTTGTTCCTTCTTTGCTTTTACCTTGATCATATATTAAATAATTATTTATTGGGACTTAGTTACTATTTTAAATTATTTATTTTTCTCAATTTCTTTTTCTGCTAAGTCTGCAAACATAGCTTCAGGTTAAACCTGCTTCCCACACACAATAATTTTTGGCACAGAAATGAAAATCCTGTCCATTTTGCTTTTTCCAGCAGCGTGAAACCAAGTAAATATTTCTCACCGTGAGTGAACTGATGTGAAGTGTACTTAAAACTAATTTTTAAATTGCATTTGATGGAGATCCCAGCTTTGAGTTTCCTAACAGCCTTTTTACAGGAACTCTCTCCAGTAACAGGAAAATGCACTGTAATGATGTACCTACTTTACTTCTAATTTGACAATATTAACATGTTCCAAACAGTAAAAAAATAAAATTTAATATTACAGATAAAAATGACACAAGTCTCACCCACCATGATGGCATCTGAGTCACCAGAGCACCGAAAACGATATTCCAGACCCATGCTGACCCACTCCCCAAAGAAACTAGAAAGCTTTTACACCTAGATGCTCAGCTTAATAAAAAGGAGAAAACCAGAATATTTTAAAATAAACTCAAAATGGAGAATGAGGAGAGAGCAAATAGTAACCCTTCCCACCTGCTGTGTCCTTGCAGACGTGTCGCTGACTCCTTGGATTCTTGCAATTAAGACCTATCTGGACGGCAGCAAATTTAATGGACCACTCTGGTCCATAGGAGGCTCCTTCCATCTCCTGTAAGAGTGCCCCTCGTGACCATCCATTTTTCCATGGATCACACTCCTTCTGTCCCTCCAGGAACGTCTGTTCCACCCTATGAATAGAAAGGTAAGGAATAGTGAGGAAAATTGAAAATAAAATAAAATAAATTACACATACTTTCAATCTTTGAGGCCTTTTGACAATTTTACAGAACTCAGCAAAGCATTGACAGAACTGAGATAAAATAGCTTACACTCTTGATAAAGAAATTTATTCAAATTAAGTAGAAGTTATCCTATATACTGCGTATCAGGAACTATTAGGAACAAGGTGGAGTAACTTTATTAGAGTGATATGCTACGATGAGAGAGTCCAGATAAAACACAGATTTAATAACAGAAGATGTAGCTACCCTGAAATGATACAATTAGTAAAGGAACGTGGCTAGTTTGTACATTATATGAGGCATCTGCCTTCCTTCCAATTGGCACTTAAAGATATCAATTAAATTGGTAGAAAAACTGCTATCCTAACCAATATCCTATTTTGATCACTTAGAGTCTAAATTGACCTACTAAAATACCTATGATACCCTTATATAAATGAAGAACAGTGTAATGCCATCTGTGTGCTTACTCTTTTCAATGAGCGATCAGTACAACAGTTGATTCCTCTTGTATTTAGTAAGATACACTTAAATGCTGAAATAGTACCTCAGATTATTCATCTCTCTGTGAGTGGGTCAGTAGGAGTTACCTGTCCTTGGCTCACCCTGGAGTACGGCTCTGCAGGGGAGATTCTGATCACGTTCTGTCTTTCAGTCTAGAACCGAAATGAGAAATTAAAAGGTCCCAGTTGTTACTTCCCACATCTGTTGCTGCCTGACCATATGGGTGACAGCTTGGAAGGGAAAGTGTTTGCTCCTTTCTGATATTATACTGTTATTTAACAGGTAAATAATCATTGCTCCTTACCTTGAGATCTAGGGCGGGGGAAAAGTTAATAATCCAGGATTCAGATCCACATCCAGACTCTTCTTCTCGTCCCATAAGTGTAACTCATAAATAAATCTACTTCTTGTTGCTTCCTGGGCAAATTCCGCATCAGCTATTTCCAAATGACCCCACAGTTATCCACAAACATTTCAGTCGTGTCGCTGCAACATTACTGATGACAGAGGTTTGCACAGCAATAAGAGAGGGCACAAAATAGTTCTTTGAGTGGAACTTCATTAGCCATTACATTTAATAAGACAAGTCAGAAGAGAACTCCTGGTCCATCTACCGGATCTGTCTGGCTTCCGCAGGAAAACGCAATTGTTCGCCTTTGTGACAAATGATGGGAAATCGAACTGAATCCACCTGGGGAACTGACCTGCTACAGAGTCGTTCCTTACAGTAGGACTGGGCTTGAACTGTCACATCGAGCCATCAATACAACTTCTCTTTATCACAAAGAGTCTCCCATACTGATCATACTTATCTTCTGCTTGCAACTGTTGATCTTACTTCATGAATCTTGGATAGTCCAGGAGGAAGTTTTTGTATTTATTCACACAATGCACTTTATTTATTTCATTAGAAGAAGTAGCATCCTTATCTGAACAACTGTTCTACATGCTTATGAATTAAAATCCAATACTTGTTGAGTAACATTAAGCTTCAAATATTCCTTCACTGTTAGAAAGGCAGCAGGTTCTGATTGTTCATAAAAATGTGTATATAGGTACAAATTCAGATTATTAGATGAATATATAACATGGCAAGAGCCCCCATACTCTGCAAATCTCTGAATTAAAAGCAAGAAACAAATGTGTATTTCAATGACTTACTTCCAGCAATAAACTTTTAAACTAGAAACCTCATTATCCACAATTACTATAAGAACCCTAGTGGAATAATTAACTCTTTGCATAGTCTATTGCATGTATATTGCCAATTTGTCCAATAAAATTTTGAAAAACAATATGCCAGTTTAATAAAGCAGGCTCACAGGACTGTAATCTCAAAACATTAGTGAATTAAACAGTCATTTACTGTGATGCCTCTGCCCACATGAGCAGCAAAACTGAACATCTGAATGCTCCAGAATAGAAAGTAAAATCAAACATAGAGTCTATCATGGTCTAACCACTACCTCATTAAAAACAGTAAATAACTATAATCTGCATCTTTTATTGTCAAGTGTTTTATAACTGTGAAACCAGTAGAAACTCCGTGACCCTCCATCAGTTTTCCTGCTGCTACAGGTAAAGCAGCAGGTAAGAGCCTGCACTGCTTTATCCCAGGGTATGGGGTATTGTTCTGGCTGCACAGATACTCAGCTGTGGGTTTCCTTCCCTCCTCTCTTCCCCAATCCTTCAAGCAGATTAATTTTTCTAACTACATTTTCCATGATACCTCACTTTTTCAGCACCCACATTATTGTTAACTCTGAAAAAATCCATGTCCTCATTAAAAAAATATGCAGGAAAACAATATTAATATCATAATGTACCACGCCAAGCACTAGGGACACCGGTTGCTCTAGGAACAGAGGATGCTAAAGGATAGTGTGGTCCAGGATCAACGCGGAGCAGCACTGAGGAATTCTCAGTGCTGGCTGATGTGAAATTCCTAAAATCTTTGTCTTTTCACTTAGTTCAGGCCTCCCGAGAACAAGTTTCCCCACTGACCTCAGTAGTCATACAAGTAAACTGATTCAACAAACGCCCTTTGAATGAGCAATGAGTTTGTAGTCAATTCATTTCTCAAGTGAAAATACCCGCTGCATAAAGAACAATAAAGAACTGTTGCCATTTGGCTCTGCATGGCATTTCCATGGAGTAGCCAAAGACTGTTCTTGCAACATTTTAATTCCGATTTGCTGAAATAGTTTGTCAAATCATCCTGTTGTCACTAAAGTGAAACGTTCGTTTTCAAGTGCTGTAAATACAAGAGAAGGGTGCCAGTTGCATTTAAATTCAGCACACCACTTTCTGTTTAGAAACTGCACATCATAGTTTTCCACACACCACAGTGAAAAACTAAGGAGCTGGTTCTTTCAATCCATAAAGAATGGTATAAAAATGCGTCCATACTGTTAGAAGAAAAACAGACATTAATAAAACCTGATTTCATTCTGCCTGAAACTAGGTGGGATACAGTTACCTTGCAGATGCTTGCAACAATTAAATAATGTCATAAGAAAACATTTCCTACTTTGTCACGGGAAGACTTGCCCAGAATTCTCAGCTGGATTTTGTCTAGGGTTTTATAATGACAGAATGTGTTATTTTTTCATTACATCATGACCAAGTAGGTGCTTTCTTGCCCAAAGAAGGAACTATCACATTACCTCAGCTGCAGCGGTATGTCAGGCTCTCCATTGCCTCATTCTGTGTGAACCTCTTCCATATCTCTCAAGAACTTCTGTGTAAAATAAAAAAATGATAATATGTTTATGAAAGAAACTTGACTAATCAGTAAATAGTTTTGAAGATCATAATATTTAAAAGAACACACTCAGGTTATTTGTTAATTGCAGACTTGCTCCTACATAGCCTACGAGATTATTAAATTCATTTCAACAGGACTCCAGAGTAGTTTCTTTTTTAAAAACAGATTTCTGTAATAATAATAATAAATTATGGAAAACTTAAGTTGACCCTGTGTTCAGGTGAGACAGACTACTTGAAAATTTTTTCCTGAAACATTGGTGGATAGAACTTTTAAATACACAAAGCTAGGTTCCCATTTCATTCTTCCTTTCTCTAAAAGGCATTTTGAGTTCTGCAGTCAAAAGAGACAAGTATCGCTCGGAAAAAAGTCAGAATTCATTGAATTAGGGGGGAAATAAAAAAAAAATAAAGAAGAGGCTGGATAGGACCTCAAGACATACACTAATCCTCTTCTGTCCCCCCAAATAAACCACAATTATGTCATCCTCAGTGGCTACTCGTCCACTCTGCTCTAAACTATTCCAAAATTTGGAGGCTCTATATCCTCCCCAGGCATTTCATTCCAGCAATAGCCTACCCTGCCATAAGAGGATTTTTTCTCATTATGTCTAACCTAAGCCATGCTTGTTAATACCATTATTCTTACCCTCTGCATCATGGACATAATGGAGTAACATATACCTCTCTTTTACAATAACAGTTTTTGAATAATAAAACTGTCCTGATGTTAGTGTTCTTTCCCTGAGGTTAAACAACCTTAATTCATTTATTTTTTTATTTGAAAGAGATGCTCTGATATCTTTTGAAGCTGTCATAATGGTTTGCTTCAAATGGGCCACAACTGCACGTCCTCCTTGAAAAGCTGTGCCCAGACGGGACACATCACTTCAGTCTGGTCTCACTAATGTTAAACAGATTTGAATTATTACTTCCCATCTTCCTCTGAATCCACATAACTACATGAATTTATCTCTCAGTGAAGCTGAGACAGGAAATAAACAGATGAAATAAGTGTTCTGCAGTCACAGACTTACCTGCTATTTTGTGGAGATGTATCTCTTTGATTCCACAGATCAAAAGGTATTTTCTTTTCCTCAGATCTAGAACTGTTTGGAATTTGTTGGAAAATTGCTTTTTCTCACCTTGATAGAAAACGTGAATGACACTTTTTTCTTAATTCTTCTCAACAAGGATAGAAAAATGCTCGAATGAATAAATTTCCTCTATGACCCACCAGATCCTTATGAAATGCCCTCTTAACAACAACATCATTATACATTTGTCTTTTTTGTACCTTGTCTGTTCTTTTTAAATAAAACACTTATCTTGCCCACAAATACAAAATTAGCACTTTTTTATTCCTAATCATTTATGGAGATCACCACTGGAATTGTTACAAATACATTAAAAGTAATTTTGTACAGCCTGCTGTCCACAGACGGAATATAAAGTATGTTGCATTTTGAACTTACACTTTGAATTTCAAAAGCTATTAAAATAGCTTGAATAAATGTTCAAATAACAAAAGCCCGTTAATAAAATAATTATTTTCACCCTTTTCCTAGGCAATTTATGCCCATAGTCTTTGGGGGCTTGGGTATTATTTAAAAGCCTATAGAAAACAAAAAAAGAAACTATCCCAGAAATCATTACAGTGACTTGAATATACTTTATGCCACGTTAATTGACTTCACACATCATCTGGATATAAACTCAGAGCAGACTAGACGGGAAATATAAATATAGTTGAAGTAACGTTGATTATTCTGCAGTTACATACTCTTTCCTTCACAACACTGCTAATGCTACAGGCTTCATCAGTAAGGGAACTCACTGCAGCTTGGGGGCCTCATTTTCCATGTCATCATCAAAGATGAAAACTTTGGTCTGAAACCACATTGAGGTTTCCCACTTCTCTTAAGGTTTTTCTGAGGTCACAATTGTTGCAGCTCTTCTCATGTGACATCTAACAGAAAAGTAAACATCAATGTTAAACTCTCCCAACATGAAATTCTGAACCAGCTGAGTTCATCACAATGTATTGGAGATGCTGATGACTGAGAAAACTGCAACTGGAAATGCTGCCTCAAATGTACACTGAAAGTGGTCCTGAGTAATACATTTCTCCAAATTTTGCAGCATATATTACATTACCCTTGAGGGTTGACCTGTGGCGCTGGAAGACCACAGACATTCCAGTTTAGTGTTGCTGCTTTTAATCAAAGGTTGTCAATCACACCATATTATTTCAACCAAAATTAAACAGAGGCTTGGCCACATCAGCAAATGCTCTCTGGTAACGGGCAAGTGTTTCATATGTTGCTTTACTTGCATTTAAGTCCCAGTTTTTATAAAAATGCCCCGGGGTTTAAGGATTTTTACTACCATTCAGTTATCACTTCTGAAGTGCATCATACCCTAATGGAAGAATTTATGAAGTTAATATACTGCGGACATTAAACCAAAAACATTTTGTTTCTCTAAGTTCAGAGTGAGAATAAAATACTAAAAAAAAAGTCAGAGATTAGTAAATGTACGTTTCAGAAAGTACAAGGGCAAGAGTACCACAGACCTTTTAATGAGAAGGGCAAAGTAAACAAGGTAAGCACCACTGTATTCAAGTAAAAAATACCATCTTAAATGAAGCTTATTTCACTTGTTTCATCTATTTAAGTGTTAGACAGTTCCCATACAAACTAATAAAAACCTTCCAATGGTCTCATTAACTTTTGATCAGTTATACTATGACAAAGTGATCTGTGTGTGAAATAGTGGACAACAGAGTCTAGCCTTTGTTTAAAAACCGCTTCAGCTCTTCAGGTATCTGAAATTTTCCAGCTCCAAAGTATTAATTAAAATGTTTTTCCTCTTACATTAGCATCTGTTTCCAATTAAGCGATCACCATTTAAAAAGTCAACAACAAAAATCATGTTTTTACTACAGCAAGAATAAAATAGCCCACTGTACGACTATAAAAAATAAAAGTGCTCACACTGCAATAATCTGAAAGGCTGAATTAGGCTGTAGACTGTAGTTATTAAGGGAAGTCATGCAGAAACATGCCCTTTAGCGTGATACTTATTCTAAATTATATTACTCCTTTAAGTGCTTCTTTTACCATGTGAATCTTTAAATTAAAAATGAGGCAGTTTTAGGTATATCCTGGAATGGCTTGTTTTCATCTTGTTAACCTGTAACCTTTTATCAAATAAGATCAGCCAAGTTCAGGAACCACCTATGCAAAACAGTTGCTCTGTTTGAAATCCATCACCTCTGCTCACTCGTATTTTCCCTTCTTTCCTCTGAGCCTCAGGTTGTTTCCTGCTCATTTTATAAATCTGTGCAGGGTAACCCCAAGAGGTGGAGATGGAAGAGGGTGGGGAGGGTGCTGGGCTGGCGTGGTGTGTTGGTGCCTCACCAAGGGCTGTACGTCATCATTCCACTCAAGCTGCTCCACGGTGGTAGCAACGCGGGACTTCTGTGGTTGAGTTTTAAAGGTTCAGCCTTTGCCAAACAAGTAGAGGCTGCAACAAGGTCAGAGTGATTATTATTATTATATGAAGTATCAATTTGGAAATTAATATAGTTACAAATACGGACAAAATTCAACAAGATAGTGGAGAAAACATACCCAATTTCATTTCATGTATTTGAATATTGGTCCAGATTTATCCCACATAATGAGAGATTCAAACACTTCTGCTGCCTCCAGGGAAATGACTTCCTGGCAGTATCTAACATCTCTGAACACTGCGTAAGCAGAAGTAAGCAGAATATTTAAGTGCAGTAGTAACCTGAAAGCCTCTGTGTTCATTTGGGTGTTTAAATGTGGGCACATGCAGGCGTGAGCTGGCCAAGGGACACACTTCCTTCTGCTCTGAAGAGCGAAGGAGATGGGAGAAGTGTAGAATGACCAGAGGGTTAGTTAAACCGACCGTTTTTGTCAGAACAAGGCTCTGCAAGTGCGTAGGCTGGCAACAGTTTAGCACTGCACAGAAATGCAAGAAGCCAACGCAGGGATAAATGGTGGTGGATATATCCTGAGGGTACTCACACGATGGAGAAGCCTCTCTGCTAAAGCCTGAATCCAGTCCTATCTTCCCATCCTCAGCACAACACTGCCGGGAGATCTCAGGGATGCTGTCCGGAGCAGGAGCCGTGCCCTCTCACAGGTTTTATTTGCAAAGCAATCATCACAGCAGGGCTCCGTCTCTGATTCGAGCCCCCGGTACTACTGCAATCTAAACACAAAATAAGAACAACACCATAACCACAGGAAGAAGCAGGGGAGTTAAATGAAGTAAAGACTTAATACATACCACATTTTAGCAATTCCCCTTAACCACACAGTTCAGAAAAGGCCATTTCATCTAGAGTGGTTTGATTATTGGGTAGTAACAGACAAAGCTTTAGCTTACCCTCCAGCGTAAAAAAAAATAGGTCAGCTTTTCATTGACCAAAAAAAAAGTAGTTATTTAAAAAAATATTATGAAATGTTAGATCATAAATAGCATTATCATAAGCACAGTTAAGTAGGTAAGAAGTAAGTTACTATGAGGAAATAGGCCAGTAAAATGCCACGAAGTGATTTACCTTATCTCTAATTAATGGAAATTTTGCATCTGTTTTATTTACACTATACAATTTACGATTTCCTCTTGACAATTTGTTTTTCCTCATTCCTTAAACTTTGAAGTTGCACATCTTTTGCAGTCTGGTACGTTAACAACTAAGATAACTGTCATTTGATAATAAGCCCAAGCAGTAAGTTCATTCTTACCCTTTTGGTGGCCTCATGTTGAAATCTATTATGTCCTTCCTACAAACATAGCTTCCTCTTTATCTTTTTTTTTTTTAAACTTAAGACTATTGGCCAGAAGCAAAGCTGCTGCTTCTTTTATTGCTACACAGCAGTAAATCTTCTCCTGCTGCCTAAAGAATTAAAATACAACCAGAAACCATTTTGCTACTTGAGTGTATGAAATTCTTAGCGGCTGCTTTGTGCTTACATTCTGTTGCCACCAACCAATCTTCACTTGGAAGTAGAATAATTTTGGTTTTTTTCACTTATGAAGAAATGTATAACCATTTAACTGTAATTTCCTGCAAACCCAAATCACCTGTTATATCATCATCAGGACTAAATGTTCCTGCTTTATCTACAGCATTTTGCTATGCATCTCACATGAAGCAAATATGATAATAGCTAATTAATGGTGTCCTTTAACCTTCCCTTTACAAAAAAAACCCAATCTCGGAACTCCTGTGGAACAGTTAAAATCAGTTATTACAAAATAACTACAGAGTCTGGCTCACACAGTCACAATCAGAAAGAACTAAAAAAAACCCCTCACTTCTGTAATTCTTGCAAGAGGAATCTCCAACCCAGCTCCTTCCATTTTCACATTAGTTGTCTTTTTATATGGGAGCCAAAGTGGGTGTTAATTATAAATGAGGAAGATAAAGTGCCACAACCAGATCTGCATTATCATGCAAAACACCTAAAAACTGAAATACTTACATCTAGAAGTTCTGCGCCTACGATGGATCATCTCTGCAAATTCACCGAAAGAGGGAAGGAAATCCTTTAAGCGCTGTGCACGGGCAGCTTGGTTTTCTCACTGAAAGCTGAAGTAACAGTTGATTTTAAATATTTGTTCTTGATTTTTTATGTTCCTGAAAATTATTTGTAATGTATTTTCTCTCTCATATGCCTTGGTGACTTGCTAGACTGAAATAGAGACAGGGAAAATAAATTTTATGGAAACATTTGCAAGTCTAGTTCCAGCTTCTTAGTTAATGGGAGGAATGTTCCTAAATTCCACAGACTGAATACGAATGCCCTACTGGCATGATTGTGCCCACAATAGCTTGATAAATCTGCAGAGGTTTAAGAATAAAGAGTAAGAATGAAATATCACTAAAAATATTCTTGAAATACTGAACTAGCATAGCCAAGCAGAATTTTAAATGAAATATTTGGAAGTGCACAATCCTATTGCTTTCTCAGACCAGGCAAAAGAACCAGAGCAATCAGAGCTACACTAAGTTTGGTAGACAAAAAACCCCAAAATTTGTTATTTGTTTCTTTCTGCACAAGGTGGCCAGACAGATAGCTGAACTTTTCAATTAAATTTTTAAAAACATCACCTGCAAACTTCAAACATTAAGAAAACATACTTTGAAATAAGCTTCAGTATGAGAGCTTGAGCGTGACAGAAATACAATTGTGCAAATGATACTTCTGTAATAATACGAGAGGCATTTGTCATTTCAGTGCAACCCATGAATGATGAAAACAGCAACGGATAATAGGAATTAATTGCTGGTCACAAGGTTCAGGACAAAGATCATAATATGTCTGAAAAAAAGAATTATTAATCACCCAGAGATTGTTCCTTCTTTTCCTTAAGAGGCATTTAAAGCACATAGCTCTTGCACGATGCAGAATTCAGAAGGACAATCCAGATTTGTCATTTACATGATGGGCTTCACAGATCTAACAGTAATCATAGGGTTTCAATATAGCATATGCAAGAGTCTCTTGTTGCAGTCATTACAGGAACTTCACTCTGGTAGTATTTCAGTAAATTGCACTAATCTAAGTAATTTTAATCAGTGCAGGCTATCAAAGAGGACAGGGCTGGGGTAGGGATCATGAGTTTCCAATTGCCTCATCAGACTTAGTCAAGGCTTATTTAAGGCAAGTATCTGAAAAGAAAATCATGTATGCAGATTTATACAAGTAACAGATCCTTGTTTAAACAACAGCGAAACCAGGTTAACTCCTTTAAGTGGTCTGTTATTCTCTCCATCTGTCCTGAACATGCGATGTGCCTCCTCAACCGGTATCAGCCCTTGGGCCCACCAGCCATCACTTGAATTATCTCAGTTCAGAGTGTGGACTATTAGCAGCGCTGCCCCTTGGACCTCCACGATACATTAGCTCCATCTGTGGTAATTCCACGTCTCGTGGGCAGATGCAGACCCTCATTAAATAACAACTGAACACATTTTGGAGAAATTTTTACAATTCTTCTCCCCTCTCCATCTATACAAACGATACATCAAAGTGCTAACTTATCAAGTGGCATCATTAACAAGAGATGTCACCATGAAAAAGTAGCAACGTTAGCAAATATAAAGCCTTTTTCCTTTTCTACAGTCTGTATATTTCTGTCACACTTCATCCAAAGCAAAGTCACATACTTCTTGTTTCAGAAATTGCTTCACTTTGACAAAGGAAAATTTGAATCCTTTCTCACTTATTTTCAGTTTTTTAATGACAGCTTTTATGTTACCATTGCTACAGTACTGGCCCAGTTTGTTTAGGAAAGACAACTCCACAGCTGAAAGAATTAAAAAAGAATCATCACATCCATCCAATGGAAGGGATCACTGCTGCAGTCTTTACAGGAACCTCTGGATAACATCACTTTCACACTCCAACTCATTCTGTGCTCTTCATTTTCATCTGGTACCTACTGCCCCAGAGGAGTCATGGGGCAATGAGTTTTCCAACTGGGCTCTATTTCCTTTCCATATAGGACTTTTCCCCATGATTTCTAAACTTAGGTTAAAATAAAGATCCTTCTCTTCCAACCCAACAGAGCCCAGAAACTTCCCTCTAATTGCTCAGCACAGGAAAGCTTTTAAACAAACATTCAACTCGAAACTCAGGAGCAAGTCAGGTAACCATGTGTCCAGCTTCCCCTGTCTTCAGTGATACCTTGGATACCAGTACACCAGTTCAGCAAATGCTTAACATACATATATGTATGTATATTTATGTATTATATTAACATACATATATGTATGTCTATTTGTACAAAAGTACATATATGTAGATTTGTACAAATACTAATCCCACATTTAGAACTGAACGTACAATGTGAAGCTTCTTTAAGTCAAAGAACATTCAGTAACTAGAACTTGCATTCATTAACTTTGGACCCTGCTGCTAATGCCTGCAATTTTTAAGGACCTGAAAATCCACTAAATCAGCAATGCAACACCAAAAAACAAAGCCAAACAATCCAGAAACACGAGTAAGGCTTTTGTCTTGCCTGACCTCATTGCCCCAGAAACTGAGAGTCAGAGAAAATAAACAAAATCTTCATTTAAACTCGCTTTAAGATCAACTAATATTGAGTAACTATCCTGGAAAAATGAGTCACTTCAGTTCTTTAGGCATGCCCCAGCAGATGGCATCAGCTGGCCAGCAAAGTCAGACACATATATCTTCCTACAGTACAAACCCACAGCAGGAGGAGGCAGTTACTAGCCAAAGAGATAATTTGTACTCCGGTAAGAAAAAAACCTAGCCCCCGAAGGACAACTGCAGGCAGCCATTACTTTGGTTCTTCTGAGAAAAAGAAATAGATCATTGCTGCAGAGAAGCTATGTCCTACACACAAGATCTTATTTTTACCTATGAACATTTCGAAGTATGAGAACACTCTCTTTATTGCAAGTGGAGATATTCCTCCCAGATATGGGATGTATCCCAGATATAATAACCCACATCTGGCAAAAATGGATCCCAATTAATGACTTGGAATCTGGGTGCTACTCTAATACAAATAATGTCACTCATTAGTAGTACCTTTGTAGAAGATGAAGTAGAGTTTAGAGAAAGTATATCAAGAATAAGTCCAGATCATTAAAAAATAGCTGTACTTGACTACCATATTTGGAATGTAAAAATGTTATAGTTACTATTTGATTTGAGATGAAAAAATTAAACAAAATAAAATAAACCAGGAGCTGACATTCCTGAGCTTAGCTGGGTTTTATACCTATGCACCAAGTGATGCCCTATCCCTTGTGTATTGAACAGCACTTTCTCTCTTCTGCTAGTTTTCAGAGCTGGCTGCAGCATTCTGCTCTTGCGCTTTGGATTAGCTGAAATACTTCTAGCACCAAATAATTTATCAGGCTAATCAAATTTGCTAATCATTCTTGTAATTAACTCCCTAGATCCTATTTGTAAACTCATTGTTATCATCTATAGCATGATCTACCAAGAAACCTGCTTTTCAGTGATTTAACAATCTCTTGATTAAATTCTATTTACGCTTGTGGCAAATAATGAAAAGGTACCTAAAGGTAGCTTTCAATTTTCTCACTTAATTCTTCATTTCTTCAAAAGCCAGAGGCTTTATAATGAAAAGTCGAAGTCAGCTACAGTGAATGTGTACTGAAACGCTGTTGTTCACAGTACGTATCTCCGCAACTCTTATTAGTGACTTGTGCTTTTCACTTTAAAGAGTGTGATTTAGTCATTCACTTAAGAATGAGCTTAATATTAACCACGAGTGATGCTGCTAATGTGTTTGTAATTAAGCACATTTCATATACTTTATTGGACCTAAAGCAGCAGTCAGGTCACTGAGCCAGAAAAAGGCACAACTCAATTGCTCAGGCGATGTCACCAATTTGGTGACGTGGGTGAGAGGAGGAAGAGAGAGGGAGGAAGCCTCTGACAGAGAGCAAAGTTGGTTCAGGAATTACTCTCCTGCACTAACAAGAGCATCTTTCCCTGTTAGGGAGCTGCTTTCTTCAATTCCCTTTTCCTCCCTGAATGGAGGAGTGTTTCCCTCCCGCTGAAAACATTGTGCACCAGAAATTGGGCAACTCCGCTGCTTGGCAAAAGAATGAATCCAGCCCTGGTCCCTTGGTTGCCCCGCTGGGGAGATGCAGGGCAAGTCCCAGGTGGCAGAAGAATTAAACCAGCCCTGGTCCCTCGGTTGCCCCATTAGGGAGGAGCAGGGTAAGTCCAAAGTAGCAGCTCTGCACACTTACCACCTCTGCAGCCACCGGACACTATTCTTGCCACAGCTGCTGGTCGAGGGATCAGATAGAAAGGTTTCAAAGGGTTTTTTTCGCAATATAAAAAGTGAATAAAACTGTGTTAGTTACAATGAATGTCAGGATGCATCTGCTTTTTGTCCAGGACTTCTTATTTTAGCACACCATCACGCTATGCAAACTTTCCTTTACAGCCGAACTCAATGATATCACATTGAAGGAAATGAGATATTCTGAACCAACAGTATTAACTCCTATTTTTGGAACTAACTCAACATGTGGTTCACTTATCACTATTTGATAACATTTTTTTCTTTTGTTCATTTATTTCACTATGGTAAAGCAAAACTACCAGAATTAGTATTCCCACTTACTGAGTACTATGGGCTTTTTAAGCCTTTCACATTCAAAGATTTCATTGCACCTTACACATAAACATGTGAATATTTTTGTCTCCCTCTTGCAAAATGATCCACACTGCTTGCTGCTGCTTCAATTATGAATAAATGTGTATTTTTAGAACTGTTTTGGTGTTATTTACTGTTATAATTAACTCCATCTTTTAACTTTAATCAAAACACTTTGAGTACAGTCCAGTAGATGACTATTTACTGACTATTTACTTTGGTGGAGAAAGTAAAGCTGAGATACTTTAGTAACAGGAGGGGAGGGGTTTTATTGCACTATCTGTTAAGGAAAGGATTAAGGAAATTAGCTCTTGAAATGGGGAAAGCACTGGAAGAAGTAGATGCATAGATCTTCCATCCATGCCATGCCTTCACTTAAACGAATACACAAGCCCGCAGGCTGGTAGGAGTGTGAAGGGATGCTGCTGACATCGAGCCCAGATGTTGCTGGTCAAAAGTTTTGCATCAAGCACATCTTTCCAGTAAGTTCTTATGACAGGGTCTCGTACACTCTCTGGGACATGCCTGTGAGGCATTTTCTGCAGGATGCATGGTACGTGATAACGGGAACAATGTGATTTCAATGCGTTCTGACACCAAGTGGTTGCCTCTCTACAGCCGTGGGCATAATGTAACCATCTTAAAGGTAACCTCTGGGGGCACAGCTGTTACAGGACATTTTGATAGATATTTCCCTTCCCTGGGTATTTATTTGAAACAGAGATCATTTTCTAGCGTATGGTCTGGCTCTGATGGGTGGAGAGGAGGAGCAGAGGATTGTGGAACAGGGAGTGTGTCTGCCTTTACTCACAAGTGGAAACTGAAATATTACACTTTTCCTCCAGGTGTTTCTTACTAAGATGGGCCTACCCTCCATTCACCAGCTTTCTCAGATGACAGAAAACCATTTCTAAGTTCTGATTAGTATCATTTGCATTTTGTATCTTGGCTGATTTCCTCAGACCACCAACCACAGCAACACCGTAGGGCAAAACAGTAGCCATACACAAGTGCTCTTCTTTCATACTTGAAAAAAAAATTAAAAAGGGCACCGGTCCATTTGAACCTATGTCTGAACTGTCAAATTATGTTCTGTTGTATAAAAGCAGTACTCACAGTGAAGCTGTTTTGCAGACATAAGTAATTGCTTCTTGTAAATTATTGTCATTTAGTTCCAGAGAACCCATTTCAGTTTCTCTGATCACTCTCCATTTTTCTATTCCTCCTCATTGGCTTGTTCAGATAATACATTATAACAGTCATTAAAGGATAAGAACATGAGATTATAGTAAAAAAATAGAAATAATTATCATCACCTTGTGATTTGATTGCCAAAAGTGGTAAATATCTGGTTAAAGATAAGAAAAACACTGATCCACATGAGTTTTAGCATCAGACACTCAACTTGAGCTTTAGCAATGATAGATTCTTCATTTTCCCTCCGCTTTCAGATACACTTTAAAAACACATGAATACAAAAGCAGAAACAGGTTTTCTATTATGCAGTACTTCACTGAATTGTTTTGAAGTATAGAGGAGAGGCTGCCCATAGCCTGCTAAAAATTAAACTTAAATCCTGTGCTTCTAGTCTTACTAAACAGCAAAAAATTACAGGTGGCCTTCTCATTCCAACAGGCTGAAATAGGAAAAGTTGCTTCTGATCAAACCTAATCATCATGTAGGAACATTTAATTAAAAAAAGTAATTATGGTACAGGAAAAGAAATTACTGTGATCATTACTGTGATGCTCTTCCATAAAGAAATTAGGCATATATTTTTATTGACTGGTTTATATTAAGCATTTTCCTGCAAGAGCTTTTATTACTATTGGAAAAAATAACTCACCTCCTGTTGCTTCATATTCATTTGTGCTTTATTTACACAGAACTTCTAACCTCTTCCCAACCACAGCGTGCTCTATACATCCACCTCTCAGGTCTCAGGTCTAACTGCCTGAGTGAGGGCTCTGTCCTAGTGAAAAGTCAAAATGTTAATTTAAGCCACAAAAGAACCAAAATGCTAGCAAACATCCCCAAGCTGGGATTTACCTTGTGCAGGTTGTTCAGAAGGATGAGTTTCTCAGATGGGTGAGTCTGAGCCTGAGCAAGGCAGAGGGAGCAACAGAAGGCAGACCTTTCATGCTCCACAGTGGCTTATGATGACTGCCAGGCTGGGCTCCAGGCAGAGGGAATCCAGCTTTCTCAACCTACACATACGTCTGGCTCCTATGTCTATTCCTATGTAGAAAGTGGAATTGAATTCTGCACCATTATCTAATGCCAGACAGTATTCAGGCTGAAAATGGAAGTACATTCACTGCCAAACTCAGACAGCTGCGACCGTGGTATCAAGAGTCTTTAACATTTATACCCAAAACCTTAGATTTTAAATTTTTCAAAACTATTCAACTTTGAACATTTAGGATGAAACTTCTTAAAATGTCCTCAGTCTTTGACTGGAGTGTTTGATACAATTATATACCAAGAAGCACATGATTTGTCAGCTGTATCATTCCTTTAAATAGTTACCTAGAATCAATTTATATTTAAATCTCTTTCTTTCCACATCCATA
>JAOXJM010000063.1:37264598-37284284 GCA_026413425.1 Tringa solitaria
TTCCCTACTCCTGCTGGCCACGCTATTCCTGATACAGGCCAGGATGCTGTTGGCCCAGGCCTGGGCACACTGCTGGCTCATGTTAAGCCGGCTGTCCAATAACACTCCCAGGTCCTTTTCTGCTGGGCAGCTTTCCAGCCACTCTGCCCCAAGCCACTGTGACAGGAGGAACAAATTCCCCAATTTTTTCCTTAGCAGCCTCCAGTAACTGTCCCTGGAGTTCCAAAAAGGTCTTTCCCACACTTCAGTATTAACCCCGTGTATGCTGGGAGCAAGCAGTAGTAAGTAACAGCGTGCTGGTCATCTGGCTGTGGCCTGGAGAGTGCCACCAGTGGAAGGGTTAATGTAAGAGTAACGGGTTAATGCTGCTCCTCTCTCTGGGGCTGCACACGGTGTTTTTGGAACAACATTCAAAGGCTAACCCTATCCCCAACTCATTTTTTTAAACAAAGCCAGCAATACTTGAACCTGTCTACTTCAATCCTTGATTAATGTCGTTAACCGCTATTCTTGCTCTCTCCTCATAGCTGCCAGATGGAACGCTGAAGATTATTCTGCACCACTTAATTGGAGTTTATAATTAAAAAACGGCGAGTGTTATGGACTACGTTTTGCCCCTCTGATCCCTACACAGACAAACAAGCTTCTCTACTCAGTAATTCCCCCACATCCTTTTTCAGAGACTGAGATCAGACACCTCTGATGTCTACAGTATATATTACTTTTACAGCATTTCAAAAAATTGTGGAGAGAAATTCTGGCCATAAAGGTTTTTCTCCTTCAAAAAAGTAATCCCACCTATGGAAATTTAGCTCTGCTTATGGCCTCCCGTGCACACCTCCCCCAAACACACGGCAATATACCTTCTATACAGAAAACCGGCAATATATGCTGAACGGTACATACGGCTCCTGGGAAGTCGGCTCCAGGACATCTTTTTATAGTTCAGATAAGGACAATTCTGTAGAATTGACTTTCTGTATCATTTTGGAGGACAGCCAAACTGAGCAAAGGCAATTTTACCTCTGTTTTTCTTCATAGCAGTAGTCAAAATGTATGTGCACACACACAGGAATATATGGACGTGGACAGAAGTTTGCAGAGTGATTTTAAAGCAACTGTTCCTACGTTTTTCAATGTAAGCAATAACACTGCAGGCAGAGTTAACATAGCTATGATGTAATATGCGTCTGTTTTAAGAAAGTGGGTGGCCCACACCTCTGTTTTTTCTTCTGAATATGCAATGCAAGACACAAAACACTTTTAGAAGTCTTATAATACGTATAAAAACTTCAGTAAAAAAAAACAAGTCACAACTGAACCATCCTCATTCAGAAAGAGAGACAGAAATATGGGAGACATTGTCATTGGCCTTCAGTCCTATGGTAGCAAAACTGTCATGCTGGACTGTAATGCTGAGGTGAGGTAGGAAATCAAGTATTACTCACATCATTGCTGAAATAGTGTGACAATTCAAGCAAAAGAGAAAACCAGAGCCAAAAGCCAAACCTGTCACTGCAGGGAAAACTCTCCTGAAGTGAAATTGTCTAAGGTGACATAAAATATCCAACTTGGTGCTGATGCTTCTGAGCCCACTCGATTGAAGCACTTGCAGAGTATGGCAGCAGCCAAGAGTCCCATCATCTAAGGAAGAAAGAAATGTCATTGTGAGCCACCGTGGGCAGAGAAGAAAGGAAATTCTATTAACAAAATGGGTCACAGACATGTTTAGGTCTTTAAGCAGATAGGCAGTCTTACTGTAAAGAGTTAACACGTTATACTAACATCTACTCCAAACTTTTATACATACTAGACAAAGATGGAGTCTGACTTATTTGCATATATGATTTTAGCTGATTTATTCTCATGAGGACTGTAGTCTTGACTCAGTGAAACATTTGAATTTATGCTTTGTAAGTGCTTAAATTATGCATGTGTTTATCTGTGGCATTAAATAGGTTGCTTTCTTAAAATAAATCTAATTATGTAATAACTCTGTATTAGTTCCGACAGCTTGTTAACTTTCATACTTATACGTAACTAAAGGAGAATTACACTTCAGTGCAAAAATGAAAAATGATGTTGTAGTAGCTCATGGACAAGATACAAGACAGTAATACAGCCAAAGCGGTTACCTGGTCCCGCATGCAAGGTCAGATCGCAGCTGTTCGTATCCAGTTTGTGGACCTAGAGAAGAATCTGAGGTCTGGATTTATTCTCTTTAGAACATGCTATTAAATGCAGTGTCTCACTTTGATTTGTTTAGCACAGGGCTGTTCTAATCCACAGTGACTCATCCAACAGCAGATCCTGAGAAAGCAACAAAGGAGAAAGGACACTACTACTGTAACATCATTTAGTGTACATTGAGCAGATGATCTTCAAGCTAAATGTATTATTCTCTTGACGGAAAGAATAGAACTTTGCTTTTATAAAAAAAAGACAAAACTCCAGAAACGAAATTTAGATATATTTTGCAATGGTAAATTATGAGCTATTTAATTACTTTATGGAGAGAAACCTTTTCCCTTAAGGTTCTGTTGCAAAATCACTTTGAAATTACTACATTTTGTAACGATTCAGTTTAAAGTGCTTTAGAAATATGGTGCTATGGGACACTTTTCCTTTTGTTAAGCAGCCCTATGATTTATAAACTGGATTTTTAACCATGCCATATTTCTTATGGAAGCATCTCCCCCCCACCCACTGCCAATTTGCCTAATACTAATTCTTCTCTTCTATAGCTAGTTTTATTATTCATGAAAGAGAAGTGCTTCAGAGGAAACAAGGGCTGAATTGCTAAATGTCATAGGGAGCTGGAGGAGCTATGG
This sequence comes from Tringa solitaria, assembly GCA_026413425.1. Classification (NCBI taxonomy): domain Eukaryota; kingdom Metazoa; phylum Chordata; class Aves; order Charadriiformes; family Scolopacidae; genus Tringa; species Tringa solitaria. Next base: position 37,267,430 of record JAOXJM010000063.1, read on the forward strand.
AAAGGCTGAACAAGGACCCACAACCCCAGAAGAAAAACCAGGTAATCCCAAGAGCAAACCTGGACCCTCTTCAGTTCTTGTGGGCTAAGAAAACAACTGTGTATCCATCAACTCTGTGTATCCGTCAGCTCATGTACCTTTCATGTCAGCAGACAAATACACAGATTTTCCTTAAAAAACTTTGGTCCTGGAATTGTTTTCCTGTGTTGCACAAACCATGAAGAAGCAGACCAACTACTGAGGCTGGAGGTACCAAACCTCAGCAGCAACATCCTACATCATTCTGCAAACCACAGTGAAGTATTGCCCCAACATGGATTTATATACACATTTCGGGTCCAGAACTTAGTATATTGTTCTCACAGCACAGGAAAAAAATATCTGAAATGCTGAAATGATCATACTTATAGCTTAATCATACAGTTTTCAAGGAAAGGTATTCAGCTTTTATCTATAATATTTAGTGTTGTTCAAGTATAATGATTAGATACTTGAGATTCAAGTCTTCATGTGTAATTAGCTTAATCCATAAATTATAATCCATGAAGGTAATAAAAACAGTCATTTTGAAATCAACCAACAGAGCCCATAATTTTCTGCAGTTACTGTGCTCGGTAAGAGCAGTGCACAAAAGTCAAAATGCTGGTTGTTGAGGAATGCTGCTCATCTCTACCCGTATTAAAACAAATTATTTGACAAAATGAGGTCACTTTTATGTTACACTTGTGTTTTTTTTGCCAAGTTCTCCAGAAAACTGGTAAAGAAGGAAAAGGAGAAACCAGAAAAGGAGAATAACTCCTGATTCCTCCCTGAACAGAGTTTATGTACGTAGTCAAGATCCTGGCTGGAAGTGGATTTCTTCTGAAATTACTATTATTTCAGCATTTTGTATTTTTCTATGAACAGCTATGATTGGTAATAAGACTCAGTACTAACCTATACTTAGCAAAAGGAGCCCTTCTTTGTAATTAGGGTGTTTCATTCCAATTTAGGCCAGAGCTATGACTGAGGTACTTTTTTACTTAATTCAGTGTTTTTCCTTCTAATCGTCTGTCCTCATGTTTTTTTCTTTCATAACTTTTAAGGTCTGTAAAATACAGCTTTATAAGTAAAATGGAGCAGGAGGGCTGGAAATGTCTTTATTTCATGTGTCCATTAGCCACAGTTTAAGTGAGAATGCTGCGGGATTTTTTTTATTTATTTTTTGTGTATTTTTGTGAGAAGCCAGAACACATGGTAGCGCTGGGCTTGTTCTCAGAGAATGACAAAATTCAAACAACTTAATGAATAGCTTAGTCAAAAATAGTTTCCTAGGCCATAATCATGGCATATAAAGAAATCAATTCTGCCTCCTTGTTCCTCTAGACATATCTGCAAAATCAGTGGATTTGTGGCACACCACCACTATCTGGATGTCATTATGGAAAACTGCTTATTAAATTGCAATCTATAATCAAATGTTTGATTATGATATCTTATAAGATCTCCTTAACATGTCATGTACTATATTCTATTTTTAGAATATACAGGTTAAAATTTTTAACTGTGCTGCTTGTTAAGTCATTAAAGTTGTTCATAATACTTGACAACTACAGATCAAGCATTCTTGACTTACATATACATCTAAATTTCAAAAGGGCACATGCAAAAGGTAAGGCTGTATATTGAAATTCGCACCATTATTAGATATGGTTAAATCCCCAGTCTCACTGAACATCAGTGAGTTTTTCCTTCCAACTCATGAAGACAGGATTTCACACCTAGTACTTCAGTATAGCAATGCCTAATGCATTTCACAAATGGACATGCAGAAACATTTAATTAAATACTTTGCTGAATTAGGATTAAAGCACATGCACGATACTTCCCATGCTTAAGTTTCAAAGGAGAGGGGTGTAGCGAGAACGCCATGTGAACCGGGAGGAGTGTAAAGTTGACATTTTCTTCACCTCCAATGCCTTGGATCATCAGTTTCTAAATTGCTTCCAGTTACAGTCACACTTTTATTGTTATCCCCCAAACAAAAATAAAGCAGTACATTTTTGTCAGATTTGTGACCCCATTCGTAACAGCTGTGAATCATGGCATTTTAACCATTGCCTGAGCTAGAAGTCCAACTCAGAGGCATGGCTTTTTTAAGCTCTAGAAATGGCAGAAGAAACACTCCCTTGAAATATATATGAGGTTCTGACTTTATGGGACTTTTCCAGATTCAAGAGATATTTTTATTTTCCTCTCTCTCTTTTGCTCTTCAAGATGTTTTCTGAGCTGCTAACAAACACGTCTCCCCTGTCTGAGCAGAACATCTGGCATGCTACCTTGGGGCGCAAGTGATGGAGAATCAGACTGAAACAGATGTGGGCACTTATCTGCCGAGCATTCCTCTTGTCGCCAGGGCTCCTTAGGCAGCACTACAAAGACAACACAGCCTTTCTGAGAGACTCGAACACTTACATGGAGCTAGCAGAGTTTGAAAAATTCAGGTACAAACATATCTGAGGGGAAAAAAAGCCAGTGATAGGTCACCATGCTATTGCTACTGATTAAATTGCCCTGTCCTCACTACAGTAATATTTCATATCACTGCAAGAAATATATTTACTTTGCTCATTATAATACGATGCACACAAATCTTTTATTTAAAATCCCTCAGTAAAGCCTCTGCATAATTAAAGTTCCTAATGCTTAAATACTCTTTCTGCATAATCATACAAAGCAACTCTAGAATTGTGTGGTCTACTTTGCTTTGAGAATTAGAAGAGAACACTACACGGCAAAACATGATTTTTTACCAGACTGTGGTATAATGAGTTTCTGGGAGAAAGGCTTCCAATGTCTAAAGTATTTTAAACAACAGTGCTTTTTATAGAGTAACAACAGAACTTCCAGTTTTCTTACATTAATCAGGGGTAGCTTTTAAAGAATCATAATGGATAACGTACTTCTTACTATTTCTACCTGTGTTATTAAACTGTGTTGTTACAGAGAAACAGAGAGGACCAATACATTAGCCTAACTATTCTTTATGTGAAAACCTAGTTTTCTAAAAAAATCAGTTTTTCTAAATCCTCCTAAATAGCAAATAAGTCAAATTGTACTGCAATAAGAGCTGATATGAGCCTTTGGTATAAATATTGACCCCTCCACAGTGACTTCAATGCAGTGTTTGTTTTGCAAAGCAAAAGAAAAAAAATTCTGGTCTGTGGCTTTCAGTTGCAACAGGTTCTTTCCCTCTTGGAAATTTGCCGGTCCTCGTTACCTCCTACTGTTAACGAGAATTTGGAGGAAAATACGGTTCTGGGTTGAGGGTGGTCAAATACCTCAAAGGAATCTAAGACAAAGGACAGGAAAAATGCATAAATACACTTGGCAGTTAACACGATGAGAAGTTGGCTAATTCTTTCTTGTTAGATTGCTGTCATTTGCAGTAAAGCATCAGCCTCAACGCTGTAAAATAACAGGAAAGCAAGACCTGTTGTTGGGACCAGGCAATTAGAGTTATGTGTGCCTCTGTAGGGTGCTTGCATAAAAGGCTGAGCCATTTTCACAGATAATCCATTTATAAATCACTGTAATAAAATGGCCATCTTGACAGCAGCTCAGTAGCATTCTTTCACGTGGTCCAGTTGTATCCAGGCAACAGAAAGATGCTACTCAGATAAAAGCAGGGGTGGGGACGGAAGGGCAGGGGCTCTGGCACATTCTCAGTGACTGGGGTGGAAAGGGCAAAGGGCTAAAGATAGAGTACTGATTAACATTTGAATCTATTAGCATATTGAAATAGTTTAGTTGCTCGTCTGAGATACTGAACATGATCCGACTAATGTATAAAGACACACTGGAAAAGTACTGTAGGTAAATAGTTTACTGTAAGATTACCGCTTCTTGTGCTATGTATTCTTTAATTTTTTTCCTTCCCTCATGTACTCATCATCTCTGCTACTTCCTATTTCTATTGAATATTGCCTTAATGGTAAGTTCAGCCCACTGGATTAGCCAACACTGTAGGGCCAGATGGCAGAAATTGAGGTACACACTATCCAGCTGTTAGCAAAGGTATTTTGGTTTCCAACGCGTTATGAAATACTAATTATAAACAATCACAACAGCAATTTTTCAAGCACAGTTACAGTGAAAAATGGTGACAAGTATATCCTTCCACAAAGGAAAAGATTTTGTAACTTCTCTATTTTATCACAGAGACAATTCAAAATCCATGGAAACTTGGTTTGATACCCATAGATCCTTTTGAAAATTATCAGGCTCAAGTACTGTACAACGTAGTATAGAAATCCCAGTCCCAGTTATAAAAGCAAATGTACTGGCAGTGTTACATGTCAGTGAATAAAATATCTCCATTTAAAACATTTAGTCCGTGTAATTTAGATCCCAATTTTATTTAGCTCAGTAAATTGTCAGAACAGCTCTCCAGAATGGATTTTTTTTTCTAATTTTGAGGAAGAACTTGTATGAAAAAAAAGTCCAGAGTAAAGTGTAACATGAAGCAGGTTGAAAATAGTGTAACATTGGTTTCAATTGCTATTAAATAGCTTTCTTTCAAATCCTTTCTGCATATAAATAACATCCTGAAGTCAAGAGAAAGCACCCCTAGGATGGACCTTACCTGCATCATTTTGAAAACAAAGTAAGAAATATAATCCCCACTGCAATTCTCTCGCGCACGGAGAGCTGGGAGGGAATACTGCCCAACATGACACCTACAGCCTGATGCCCAGGAAAGGAGAGGAGCTCAACACCTCAGCAGCATCTCAGCTCCATGGGGAGCAAACTCCAGAGCTCTCCTGAAGGTGCCTCTTCGGCTTTGAGTCACCCTCCAGACAAGCATCACAGCATATTACTGCTAAATTGTTGAAAATGCAGTTGGTTGATATTTCATCCAGTGTATTAAAGCATCAAGTGGAATAGAGAGCAATTTCCCTAACCTGATGGTGGCAGCATATTCTAATAGTAATTCTGGCTCCCTGACTTTGGAATGAAATACAGAAAAAACCATTTCAAATCAGATCATGCCCGCAGCTATAGGAAACAATCTGGAGGGTTAAGATTTAGTTGGCAAAATTAAGCCAGCTAATCAAAAAATGCTGAAGTAGCGTAAGTACAAAAAGAAGGCTGTGGATCCTGTAGGAAGCATGCTGCTCCATCGCTTCTGTCTCTGAAACTCTTAGCTATGCATCCCTTGAAGTTTTCTCATAAAAGTACAACCTAATTAACTACTTGTGCTCTCACGTAGCCTTCATACTTTGAATAGAGCACAGGAACTTCAAGCCTGCAGTCCAAGCCCAAACCAAGGGCTTTATAAAAGGAAGGCTTAATATAAACATGTTGCAAAGCGGCCCGGGTCTCCTCTAAGTCCTGCATCAGACCCACCAGGCCCCTGTTGATGTTCTGGGTTCCAGAGGACACCCAACCTGGCACCAGACACCTATGATCAGGCTACTGCATTGATCCCTCAATGCCTCATGGGTTTCTGTCATGAAAACTCTCCCATTTATTAAAGTTAATAAACGCAACATAAAAGCTCAAACAGCACTGAACAACTTGGAAAACAAATTGTAGAAAGAGCAAGACATACCAGACAGACAGAGAATGAAAGGAACTTCTAGAACAAGTCTTTTAGATACCTAAAGGTACTGCTACATATCTGTAAAACATTCACTGAAGAAATAAGATTCTAAAAACTGTAATTATATGTGGGTAATACGTGAATAGAAGCATAATTAATTCCAGCCATATAGTCCATGAAAACAGTGCAAAAGTCTCAGCTGAAATATCAGATAAATATTAGCTGTCTGAAAACTTCGTATATTTGCAGCCTGTTTTTCATGAACAGTGACACAAAGTATGAATTAGTTTCATTCATTTCTTGTCTTGTCAAACTATTTGCTTAGTTTATAAAGTAAGCAAATAACCATTGTCAATCATATGAATTGAGTATATAATTATGTACAAGCAGGTTTTAAACAGCAAAATACGATCATGTCAAAAAAGGTTGCTTAACTACCAGTTTTGTGGAAGTCATGAGTTGAATATGCTCTGACTGATATCCCAGCAATATGTGTCTTCCTACAGTTTGGATGACATAATTTACCTTTCAAGTCTCACACTTGGAGAAAAAAGGCTGGGAAAGTTTTCTATAAAATTTTCCATTTAAATAAATCAATATTTAAAATTTATTTGTTCACACTGCTATTTTCAGTTCAGCATCAAAATTAGTTCAAACTGTTTCCTATTTACATGCTTTTCAAGGTTAATAGCAGAAATGCAAGAGTGGATTTAACTGTGGATTTTACTTTGCTTGGGGTTTGGGGTTTTTTTTACTTAATTTAACAGCAGACCTTCATTCATTGATTCTTCTCCCAAACAGAGCTCTGAAATAAATTGGTTCCTGAGCTCCAATTCATCCAGTCACCTCTTGTGCAATAGCATCATGGAGAAATTCCTTTCAAAATAATATCGACATACTTTTTCTTCTTCAGTAAGACTTTGTATTGCATGTAACTGATCATATTTCTAATGTTTACTTCTTGCCATAGCACTTAAAGAAAAGGCCCTAAAAAGCTTGAGCTGGTGGCAGCTGCTTCATTTACCTGGGTATAAGATGACCAGGAATGGAAAGGTAATTGCCATCTCCTTGCTCTTCGCTCAGGAAGGGGAGGGAAGGTATCGGAGGAGCCCAGTGTGCCTGGGAGGATGTGGTATTTCATCATGGTCTGTAAGTGACAGGCAGAGAAAGTTATTGCCTTCTGCTTTCCCCTCTAAGATGAAAGTGTCCCCACACAGGGCTGGGAACACATTTTAAGTCTGTCAAGGAGTAATAAAGCTCAGAGAGAAGGGATGTGAGAGGTGTTGCTGTGGTCTCTCTCACAGGCAGTGCGTAGTTTGCTTAGTCTTTATTTCTATTTACTGGTCTCTTACTTTTTTCAGAACTATCATTTACTGTTTCAGTACTTCGAGTAAAATTCTATTCTTTAACACAAACCTAAGTAAATGTACAAGAACTGAAAAATTATTGGGAAAACAGGAGCAAAGAAACTCCAAACTTAAAGAATTTGAAGTATTTTGCAACTTTGTTAGATCAAGAATTGGCATATCTTGTCATATATGCTCATATGGAAGGAACGTGAAGCATAATCTCCAGGGCTCCTAACCTGGCCTAGCAGTTTGCTCTACATACTATTAAACAAAATACCATGTTTTGGCTGTGCTGGTCTCACATACACTCTGCAAGAGGCTGGGAGGAGGTAAAGAGAGGGAAAGAGAGAGAGAGAAACACCCTGACGGTATTTAAAACCTCCACATGTGAAACGAGTTCTGTGTTTGACTTTGCACTGCTTTTTGTTTGTCCTTGCACTGTCCTGGGCCATCGAGTCACCGAGCATTCCTCACCAGCGACTCCGCTTGGAGCGGGAGAGACTGACACCTCCCTCTGTTTCAGGAGCACTTGCCCGTAAATCTGGCTCAGATCCAGAACTGGATTCCAGCTCGGCACAAATCCCTTTAATCTCTTGGGAGCAGAAGCTGCTGTGCTAGAGCACTGACATATTTCAGACCACTGATAGCATTATTTTTGGAGGTATTTGTTAGTGCCTGCCTAATATTTGGAGCATGGTGCATCCAGCCAAGAAGTTTCCTTTCCACAATGCCTCAAATACGTCACAGAAAGTAACTCAGATCAAACAGACTGTGAGAACTGGTCAGCCTTGAGCTTACTTCTTCAGAGAGAAAAAGTCATAGCCCATTGATTAGATGTCTAATTAGATACTACTGACTCTTAGGTCATTTCTGGAAATCTCACATCAAATGCACACCATAAACTTCAGAGTATTAAAGAAATGGAATCACCTCTCACATTTTGGGAGCATTAACTACTGGTAATAAGGGGGGTTAGATGTGTGTGCAAGGAAAGGCTGAAGTGGCAGTAATCAGCCTATTAAATATTTCACATACAGTGTATTTCCCTTAGTTTAAACACATGAATCCACTTTAGCTCCAAGCTGGGGAAAAAAAAAAAAAAGAAAGAGTAAAATGTCAAGCTATTATGTTAACATTTTCCAATTTCAGGTCTTTATCAACTTTCTGAGACAATGGCCAGATCGAGCTCTTGTGTCTGAACACGGCGAGTGGGATACAGTCGGTGCAGCGCTGCTGTCAGACACTTGGATCAGTCTTTACCCAGCACAGAGAAAAATGTCAGCTGAGATGTTCACACAGAACTTGACATTTGGGTAAGTGAATATAACCTTCAGATCTGGCTTCCCTTTTACACACAGCAGAGAAATAAAAAAGTAATGGAGACAGGCAAAGTGGAGTTTGAAATAATCATAGCACAACATCTTATTAGTCCAGATCCTGCCTACGGGCTCCAATCTAAGTGCTGGTACCAGGAGCTGTATGTCACTGTAAAGAATCCGGAAAAATTAAAATAAAGAGCAGCATGGTGCACTTTTCAGCTCCAGCCTAGTGAGGTTGTGACCTCTAAACAGGTTCTAGCAGTGTGTGGTGTGTCCATACCTACTACCCACACACGTAGGACACACAGGACACGGAGGACTCACTCTCTACCCACCTACAGAAAAACTCCACACCCTCCAAAGAGATGCCTCTCCCTTACAGCACACAATCACACACCTGTGAGGCTGTAACTACAGTCTGTAAGCTGGTAACCTTTGCATCAGCACCTATAAAGTACCCTAAAATTATATTACTATGTTCGTAACAGAAAGGGTGAATAGCATTGAAGGGTGATAAACATCCACCATTGCTATTCTCCAAGTCTGAAGCATCAACCTGAATTTCCTCCTAAGCGTTGCTATCTCAAACAGTTCAGTAGAAGTAAAAAGTGAAAAGAAAATAAAAAATACGGGGTGATAGCTACTATCAGCACTGACTCTGGCTAGTGTTTTGGAAGAGTGCTATTTAAAAAATAAGCAACACAGAGGCAGATGCTTCATACTAGGTTTGTTTCTGAAATCTAGAGGATTGAAACTCCATTTTTAAAAACACATTAGTGGTTTATATTACATCTTTAGTGGTTTTTAGAGTTTAAAGTCATAAAAACAAATGAAACCTGGGAGCTAAATTTCAGCTACTGTCTATTTTGTCCAAAAAACTTCTGATAACATTTCATTTGAAGATTCTCATTGATACAATTATTTTATTCAAGGATATGCACTTTAATGACTCCATTTTTTCATATCTTCAGAATTTTCCAGATATATTTTCCCCTGAAACAATTTTACAAAACTCTTTACTAATGCTTTATGGTAGCAGAGATAAGACTACGGACATAAACCAGTATTACTAAACCTTATTTCCCCAAACAAGATCTAAGAGATTCTATCAAAACCAAAGAAGGGGAAAATACCAACCAAGGCTTATTCTTCTAAAACACATATTTTCAGCCACCTGAGAAGTGTGGCTGAAAGTGACAACACAGCATCTTACTGCAGGGCTCCACAGTTTGTAAGATTCAACTTATACAGGATCTTCATTTTTAAGGAGCTTGAAAGCATTACATTTTGGGAAGTCTGGATCACTTTTGAAAAGTCTGCTCACTAAATGAGGATTAAGCTTTTGAAATCCATACTTTAAATTTCAATAGATGCAAGCAAGTTCACAATGATACGCTTTTCTACAGCTCTCCTCCACAACAGCTGTGTAATTTCTATGGAAGACTTATTCTTTGAAAAATATGGTCTTGTTTTTACTCTAATTTTCAAATTTTTAAAAAATAGGCTTTGCTGATCATAGTAAATTCTGCTATATAACCTCAAAGACCATGACGTAAATCACTTTACCATGCTATCAAAATAACCTCCCCTGCAAAATAATCCCTAACCAAAATATTAAATCAAGCAGCCATCTCTTCTCATGCATGACTGACCAAATAAGCTGGCCTAAGTTCAGCAATGACATAAACCTACAGAATCTAACAGCAAATAAATCAAAATTGCTGTCCTACCAGGCTGAAATCATCAAGAATCAGTACCTCTTTGGAGTTTTCAACATCAAGGCACAGGAAGGACCTGAAAAACTCATCAACAACAATTCTTTCATTCAGCAAACAGGGGAAATATTGGATCTGTCAAACCAAACAAGACAGGAACAACAAATCATGGATTTGTGTTATGAGTCATGTGGTGTATGTGTTAAAGGGACTCGGATTCTCAGTGATTCTAACTCTAAATGACTCATTTAAAGTATTTTTTAAACTGTATCTCCTCTGAATACAGACTTGGTTAATAATGAATAAGCCTACTCGTGACATGTAACATTGAAATCCCTGCACAACTGGAGCTATAGTTATCTTCTCTCTCTATATATATATATATTTTGTATGTGTTTCTGGCTCTAAAAAAATAAAACTATGTATACAGACAACTCAATGTAGTCTTCCAAATTTTACTGAATTATCCACAGAATGACAAATGTAGAGGTTCCTCCTTTCATTTGGGTTACACTTTACTTCAGTTTTTCTTGGTGGAGAAGGAGCTTTAAATAGAATTTGCATTTCTTTTCCTCTCTTTCCAACTTTTTATTGTCCCACGCCCCTTAAGTAACATTAAGTCACATATTATCAAAAAAAAGATCCTTTCAGCATATATCAGTAAAAAGAAATATAAAGCTACCTATTAAATAAGGGCAGGTGTCGCACTATGTGCAAGGGAGAATACTGGGAATATTAGAAGACTAGGTAATAAATTACCATATACGTTATGTGCATGTATAAAGGGAATTAAATTAAGTTTGTATCTGACATCCACTAATAAGCACCAAAAGTGTCAATGATTATATCACTAAGCATTAGGTGCTCCATGTCCACTGTGCTCAAGGCAGCAACACTCAAAAACAACATTTTTCCAGCACTGTGATTTCAACTCATAGAAAGATGACATTAAAAGGACAATATTTTGTGTTTTTATGAACATTATCTCAAGATTAATACCAAAGTTATGTGAGAAGTTTTCAGTAAAAGCTATCTGAGGACTAACATCACAGGAGACAACATCCTGTAAAATTAAGTCCCTTCTAAAGAGTTTGAGATGAGGTGTGAAGTCATTTGGAGCATTCTCATTTTCTGTTCTATGTGCCAGAGAACACACAGCAAAGAAGCTCAGATGTGCTTCAAATAAGGTTTAATTACTTTCAGACTAGAATAAAGGAATTAAAATATGTTCAAGGATTATTAAGAAAAGAACATTTAAGCAGATACCAGTTTTAGCTAGAAATCATGACTTTCGGGTGAAAAGGCAGAAAAGCAAGAATTTTCTCTTGTAAATATAAAGCCATTCTAAGCTTTTATCAATTACTAGATTTACAGCAAACTGAAGCTTGTTCTGGAAGACCTACTTAGTTATCTAGTCACTAGAGGTCACTATTAGAGTTTTGAATCTTTCAAGTCTGCTGTCTCTATCATTTTCCTCAGTCGGTTTGAAAACTTCCCTCTATGAAATGTATTCATGCTTAAATAATGGCACTTCAAATATATACTTGTCTTCTTCAGAAAAATAAATCCAGCAGTACTAGTCCAAAGTTCTGGTTAGGAGATCATTTAAAAACAACCTACTGTGGTTCGACCAGTGACAGGTTTATTCTAATCACTCCAGGAATAAGCATATTGAGATGTGCTGATCTCAAGAGTAGCAAAGATGATCTTGACATTACAGCACACTCATTCAAGCCATAACACACCAGAAATAAAATAAAAAATAAAATCAGGAATCAGGCAGAGTGGTTGGTTCTTGAGATACTCAGGTAGTGACTCCTCAGGAGAGCTTAACACAAAGAGAATGAGACATGATGATAGGTATTTGGAAAACAATAAAAGAAACTGGTGAAAAATAAAGGGGTTTTAGATGTTGTCTGGACCTCGCCTAGTATCTATTGTCACTTTGACCTACAGTAAAGTAATTTGTGGGGGGAATTTGCTGCAGAGCAGTGAGTGTTGCTGTCCCCACACCACATTTCTGTACAGAAGTCACCGCTTTGTTCTGGTTCCATTCCACCCCTTCCAGGGCAAAGACTAAGCATAAACACAAAAACCTTTTAGAATTATTTTCCTATTATAAATGCAAAGATGAGAAGACATGAAGTTAATGGGTCTGCTAAAAAATCTCAGGTACTTCAAGTGTCTCTCAGGGACTCTGGGCTGATCATTAGGTGACCTGATAGTGATTCTGACCATGGAGCAAATTCCCTGCCTGGGAAGGGCAGACCATCAGTCGTTAAAGTATAAACCAGTCCCATAATTACTGCCAGCTGCGTTGTCCGAAGCCAAACATGTCATGTGAGCAGACTGCGACTGCTGCAGAGAAACCTGCAAGTGCTCTCTAAAAATGTATAATTCTCTGAGACAATTTAGAGAAGAAAAAGCTCTCTCTCACCTTCAAGGCCTTTCTGGCTGGGCTGCTTCCTGCAATAATTTTACCTTGTTTATGTAGGATTGAGGACCTCCAGGAACCAGAAGGTATGAATATCGTTTTTCACTTTCTTATATTTTCACTCAGATAATTACCAATTTTTTATCTATTGACAATATTTGTCAGATTTCTGACTTTCCCTTTCAGCATGAACTTCACCTTAATTTTCCTGCCAGGAAAAGCAAACAACTTCCCAAACAAACAAAAGCAACAAAAATCACGCAAGTAACATCACAGACAGTCCCTGTGCATCTTCTACGCCTTCCATGAGACAGTGTCAGGGACCTGTACACCCAACCATGAATCACAATCATCAAAGGAGTTCCCAAACTGATATATTTATTCAGGAGGTGACTTAATGCCATGACACAAGCTGAACCCAGACAACTCAGCATCCTGTCTCCATTTCCATACTGTCAGTCCAGTCTCTTCCTCCCAAACGACTGTATTTCTTGCCTTTTTTTTTTCTCCTTTTAATCTTAGAATAAGAATATAAGACTTTTAAAATTAAAACAGTTTGTGCTGCTGGAAAATTAAATCCTGCTCAGTTCTTTATGCCTCTAAACAATATATGATGAGCCCACAAGAAGCCCTTTTAAGGGAGACCAAAGAAAAAGATTCAGCCAGATGTGCTCAGTTTGCACAACTGTTTTATGTGTTTATGCTCTCAAACAACAAATGCTTAACAATCATAAATCTAAGAATTAATTCCAGTTTCACAATAGCAGAAAATGAATCCCTCCTTACGAAGAATGAGAAGAGACACAGCCTGAATACATGCTGTTAAAAGATATGAATGGATGCCTCGCCCATTCATAAGTTCTTTGTGCAGTGAACTCAGTATAGAAGGAAATTTAGAGAAGGAACACATTCACAGATGAAGAGCAGGGAGACAAAACACGCAGGAAACCTAAAAATACTCTGTCACAAAAAAGTCCTGATTGCAGAAAATGTAATCCCATAATCAGAGATTTGCAATCCTCATGGCTGGCATCAAAACATTATATTCCTATTGAAGACGAGAGTCTGTAGCAAAGCATTCTTTGTATACTAAATTTCAAAAATATAATTGCATATACATTCAACGAATGTTAAAGCAATACTAATAATAATTAAAGCCAGACAGTGTGGTGAACACAAAGGTCAATCAGACTTACTTTGAAAACAATCTGTTCCATCTTGTATCCATTCAGCATGCAGGGGGGACACTATGCTTTGGAATGAGAAGAAAAGAGAATGGATGGGGGGCAATCATTTCTTCTCACCACAAAAAGAGCTGGTAGCAAGAAAAAGCCCGTCTAATGGTTTTATTTGCAGAAAAATGAAAGTGAGAGAACAGCTGTGCTAAAATACTGTTTTTCCTTGTTATTAAACAAAGCATAATCACTATACATGATGGATGTACAGAGAAAATAACTAAAGTTAGGTCTTGCTCCAGCCTTTGCTCATTTCCAAATCACTTTCCTGTTTCAGGTCTGTTCATTTTAGGCTCCTGCTCCCAGCACATCTGTAATTCCTCTCACAATCCATAGATTTTTTTTCACTTCAACAAACTCAAAGGCTGACACTACTTTAACACTGATTTTACCCTGTAGTAATGTCTCCAGCTCCTACTTAACCCTTGTTCCATGAGAGAGAAGAATAAGTGCATCCATCATGTTTTATCTATTTTTTACTGTTCTCGAGTTTGAATAAGGTTACCTTGCTTCAATTTTTTTTTTAATTATAGGGTTGAAATTACGGTGACAGTAGTTGCACAAATAAAACACATCAAGATCAATAGCCAATTTGATCTGGAAAAGCTTTCTTCTTTTGTGCCATGTCAGATAAAAGAGAATATCCATGGTTACTGCTATTAATATTTATACCATTCTCCAAAAGGAAAGAAAAATGCTAGACAACAGAGCTGGACATTGATTCCAGTTGTACAGGTTATTGTGCAGCATTAAGAAAACGGGACCTTAAGATGGAATTGAGAATAGTTTTCTATGTTACCTGTAGTCCAGAGAGCTGAGAAAGGTTGACTTTGTAAAGCTGGTTTGTCCAGATGCAGGACATCCAACACTTGGTGTTTAAAAGGCTTCTTTCAGTCTTCTGCCCCTGAAGCACTGGAAAATACAGGAGGAGGTGCTGCAAGGGCACAAAGATTTGAGGACATTAGATGGCTAATGCCCAAACCATCCAAACCACAGGTTTTCCTTATCGGCATGCTCTGAAGCTTGCTTCAAGGCAGTCAGTAAATTTGCTTTCTCCTGTCAATTTGGGCTGAAGTGCAATCTGAGACCCACACTCATAGTTAATTCAGCTCTAGGAGTGATGGGTTTTTATGATTTTTTTAATGAAACCTGTGTTTTCAGGAATGCTTTGCCCCAGTGGGTTGCAAGGAGCCGCACTGGATGGATGGCACCAGGCAGCTGAGGTGTGTGTACTTGTCCTACGGCCTTCCTACCACAATCTACACCTCTGCCAAGAACAGGCCTTTGAAAACTGTCCTTCTAGAGTGTGGATCTAACAATAGCAATGAACACAGAAGAAAGATATGCATGAACGTCAACAAAACAACAATGAGCACAAGAGTTTTTGTGCCAGGGACTCTTATGATGGTTACTTATACAGCCTTTAACATATCCTCCTATAATTGCCAAGTGTGTTTTATGGTGGTAGTTACAAGAGCATCATTGTTCCTGCCCCTTTCCTTGGAAGGGCTGCAGAATAAGCAGTTCTGGCGTAAGCAACACACACATCAGCAATTAACAGTGTCATCCTGGAAGCTCCTGCTCCTGTAGGAGCTGCCTCATCAGTCGGATTCTGTGTTTGACTCAGCTGCTGTGGCCATGGAGCAGAAATGACACATTCTAGAGGCACACATGCAGTACCTGTATCACAAGCTCAGATGGCAAAAGCAGGCAGCTAAGGCAAAATGGCTTGATTTACAAATATATATCAAGCCTAGAATATAAATAAATCATTCACAGCAGACACCTGCCTCGCTCCTTCCACCCCAAAATCTCATCATGCATCAATAAAAGCCTCATTCTCAGTAAGAACCGATTCTGTCTCCAAGAACTGATTCTAATAAGAGAGATTAAGGTGGAGAAAAAATCTCTGCGTAGTCACCGCTGCCTCTCTCCAGTGACGACTGAGTTAGCAGACTAACAACACTTTTCAACCTTTCTGGGAAAAATCAAACCTCACCCGAACACAGAGAAATACTTGTAGAACGATGAGTAACAGGGCCATCTCCCGTCTCCTGACACAAGAGTACTAAGTTAGGGCGGAATCGAAATGAGTGAGAAATTATTAAGGAAGCAGCAGGAGAGGAGACAAGAACAGCAAGAACGAACCACTGTTAGGAGATAAACTAGAAGGTGCTGACAGACGGTAGATTTGTTTCTGTGGCTGCAGTGAGGAGTAACAGGATGGTGGGAGGTGAAGGGGAGATGCAGCCTGAGAGAAACGACACTGCCAGCTCTCCAGGAACGCAGCCACAGAGAGTGTCACTTGTCCCCACAACCCAGATGCTGGAAAAGGCAAAGAAAACACAAACAGGCTTCAGGGAAACTGTTCTATATTGCTGTAATAAAAAAGATGGGGAATCACACAAAAATAATTGGCATTGTGGCTTCTAATAAATGTGACAACATATAGCAATGCCGTGTGCACATTATAGAAAGATGAGAGCTCCCATTTAATAATGATCTTTAATTGTTGTAGATTGGAAACTGCTCCACTACAAGCAACAGGGAAAAGAGAACATTTGTTTTCTGTCTCCTCCTTTGTAATTGACATCTCAAACTCTAAGCTGCCAGTTTATTAATTAATTAGGCTAGTTTGCAATTTTAACTAGTCTATTTATACCATCATTTATCATTCATGTTTTCTCCTATATACCACATGGAAATTTAAAGCAAATTTGGGCTCATGGGCAACAACTATTGCTGCTAGCCCTTTCTAATTAAAATTTGGGCAACTTTCAAAATTAGTGGCAAGAGGTCAGGAAGCTTTTCATCAGTGCTTCAGAAAAGACCATGGATGTTTTTCTCACTCTCTGAGACAGTACATTTAATCAGCTCCTCTGATCACTGAATACTGTTTCTTAGCCTTTCAGAAGGTGTTTACTCCCATTTTAAAGGACAAAGAAAGAAGAGTCCTCCAAAGTTTAAAGTTTAAAAAGGTTGATGGATGCATTCAAGTCTCCAACCTCTTCCTAACTACTGATTATGTTTATTATTAAAAATTATCTACAGCTTTTTTATTCCAAAGGTATTACATTGTGAAAACAATATATGAACTATGTAGATCTCTAGTAATCAACAATCAAAACCTTCAAGCCTTATTTCAACACTCCTATATATTTCAATTGAACTTCACTGAATTTTGATCTCAAGAGATTAATTTGCTTACGTGGACTTCTT
>JAOXJM010000063.1:37288685-37300331 GCA_026413425.1 Tringa solitaria
AAAATAAATGGAAGACTCAAGACAGCAAGAGATACTCGCATTATGCTTTAAAATATGCTCTTAAGCATTCTCAGATCTTTAATAAAATCATTCATCTCATCTCCAAAATGTTAACGTATTCCACACAAAGTTCTTTGGTGAAAATTATTTGCTAAATCTTCTCTTTCCAACTCTATCATCGGTCACTTCAGTTTTACCATGAGAAAAAGCAGAACTCTCCAATATCCTTAGCACAATTACAATTATTGAGAAATCAGGTGTCATGCTGCTCGTGTTTTCTTTATGCCTTTTTATAACCATCTGCTAGTTGTACTGTTTTGTGCTATATTTTCCTCTGTTAATTAGAAACAGTGATGGTTAGGTTGTTGTTAATTAGAAACAGTGACAGTAAGGTGGTACCTTTCTTGTATCACTGGACTGTCTTCCAGATTTTTGTGATACAGCTCTTTTCCAAACCATCCAGGACGCATCACATATTGTTATTCTTTGTCACCTGACTGTCCCTGTAGACCTAAGAGGACTTATATGGTATGAAAATCAGATAGTATAAAAGGATGGCTATTTTTCTCCAACATTTTGGTAAATAAATGGATCTTTAGCAATAGGCAGAGTATGGGCTTGCTGTGGTGTTAGTGGTGGGCTTGGCAGTGCTGGGCTAATGGTTGGACTTGATGATCTCACAGGTCTTTTCCAACCTAAACGATTCTCTGATTCTTATCAATTTGCAAGTCAGTAATAAAGCACAGAATGATCTGAGCTACTGAAGCTCCAGAGTGGTGCTGTAACAGCTGGCTCATTCCTCTTCTGTAAGGCAGAACCATAATTGGTAATTATACAGTTAAGGACTAGATTTTCACATCGATTTTGTTTTCCTAGGATGGATCAGATCCTATATGTATTTTTAATTGCATCACAATTCCATATAGTTCTGCCTTATTAAGGAATAGATGTTCAGTCCTAAATTACATTCATTTAATTTCTATTGATTTCAACCCTTATTTATCTAACGGGTGGCTCAGAAAGGCTCTGTTCATTTTACCAGGAACTATGTAGAGGGACAAATGGCAATTCAGCTGATTTTGTTTCCTTGACTGCCAGTTGCCAACTGCAGGTTCTACAGATTTTTTCCCCGCAGTCTGTAGTAGGAAGTGCACATAAACAATCCACTTTGAGTAGGAGGCAAAATTTTGCCATCTGGCAAATAACTCACCCACGACCATTCTCAGTTGGATTTCACTACATAAAGATACAGAATTCCAAAACCAGTAACTCAACCCTTAGAATTAACTATCCCTGGGAAAACCACTTTAAATTATTTCTCCCGTAAGTAAATTACAAACATTTTGCACAGAAATCAATATCTGATTATGTGTGTACACACACATTAATCTTGGGATGTCCCTGAAAATAAACAGAGATGTTGTTTGGGCCGAGAGAAAGATGTCACCAGGCTTCCTACAACTAAACAACGACATTAAGAAAGCCCCAGTGATTCATGCAACATCTGGCATAGCGCTGCCAAGCTGCCTGGCAAAACACAGGGCAACCTGAGGGACTGAAGGAAACTGGGGCAAAAAGGAGTGAATTACCTCAGGTTGAGGTTTTCTGAGCACAGCAAAGCAACAGCTAATGATGGCAGGGGAACAGCATGGACCTCGTTTGTAAGAACTCTGAACTGATAGGGTAAATCAGAAAAAAAAAACCTGTGCAAAGCAATAGGAGGCAATATATTTTTACGCTTCTGCAAGTAGCGTGTTAAATATACAACAACAATTTTGTGACATTAAGAAACACATTCACTTTTGTTTGGTTTAAAAAGATACATCCAATAATCCAATGAAAACCAAGCAGACAGAAGTGTCAGTGACATTGCTATTTCTAACCTAGACTGATTTGTTTTGATAGAAAACTGTTTACTCTGGCTTGATAATATTCTTTATGGCCACGTTCAAACTAAAGCCACTAATTTAAAGTGACATAACATTAAGGTCTAATTCAAAATGGTGCCATTAAAGAGCAGAGCTGGACAGCTTTAAAAAAGCTTGTTTGACAGAGGTTTACTGATGAGTGACCCTACCTCAGCTCATTTAGGAAAGAAAATTGATCTAGTTTAAAAACTAAATTGGCTTTCATGGCTCTGTATGATACAAACAAAAGAAGCTGAGTGGTTAATGCACAATGGACTGTGTACACCAGTTTAACCATCCAACCAGGCAAATTTGGAAATACTTACTTCTTTCATTTTATTTCACATTGCTGGATTTGTGTTATCTCAACCTTTTGTAGTCTATATCCCTCCCCCCTGGCTGATTCCAATTGCTGCATTTTCTGCCAAGGGAATAAACATTGTCCAAAGAATTCATATGTCATTTTTCGTCTTAATTTACAATTTATTACCTCTTCCTTTCAATTGTTTTAAGCTACTAAAGCATTTAAAATAATAATTATTAGTAGTAATTATTATCTAGTTGACCTGAATATGATTTCAAAATACATGAAATTTTATGATTTAACAGAGATTCCTAACTAAGCACAAAAAAAATGTTCTAAAATAATTAATGAAAGCTACTGTAACCTAGAAGCTAAGGTTGAACAGTAGAGCATGGCTGACAATGTCTTAAAACTAGAGAAAATCCCACACCTAAATTCTACATTCATCAATGAATACACAAGCTCCTGGAATTCCAAATTTTTATCTTTGTGGGTGTCTTTGACTTTTCTTAAAAGGTTAACTCAAATATCCTCAGTTCAAAATATGAGGTTTTGAAAAATTAGATCCAAGTGAAGCAGCCTGACTTCTTCTTTGCTGATGCTGCCTTTTCAGATTTGGGATCAGTGTTTTAAGTCAGTGCAGAAAACTGACTCTATGAACAACAATAAATTACACATTAGACATTCATCCCCCAGTCACACACTTTTCCTCTCTCCATAATCACTCTAGATCTCCTGCCTCTAAGATATTTGTGCTTTAGTTAGTATAAAACCTCCCTTTCTATATTTTTCCCTATCTGATGTAATTACAGAGAAATTATTGAAATATAACATAGAAAAAATAAATCAGATACAACAAGAAACCAACAAGAAACATATGAAATCATAGATTAGCTCTGATGAAACAGCAGCATGACACACACTTTACAAAAGACTTAGTCCCACCGTAATATGAAAGTGTCTGATCTAAAATTTGATAAATCATCAACTGTCAGGTATTCGTGAATGAAAGTTTTATGAGCTGGGACTCCCTCATTGTGCTCCCTATCTGTGTCTTGACCTATTGTGAAAGGATCGAACAATCCCTCCTCACAGCTCTGAGTGGTATCACACACAGGACAGAAAGCACCATAAGCTGGAGATAAAGATCTATATCCAGACATATTCCTGTCAGAATAATAGTAGCTGCACAGTTCCTGGAATAATTAACTACTCTCCACTGCATCCAGTAGCTCTGACTTTTTTTTATCAAGGTTTTCAAACCAGTTGAGGGGTGGCTTACAGACACCACGCAAGCATCCTATAACATCCTGAAGAAATGTTACAGTTCTTTGAAGAAGAGTATATTGGAAATGAAAAATAAGATCAAGAGTATAAATAAATAAATATAGGTGTGTAGTAGAAAGATTACCCAATAACTATCAGAACGGCTGTTTTAGTCTTGACATTTTACAGACTGGATGCACTTACCTTTGAGGTTTTTGTCAGATTCATTCTTTGATGAATAATGAACCAGGTACAATTACAATCTTCCTTGTAGGGTTCAAAAAGTTGCTGATACCTACATTTTACCTCTCCTTCACAGTCACACAGAATAAGACTTTAGCTGTCAATATCAATTGTCTTTTTCTTTCCTTCACCTGCATCTATCACCAATTTTGAGATCCATGTTTCTATGCCAAACTACCGCCATCTAATGAACTGCAAACCCATTCTGAAACATGATAAAAAGCAAGAATGTGGTGCCTGAGTATCCTGCACGCTCAGAACATATAGCAACATACACATATTGAAATACTTCAAATGCTAATTTAAGAAAATTGTTATTAAAAAGACAACATAAAAATCTACAAAGTAATTATCCATGTGTTTCTGTAAGTATAATCTCCTGTGCATCACTTAAATTATGCAAATTGCTAAGTACTTAAGTCTGGGGTTCATTCTTCTCCAGACTCAGTATTTTTCTCCAAAATAT
This sequence comes from Tringa solitaria, assembly GCA_026413425.1. NCBI lineage: Eukaryota > Metazoa > Chordata > Aves > Charadriiformes > Scolopacidae > Tringa > Tringa solitaria. Next base: position 37,292,872 of record JAOXJM010000063.1, read on the forward strand.
AAGTATTCAAAATAATTACAGTCCTTTGCTAAATTGTCCTCCACACCGCTTTTAGTTATATTAGAAAGAATCACTCGTAAGTTGTCAGAGTAGTTCCTTTCTCGAAAACTTGTCTCAATCTTTCCATTAAAAGAACATTTCCATTCCATTTTGGGAATGCTTAACATGAACAGGTTCCTCCCCCTTTTATATACAGTACCCACATTTCTTCAAAATAAACATACAAGTTTAGCAGAAAATAATAAAAAAGGTAGTTTAAAACACTGACCTAATAGATGACTGAAAAGAGACAAACTGGATCAACATAAAATGTTGATTGGCTTCAGGTTCATAGAAGTCACAGGAGCCATTAAGAACAGCAACAGCAAAAATCTGGAAGAAAAAGAGTAGGCACAAAAGTAATGACGGTAACTGACAGTGAGGCAGGAGTGAAACACATCCCATGTTCCCTGATCTTATTGCCATCTACAATGTCACAGATAATACAACCAAGTAACATTATAATTTCAGATGTTAAGAGCTCTGAATTCATGGGAGAAAATGCACTATCAATGATGATCAAACTGCCATAATTTTTGAGAGATCTTCTCGCTCCGAACAGTAACAGCTCTAAGATAAATACACCAAAGCAATCATCTGTGGAAAGAATTTATGGAGTTTACTAGAGCTGACCAGAGCACAGGAAGCTCCTACAGCCCCTGTATAACCAGGAGGATTCAGCACAACGTAATTCAATATTCACAGTTGTGGATGTCTTTAGGGGTTTCTCTCTTCTTTCCCTGAAAGACACCCATCTTCTACTTATCAACAAGTGAACAAAACCAGTAGACTAACGAGGCTGTTTGCATTATGAATTGATGATAAGACACACCTGAAATGGACACTTTTTTCCTTGCCATATGCCATTCAGATAAAAAATGGATTCAGAAAAGCTTATTATTTTAAATATACATTTCTTTCACTAAAGTGGAATGAAATATAGTATTATAGAAATCCCTGGACAATATGAAGGCTCTGCCTCAGAAGAAGTTCAAAACCAAAAGTTTCCTTTTTTTTTTTTTTAAGTAACAGCATTTCTTAAGGAAGCTTAACAAGCAAATGGCCTACAAAGCTACCTGACAATTGTGAGCATGGGGAATTTCATTTTTACAGTTTTGTGACCTACTTACCATCAAAATTAGTGTTTATCCATACGTGGCCCAATGCTGAAGTCATTTGGGAAAAACTAATGGTGTGATTAAAGCCATTAACAGAACATCTGACATACAGAAATGCTATTTGGAAGAATCCTTCAAGCATCACCCTTAGGGCTCTCTGAAGTTCTCAGAAATGGAAGCTCAAGAACTTCCCGAACGCATCTTTTTATCTTTAAGGAGACTCCTTGGTGATGTCTTCTATGAAGAATCCATCTAAAGAATTAAATCTAACTACTGTATTTTAAACACAAAAGTCTTAATATTTAAAATATCTCTACTGAGCCACTTCTGGCTGTATCCAGAAAAGGACACTAAAGTGTACAGGTCTACTCAATGTGCCAAGTGAGAAATAATTTAAATCCTAACCAACTTTCTTAACAAAATAAGCACCGGCGCACTTCCCAAACAGACTGCTGAGTAGCAGTAAAGTAAGTAAAGACTCTTGATCCAAAATCTTATCAGAAAATAATACCTGATTTAAATGGTATGACAGCATTCTAACACATCTGCCTTTTGTCCAGAAGTTCCTTTTTAAACAGGCTGAGTCTTTAGGTGCCAAATGCCAAGCACAGTCCATCACGTGTAGGTCTGTCTGTCTGGTTTTATTTTTGCTCCAATCAGTCTACTGGTGACAAAATATTATGATCAACACTTCACGAATCCCAATGGACTGGGAACAGATGAGTTTGCAGCAAGTATAAATTGATAATTAACGGTCTCCAAGTTCCCCAATTCATGCAGACCATTGAACCCTTACGGTGTTAAACATCGTAACCTTCTACACTGAATTTGTCCTCTGATAATCTTGGAGCAGTTTATTGCAAACAAGGGATGTGATTAACTAATGCTGCAAAAAATATTGAGATTATCAGCAACAGCAATTCTGAGGAAACCAGTTAAATCAGTATTTAGTTTACCACTTGCTTTTCTAATTATTTATTCTAACAGCAAAGACTGGACAACGATATAGCATATGCAGCTAATTCTCAGTGACGTGCTTTTCTTTTGCACGATTACCTGCTTATCTAGCTGTTAGCAAGCAGCAGAGAAACAAACAGCTCGGGGAAAAAATAAAAATACTATATGCCCAACAAAACAGAGATTCCCAAGGTAGGCTTTGCCTTGAGCCAGAGGCTGAGCACCTTAAGTCTGTTTAGAAACAAATTAACAGGGGGAAAAAAGTTTTATAACCATGTACTTGATTAAAATTAATAATTATTTGTGGATTTTTCACACTAGAAATACCTTAGCCTTAATTCTGAACAGACTGAGTAGTAAGTAGCTCCTCTGACTATGAAGTAATGTTAAAAGATAACATGTTAGAAACTCACACTGCAGAAAATTACAAAATATACTAGTTAGTGATGTATTGCATGCCCATGCTATGACAACACACTCATCTATTAAGACAAGTGAGTTGACTTTCAGAAAATTGTAATGAACATCACTGCCAGTTAAGCATGACCTTTGAAAGAAGGTATGTGGCCTTTAATCTTCAAGACTATATGTTGAAAGGTAATTAAAGAAAAAAATAAGGAAAGAATGACACTAACATGACAGCTATTGAGGAAGACGTAAATAAACATTTGCACCTGACAGTAGAAATATAGAGTTTAACATCTGAAGACTCATTAACGATGAGAAGTAAAAGGTCTGTCTCTACTCTCTAGACTGCTTCATTGTAATATTGGAAAAAGCTTTTAAAGTCAAGTTAACAGTTTGGAAAATATGCATTTACCCATAAGAAGGCACAATAGGAGCATTCTTAATTCACTGGCCTTGCAATATGAAATCACATGACTGTTTCCAGAACTTTCACTCTCTCCTTACTGCCTACATAACAACTTTAAGGACAACAACTGACTGGTTGTATTTAAATTGTTAATTTTGTTCAAGAAAGCCCTGGTAGTCTGTCTGTGGGAAAGACAGCAACGGAACTTCAGTGTTTGCAAAAGTCTAGGGAACTAGCCACGGAGAACAGCAAACCCATCAAGCCCTGTATCAAGTCTGTTTTCCTAAGAGATTCAAGAGAGTTGAAGAAATAATTGCATTTTGTTTCTTCCCTACTGTTGAATATCCTGGCCTTGGACACACCATCATCAAATCACAGTGCAAATCCCAGCTTCTGTTATTACTACAAGCAAATGCTAACAGTTGGCAGCAAAGAGCTGAGTAAAATATTATTCATTACATGCAGATATTCATAAAGAAAGGTTAATATAAAACAAAAAAAGAGAAAGCAGAGGAAGTGTAGTGAGTGTACCAGATCCCAATGTGTTATACCAAAGAGGAGGAGATTGGAATTTGCCCACCTGCATTCATTGTCACCCACAGCACTGAGCAGCAGACCAAACGCCACCGTGAAATATGCAAAGCAAATACAGGTGCAGGCTTTAATCAGTAAGAGCAAATATAACTTAGACATGAATGAAATGATTGTCTGATCATTCATGAAGTGCTGATATTTATAATTTTGTTGTATTTAATGTAGATGTACATATTGTGCTTATTTTCCAGGGCAGTTCATTTAAAAAACTTATATAAGACTTTATTTATGTTCCAAAATATAACCATGTAATACCTTATTGCCAAGTATGTTACTCAAAGAAGAAAAGAATATGTGGCAGAGAGAGAGACATCCAGCCAACCTGGATATTCCTGAAGCCTGGCGGTAACCCCACCAGGGAAACAGAACAGTGCTACAAATATATTTCTGGCATTTCAAAGTCAAATGGTTAGAAACTATAAGAAATACCAAGAAATACCTAGTGGTTGCTTGTTTCTGGATCTGGTATTGCCTTACCATCCAACACAGCATGGACACTGAAAAGATGAAAGGAATCTCTACAAGGAAAGCAATGGAACAAGAAAAAAAGCAACAGTTCCTGTGCTGTGGTTCCCTCTTCTCTAAAATACAGCAGCTCCATGTGCCAAGCTCAAATCAATCAACTGTCAAGTACCATCCTCAGAGGTACATCACGGAGAGGTGTTTCACTAAAAGAGATGGTTATCCATGTCCATAAATCTCACCTTCTTACAGGCTGAGCATTGATTTTCAATAACTATCTGCAAATTGCCCATCTTTGAAGCCAACGGCTTATACTTCTGAAAACTATTTGGCTACCAAACAAAAGTTGGCATCGTTGACAGATGTTATTTAATTCTACACTCTGCACGGATCTGAAGCAAATTACTTCTGTGGAAGTAAGTTTTTGGGGAAAGGGAAGAAGAAGAGGAGAGGAAACGTGTATGTAAAAGTATCATTCAAGAAAATGCATAGAATGTGATTAAACATAAACATTAGCTCAAATTACAAGCCAGTTCCTAAAGAACATTCAACTTAAAGTAAAATAAGCCATGTGTATTGTTTTGAAAAAGTAGAATTCAAAATGTTTGATCAGATTCTTCCATCTACTGATATTATGCATAAGGACTTTTACTCCATATATACAAAAAATAGTTTATAAAAAGAGGATAATCTGTCAAGGTTGAGGAAGTCTCACCCCTGTCCCAGATACCTTTGGAAGGGAAACACCTGTCTGATTAATTTCCAATATCCAATTTACATTAGACAACCTTGTAAAGCTTATTAAAAGAGCAGGCAGGATTTCTCCTCTCCAGAAGTTACACACGGCTTGTTCTCGTAAGCTGAAGATATTCCCTGGATTCCCTTCCCCGGTGACTCCTACCAGCAACCTACTCAAACTAGTTTGGGGAGAAACTTCTATCGATTGACTCGGCCCTGAATCACTAGAGCTGACTTGCCTGGATTTCAGAAGACTGGAATACAGTAATACTAGACTCAGACAGAAGTCCCCTTTGACATGACTGCTTCATTTCACTAAAAATACCAGAACAGAACTGAAGATACAAGAGAAAAAAACCCTACTTCCCCCCTCAAAAGGCAATTCCTTTGTGGATTTAGTCCTTTTGTAACTCTATTTGTAAGTTACTGTTAACAGGGAATGGAGTTTCATGTTGTGGTTACTCAGTCAGCTTCACACAGCGTCTGCAAGAGATACTGAGCCTGAAGGGCTGCCAGAGCAGCCCTTATCCTTACACCCTGCACTGTGGTTTTGTGATTCTAATCAGTATTCAACAACAACAGGAGATCTGCATTTTCTCACTGGATAGTCCAGTTGGGACACTAAAAAGTCAGCAATTCTCTATTCTTGTAAGCAACAAGAATACACGTTTTTAGAGTTGAAGGGTGTTGCTAACAAATCAAAGGAGCTTTAGAGAATGGATTCACCCATCTTCGGCAACGTATCTGAAGCTGCACCAAGGCAATCAATGAAACCTTATCCCATGTTCCTGCAAAAAAACCCCAAACTTTACGAACACCAGCACAGCAGGCGTTGATCTTGTGACCCCTGTTTGGCCAAAATGGAAGAGTGAAGAAGCACCACTGGACAGACTGCAGCTCGGCTTGGAGACTGACAGATGTTTCACCGCATGAGAGAAGCAGTTTGGCAGAGGAGAAGAACTCACCCTGCAGAGAAGTGCTCCATAGATGGCACTTTGAGAAGTGCTACTCATTTCCAGCAGCTTCAAGAAATCTCTTAGAAAATAACAAAAAGCTACATTTGCTTATTTGCTTGCACATCTTCCCACAAACTGTACACGTAAGAATACTAAGGTAGGAAATGCTTTTATATTGATTGGGTTTTCCTCTTTATATTTGACAGCTGGAGTGTTATAACAGAATTCTGAGTAAATTAAAGCAATAACAAAATTACACAGGGCAGCTGTTTCAGCTATTTCCACAGAGCAATGCTCTTTAGAAGAGCTAATGAATCTAATGGAATCTAACAGACACTGCCAAAGCAGCAATAAGTGATTTAAAATGTAGGGGAAAGTCTCATATAAACAGCCTCACAAAGCACTAAATGAAGTAACACAAAACTCTTGGGGCTTCTCACTTTTAACAAAAAATCAAATAGATCTCTGTTCATTTATTACAATGGTGCCCACAAGCTCTCTACAGTACAGGACCTGTCAGAATTTCTATTATACTTCTCATTATTGAAGTGTTTGTAACTTACCTAATTACAAATTTGCTTGAGGCTGTAGCTTGCTTTCACTTACTGCCTAGTTAATCCCCATTTCCCATATCATTCAAATTTTGAAATGATTTTTTGTTTATTCCTTGTAAAGAGGAGAGATTCGTTCAACCACTGAACTTCTACAGGGCTCTTCATTTTTGCTCTAAATGCTGCTTTTAAAATCTGAGACGTGGGAAGAACTGCACTGTAAATCACTCAAATGTGACAAATTGGTTTTCTTTGCTGGGGGAGGAGGTAACGATCCTCATCCAGCCAGCTCCAAGTCTGCAATTTGGGGAATAAGCCTCTGCTATGCTCTAGTTTCCTTGAGGGGGCTGAACGTTTGGTTTATAGCACACTGTTGGGTTATTTTCATTTTGTACAGGCTCCATGAGGTGCAGGGAACACACTGCCTGGGTGAATCTGAGGGGAACCATCCTCCTCAGTGTCTGAGAAAAGTCACTAGCAGTCCCAGCACAGATCATAACCTCAGCAGGACTAATTTTACAATGAATTAAACACTGTTGGCTCTTGATGAGACTCTCAAGATCCTAAAAGCACTTTAAAATTCTTCCCAAATATCTTCTACATGCTGCCTTCCCTGGGTGCAGATCTCTAGCTCCTTAGTGGCTCCAAGGGGCTGCCAAAGCAGTTGAAAACCAGTCTTCTGAGTGGAATTCTTGCAGAGGGATGAATTGTCCCCTTGTGTTCCTCAAAGAAGGCAAAAGCATAGCCTTCTGCTGCCATTCATGCCAGTAACGGCTAGGAACAGAAAAACTAAAAAATACAAAATAAAGACTCAGATTTAAAGTCTCTATATGAACTCCTCCTGGATGGCTGCAGATCGCCCTTAGGATTAACTGGAAGTCCCACTATCCATTTTTGATGAATGCACACAGCAGGATCCTTACCTTTCCACTTTGGTGGGAACTCAGGGTTCTGTACCCTTCACAAGCCATGCTTTGCCATTGGTAATATCCCCAGTTTGCTGGACTGATTGTCTCAGGAGTGCAGGATCCCTGACAAAAGAGGGAGATTTGATATTTTCACTCATCCTCACATCAGATAAATCACTCATTTTCCTTCTGATTCGTACCCATCATAAGAAACTACGCTCTCCTGTTCCTGACACGTTTTTGCAACGGTGTTTAAAGCAAAGTGTATCATATCGTATGTAGGAAAGCCTGATGATTACAAATAGAAAAGATTAAATTTAAGG
>JAOXJM010000063.1:37300431-37323426 GCA_026413425.1 Tringa solitaria
GAAAAGATTAAATTTAAGGGTAGCTTTTCCTTTTCAGCTTGAATTTTTATGCAGCTAGATTTCAGTCATAGTGTTTACATTTCTTGGGCAGAATTTATAGTATTTAATTTAGACTGCTCAAGCACAAAATAACTGGATCTGAGTACAAAATATGCTTGCATGCGTTGTATTTTTATTACCTTTTTCATCAGAAAGACTCATCGCTGTATTTTTTCCAAATTAGTCTCATTCATTTTTCAAAGTAAAGCTGCTAACAAATTAGTTTCATTCATTTTTTGAAATAAAGCTGCTATTGTGCTTGGATTTAGACACAAGACTGAGTAGTTCTATGAGCTAACGCACACACAGAACTAAAAAACCCTCCTTAATGGCTATGATTCCACAGTGTGTATCAAACAGGCAGATGTGTTGCCCCATGGACTTTCAAATCATATTGGCAATGTTGACTATAATTAATAAATAATAATCTCAGCATATGCTACAAGTTGTGGCCCTGAGCAAACACATGTAAAAGATAAGCTTAGTTACCATGTAAATAAAGGAAAATTATGTACATGTCTTTAAGTAATTTTGTAAGCAAGGGTTAGAACTTTGATTAATATCTAAACAGCTATACCCTGCAACATGCTAATCAGATGTCAATTACTTGCTAAAATAGCAACATTTATAATGTTAATTGAAACTAAACTTGCTATAATGATTTATTAATCCTAGTTTTCAAACTCTTTAATTATCTTACCCATGGAAAGACCACACTCATGATTCAAGTGGTTCCATTAAATTAACATCTCGAATAGGAATGCTGATATAATATATGCAAGAACTGTGCAGTTCATAAAAAACATATACTTTTATCATAAAGCTAATCTGATACAGTGTCTCAATTTCATTTCTCCGGAGAGCTAGAAGTGAGTACACACTCTGCATACAGCATATTAATCTACAATGTATTCATGTAAATGCTGCTCAAATTTCAGTAGAGCAGAAAAGCGGTGCCTGGCTGTTTGTAACATGATGAAATCACTTGCTCTTTTTAATCACTGAATCTTTATCTGGTCTTGGTAAAATTATAAATTCTGACTTTTTAAAAAACCAGTAATAGGAGGTCAGCTGAACCGAAGATCTTTTAGTATGTGCAAAGTAATTTACAGATTTAATGGATAAAACAGATTATTTAATTTCTAACAGAGAAGTCAAAATTCTGGTAAGTCAGTATTAATACATAACTGTGATGCACAAGTTAATCATGATTTCGCTAAATATCACATAAAAAACGTATTCAAATCTTAATACACTGCTTTAAACTGACCACTTATCCCAAAATAAAGATTTTAAATCTGCTCTTCTTAAATTCAGATCAAAGAGAATTTTATGGAGATTCCACATTTGAAATGACAGTCTTTGAGACGCTCCCTGTCTATTTTAGTTTATTTTATGCTAAATGTACAACTTATTTTTACTGAATTTTTGCAGTCATACAAACTTAAGATTGCCCTCTCCCAGTACAAAAGACCTAACGGACTCCCCATGACCTTCAGTGGCCTTTAGATGTTGCTCTTAACCAGACAGGCTCTGTACAATCTGCACAATGGACATCATACTGATTATCAAGTATATTTTCTTAGCAACTAATCAGTGAAATATGAAATTCTAACAATTGGTTAAAAATTATGTAAGCCCTTGTGAGAAGCAACACTTCCAATGCAAGCTGATTAATCAACTGACAATGCCTTTCCACCACACAGTTAATCGCTCCCTGGCTGTCACCAATCAAGAAATCGGCCACTGGGACCTGGAAATGCCACCAGTAATGATATTACATTGTTCTGAAAATGGACATACAATCACACTTCAACAGCACCTTTGATCCAGAATCTGGAAGAGCATTCCAGATCTTACAAACGTTGTAAGAAGATGGAGAAATGGCCAATCTTCCCCTATCTCCTCCAAAAAAGTAGCAAACACAGTCCCAACAAATGTTAGTGGAAACAAATGGGTGCTGAGAACACCTGACAACCACCGCAATGGCCATAATAAAAATCATTGTGCATTAAGCTCTTTTAAATATCTAACTCTGATTAGTTAAGGCTGGACTTTCTACATGTCAGCTAGAGCAGAATCATATTCCCTAGTTTAGCACTGAAAAAACAGAACAAAGGATCAGCAGCTTCTTCAAGTTTACTGAGTAATACTGGCACATTTAATGAATAGCTGGATAGTCTCCTGTCCAGTAGACCATACCTAATGGCATGACTTTCTGAAAGAATGGCAAAGCAGCAAGAAATAGGATGCTGCTTTATTTTCTTTTTTCTCACTAAGCTACAAGGGACGCACAAGCTTCACAAATCAGTTTCGCCCAGACCTCACTGTCCAAAAAAGTAAAGAATTTAAAATAGCTGTGACAGCCTTAAGCCATTTAAAACAACAGCCATTATCCACAGATAATGCTCTCGAAGGAGGTGTATTCATCTCTTAGAGACGTTCTATTTAAAAAAAAATCACATTATCAGAGAATGTTTTGGGTTTGAAGGGACCTTTCCTGTTCACCCCTGTCCAAACGCCCCTGCCATGGGCAGGGGCACCTTTAATCATATCTGGTTGCTCAAAGCCCCATCCAACCTGGTCTTTAACACTTCCAACGATGGGGCAACCACAGCTTCTCTGGACAACTTGGGCCAGGGTCTCACCACCTGCACAATATAAAACTTCCTTCTTTGTACCCAATCTGAATATAACCTCTTCCACTTTAAAAGCCGTTATCCAGGAAGTTTAGTGAAAAAAACATTGTGTTTTGCCTGTGAACCACACCAAAGAGCTTCTTATTCTGAAGAGCAGATTCTATTTTAAAAATTGAACCAGCCTTAAATTAATAATTACCTTATTCTGGTTTATGACTTCAATATTTCTTCATATGTAAATCTAAGTTCCTGTAAAACATCATGGCCCATATCATCCTCTCTTTAAATGTTGGTATTTTCACCTGAAGTGCTCTAGTCACAAGGAAAAATCTAATCTGCTCAGAAACATTATTGCTAAAAACACATAAATGATGCACCGCATTCAATATTCCAAGGAGACTCAGCGTAACTGGATACAAAAATATTAAAAAGTACTAAAATTCTAAGACTCTGCTGAGAAACCATAAGATTTACATTAATTTGCAACATGCAGTCTCCTTATTAACACACCTTCCTCCTTCCACTATTTAAGCTTAAAGAAAAATTTTCTTGCTTTTAAAGTTGTCTGTTTTCTTTCTCAAGAATATGAAAAACTGCTGTTAAAACCCAGTCAATAGTAGAATGATGTTCAACATACTGCCCTGATAAAAAAAACGTACTTTCTCCTGACACAGCCTAGCATCGGTGTACTGAAATCAGCTGTAGATCTTCATTCCAGGTTTTATATTCATGGAAAGACTAAAGGTTATCCAACTATGCTCGTAAGGGAGATTTCTCATCCTGCCTCCGCAACTGTACATTTAATATTTTCTCCTGGGAGTAAGATCTATTCAACACTTATGAGCAGAATCTGCCATGTTGTGATGACAGAAGATGATAGATCGAGAGTTGGGGTTACCCAAGTGTAGCACAGACAGACCTCTGTCTGATTCACTGAAGCTCATCAGTGAATTAGGTGCCTAAACAACTTATGAGATAATGGAGGTTAAATATCCAACTCACACAAGGGCTATAATGAATCCCCACAGGCATCCTTCACTGCCCAACGCTACTGCAAATCAAACTTCAGAGAACATGTTTGTGGGGTAAAAAAAAAAAACCAACAAAATGTGACTGTAAAACTATTCACCATCTTAAGGCAAGGTTACCAGGACAGAAAGAAAGCTTGGAAAATTTGTAAGAAGCAGAATGCAGAGCTGTAAAGTGTGGAATGCAAAAAGGAAAACAAAAACTCATGCTGAGGAACTATGGAGCTGACCATACAAACAACGGCTAGAGATGAGAGAGAGGCTTAATTCTTGCAGACTCCAAGCCTTATGTTGACACTTCATATACAATGTCCTGGAAAAAGATGTTGAGACCATCTCCTATTGTTCTTCTTTTGTTCTTAGATATTAAGTTAAAAATATTTAGTTAACAGTATTTATTTAATTAGGATGGCAAAAATCCAAGTGAAAACAGGCAATCTGCATAATTAGGACTGTAGGTTTCAAGACAAACTTGCTCCAAAGATTTGTAAAAAGAACAAAGCATATCTATAATTTATAAATACAAACGTTTTCCATGACAACTGCACCTCTACTAATTGTATTCTAGATCCAGTACTCTCCAGTGTTTAGCTTATTTATTACAATTCTTTTGCATTTGCCCTCATTTATTATACTAAATATCAAGTGTATGCAGTGGGATTTTTAAATTGCTTCTGCCCAAGAGCGATCATTATATAAAGATGTCCTTAGGGTACCAAAATATCTACAGCACCTCCGTGCATCTACAGAAGATGCAAACAGATACTGTCTCTCAAAACTGAATTTTGTTTCTGTCCAAAAAGGAAACAAATGTTGCCCCTGGGTATCAATATTAATCAAGGGCCACTGGCAGTCAGTTAAAATAGGACAGGACAATGATTTTTTTATGAGATTAGTGGCTGGATCCAGCCTCTGCTGTTTTTGCACCCACAAATCTGGTGCAAATTTGGAAGTACTAGAGTGATACAAAAACAGGATCACTACAGAGTAGTATCTGTTATGAAATGAAGTTTATAATATGAGCTAAAACATTTACAAGGACATCCTTTTATGTTACTCTTTTCAATTGTTTATTTCACTTAAAAATTCACACATGTATTTATATTCATTCAAACTGACAGATGTAACATGCAAAAGCTCTGAAGAATGCTCCCTGATAACTTTTTGCCCTTTGCAAGTTACAGTTGTCAGTAATGTATACATGAGATGCAAAGAATAAAACCTGTTTATGAGAGAAGGGAAAGAATGTACACAACAACTGTGTAGATGGCCAGTATTTCCTCAGCATTTCAAGACATCCCACTTGAAAATCTGATTTGAAGACTCTTCAAGGTAGTTTTGGGAAGATTTTAAAATCAGTAACATCACTAAGAATATATACACATGCACATAATGAATGTATGGGAAAGGTGTACAAAACAGTGAAACACAAAGTAAGCAAAAATGTGGCAGTCTATCATCTGTACAGATATTAAAATTCAAAATGATAAGAACTACACACAGAAGGTTTCTCTTCTACTATCTGTATGTGTGCGTTGTTGGTTTATATTTGTTTTTATATAGCACAGTTAGGGTTATGGATAGAGAAAAATAATATAAATTACAAATGTTTTAATATTGAAAATGATGTGATAAGTTTTCTAATGACTTTTGTTGTCTATATTTCATGGAGTACCTTTCAAACATTAATTTAAACGAAGATTCAAAGCCCAGAGCTCATCCATCATTAATAATTTTGTGGAACCGGCAATTACTAATATGTGCACAGTACTATTTTACTTTATCAAAATGTCCTTTTTAAAATTAGTCTGTCTGCAGTTCCTGATGTGCAGATTAAGCAACCAATTTATCTTGCCTGGTCTTCTTGGATGACTTGATCTGTCCTATATTGCTAGGCAGCCAGAGAGTGAATGTTAAATGTAAAAAAGCAATCTCTCCTAAAAATCTATGAAAGGAAGCAGTAACAGCCAAGCAGAAGATCAGAGGTTACCAGCCTCAGAGCATGGTGAGAAGAATGAGAATGTTCCCTGTTTGAAACCATGTCTATTCATGCAATCTCCAGGATGTCCACGTATCTCCTGAGATCAGGGATTTTCCTGTAAGATATATTATACAATATCCTGTTGCACCACATGTTTGCAAAAGACTACTTGGAACAAGGTCTGTGTCTACGTTTGGCTGCTGTTATTTGCGCTAGTCACGTGCTAAAGGAAGATAACAGCCAGAACCTTCCCAATCTCCTTCGCACTCAGGTGGGGGTACCACAGGCTAAAAAGGAAATTAAAAGCAAGTTAAGCTTCCCCAGCTGACAGCTTCATTATCAAGCTGTAGCTCCTGACTAGACAGACTTACACTTAGGCACACAACAAGAGGGGAAGGAAATAAACAGAGCCATCATACGGAACTGCTAAAATTATAATTTGCTTTCTTAATTCTATGGCTAATTTTTTTTTCTCCAAACTCTTAAGGAGGGCAAAGGAACGTGTGTTTCTCCGAATGCAGATAATTTTTTCTCTGTGGCTATTCTCGGCATTAGAATGGAACCCACATAAACACCTTGCTACAGGAACTGTTTTCACTGGGAAAAATTTGTTTAAACTAAACAAGTATTACTGCAAGTTAAAAAGACTTTGGTGTCCTTAGAGGTTTAGCATCAAATCTAAATAAGAAGTAAACAACAATATTGTGTATTACTCTCCACAACACCACATCCCTTCTCACAAACCTCTTACGCACACAATTCCAACACATGCACTTGTGGAAGATAACGGCTTGCTTAGCTATTCGAGCCTGGTAAAATAACTACCTATAATAATTCCTCAAGAGCATTTCATATGTTGGACATTTCATTACTGCTTTCAAAATTCTTGATATTTTATGGCCATTTTGAAATGCTCTAAATTCAGCTCCTCACTTTGTTGAAGGCAGATTAGAGATAAAACTTTAACAAAAAATTTCTGGGGAATATTTTTGATTAACATTAGCACTGACCTGGCACTTGGACAGCACTAAGGGAAAAAACATCGCAAATTTACAATGCTAGAAGACTGCATTATCTGTCAGATATTTCTTTAGAGTATTTTCTGCTTCCTGTTTTCTTTATGTCGTAACCTCCTCTGTGGTTTTGTCTTCATTTTTCTTAGAGAAGACTTTTAAAAATGTACATTGCAATTTATGTATCTATCCAAAATATATGAAAGCTCTCTGGAAGCAGTAGTTTTATCTGAAAAGAATTAAGAGGAGCTGGCACAGAGGAAAGCTGGCACCATGCCCTCTTCCAAATCTGGTCATTTATTCAGAAGTCTAAACAAAAAATTTTGGGTCCTCAGCTCTTTTGTGAAGTTTGGCTCTTTCCCAACACTTGCCATGAAACCTTCACATAAATCATTTGGAGCTGCTCATTTAGCTACATTAGAAAGCATTTGGCAGTAATGACTCCTGTAAACAATGGATGGGACAGCAAAGAGAAAGATTCTGCAGAGTCTAAAGATCAGGATGGGAGAATAACTGCCAGTGTCTTCCAAAACTACTATCTCAGTACATTTGATTTTTAGGCTTCCCACATCAAGGCCTCTTTAAAGAGAACTATTTCCAGGGACCTGAAACCACGACCTTTCAGAATTCTCAAGCTTACAGTAACTTTATCACAGTTTGAACTGAATGAATTCACTTATATCACTATCTCCCTTCCTTCATTCCTGATATGCCAAGGTCAGAAAGGCCTACCCCCTGTATCACAACTACATCCACAAGGAAGAAAAGATGGGTAATACTTGTGTGCTACTCCCTTCTGAGGGGAACAGAGGGCCCAGTGTGATCAACAGACACTCCCTTTAGGGAAATCTGCTGCCTCCCTGCGTGAAGAGCTCTCTGAAGAACAGCCATGAGCAGGCTGAAAGCTTATGGGTAAGAAAAAGATACCGTGGCAATGAAGGGAACCTTCTTGTTGGGGAGCCTATTGATGAAGCTTTCATACTCCAGCTGCAGGAGCCATCACACTCACAGGCTCTTGTCCTGCTGGGGGACTTGAAACACCCCAACATCCGCTGCAGAAGTAGCAAGGTGAGCTGTAAGTAATCCAAAAGACTCCTGGAGTGCATTGAGGATAACTTCTTCAGCCAGGGAATAGACAGTCCAACCGGAGGGGATGCGATATTGGACCTCATATTGTCACCAACACAAGTGAGCTCATCAGTGACATCAAGACTGGAGGCAGCCTGGGCTGCAGCAATCATGCACTGGCGGAGTTCATACTCCTGAGGGGTATGGGGCAGGCCAAGAGAAAAGTCAGAACCAGAATTTTAGGAAAACAAAATTCCAGCTCTTCAAGGAGTTAAGTCAATAGGATCCCCTGAGAAACTGCCTTTGGGAAGGCAAACAGAAGTCTATGGACTTGACGAGATACATGCCAGAGTCCCGACTCCTGTTTGTTGAAGGGGGGTTGGACTAGATGATCTTTAAATGACCCTTCTGACCCAAAACAGTCTATGACTCAATCATTGTATCAAAGCACAGTAAAACTCAGATGCAGTACAGTCTGCGCTGGCTATGTCAGCCACACCACCACCACCTGTCCAACCCAAACTATTCTATGATACGAGTCTAATTATGTGATCTTTAGCTTGGTTTAATTAGGCTATATTACTGTCTGAGGGGGTTTCATAATTTATTCTTTGTTTTTGATAGGAAAAAAAGCATAGTTTAGAGCTGCAGCATTTCCATGCAAGAGGTCCAAAAGCCCATGCACGCACACCAACTGCCCATGTCAAAAAGCAATAGGAACAATTATGTCACCATTCTAAGAGAGAGCAAAGAAACATCCCAATATGCGGTGGATACTAATCCAGCTATACATAATGTCAGCCATGGGGAAAGCTGACATGCTATAGCGTAGTCAAGGAGAGTTCATAAAGAATTCAGTTGGAACTCTCCTAGCTATTAGTTTCAGTTTGAATGATCACAACATAAAGGTAAATAAAGTATCTTAAAAATTTAGCACGTGTTCAGATCTATGTGACTGTGTAGGTGAGCCAAATAAAAAGTTGGATCAAAAGCAACGTATAGTATAATGTACCTTAGAGCTAAAAAGCCACAAACACAGAACTACCCTATTTGAAATGACTGTATATCATATAAATCATAGACGAAGACAAAAGATCAATTGGCTAAGTTATAGGCAGTACACTCAGAAGGCAATACACCAGTCTATACCTAGACTTACTTTAAACCCAGTATTTGTGTGCAGAAAAAAAAAATCAATTTCTTCTGTTTACTTGTTTTATGCTATTTTCTAAATGTTTTAGTGAAAGGCTTCAAGCTGAGAACTCCAGAGAACTGCAGCCTCAGTAACTTCTAAGACCACAGGCAACACTACTTTTAAACTATGCATTTCAACATACCCAAGACTCGTCCAACTGCAGGCTCCTTCCCAGCTTTATGTAGCAATAGGTCGATCCTGTTTTGTGAAAGTGCAGTGATCCTTGATCCCCTTTCAGCTCTGTTTTCTGTGATGAAAACCTGGAACACAAAGAAAGGAAAACACTAAGATTCTATCTGAAACCATTTTCATACCGATTTCCTCACTTTCACCTCTGCCTGTGCTCTCTGCATTAAACAGCATGCCAAAACTGTTTATTCTCTCACTCTCTGATTACGAGGTGGTCCTTATATAGTGCTATGTTTTCGTTCTGTATGAAGGATCTTTGTTTTGTTTTCTATATTGTGTTTAATAAAGCAAAGATCAAGAAAATAGAAAAAAAGGCTAGAATTGCACAAGTCCTTACAGTCTGCTGTAATTCACTTTCTGTCTTGGTCAGTGTCGAGGTTTGGGCCAGGTTGGCCAATGACAACAGATGCTCTCCCTCATCTCTCCCCCACCAGAGAGATAAAGAGAGTTATGAGTTTAGATAAAAATAAAGTACTTCAATGAAATATCAGTAATAAAATAAAAAAGGAAATCATGAAATAGATGCAATATATACAAATATATATAAAACCTCAAGCTCCCATGACACGTCACCGTCAGGCACCAGGGAAGTTCCAGACTCGACTGAAAAATAGGAACTGGGTTCTGGATCTACTTTCAGGAATTTGATCAAAGGTATACGAATTGACAGGATTGGGATCAAAGGTATATGAACTGACAGGGTCCTCCTCAGACATCAGTCACTGAAGAAAGAGAGCCATTGAAGAAGAGCCAACCTGCCCCCTTTGATCCATCAGCTTTTACAGTGAGCATCGCAGATGGGATGGAACAAACACCCTTTTGTTCAGTTTGGGTGACCCGACCTGCCTACACCTCCCCACAGGTGTGACACCTCCATGAGGTACACCACTAAGTCAGCTGGCCCTGGTTGCTACAGCAACAAGTTTAAGCAAGAGCCTCTCCCAGGGACCAGGAAGTGGGCTCCAGACCAGTGCTGTAATTCACTGTCTGTCTTGGTCAAAATATAAAACAATGTCTGGCTTTGAGATAAAAATGCCCTACAGCCATTCTAAGGGCCCCATTAGGTCAAAAAAAAGCAAGGTGGATTCCAAACTTGACAGCGGTTAAAAACTAAAATTTGAGAGAAGCCTGTACAGCACATCCCCGTGGTGAGAGTGGGAAGTCACGGGGATCTCAGTGTTTGTGCCTCAGAGGCAGGGACAGCACAGGGCCTACAAAGACGTAACGTACGCTGCAGAGCATTAAACCACAGACACTTCTGGATCCAAGAATCAATACTCCTGGGCTGGGGACTGAGCTGACCAAGAGTAGATAGATGCCTTCAACCAAAGGAAAGTTCGTGCTAGTTAATTCTAGACTTTTTCATACACTTTACTGTCCACCTGCATTTTATAGATTAATTCATCTATATGTTACCCAGACTGAGTTTCAGCAAAGCTCTTCTTTACATGCAAGTGGACATTGTTCATACTAATGGCAGAGACATGACAAAGTGTAAGCAGCTCTACATTCACGACACAAGGTCACGTTATCTGACATCCTTCCCATCATGTTTTGGAAAAAATGATAAAAAAAAGCCCCTAAAAACCATCAAGAAGTGAGAAACCTGGCAGTGCAGTTTCTCCGCATTTCTTACTCTGCCTGCTTTCTGTTTCCATTCGAGCCACTACTCTTAAGGTGCTCATCTAAAAGGTTTGAAATGAGACCGAGGGCTTCTGCCCCTTCTCCTGACCTTGCACTCCAGGTACTCAGAGATGAAGGCAGGTGGAACCTGATCTCTCAGCTCCATCTCCCACAGTTCTGATTTTCTGTGCTCTTTCAGAAATTCATCTCACAGAGGTTTTAAATGCCCTGCCTCATTATTCGCAAATCTCTACCACGCTGCAACTGTTCTCGCTTTCTCAAAGTGCCTTAGGTCCTCCAGCCTCTGACAACACACCATGTGGAGTTATTTTCTCTCCCTTGCCTAGTTAAGAAGTTATTGATTGCCACTTGCACTTTGTAGTGGATGGCTTTCCATTGCCCACATTTGCATTTCTTTTATATTGTAGCCTCTACTACTTCTCTTCCCACTGATACTGTTGATATTTGCAGTGTGAGCACTGCTGTGAAGGGCAACGTACTTTGCTGGACACTGCCTCAATGATTTATTTTCATACCTCCTGCACTAAATCCTTTCAGTCCAAAGCTTTTTCAACCCATTGCCAGAAAAACGCCGTAAACACTTCCTGCAAGTTTTCGGGTTATCTTCTTGCTGTTTGGTCAGTACTTCCTCCTAGAATGTACCCATTTGTTTCATCGCTGGTTCTCAGAATCAAATGCTTGTTAACAATCAGTGTCTTTTGGAGATATTCTTCTCTCTTTGGCATGAACTTGAAGGTAAAGTACTTCAAAACTTCCTCTTGCCTTGGAGTTTACCAGAATTCCCCTTTTGGCACTCCCAGCCTGCGTAACTAAGGCTGTTGAGTAAAACCACTCATATTTACCAACTCGAAAACAAATGAGCTGACATCTCTTTAGGTCACTGAAATTTGCTGCCCAGGAGCTGAACAGGATGGTTGAACAGGAAATCCCAGGGATGAAGACCTTGGGCCCTCCATGAGTCTAAGTTTCAAAATTGTCTTCTGTTCCATCCTGAATTTATCTACCTTTACAATTATCTTGACCCTTTGTTAAAAACTGTCTAAAATACCCTTCTTTCATTTAATGCAAGGTGATGAGCTGGTTTCAAATTTAAAGGTCTATTAATCTATAAGTTAAAGTGCAACCAAGGATATCAGTGCAATTTTTTTTTAAAAGCTTTGCAATACAGGGCCCATATCTTAGAGTCTAGCTGTCTGCAGTTACACAGGCAGCAGTTAGTGCATTAACTTCCTTAAAACAGAATTTCAACGATGTTTTATTACTTTCGGCAGACACACTGAATTGATTAAATTCACAAGCTACAGAAATGGTTTCTGACAGCTAGTAGCTATACAAGGACAAAAGCTTGTTAGGAATGAACTCTAAAGCAATACAAACTGATAGCAAAAGGCCTTTCGCTAATCTAGAGAAGAGTGACTTGAGATTTTTCTCCTTTAGAAAGCAAGGATAAGCTGATTGAATTTTTCATATTAAAGGAGCCGCCTGCCTTTCAGGCTTTGGTAGTTTGACCAGTGTGTAACAGATTTAAATGTGTAAGTTACTTAAAGATTCCACAAGAAAACATAATCACTTTGTTCATTAATAAATCAGAGCAAGGCTTAGTTTTCACTTCTGAGTTATTACTGAGATACTGTGGAAAGACACCTCTAAACAAAGTATAGATCATGCACTATTACTAAACTACTGGCAACAGGTGACCACGAACTGGAAAAGAGCCACTTCATAACATATAAACAAATCAAAATCCTCAGTATCACTGGAAGAGATTGATCCCAGGAGAAAAGAGCAAGCTAATTGTATATATAAAATTTGTATCCTTGTGTCAGTCCAAAAGGGACTGAAAGACTATGCATAATGATCTGCCAAAGCGACACATGCACCATCAATCAATTATGCTTCAGAAATGCTCACGCACAGCCTGGTGTGCAAAGCAGCACATTTAAGTCAACTAGAATTTATGTCAAGTGAAAAAAAGACTAAATTTTAAAATCACTCTAAAGCAATGTTTCAAATTATTTTTCTCCCATATGTCATCTTCTACAATCAAACACCTTCTTGTCATTTTATTTAAACAGATAAGTGGCTTTGTAGTCTTTGATATAACAGAAGTCAAACAACTTTCAAAGTGCAATGATTCTAGTTACTATTTTTTTCAGCTACGCGTGGCTTTGTTTTCATGGGAAGAGGTTTAATGAGCAAAAAGGTAAACAATATAAACCATGTGATTAACATTATCATGAAATACTTTATGTATCATTTTTGCAGCAAGTACTTAGAACTGCTAGGTTCAGCATATACCGTAATTGCCATTACCACTTTCATGTAGCTTTTCCCCAAAAGACTTACAGAGAGAACAGTTTTATCTTTTATAAACCTAAGAGGCAAAAATTAGGTGGTGAAAGATAGAAATCCCATGAAAATTTACTAGGCAAGTAAACAGTATAGTGCAAAACAAAAACAGTATTTAAAGCAAAGCAAAACACAATTGAAAAAAAATTAGGTAGTCAGCAAACCTGCTTCTTCTTAAGTCATTGCAAAAATAATGTAAGATTCAGATTAAGTGGCTTAGAAACTTTCAAACTTTCATGATTCCACTAAATTAAAAAAAACCAACCAAACAACAAACACATACATACTTTGTTGTTTTTTTTTTTCCTTTCCTCATATCATACACTTTGGAAGAAAAATACTGTATTGCTGTAAAGACCAAAAAAAAATTAATAAAAAGTGAATCGTAAAAGAGTTCTCTGATGCACTGCCTCTATGTTGCAGAGCAGCCCACACCCTCCCCAAGTCCTCAGACTCCCATCTTTCAGAAAAGTGCAAATTCAGCATCAAATCCTGACTCAAAACTCAAAGTCATGTCCAATCTGAAAATACTTCCAAGGTACATTTTTCTCTCTTTAAACGGGGATTGGAACTCATAACAAATCTCTCATTTATGAAGAGAAAAAACTGTTTGCTTTTCACTAGGAACGAAATATTCAGTATATGGTGCAACAGAATTAGAGATTTGGCTTCTGAAAGTTGAGGACATGAGATTACAATGGATAAGGACATTTTGTTTAATATTTGCCTCAACCTGTATCACCTGTATCAACCCCAACACACCATTTTCTACATATAGCCCGAAGAGAAAGCTGACCTCAGAATTCCCCGAGGCAGGCCCACAGGACAGACCGTGGCTGGATCACCGAGTAGGAAGGTTGTTCTCTCAGGATTTGTGTTGATGGCTGTGGAGCTGGTTTAAATCCCAAGGGCTGTGTGCAACAACATTTATTTCAGTATTATTTTAATAGTATGACCCAGAAGATTCAAAAAACCATACTAAGTAAGGATAAATAATGAGGCGAAATGTACTTGATTGACAATGAGTGAAAGAGAAACTATGTACCATTTAAAATGCAGTAAGCATTGCAAAATGCTCAAAATGCACACAGAATATTTTTAAAGGAACAAAAAGAAGATAAACAAAAAGGAAATTCTGGTATGAGCAGTGGGATTTTTCTGCAGTTCATTTAGCATAATGGGGCAGAACTGCACACTCAAACCAGATAAAAATATCAAATAAACTTTAGCTACAGTTCAGGAGAATTTCAGCCAAGCAGCTTTACTTTGCCTGTCAAAGGTATATGGACATGTCAAATGCAGCAGCAAAATTCTTTAAGTGCATCGTAACCAACAGCCAGACCAGATTCCATTTGGGTTTTTTTAACTTTTTTTTTTTTTTAAATTTATGCATTATAGGTTTCTCAGGGTATATTACCAAACTATCCCACTTTGCAACCTAGAAATGATGACTCAGTATTTTTAAATTTGATTTTCTTCTGCAAATTCAGAAAAAAAAGGAATCCATAGGAAAAAAAATTATCTTCATAAAAGCAAACTGTTTACTATATAGAAACAAATGCTTCCTTGATAGAATATAAGTGCCTTACAATTTTTAAACAAAATCTTGAAATACTGTTAGAATCAGCCATTATGGAGCTAATACCCAAATAATTTAGTATGACCTTTAAACGGTCACAATTATTGTCACAGCAGTATGATGTACACCAAAGCTTCAGTTATCAAACAGCAGTATTCCAAAACCTCAGTACTAAGGAATAAGGTAAGAAATTTGCAGCTCTCAGGAATGGCAATGCACTTTTTTTGCTTTATGTTTTATCTATGCAACATTCCTCATCCAGCAGAAAAGTACAAGCAAACTCATCACACTTTTCCACCTTCTTATCAGTTCAGCTCATTCTGTCGTTAAGTGGAAGTATAATTGATGGGGGTTGTTGTATGAGTGAAGCACCTAACCCAGGGGCGCTTCATGTCTGGCTCCGCCTGGCAAAGCCCTCAGAAACGCCACCACTATTGCCGAGCCAGACAAGTCCAAGCCCTCGATCTCACAAACATTCGCATCCACAGGTTGTCCTGTAAAACCTGTAAAAACTCTAGTTTTGACTCCAACCAGTAGGCACACTAAGCAAAGACCAGTGTTATGCCCTGGGCATCGTTACCAGCTGGACAGCACCCAGCTGTAATCTGCATTTTTCCAAAACCGAATAGATCTCAAAAGCACAGTCTTTCAAAAAAGGAAACAATCCCTGAAAGACTTTGAGGAAACAGGTCTATGGGAAAAAAAATAACTTTCAGCTCTAGTCATCATTTTTTCCAACCCGTTTTTCAAGCTTTATTTCGCAAATAAACACTACATTTTTAAAGATTAAAATGGGGAGAATAGTTCTTCCCAGACTAGTAAGATTTGCTGTATACACACGATTACAAAGGCTGGGTATTTGTGTTTGGTTGAAATGAGACAAATTAAAAGGCAATAGTAACAATGCCATTTTGCCCAGACCTTGCTACTTTCTTCAAATTGAAGTGAAAGGTCAGTGATGAAAGATGTCTTAAAAATTCATGAACTAACTGGAAAGTGCCCTTGCAGTGAAACCCTTGAGAAGACAAGCAGCAGGGAAAGTGAATTAACTCAGGAGTCCTTTCTTTGGGCTGGCTCTTACTTGATTTTTTGAGGTTCCAAATTAGACCAAGGTCATATAGATCAAGAATTTCACTACAGATACAAAAATCTACTCACATACGTAAAAATATAAACCCATCCAATCAAACCAGAGGTACTGCCAAGGGAAATTTACAGAAAAAAAAAAAACAACAACAAAAGCAAGGTGCTTTATTTGAATCTTAACAGTATAAGAAGGGTGTGCCCCTACAGTAACTATCTAGACTGGGATATCTTTCCCCCTGCTGTTTCATAGCAAATAATAAGAATAGTTAAAAGATTTTCTAAACTGTAAAGTACTGGTGGCCTCCTGAATCCTGTCACCACATCCCAGCTGAGGGTAGAATGCTATAAAGCGTCCCAGGTAGCGGTTAATAATGAGATGTTAGGCATTCATGCTTGAAATTGTGGGTCATTTTTGATTAACCATCTTGCAGAGGAAATAAGGCATGGCATTTTCATAGCGAGTATGTAGTGTAATATGAAAGTGCATAAAAACTAAACTTGTTAGAGGTGATATATATAACTAACAGGAAGTGACAGGGAAAAACCAGTTCAGCAAAAGTGAAACTTAACTGAATGCTTTATAAAATTCATAAAGGATACTCCATGCAGAGAAGTGAGCTAAGGCTCTTGCAGAACGCTACTTAAGTTTCCATGTTCGGATTAGGTCTAGAAACAGAATTTTTGCTTCCTTGTTTGTTTTTGGAGCTAGTAGAAGATCCACATTTAAAAATACAGGATTTTTAAAAGATGCTATATGATCAGAAGTCTTGAGAATTCTTCTGTGGATAGCGCTGGTTCTTCAGGTTTCTGGACTTTTTTCCCATAAACCTTCTGAGAGAAAGGAAGGTTTTATCATTAAGGCATGAAACCCCAGATGCATTCTAGTCTCATTTCATGACATTATTCATAATTCCTGAATGACCCAAACAAATCAATGCATTTCTTGGGGTAAAATACATACTTTCTTCTACCTTCTGTCTACCCTGTTCAGCAAATATTTTTTGACTCTTGATCATGTCTTTTTGCACCTGAAATGTTAATCACAGTTAGAACCTGGAGGCACCACAACAGTACAGACCAACAGCAAATACATCCTCTGACCTAACACAACATTCATGTTATGAAGGAGAATATTGTATTATGGTCTGAAAACAAAGAAAGAAACTTCAGCATTTAAGATCAGTAAAGACTGACCAAAAAATCTGGACAATTTTCTGTTGTAATGCATCTCACAGATGATGGAAGATCAGTAAATGATATTAAAGAAAACATCTTGCTTCAGATTTTTGACTAAGAGCATTATTCCTTCCCCCTCCATTCGAATGGAGATAAAGTAACGAAAGGCATCTTTCACTGTCATAGCATAGTCAAAGCATTTACAAGTCAAGCAACAAAACACAAAGAAAATTAAATTTTTTAGAAAATAGTAAATTGTGCTCTGGTTTTAGAGTCTTGAGGTGTAGAATGCTGGGGTTTTATTCTGCAGCCATAAGAAAGGGAGCATACTCTCTTAAAAAAGGAAAAGAAGGAGTAACTTCAACCCAAGATTCTTACATTTCACAAGACTCCAAGGGCTATGAAGGAGAAAAGAAAATACCAATACTATCAACAATAGCAGTATCTTTCACTGTAACAGAACTGAGTGAAAGCCTTGTTTATTGAGGGAGGGCACTAGTATAAAAAGATGCAACACCTCTCCAATGCAAACACAGCCAACACATTTAATAGAAATTATCAAATATATACCCCAAAGCTGTATTTCTTCGCAATAGTGCAAAGTCTTTAAAGTGCTGTGTTTCCTGCCTTTTCTGAGGGACCCAAACACATCGCCTGTGGGCGCACTACAGGGAAGGCAAACTCCTCAACACCCACCCTTGCTTCTGCCACGTGCTGGCCATACCTGATTCTTGTGCTTTGCTGACCACCAGGTACGCACCGTGCCCTTCCAGGGAGGGAAACTGCAGCCTTTTGGGGTTCGTAGATGATCACGAGCATCAGACGTGCTGCAAACCATACTCAGGAACTAGGACTGAACCCAGAAATGGATAATCAGGGATTGGAATACACATGTAACAAGCAAAAAATCACCTAAATGCTTGTTTTAAGAACCCTTGGCAAGACACATCCATTGTGCTATTGACTGAGAATCAGTCCTTCTAAACCTCCATATGTTTAACTACGGCTAAGAAAGAATCTGCCAAGACCAAGATTTATATAAATCTGCAATTACAAGCTGTGACAGACCATGAAAGATAATTACTAGTATTTGGCAGATTAATTTTAGCTGTCTTCATTCTGTGCCTATGGTATATTTTATAGAATTAATCTTTCATACAATTTCATGTCTGTACAGTATTACTATTGTATCACGGCCATCAAACTTTTTCAATGAACAGCACAAGTCATGCTACAGCTGGGAGGGAATACGATCAACTCCATTATGTCTGTTCCAGAGGCTAACTATAAACAACAATAAGATGACCTTTTGCAGATAACATTTCACGTTTTTTGGATTCCATTCTTTACGTTGTATCTGATTTCTTATACTAGAAACTTCTAAATGAGGATGCCACAGGTCTGTGAGGCTCTGAATTCTCATCCCCTCAGCAAGTAGCACCGGTAGACTGTGATGGATACAGGGCCTTCAGAAAGGAAAACCATCATCTTCTTTACACTGCTACATTTAGGAATTTAGTAAGTTCAAAAGACCAGATTTGAACATTCACATCGATCAAATGAAATTTTTTGCATCCTATGAACAAGTCATTTTAAATGTATCAGGAAAACACGTTTGAATTTTAATTCAATGCTTACTATTTTCTTAAAGCACAATGGCCCATAAAAAAAAATGGGAGATTTGCAAGTGTGCTGCCTCTTACCATTAGCACACCTTTGTTCACAAAATGTCACAAATCAGATTTTTAAAAAGACCTATTGCTTTACAAAAAACAAATTGCTTGAGACAGCTCAAAGAAGATTACATATGACTGATTTTAGGCTTTACAATTTCTAATTGCTTCAGCTATCCCTAGTCCATCTTGGCTGAATAATATCATTTAAATATTTTAGGTAGTTTTCTTTAACAGGCTTTTAGACTTAATGTTCCTGCCTTGCTTCAGGACAACATCTTTTAATTGCTTTAAATTATCACTGATGTCTCCAGCATTTTCAGTGAACATGGATTGATTTCAATTAACTTTCTCACGCTTTAGCATAAAAGCAGTCTTATTCAATTTGCCCTAATTAGATCACACAACCTCTTGAAGCTAAAGCAATGACAGTCATTAAAAGGTTGTACAAAAAAAAGAGAGAGAGAGTGAGAATCAAGGTTGTTTACTGCATCGTTAGTCTTTTTGTAATTTTGAAGCTGCAAGGAGAATCCGTCCCTGTGACGCTATGAAGGTTTTAAAATCAAATCCAGAATTTTGGACTTGTGGAATTATACAGGGCTAAATTTTGTGTCAAAATCAGGATGGTTATTTTGTTACTGCTGTACTGACAAAGACCAAGCTTTGCACTGCTGCCAGTAATGCACCTGCAGCATTGTCAGCTGCACAACTCGCTGCTTTCCCACCTTTCAATGCATTGAGGAGGTTATTATTAGTGACTAATGGATTGGTACCTAAAGAAGACAGAAGTAAGGAAACTCTAATGCTATGTGGTTGCCATCTTCCTTCAGTTTATATTGCCTTGGAAGTTTTCTTTTTCCTTTACTGCAGGCTGCACACAAACCAGGCCTGACAAAAGACAGATTCTCTCTATGCAGGAACTTTAGCCGGTTACGGGAGTTAACAAGCACAAGGCAGAAAATGGTCTGCTGGCTGCAAGCCAGCTGCTCTGCAAACCAACACAACAGAAATCTTAGAAATGTTCTTGCAATGAAAAAAGCAAACAAGTTTGGCAGCCTTGGAGAGGGGAAAAAGCAGGAGAGGAAATAAACAGGATCATGAGACCACACAGAGTCATGCAGAAGATGACGAGTTTGTTTGTTTCCAGGGGAGACTAAAGAGACTAAAAGAGCTGTAGCATCTCTTCCTGACCAGGTAGAAGGTGGTCCATGCTGCTGCTCCTTATGCAAATACCTACAAAAGAGGCTGTCACATACCACTATGTAGGCTGGATTCAAAGTCCGGTTCAGAGCCAGGAAACTACAGACAGCTACAGCAGCCACCATGAACTCTCCTTCAAGCTATCACTAAGAACAAAAAATTTTCAAAAATTTAATCCCATTGTCCATGGGAGTCTGGGTCAAGCATCTTCTAACCCTCAAGTAGTGTAATAGACATTGTGGACAAAGCTCTCATCCTTTCATGCATAAAAATGCATCCACTGAGCCAGTAGGTCTCTGGAATTAGTTTACGTTTGTCTTTTATGGACAATGCATGTAACTGCAAAACAGCTCTCTTTAATTAAATATTGCAATGCTGTGTTGAGGTAGAAATCTCATTTCCATTGAAATAATATGAAAAATTATTACGTTCTGTATGTAGAGTTAATATAGGATAAAATTTCACAGCCCAAGTCACAGGCATGCAAAGGTATCTAAAATACCATTTATCAATTTTCCAACGTGAATGAATTAAACAAGCCCAGGTTATTCGTTAATATATTTGAGTAAGTATGAGCAAACATTTTCCGGTTATTTAGCCAAAACAGCCTGTTTCCAAACTCAATTTTTCCAGTGAAGGTCTCTGCTAGAGTGAGTTTTCCAGTGGTGGCACCTCATGAACCTGCCATAACAAAGTTATGGACCACTAATTAGCAAAGCAGCTCTGCCAGGTTGTGATATTTCAAGTGAAATCAAAGAGTTGCTTGTGACTTTTTCTATATGACACCGCTTCCAAGAGCACGGCTGGTGAGCACATCTGCTGTGTGGGTCACAGTCTGGCTAACACTCCATGGTACAGAAAAATACAGCACCGTCTCTTGACTCCCACTTAGGGATGAGCATCTCTGTACTCACAAACAGCAAATGTCAGATCCAAAGTGAAATCTTTTATCTTTTGTGTAATGGGACCGGTCAGTGGAGCAATTAACAAGGAGTAGCCTGAATTTGGCAAAAACATTGCAGGTAGGTATTTTAATCCATTTTATAAAAGTTGCACTGATACAGTAGATTTATATAAGAATATACCAGACAGGGAAAATGTTATTCTGGATTAAAAAAATTCATGAAGCACATTATACCTGTGACAGCATTCCTCTCACGTGGAGAAGAAACATTACTAACATTAGGTCCCGGTACTTCTGTAAATGCAATGGGGTCCAAACGCACGTAGCTTATTGGAAAGTGGAGTTTCTAGTTTCTCTAAAATGTTTTATTAAGTCACTTGGCCACTGGCTAAGGTACAAAGAGTTGAAATAATCTATTACTTTTATTGGGGTGGTGGGTGACAGACTATCTTATTTTCAGGAGGTAAAAGGAAGTCACTGTAAGCAGGTAAGAAAACAGTTCGTTAAGGTTGCATTGGCCACGAACACTAGCATAATAAAGTTAGATGGACAGAATTCTAGATGTATAACCAAAAGTTGTAAAAGTATTTAAAATGTGTATTAACTAAATCATATAGGATTTCTTCTACCTCTGTTTAATAATGTACAGGAACAGAAAGAATACACATAGCAGGTGACATCAGTTGCACAAACAGTGGTTCAGCAGGAAAAAAGAAATGCTGCTCCTTCATTAAATCTGAAGTACCAAGAGTTAAGTTAAAGCATGTCATATTTCTCAAGTTACTGGTGCAAACATAGTAAGCTTTGTGATCCCCTGCATATTTGTAAGCACACAAGGATAGCGAGGATGCTACACTATCAATATTACAAAGTGAATAAATTCAATAAACTCAATTCACTGGGGAAACTCAGGCACCTGGTGACTGCTTGGTGCCTCCCAACCTTCAGTTATATTTAGGTAGCTCTTTTTCAAAGATTTATCCCTCAGAATTTCAGTTTAACAATGTAGAATGAATGTTCATTTCAGGATAAGGTATAATTAGTAATTTCTTACATCAGCAACATTCCTGTTTCCTTCTGTTCTTGATGCTCCATGATTATTTAACTTCTTACTCTTTACTTCTCTCAGACACACACTCTCCTCTTTCATAGAAAAGAAAAAAAAGTATTCACCGATGGTTTCCCAGTCCATTTAGGACATCTCCCTACCAGTATATGGTTATTAATGATTTATGTAGTGGTATTTTACAGAGTAATTCAATTTTTTGCTTCAGATGACCAAATTAAGTTTGGCACGTGAGAATAATCTGGGCATACTGGTGTTTGCATTTCAGTGGCCTGTAAGGGACTTTCAATGGACAGCATGTGCTGAAACAACTGCCCATTCCCAAAGGATTTTCTAGACCGAGTTACAGTAAAATTCTGCAGAGTGGATTAAAAAATAACCTAATCAGGGAATTGGGAAGAAAGCCACTATAGTCAAGTGAGGTTATTTGGATGTACAGAGATCTTTAGCTATGGCTTTTCAGCTGCCTCACTGTTGTCAGCTGCAGGTGTCCCTTAGATGTATTTATTTCCCTACACCATGGAGTTCCACAGTACTTCCTAAGGAGGGAAAGTCCTCACCTACTTCAAGAAGCCCTCAGCCCTCCTGCAGGATGGAAAAGAGAATCATTCGGCTATTTATATTTTTTTTCCCCTTGTCCTTTGCACTTCATTATCACTCTCCAGAGTAGGCACTTTGCCACATACAGCTGAGTCATTAGCTTCATAATCTTTCAGCTACATAATGACCCGTAAGAAATATGGAAGATCATAGCTGCAGAGAACTGGAAACTTACTACTTTCTACACCATACACCCAATTCTATTGCATTAAGGAGCCCCAAAAGAACTTAAGGGATTCAGAATATAATTTGAAGTGAAGGCAAGACTCTGAAAGTTGTTAATACAAAAGTATGAAGATTTTACTCAGTGTGTTCCTGTGTTTTTTACTTGGTTGGATTGAATACTCCTGTTTGTGACAGTGATTATCTTTTAATTTCCTTTAGAGCAGTAATCAAAACAAACTGACTTATCTAGTGATCACATAACAGGGATAGCAGAGGACAATGAATTTGATTTCAAAGCAAAAGCAAGCTACTAATGTATCAAGCAACTGTGCATACCACAACAATGTCCCTAGGTTTTATTATGGTCTTAATTATAGCATTAAATCATACTTTTGTTTCGC
>JAOXJM010000063.1:37323526-37341649 GCA_026413425.1 Tringa solitaria
TGCCCCCCCCCCCCCCCCCCCGAGTTTGAATTTAAGACCTGATTCAGTCCCACTGCAAGTTACATAAAAAGTAATGTGCACAACCCAAATCCCTGGACCTGGTGAATCCAGAGACAAACTTCATAATCGGT
The DNA here is from genome assembly GCA_026413425.1 of Tringa solitaria. Taxonomy (NCBI): domain Eukaryota; kingdom Metazoa; phylum Chordata; class Aves; order Charadriiformes; family Scolopacidae; genus Tringa; species Tringa solitaria. Next base: position 37,323,658 of record JAOXJM010000063.1, read on the forward strand.
CCATGTTACTGTACAGGAGTGAGCCAAACTCTGGGGAATTATCTTTCCCACCACCTGTAAATTTATTGAAGCAGGGGTGGAGATAAAAGCAATGTAGTAGTTACGTCCTATGGAAAAGTAAATAAAATATACTATATATAGTCTCTGCTGAGTGACATGGCAAATCCCATGCAGATGGAGAGGACTGTATCAAATCTTCTCACATTTTCTACCCACAATTTATACCAACTAACTTGGCTCCTGAAATGTAATGGAAAACTCACAGGAGAAGCAAGAGGATTGGTCTGTGATAGTCTGATTTAAGAAGCAGAAAATAAGAAATGCAAGGTGAAAACGACCAAAGCAAACGGCTATTCCATATAGCAGTACATATGGCTTGCAGGCATCCCGCTGGGACAGTGAAATTTAACATTTGCGTTCATGGACAGAACAGGTGAGAGAAGTTGCGGACAGGCCACAGGGAAGACAGGCTTCTGTCTCCCCTTAAAAGACTTAAGTTTATCTCTCTCAATAGAATTACTAGTCTGAGCTATGAATTTTAGTGTAATCTAAATAGAGTAGTATCCTGAAACGTTTCAGAGGCAGGAAATGAACTTCGATGAACCCGCTCAATCGAAGGAAAAGTTGTATTCAGTGCCAACTAGTGAAATTTCATTAATAAGAAATAACAGGAGAAATCAAAACCAGTGACATTCAAAACCTTCCTCAAATCTCTACATTTAAATGAAAGTTGCTCTTAATTTACTTTCTCTGATACGTCATACAGAGTCTACAGTAGTAAATCTGATGCTGACAACTTTGTATAAAAGAAACAAATAAAAAAAACCCACCACCTCTCTTAAAAACTGTATTAATACAATATTCTTATTCACAATCAGAAATGGGGAATCTTAGCCATCTTACCAGCTCTTCCTGGTATTATTCTATTTGAGCCCTACAAGTTATAAAAAATTTCTATTACAAAGAGAACTTCATTTTTTTTTTATAATAAATATGATACAAAATTTGTCTGTTGCCACAGATTTTTTGCCAGATATGTTAGTTTTGACATGCTTTATGTGCAGCCTGTAAAAAAACCAAATGGATTGCCTCATTACTGTGAAATATCAATTATTATCCTCTTTCATAGTCTTTATTCTTTTTTTTTCTGAACAACTCACACAGTTAACTATATAAAAAAACAGGAACACTGTGCCAAAATGGATTACACCCAAGTTTTGTGCCAAAAAAAGGAGTAAATTATGCATTTCAACAACAAATTCAGTACATATGATGTCATATGATATTATGTATTATATCATGTGAATCTATGAAGTTGCTTCTGTAAGGTAAAATGCCTTGTGCTCATTGCATTAAAGTCTCAGCCCTATTGATGGACTCCCAGTTTCGGTGAACTCCTTGAATTAAGTTGTTGAAATGCAATAGCATTGAGCATGACCAAGAAATCAGCCTACATCTTTACATTTGAGTTTGCTAACAAGCTCCAAGAAACTTACCAGAGAATTTTCAAGCACTTTGCTTGAATCTGTGGAACTTCAAGGTCAAAAAAAAAAAATTTTTCTCTCTCTCCCTGTACATATATCCTACTGAAATTTCTGTTCTCTCTCTATCTCATATCCAGTCTTACTGGGTGGATTGCATCTTTGTGTTAGAACCATTTCCCTTTGGAAAAAAATATAAAATCCTATCCTGGCTATTTAATAAGGTATCATTTGCTGCTACATTTTTCCCTGGATTATTAAACCAATAGAAAGAAACATGAACAACTGCACCTTGCTGATTAATTTTCCAAATATATTTCAACACATTACTAAAAGGGTGGAATTTTCAAAATGAAAAGAAAAAAAAGAGAGCATTAAAAACGCTTTCTGTATGAAGCCGACACCTTTGTGCTATCCTATTTTTGATCTATCTACCTATCCTCATGTATTTTAATCTCTTAATTATGTCTACTGCATCATAATACAGACAGATGTGCTTACAAAACAGCTGAAGCAGTTAAAGACACAGTTAGTCTGTTGGTTCCAACCCAGTAACCGCACGTATGAACAACTCCAATGCATTCCAGAGCAAAACAAAGCAGCTGAACTTTAAAACCCAGTCAGATGAAAGGTGCCAACCCCTTTAACCAATACAAATAGTTTCACAAATAAGGACCTGATTACATCTTAGTTGATTCAGCAATTATTTCCTCTTACATCTGATTCTAATCACTCATTGCAAATGATAAGGCAAACAAAATTACTTCCCAACTGCATCACCTCCATCATTGCAATTCTTTCTTTTGGGAGTGTCATTCTGCTGAATGGGTGAATTAAAAACCTTGTCAAAGTTTATTCAAGACATCTCATACCAGCAACCTTAGCAGCTGGAAGAACTCAGACACTTATAAAGCAAAAGATGAATTTTCCTATTTGCACATACCCAAATAAAACCCAGGCTTTATTTTCAAATGATTAGTACATACTAGCTTTATGTATTATTTTTACTGTATGTGTTTCTTATGAAAGGCACTTCTGAACTGTTTCTACAGTGCCTTACAGTTTCCTTCAACATCATCTTGTTCCTTTAGGCACTTCAAACATATTTTATTTATCCTAACCTCCAGCACTTTTCTTTTCATTCTCCACCTTTATATTTCTTATCAGGTGTTTTTACACTTACCTGACTTTATTCTTTAATCTTTCTACTTCTCCTTTGGTCCGGATATTTTACACCTTATAGACGTCTCTTTCTGACCCTTTATTTTTCATCTACATTGGATCATTTTTTTCTGTCATAGTATATTCACTGCTAGATGAAATACCTTCATCTATCTTTCAACACTTTCCATTTCCTTTCTATGTCTTCCTTACATTGATTTTTCTCACTTTCTACTAAAATAAGGTCAGATGAAATTCAACCATCCTTTTATTCCATTTTGTCTTGTTTCAATCGAAATAGCAAAGTTACCATAATTATGGTTAAGTAATATTTTGAACTTACTTAAAATATTATCATCAATGACATCCTCTTCGTTGCTAACAGTATATGGACAGCACCATTTTGGATTCTTTCTTCCTAAATCAAAGAGACAATAAAGTACAATAAATTTTCATTCTCGTGTAGCAAATTACTTGTGTTAATGACCAAAACAAAAATGTTGATAGAACAAAACAGAGTGAGTCATATTTATGCACTTGACTTGCAAAGCACCAACAGCCTCCAGCAGGTACATAAGTAAAAAAGATCTAGAAGATGGTTGTGTAGAAAATTTTTTTCTAAGTCTGTAGAAGGTCTAAGCTTTCTCCTTTAACGGTGTAAGGGCAATGTCCTTCTCCACTGACTCTTGGAAACCATGACAGAAAAACAGCTGGAGCCGTGTCAGTGCAGGTAGCTGGAATAAGAATTAAATAAAAGAAACAATCAGCTGAAATAGATGTTCAACAGCAAGCTAGGGCCAAGAGGAAGTCTGAAAGTGAACTATTAAAAGATCACATGTAAGAATATAAACATTTCCTGTTGTTCAGGATTTTTTAATGTTAGCAGCTGTGCTACAACCCAGCACTTAATTGTCTGTTCTATTTTCCTACTGAGAGTAAATATAAAAAATATTTTATGGTCAGCACTTTCTGACAAAATAAACAAACAAACAAAACTCCATCCACACTGGACACACCAAACAAACCAAATGGGGAGAGGATGGCTTTTTTCATCAAGATGATCTAGAAGAATATATTCTGAGGACAGCACTTCTCAAAGAAGAAATCATTCGGCATTCCAGTGGATGCTGAAGGTGACAACACGGTTAACAGACTGCAGGTTACAAATCTTTATTCATTTTAACTAGCGTTCCTCTTGTCAGAGCTCATTACTTTTGTTTTCTGGAGTAGTGACAATATGGCAGCAGAGTATAAAGCCTTTCTGAGGTAAATGCTGATGACATGGAAGCAAGTGACATGGAATTGCACAGCAAAATCATATCAATTTGAGTTGGGGAAAAAAAAAATCAAGAAGCTTCCCAGAGTGAGCTCAGCCCACCCTAAGATTTTTGACTTACAGTATTTCCAGTTTTGGTTAATTTTGAGGCATCACTGACGATTCATTAATTTCAGCGGGAGCAGAAGCACTGATGTATTAAAAAGTTAAGCCATGTTGGAGCAGATTATTTACCTTCAACATTAAAGTATTAAGCTTATAATTTTCATTTTATCAACATATTATCACCATCATGTTATCATCATGTTATTCAGTCACACAGTTTGACTTGATCCTTCGGGAAATCTTGCTTTTCTGTGAGGTTTTCTTTAGTCTAAATAATTTCCTGTTATCAGCAGCGTTCACCAACCCACCCACCAAATCAATAATAAATATACCGAAGAAATGTCAGGCCCGATGTTGTTACTTTAGGGCAGCCACTACTAACTGCTTTCCACTCTCAGAAAATTATCTTCAGTTTCCAGGAAAGTGTGTCTTTTAAAGCAGGTTTGCCTGCCTGGTATGTCATATTGAGATAAGTCAATGCAAGTCACATAATTACATCATGTAACTCTATATCATTTGACATGGCTGAGGCAACCCAACATAAAACATCACAGTATAAAGCATCAGCTGGAAAATTTAAACATTGCTTTTTATTTTTTTTTTCCAAAAGTAATGGGAGAGGAAAAAAGCCCCCACAATCTTTATTTTTTTTAACCCTCATCTTTGTAGAAAAAAAAATAAATTGAAAAATATAACTTGTCTACAGTATTGATTCTTATATATGTAACTAACACACTGAATTGACAGTGTCTTCACTAGAACCTGAATCTAAAAGCTTCTTGGAAAATGGTCTGTTGCCGTGATCAGAGTCCTGTACAGAGTCAACAAACTGTCAGGACTACACTGAAAAAAAGAGCAGATGTCTCCTACTTCATTCGAGTAAACCTGTGTACATACTGCTGTACCTACAGGCAAGGCTGCCACCTTGTAGTCTAATAGATCTGCAATTTCCCATGCAATTCTTTTCTTAAGAAATGCGCTATAAAAATTACAGTGTTAAAGAAACACAACATTTTGATAGATATATTTACTTGTATCACTGTAAAATGAGTAATGATATTCTGATGCAATTAATGCGAAGTTGCTTTTCTCTTTCCTGTCGTTTCCTGTCTACTAACAACAGGATAAGAACTAAAAGATTTTATATATTATGGCCCATCTACAGCTCTCCTTTCTGAAGTCTCTTCTGGTTTGCAAAATGGCAAGATTATCCTTGCACTAAGTTTTCTGAAGATCCAAAAAAAAAAAAGGAGCTAGGTTTTTTTCAGTTACTTAAAAAACAACAAATTCAGCATTCTGAGGAGAAACTAATTTAATGGACGCAAAGAATGCTGTCACTGGGTGGAGATAGGTGATACAGGAGCAAAGCTGAGATTGATACGAGATGAAACAATGAAATTAGACTACAAAGAGTAATTTATAATAATAACCACACTCATCTGAAGGTGAACTATGAGTTGACACGGACATTCTCAGATGGGCAGATGGCAAATTTGATTGACTGCTACAGTTAGTTGTCAAGGCAGATTAATATGGGTTATCACGACTCAGAAGGAAGAGCTGAACACCACCAGAAAGATGAGAAGCAAGACAAAGCACATGTATAATACATACAGAAGTATTATAACACGTTAAGGATTCTAGGGCAACAGTGAATAAGAGAAGATACAGAAGTGGAAAGCTGTGTCTAGAACTGGAGATACACCTGAGTGACAGGTAACCAAAGGCCTCCACAGCTTAAACAGATCATGGCTCCTTTCATAGCTCCTTTTTGCCCCCTCCTCCCTTTCAGCCCCAAAATTATTAGGAAGCCCATCACTAGAGCAGGCTGCCAGGCTAGTGGGGAACACTAAAACCTTTAGAGTCCATGTACAATAAATAAGAGCTCTGTAGCCCTTTACCAATCCCCTTTGCATAACCAAAAGGGCACAGAGTACTCCAATTTACACTACATGTCTCATTCAGGCAGTTCTTACCTTCTCTGGAAAGTTCTGGAGCTCAAAGTTAACTGAATTAATGAGCAGCCTTAGAGCCACGCACTGGTGCGTGGATGATCAGATCCCACAAGCATCCTTTCTGCAGGGAGACAACAATTTAGAGATCTCAGATTGACACTTCTACAAAAGACACTTCATCCTCAACATACATTTTGCATGTATTTTGGTCAGTGAGTGGCAAATGGGGATGGGTAGAGGAGGCAACATAACAGGATCAGATTAGCCTGCAGCCACAGGAAAGCATTCTACTGGCACTGTGAAGACAGAAGAGAGTATAATAACAATGAACGAAGTTCCAGTGGAACAGGATATCAGCTACTGGCACTCAAGATCCATGCTGGCCTCAACTGAGCAAAGCAAAAATCTGTTAATTTTGATTTTTATCCAGTTTCCAGGAGAAAAAAGCAAGTTATAAAAACTGGAGCCTGGATGCAAGGACACAATGTTCTGTTCATCTCTAGGGAAGCAGTCAATTCCCCTTGAGATGCCCTTACAGTTAGGCAGAGATTCTGGACTGGCACAGAAGGTCTGTCAAGCACAGCCAATATCCTTTTTGTAATCTTTGACAGCCAAGAAATGTGCATCTCAACAATGTTTGTATTCCAATGAAAAAAGATTTTTGGATCCAGCAGTTTCTGGACGTACTGGGAGACAAGACGCTATGTTTCCACAAGTGGAAATGGAATCACTCTGAATAACAGCTTGGAGATAATAGTCAATTAATTATTCCAGCATCTACCTGACGCTTATGGCAGTAGCCATAATTGCTACCTAATCACTGCTCTTCCAGATACCAAGCATCTAAAATGTCAAAGCAGGAAGTTATTCTACGTATGTTTTATCAGGCAACCAGATAGCTATGGAAACAGCTACAGCATTTTTTCCAGAAACTAATATGGCCCCAGAAAAAGGCTGGGTACGAGCTGCAGAGGTAGAGTTTGATAAGATGTATCCTCTACAATGCGGGACTAATTAAAGAAAAAGTCATTACTGGGTCCGCAGCTGGGACAGATTCTTGTCAAATTCAGTAGGGACTGGAGCAGGTTCAAAAATCACTCAAGCTTGGTGCATTCAATTAGACTCTAAGTTTGAGGTCAAGAATGTCTTAGCAGCGAGGGAAGTAACTTGCTGCAGAAATACAACTCAGCTCATCGGAGCATTCACACACAGCATTTGGGGAGAAACCTGCCTGCTTATCTGCACGGCTAGAGATTCCGACCGTCATATACATCATTCTATACTAAGTTGTAGGGGTTTTTTTCCCAAATGCTAAAAATGTTTTGGGAAGGAGAGTGACAGATCTTGCTTGTAAATATTTCAGCAGAACAGGCACAGTGGCAGGGTTGAAAGAGTAAAATGATTTAGCTTGTTTTGTCATGGTTTCAATTTTAAAAAGTTAAAGAAATTCTACTTCCTTGAATCATTATGAAAATTTAAATTCAAAGTTACTTCTTTTTCCAAGGGAAAAAGAGTGAAAAACCTGTCATCGTCATCATAAATATTCAAACAGAAGGTCTTTGACAGGATTTATTTTCAGAAGGTAGAATAGTTTTCATTAATTCACAAAACTTTTTACGTTTCATTCTCACTTAATGTTAAATGTTTTGTTCGTGGCTATAATCTATATTCCAATTATTTTCCACACAAGCTGTTATTCTTTGCAAAAGGAAAGCAAACTTGAAATATCTTTAATAACCACAGGCTTAAATTTGAGTTTTTCCTTATTAATATAGGGAGGCAGGGGAGCTGTAGCTAGAAAGAACCATTTAAAATTATGTTTTCTAGCTTTAAGAACTTATCCAGCCTTCCTTTTGTAATCTTTATTTTATTGTTAATAATCAGAACGTGTTGTACTGTCAATGTTCATTCACTTGACAGGAGGCAAAAAGCAAAGCAAGTTTCAGAGCCGATACTTACCTCTTTCTCAGAGCACATATTTTTCATTTGCTTTTTGGAATAATCTCTTTCATGTAAAAGGATATTCCTCTCATGGAGGAACAACCATTAATGTCAAGTACATGCAAGTTTATTGTGACAAGGTTTTCAAAACTACGTGATGGCAGCACACCTTCAAGGGGCTACAGCGATGTCTTGTCTGTATCATTTTTCTTTATTATGACAGAAGGAGTGTACAAATGTGTACTGCACTGTCGCATTTTTCAAAAAGTGGTTTTTTTTTTCCTGAATATAGAAAACCTGCTTGTCATTAAAAATGGAAAGACCCTTACGTTCTTGTCAGTTGAGGAAGAAAATGAAAGGAAATGCTTTTGTGGAAACCTGGTGTAGCAAGAGTCTTCCAGTTAAGGAACTGCCAAAACACATGAGATTAAAGCAGACACAGCTTGACACAACTTGTCATTAAAAATATATGTGGACAATACTAGTACACGTCAAAATGCTAAAATGTTTTATAAATGCAACTTAATAAGTAAGTCCCAGCACACTTGCCAAACAGTCATTTTACCTTCCTTTTAATTGAAGTTGAAAGAGTTTCCTATTTTCTAGAAAAAAAAAAAAGAAAAGAAAAAGCGAGAAAAAGGGTATAAAAATCATGGTTTAGAACAAGATTTCATAGGAAATTAAGAGGATTTGACTAATTGTGGTGCAGCAAGGAAACAAAAGAGGAAAGAAGGGGAGCAATGCAAACAGCCAATAAGGTCTCGGATATTAGAGGGTTGGAGATTTATCCTATTTCTAAATTATGCTGAGCTGGATCTGGCAAAGACTGAACCTGAAGCTTTCTCTTGCTTAGAAAACACAGCAAAATGAGAAGTACATTTTACCCCAATGAGAAGTAGAAGGACATGGAAAGCACCAAAAGTTTCAAGGAGCAACAGAAAATTACCTGGGATACAGGTGTGCTCTGGGACATGCTGCAAACCTCTGAGGCACTGATAGGATCAGGGGGACCCATCAACTGAGATCAATGCAACTGAAAATGCTCAGTTTGCCACAGCTCAATTACTGGATCTTCTCTCCTAAGGAGCCAGGATGACGGCTGAAAGAAAGAGTATCTATGAATATTACACAGAGACATTTCATGCTCTGCAACTTGTTAAGTATAAATTTTATTTTAAGCAGCATTATATTTATTGTGTTAAATTTATACCAATAAGAGGGCTCATAAACCTGTGGGGTTTCTGGATTTGTCAATTTTGAATCTTGTCCAAGACCTCAAGTCATTAAGACTCACTTTCCTTAGTAGACTGGTTAAAGTCTGGTTGACCATTACACCTCATGGAAAGCTACTGATGAGGCTGTAACATAACGTACTCTTCTGAACAGTGAGTAAGTTACTTTTTTTTTTTTTAATGAAACTGCTCTATGCATGTGGTTCAAAATCAAAACCAATGATCTAAGGTACTGCAATATTTTTTTCACTGCCTTTCCCTCCAAGGAATGGAGCAGAATTCATGAAGCAGTGAGAGAACTCAAATCCCTGTTTCATTTATGTATCACCAGCAGAAACATTCCAGATTCAGAATTCAGAAAGTTAGCTACATCTGTGCAGAACCAAGGAAAAGACTGAGCCACCTGCGAGTCAATATCTGCACAACAGAAATTATATGTTTGTATTTTCGTGACCATAAACAGCGCTTAGTCCTGCTGACACCACCACATACACAGTAAAGATTTCAATGGACGGTTTGTATATATAACACAGTTGTCAAACTTGGCCCGTACGCAGTATTTAACTACTTACTATACGATTAATAAAATCGATGGTACCAAGAGAACAAATCACATAACTTTTTTACAATGACACAAAGACCCTTTTTTAGTGGAAGAACTATTCAGTAAAGGAAATACAAGAAAGGATTTTAATAGGCAAACTCTAGATTTTCCTAATGATATTCTGTATTTGCTAATATAAGATAAACATGATTATCATATAGTGTAACTTTTGTTATCAAGCATTATCAAATTAGTGACTCATTTGTAATGTAAATAAGTATTATTAGTTTTAAATATGAAAGATTTACATAGCTAATGGAATGACTGTGAAAACATTGTCTTAGGGCAGTTAAAAGCTATGTTACATTTAGCAAAAATGTGAACATGAATATTTATTCTTGAACAACAGAAAGAATAACCAACTTCTTATGAATATAAAGCAAAGAACATTTATAACCAATAATCACTCTGGGATTAATCTGTGTAAAACTGTCCTTTTCACCTTCTGTTTCCAGTACATGTTGAACTTAATGGATTAAGTTCGGTTCATTAATCAACATCACAGCATTTGGCAAAGGGATAGTTCACAAGAACGTATGGCAAACAACCTAAGATTATTCAAAAGAAAGCAGGTTATGTGAAGGAGCAAAAGATGAAAAACAATGAATTTAAAAAATTCTAGTCATAAACTTAAAGCTCCTTCCTAACAGGAGAGAAAATCTTCAAGGACAGAAGACACTCTTTACTTCATCAGGGTGCAGAAGAGATGGTGAAGAAAAATACTTCCCCAATATCCTGAAGATGAAATAGCTGAACAACAGTATTATCATTCACCTTTTTACTCTTTCCTTCCCCCCACCTCCAGTCTGTCCCCACTTTTTTGGATTAAAGATGCCTACATTCTTCAGAGCTATATACGGAGTCTCTAACATACAATATCAATCTGGTGAAGCAGAGCACCAAAAAAAGCAGCTCTTATGGCCTGACAAGTCACTGTGTAATGCGCACTCACACTTACTGAGTGTGCTCAGACCTACGGATACTAAAGGTGTGTTGTGTTCAGAATGCTAATAGGGATGACTGATCTTTGTAAAAAAATACATTGGCCAACTTTGGCAAAAATTTCCCGGAAGATGAATACTCTGAGTAATTAAGACTCCTACTGCAAGTGTAAGGTTTTATAGTAGGCTTATGTAAATAGCAACAATTTTTATGTCCGATTAAAGGATGATTTGATAGGGATGGACAAACTCTTCCCTATTTATTTTTATACACTAATTCCTTTACAAAGCAACATGCCAGATACTGTTCATAGAAATGTCTCTCACTCCAATATCTTGGCTTATTATTTGCAAACTTGCACTAATTGGAATGCGGCATTCTTATCTCTGAATTATACTTTTCCTTATTTTCTCCATTTCCAGTATTTCTGAACTGAAATATTTTCCTATGTTCAAAGTTATTTTACGTTATTCCTATTTTTTACACATAGTACCAGTTTCATGTTTGCTGAGCTAATATGGAAGGGATTCTTACAAAGAAAACCCAAGAAAATGTCACAAATCTACAACAAACCTTTTATTTGCAATGATCAAGTCAGTGAAATTCAGCTGCCAAACTTTAATTAATTAAATGAAAGTTAGGCACTCAGCAGTTTTGAGATTCTGAACTACTGTGTTGCTTTTTCCCTTATCTTTTGAAATTTGAGATAAACACCATCCATTCTTTCTCCCAGGCAGACTGCAAGGCACAGTTTGTTCACATCTCCAAAGTATCTTGAATTCATTAGATGGAAAGAGCTACAGAACTGCAATTTTAATGCACAGAGCACTGTAACGTGGAGAAGAGCAATGCCAGCTTTGTCAAATGTGCTCAAATCTTTCACACATCGAGAGCGGAGACAGAGTTCATCTTGATTCTTTTGCCAGTTGAGTTCCCCATCTCCCTAAATAAACAAGCAGAAACAGTGCCAAGTGCCTCCAGCCATATATTTTGTGATATAAATGCTGACTTAGGAGGAACAGGACTGAAATCATTGCCTTACTGTGCTGATAATCCATCAACCATGATCAGATGGCAGCAAGAGCTTTTGGACCAGTAAGAAGGGGTTTTTGAGTCACATCTTAAAAGTATCAGAAAGAAATGCTCTTTTTGTTTTTTAACTTGCCAGTCCCATAAACTATCAAGTTTTCCACCATTTTAGAATTAGCAAGTGCAGTGCAAAGTTATGAAACACATTTTTACCCCAGTCTCACTTTGCATGGGACAACTAGAATTATTTCACACCAAAACTGCAGGGGTTTTGATCAGATAATGAACTGCAATTAATAGAAAATCGTTAGAAGTGCTCCACAAAGTGAATTCATTAGCAAAATAGTTTTTGGCAATCATTTCTGTAGGTGTTTTGAAGACACAGAAATCAGTTAGATCAGTTCTTCAAGGCCAACGCACATTCATTTTAGAGAGAGACTGTGGGTCCATAACTACTGCTATCATCCCTGAGAGTTTTTCCTCTCTAGCTGAGTGAAAGCAGCCCTGGAATTCTCCAGACATTACTGTGCTGGGAACACATCAACCAGTTTTGACACGGTGAGAAACAATTTGGTACCAGGCTAAACTTTTTCAAGACACTAAGATTCACATATGAGATACTTTCATGTCTAATTGCACAACTTCTGCTGAAAGGCCGTGCAAGTTAGATATCTAAAATCTCTCTGGCAGCAGCTAAAACTAGCAGCAACTTTTAATGTCTTTAAGTAGAGCTCTCTGCTTCCGCTGAAGGCTGATGCACCAGTGTAACATGCTTCACCTTCCATTTTATACCTCCTCAGCTGGTGCATGATGGTACCAAGTTGGGAATAGCACGTGCAGCATCTCCATTGAGCGGTCAAGGCTTCAAAGTCAAATAAAAAATTCCTGATAGGGACTGACCCCACTCACCCCAGTGTAAGACCTGCCCCTTGTCAGGACAAGAGCTAACAAACAGCTTTCCATTACGGGCTCAGAAACACTGTATATAGGTAATTAAGAGCTCCACAGTCTTATCATCTTACTAAAAACTACAAACATGAACTTTGTACTTTTCTGCTGATCAATAACGCTGAATTTTAAAACTATATACCTATTGTCCAATTACCATTTCAGGACTGTATATCAAGCACAATCTAGAAGACTGGGTGCTCATTTCTACAATGCCTGGAACACCAACATCTCTGCTGGTAACAGCAATGGTGGCACCATCTGCAAATTTGGTGGGGAGGAGTGGGGAGGAAGAAAAAAAAGAAGGGAAAAAAAAAACCAAACCAGTGAACCCTCCACAGTGTTTCAATGGTTCAAAATCACTCTTGTGTAATGATTTCTGTCACGTATCCATAAGGCTACAATGAATTGAGGGTAATGATAACACACTGGGAAAATGAAGTGTTCCTCCTGAATGAGCCAGAGACTGAAAATACTTATGCACAATCAGCATGTATCCTTCACATTCCTCATAAATAACAGAACTACTGCAAGACCTTCCTTAAACTAAAAACACAGCAGACAACTCCCATTATAAGCCCCTAAAATCTAAGCAATAGAGCTGAAACCTTTATTAGAGAAGAACCAGAAAGATAAATGGAAATATAAAGACTATAGATCTGTGCTGCCCCTGTGTGACCTCAAGGCATCACTCCTGCTCCTTCAGGAGGTACCTTGCAACATAGAAATTAAAAGGAAAAGCTGGCTGACTTTAAGCTCACTCTAAGAAGATTGTCTGTCTATGACAAAGACCCTTTTCTGCATACTATATTACATGAGACAATTCCAGTTGGATTTGTCCATGTATTTTTAACTCAAACATAAAATTTCACTTCAGGCTGACATTTGGTATCCTCCGTCTCAGACCAACAGCAACATCTAAAAAACAAAATCCAGAAACTGAAGGAAGGCTGAAGCCTTAACCTTCAAGACTGCAGAGAAGCAGTACATTTAAAGTAATACAGCACAGGTACAAATCCTCATTTTCCCTGAGAGAGCTACAGAATACCTCTTGAAATATGAACAGAACAGGGTACCATATATGTGAAGACAACATACATTATTTCTTACAGTATGGATATAGTTTTCATGGTTATTACCATTATGTATTGTCACTGAGGGAACATTAAAAGCTGAATTGAAAGAAACACTACAGAATTCTACTTTACACAAAGCTGTACTCAGGATAGATTCAAAATAGTTTGTGTTATATAGATCGACGTGAAGCTAAGGCTAAGAAAGAAGATAATCAGACATTCCTGTTATAGATGTTTTTGGTTGATGAAACTTTGTCTAAAATCGTCAAATCCTTAATTCGGGGGGGGTCCATGTGCTTGGAAACTGAGCAGAATGCAGGAGACTATGAAAAATTTTTTTTAAAAAGATGAAAAGCCTGCTGAAGATTTGTGCCATGAGCACTGTTTTCTATTTCTTAGTTTCATTCCAAGAACATTATGAACTACTGTATTAAAATTTTAGACTCTCGCTGAGATGGATTTATCAGGGTTGATCAATCAACCTAGCTGGACCATGCCTTTTGAAAAACGAAAGATATTCTAGCAAGGGATCTTTATGGGTGTATGCACATAAAAGAATGCCAGCATAAACTGACAAAAAAATCACTGTTATTTACTGAACAACCATTCTGCTGTAATGTTGACTAAAAATACCTAGAAAAAAAAACTTTGGAAAACAAGAGGTTCTGCGTAGGAGGGGGGAAAAAAATGGAAAAGCGTAGGTGTGATTTGTTCAATATAAGATTTGTTCCAATTTCCACATATAAAATGTAAGGAGAGCTTAGGCATACACAGCCCAGAGTAAAGTAGTCTGTCTTTGAAGGGGCATAAATACTCTACTTCATCTAGCTATAAGCTGGGTATATTGAACCGCTCCTGCTGTGCATATTGTCTCCCACAGGCAGGCAAGTGAATCAGTTAAAGTTCACAAAGTGTGTGGCTTCCAGCGCTTTCAGCTACACTGCAGCAAAACTGGGCTGGTACAGGGATAGTCAAGAAATTTTAATACTCATCTGTGAGAAAAAACAAACTTGAAATTGCGGAGGACAGTGTAACCCAACGGCTTTAGCCCAGTTGCATACTCATACCCCATCATCCCAGAGTGTGGGGACAGGAAAACTGGTCAGACCAGTCATCTTGCCATGGAAACCCTTCCTGAATCCCTCCCTGATCTCAGGTCTCCAGGGTATGTCAGGTATGTCATCGCTGGTCAAATATGAAGCTTAAGAAAACTTGTACATTAACACGCACATATATTTTACGTGCATATAAGTATCCAGTGATTGAGATAAATAAAATACATGTATATACACACACGGTCAGAAGATTAATACTTCATGTACTGATTACATATGTACAGTGGAGTATTAATCTCCAGGTGATTACTTATTACAGTGGTAGATGTATTTGACTAACTCAGTACAGATAAGCATTGCAATCCTAACACAAGTGTAAAGTCTATAATGCTTTTTCTGGAGGAATTCCAGAATACCTTTTATAATTTAAAGAACTGGCTGGAAAGCATACGCATACTGCATGTTTTGTAATGTGTTCTGAATAAAGGAAGAATGAAAATGTAACACTGGATTATAGAGGAAATTGGAAATTAATTATATAGCTCTATCAATACATTTCTGACTGTGCTTTAATATTCTAGTTTTTAATACAGATGGAGAAGAAAAATTTCTTCTTCAGGAAAAAGGAGAAAAGAGAAATATAATACATGATGAAAACCAAAGAAATATTTCAGAAATCCAGACAGCATTTTCATGGTAGACATTCTCCACTATTTTGCCTTCCTGGTATATCATACTCAGAAACTTGATTAGATAAACCTAATTAATTTAAAGCTCATCTGTCATTCACCAAACTAAGAAATACTCACGTCATCGTTTTGTACTTAAACTGGTTGTAGCTTCTCAAGTTCTGTACCTCTTAGGCTGAAATGTCTTAACTTGGTCCCAGATCTATGAAAGGACTGAGACCTAGAGCAAGGGTCTGATGGTTTGTGAGTCCAACGGTGGGATTTACAGACCATTCCCCATCACAGGAACATTTGCAAGACCACAAGCGTCACAAGGTTTATCTAAAAAGGGTTCAGCGAGCTGTGCTGCATCTGCCCCAACTCAAGCTCACTGATGACGGTTTCAGTGCTCGGGAGCTGACTCCGGAAGGTGATTCCTTTCAAAATTAATCCAGCCAAATAAGTGATTAGTTTTACTCTAAAGCCCTCAACTGGCCTGACAGTGTAAGCATTCAGGGTGGTTCAAGGGAGAGAAAAGGAACACGAGGCCACCCAGACGATGGGACTGTGGCAATCCTGACTCTTATTTCTTAAACTTCCTTGGACCCCATCTCACACGCCAAATTCAATAAGTAGATTCAACTTTATGCCTCAAGCACACAGAAACTATTGAATTCTGTTAAGACCCAACGACCAGTGCTTATTAAAAAATGATAGGCAGCAATGGAAGAGGAGGAAATTAAAGATGCACAATCACAAGGGGCAGGAGATAGATTAACACATGTACGTTTCTTGGCTTTTTAATCAGGTAAACAAATTTTCTATCAAAGTCCATATGAGAGAGTCTCAGTACTCATGCAAATGTTTTTATTAACAATGTCATAGTGTCTTCTTGCACTATTATGTTATTACAAAGTCATCTTAATCTTAATTAAAATTTAAGAAATACTGTTTTCATAATTATGCTGCTTGGAGAATATAAAAGAATTTTAAATTATTATTTATTTTATTAAATTGTATGTTCAAGCTAATAAATTCCAGGTTATTTTTGCTCAGTATCATGTAGGCTTGAGTCAGCTTTTAAAACATGCATGTTTTATTATAAAACTGTCCATCATATTTCCAGAAAGGAAAAAAAGGCTCCAAAAAAGGTCCTTTAGAATTTCTCTTTCGTTCCAATTTTCTCTCTGCAAGATTTGTGTCTATTGCATTTCAAACAAATAAGACAATGTTTAGTGAAATTTGTGATGTATATAACACAATTAATTGTGTATCTTAAGTGGGGTTTTCAGCCCAGTAGATTAAAATTGCTGTAGCTTTAAATGGAAGAATAGTACTGTCCAATTTTTAAACTGCATTGTAGTTTGTCAGAAAAAAGTTGGTTTTAAAAAAAAAAAAAAAAATTAGAAGGGTAAAGGCTTAGTAACATACTCGTCACTTTTCAGAAAGCACTAAACTATGAAAAAAAGATAATTTATAAACAAAAAAGTGACTGTTCTATATCATAAAGATAAGCAGGAAATTGAAGTCTTCTTTTACTGTAGCACTCTATATGAAAAAGCCCCTTCAGTTCTCCAACACAACTTCAAAATCTGGGAAGTTACTTTTGCACACCTTGATATATGTAGTTTGGGAACAGATCCATATGTGCACTCCCACAGGAAAAGAACTGTGGTAATTAAAACAAAACCAGCAAATCTCTTCAGTTCACTGAAATCACACAGAATTAATTTGGGAATGTTCTGTTGAGGGACAAATTTGCTCTGTGCTCTGCATTATGAAGCATCCACAGTAAAACATAAACTAAAAGAATTTCCTAAGTCTTGAGTACATAAAGCGTACTTTGTTTTTGCCTAAAGCACCTTAAACATACCACCTCAGAGGAAAAGACATGATCAATAATTACCTGTAAGAACTCCAGAAGGATTTTTGTGTAGTGCAGGAGGAAGCTGAGGGGAAGATCAATGGGCAAACATCAATGTACCTGGAAGCAGAACTGATTTAAAGGGTCAAGAGATGGACCAGCACCAGCCAGAGGGCTCTCTCCAGCTCCACCGGTAACTCAACATGTCACAAACTTGCAAACATGTTCCTTGTACGTGAGAGGAGTGGTAAATACAGGAGGTGAGCCATCCTGCTTTCACCAGGGGGATAAACTATCATAAATTACTCAACACTGACTGCAGGGAAAAAACAGGTAGTTACTGCTAAGCAGCTGATGTGGAATGAGATCTCTCCCTTGCTCACCCACCATAATTCATCTGTGTCCTTGTATTAAGAAGCCACAGAACAGCCTCAGCCCCTTGCACAGTTACATGCAGGATGAATTCATTGCCCTTAATCATATTACAGCTGATGAGAAAATAAGACTTTTTAAACATGACTACAAGGTAAAAATGAACTATTCCTCTGAAGGCAAAACTTTGCCTTCTTCCTTACTTCTCAGTCACAGACTTTTTATAAAAGAAAATGAGTATATTCTTTTTCATAGTACATGACATAATAAAAATAATAAATAA
>JAOXJM010000063.1:37353282-37370851 GCA_026413425.1 Tringa solitaria
AAAACCCTACTCTTAAATTATAGCCTCACAAAAATGCTTCCTTTTACATTGGTTTATAAATACCGCCCACCTCTCAGATGAAAAACTTACAGAAAAGAATTAGCAAACACTTAAGTACACACAACAGTGTGTTTCTTAAAATGGCTTTCATTGGGAACTTTGTAAAGTTTACTCTAAAGACTCCTGTACTTGCTTTTGCCCATTGATGATGTACGCAGGCAATGACCTCCCACACAAGTGGTATCACAAGTCAATGGAGTTACAATCTATTTTACTGTTATCATTTCTATGAATTCAAACATTATAAACTCATCTCTACCCCCAATATTACACTGGAATTAAATCTGAAATGTAAAATGGAAATATTTGGGTTCCATTTTGTTTAAAAAAAAAAAAAGGAAAAAAGTTTCAAACACTTAAAAAATTTCCTTTTTTTGGCCTTTCTTTCTCTTTGCCTTACTCCACCCCAAAACCCAGTGCAGGCTGAGATTCATGTGCACTTTGTGGATTATAGCAAATGGAATATTATGAATTAAAAAAAAAAGAGAAAAAAACCCAACGTTTTCATCACTGTTAGTTTCTTCTAAGTTGTGAAGGAAAACTCTCATTTAAGAGCATGGAAAAAGAAGAGATGGCTCATCCTCTTGTCCCTTCAAGATCCGTTTCAATCATTCTGGTCAAGACTTTGAGGGTGTTATTGGCATTAAAACAAGAAATTGCTTAGTTATTCTTTTGAGAAATCCTGCCAAACATTGTTCTCTTTTCCCAAAGGAAATAAAAAGACCAAAGATATATTTTGAAATGCTTAACTTAGCTTTACTAATTAAATATTTATTTTGATAGAGATCACAATAATTTAAGCTTGATTCTAGCCACAAGTCTTGAACTTAGATATACTTTGGCTTTTTTTATTTTTTGAAATGCAGTAAGGAAAGGAGCTTCTCTTGCAACTGTATTACCCTCTTTTTCCGTGAAAAATCTGTGCCTAAAATATGCATGCACATCAGACACAGCAAGAGAAAGATCATCTTCACATTTTGAATGTAGAAACCAAATACAATTTCTTGTACAACATCAACTGAAATGGTTGCTCTTCTGAACAGTAATGTAAGTGCAGCACAATGACTGAAAAAATAACAATTTAACAGAGCTTCTGTAATGTTAGATCAGTAGGATTATTGGGCCATTGTCTCTGGAACTGATTTATAGACAGAACTCTTTTTTTTTCTCGTCATGAGTGAAGTAAGTGAAGTTTACCTGCTGGTTTCTTCAAAATGAACTAAAAAGAATGACTGGCATTTGGACACTGAGCTGGAATACTTTACAGAGATAGCAGTAGAATAGTAATGAGAAATATAAACTGTGACCAAAAAAAAAAAAAAAGGAATGTTGCTCTTTTATTGTGCACTACTTCTACTTCATTTCAGTATCCACTGGGCACTGCACCTACTTAATGTAGTTAAAGAACGCTAGTCTATTGGTTCCCTATTTTAAAATTGTCAATGCAAAAAACCCCAAAAAGCAGCAGCTGAGCACAAAAGAAACATTATTATGGTTGCCTGGAGTTCTATCATAGCACATGCAAACCATGCAAGTACTGGAATCATTCAAAAAAAAATTCAAGTAATTGCTACTTGCTTCGCAAATGTTCCTTAAAAGTCTATCTAAACGGCTTCTTTGGCATGAGCACAGAAAGGACTATAGCAATCTAAAACCTAAATTAGGCAGGATTACAAGAATCTTTTTTATTCTTAAAAATGACTGGTTGTACTTCATTACATGAATAAATTTAAAGAGATGCATGAAATAATGCTACGAAGTATTGTGCCCACACACAGAATAAGAGTGGTGGAAATATGACAGAATTAGGAAGCAAGAAGCAACAAAACATATAAACCAAAAAATTTCCACTGGATTCAGTCTTTATGTATTGGTTCTGCTATACTGGGGAAAGAGGGCAGGAAATTCAAGTATCAGTGTTACAGAGATAATGCTTTCAAGTACATTCATATTTGTGGAGTATGCATGTGGATTAAAATCCTGTCATGAACTTTCATCTTTATTTATTGCAACATAAAACAGAAAATTTATAGAAAGCTGGCAGAAATGAAAATCTTGACCTCATTTAGAAAGCTTGAATTTGTTGATCTTGCAAGTAAACCCTGGAGGAAACTAAACAACACATAAGCAGTATTACAAGCTGAATTACCATAAGAAAATCCATCTACGGAGAAGTAAAGCAAAGAATTTAAGGGAAGACTGACATTCCCAGTACCTCCAAAGCAGATAAATAAAATAGTGCTGATAATTCAGAAAAAAGTGGGGAAAATATTAGAGATGCCTAAAGCTGTCAAAACAACAACATGTATAGACAGAGGTAAAGACAGTTTTACAGAGCTATAGGTCAGAGAAAAAGCAGCCCTGGCTACAAGCTCATGGGGCAATATAAAAGAGGTGAACAATGATAATAAAACTATAGCAAACCACAAATAAGTCTTAATAGTTCATTAGTTCATAAATGCAATGCAGTAACTGTTCTGTTTTATAACCTACACCATGTTGGAAATCAGTGTGAGATTTCTAGATGGCATTTGCAAAAAAATATAGAAAAAAACCCCTTCTTTACCATGTTCTCTTAAAAATACCCAGTAAAATTGCACTGATGAGATTTAACAGCATGTACCATGTTGAAGTATACGCAACTCATAATTTAAATGAGATTTACCATAAACTTAGCTGCCTATCCGCTGAGAGAGAGAGAGAGAAGGATCAAACCAACCTTTAGCAGTCTCTAAATGTTAAGACCACATTTGAAAATGAAGCACGACGAGTCACTGACATTTCCCACTTAGAACCATAGGAAAATTTATGCCAGAAGAAAACTCTGGATATCACCCAGTCCAACCTCCTGCCCAAAGCAGAGGTAGCTTCAAAGCAAGATCATGATGTCCAAGGCCTTGTACAGACAAGTTTTGAAAACCTCCACAGATGGAGATAACACAAGATGCTCCAGGGTTAAGCAGCTCTAACAGGGCCAAATTCTTTTCTGTGACTGGAAATTCTTTTGCTAAAAACTTTAAAATGATTGCCAACCTTGTTTTGCTGTGCACTTCTAAGAAAAGCGTGGCTCCAACTTCTCTACAACCCAGTTTAAAAAGCGCTCATTAGCCTCTTGTTCTCCACACTAGAAGAAACACAACTCCTTTTAGCGTCTTCTCATACACATGCTCATCATATCTTCTCTTCATCCTATCGTGCATTCCTCACTTCTACTCACCTCAACACATTCCATGTGCTACTCCCTCACCCATTGCAGAGGCTTTCTGCTGAACTCTAACAGTGTGTCTCCTTAGTTCTGAGGTCCCATCACTGAATGCAAAAATTTCAGATGCAGCCTCACAGATGAAGTAGAAGAGAAGAATCCCTTCTTTTTGTAGAACCACTTTGTAATGCAGCCCTGTACGCAATTAGTTCCTGCTGACTCATGTTCACCAAGACAATCAATGTCACTGATTGACCTAACCAAGTCACCAGCCAGCAATGTTTCAGGAGGTTACTCTATCCCACATGCAAGACTTGGCATTAGTCTTTCTTTAACTTCATTAGGCCTTCAAGGAAGGGATTAGGGTGCATAGGGGAAGCAAAATCTGTTCCTGCCCTGTGGTATATCAGCCATTGCCCCAGGTTTGGTAAACTTGGTTAAAAACATTTACTTTCCTCCTGCCACAAATACTTTACCATTCACTACAGTAGAAGACTCAGAAAAGGTTTGTGCAAAATCCTCTAAATCATCAGCTGTGGCAACGAGAGAGATTAGACATCTCTTCTGCACAGCTGAATGATAAGCAGTTTAAACTACTCAGATATTCTGTTACCACATTTGTTTGGGCTTTGTTTTGTTTTAAAATAAATTTCCTCTGGTTTATCATCTTTTCAAAGTCTAAATTACATTTGATCCCTTGGTTATTAGCAGTCCTTCTAACTTTTGTTTATCCAAACCACCAGACATTGCTTTTACCAGCACATAATAACTTCTGTCTCATTTCTTCTCTATTTACTGAAAAGCTGATCTTTCTCCCCTGAGGTTTGGCCAACTACATCTACACTACCAGAGTTATTCAACTTCCTCAACAGTGTTTCGTTCTAAAGGAAGAGAAGCTTCAATTTTTCCTTTTTGGGTTTGTTTTTAGTGTCCTGCAAAAAAATGTGTTTTGTTACAAGCATTGGTTCTATGGGTACATTTCCACCCCTTTCTGCAAATTCCCATTCATAAGAACTGTGATTCTTACAAGTTTCTGTTCATAGTGTGACTTCTACGGCCAAATATACACTTGGGTAGTCAAGACTTCATTTTTGTTTGGAAAGGCTTATTAGATATAACCTAATACTGAAAAGTAAGAGAAGGCGTTGCCATCTATAAATAACTGATTACATTTTGCCAGAAATGCAAATGCTATCGGTTATGAAATTCATTTCAACAATGCTACTGTTCTCAAGAACTGTAAGAATGGTGAAGGTATTCTATACTATAAATATTTCTGTGGACTTTGAAAGAAAGTGGAATTAAACAGACTTCCTGATTTGCTCCAGCTTTATTAGGTGACACAAAATAATAAAAGTAAGATGGACTTTAGGTTTGACAGACTGTCTCCCTCAGAAGCCGGTTTCTAGGACAGCTTCTCCTTGAGGAGTTACAGAACAATCCCAGAACGCAACCAAAGAAATGGCCCAAGGGTAGTCCATTCCCTCATGTGGGAAGTCTTAACCTCAGTTCATTGCCTAGTCTTGGGATAGCACATTAAGAAGTTTATTTTGCACCTTCAGGAAATACAACAGCACTGATGAACACATGAGAGGCCAGAGGCCCCCCTTGGATAATTCTCTAAACCTGAAGGCTATTGCTCTCTGCCATCACGCAAAGATTATCTGTATGATCTATGGCAGATAAGACACATGCAAAACAATTCATGTGTATGACTGCTTAAACAAACTTGAATCTACAGTCACCATTAATAATGACAGCCACCACATGGAGGTGCCTAAGGCATTCTTTACAAAGGTCAGTCATAAAGCACATTCCAATTCGTTGCTTTTTACTTTTGCCATTGCCTTCTAGCACAAATCCAATTACTTATGTTTTGTACGTCAGTATCTTCATCTGCAACACACAGCAGAAAGCAAAACATACTTAGGTGACACTTTCTTAGCTGTAGGCAGATCTGATTAATGAGGCAGGGCTGAAATTAACTTTTTTCTTCATGTCAAGATATCCTGAGTAGTGCAAAATTCCTCTTCTAATGCTGTTCATTAACATTTTAACCACCACCAAACATGATGAAAGCTAACACACTTCTTAGGCTGTACTAGCCATCCATCCATGTCTTATTATCCCTGTAAATATAATGAGATATGACTTGATATTAACAGCCACAGATTTATCTATTTAGACTGGAAATGCAACTCTCGCTGCAGTACCAGCTAGCTGGAAACATGCCCACTGGCGTCACAAAGGTTGCACTGATGTAAATAAGAGGAACATGGATAATTTAAAGATAACTTCATAACTTAAAAACACAACGTTCAAAAACACTTAGTGGTTTGATTAATACTGAAAACAGTGCTTCTTCCTGCTAGCAGTATTCCTCACACATACAGCCATAAAGAATTAAACTATCTCTCAATATAACTAAGTAGTTTAAAAAAAGGTTTACTTAAAATTAACAAGCAAGGAAACTCTCTTCAACCACATTTAAATTCCTGACAATGTTTAAAAATTGTAAGGCCAAGAAGTTATATCCAGTGGTTTTCCCTACTCCATGTACAGTCCTGCATATGTGGCATCAGATTGCTAGGCTAACAGAGCAGTCCCAGGAAATTTTTATTTATTTATTTATTTTCAGTGTGACATGCATTTTATAGTTATACATAGATATAATCCAAACCACAGAAAGAATGTGGCTGGAGAAACAAACCAAATGGTATCTATCAGTACAGCTCTGCTGAAGCCCTTCATGGAGTTCCCAGTTCACCCAACCTAAAGAGTCTCTCTTGCTCTCTCTAGACTATTAAACTAATCAACCATCACACAGGAAAAAGTTTTGTTACAAGTTATCAAGCAAAACTTAGTATTAAAAAGATTAATTGCTTGTCCACAAAGACAGAAAATAAAGACCTATTAGAAGGGGCAGAAGGGAAAAAAACACAACCAAAACATCCTTTAAATGGGAGGAAAAAAAATTCCACTGTTTCTACCAGCTACAAAGACTTTTTAGTGCCTGATCCAATACCCACAAGTACCATTTTGTTTTGCTTAATTTTCTTCATTTCTTTGTCTTACTCATTTACATAAATCTATGCATAATCTGAATTGTCAATGCCAATGCCCACAACCTGTCATAACATAATTAAATATCTTTTTTCCTGAATCGGGTCTAATACATTAGTTGTCTTCTCTATTTTCAAACTGTTCAAGGAAAGGAAACATGTCTTGGTTCATCCTCTTTCATCTATCTTTAGACTGTTCCTCTTGACTTAACCTTCAAGAACCAGATATGTTCAATTAATACACTCACATCTTGTTCCTGATTTTCTCTCAAAGATAAGATTTTCCAATTTCAAACAGTTCTCTCAGTTAAGAGCTTCAATTGTCAGGATTGCCCAAACCAAGCCAAATTAAAAAACACAAATCTGTTACCACAATATAACTATTCCTAAAGCAACATTATGTTAGGTCTTAGTAAACCAGAACACTATTTTTCCTGAAGGGCTGTGTTACCAAACTGCATTTCCCAAACAACATTAAGGTTTGTGTATTTAAAACTATATATACATTCTTAAGCCAGAACTGATTCAAGATTAAAAGGTAAACATTCCAACATTCAGGAGAAAATCAAAGCACCACTTACTACTTAGACATAGTTACTTGCTGAGACAGTACCACTCCAGAATTTTGGTAATATCATGCCTCTAAATTCAAGGTCATATCATCCTCGTCAAAGCCCCACAGCATGGAAAGATCATGATGATTATGCTATTCCTGAATTATATATTATCACGTTCCCTTGGATAAATTACAAGTGGAAATTGTGTGGAAATGAGCAGATGGAATGTAATGTTTCAAAATAGAAGTGGTGCAGGTTATAAGAGTATGGGGAGCCCACAAGAACAGACGTCTGCTGATATACAGGTATCTAGGGTGGTAGTTGTGAAAGTACTTCTGAGTTTCAACAGTAATAGAAAGAGGAAGACAGTCGAGTAGTAGATTAAAATCTTCAGAATTATCAAACTTCTGGAAATTACAAGAAACTCCTTTATGTTTTCCTAGCTGAAGGTTCTTATTTCCCGTATGCATATTTTCAGTAATCCATTAGGAAAGGAAGAAGAAACTTTTATAAAACGTCAGTGAAATATTTCTGATTGTTACATTCTGAAATACATCATTATCATCACGGATTTTTTGAGCCATATGGGAAAGTGAGTTTGAAAACCTACTGTAGAATAATATTTTATTCATTAGGGTAATAAGTTGCATTTTCTCATCTAATTTTTTAAAAGGCTCTGTACAAAACTTCCTCCAACATACTCAAAATTATTTTTAAAAGCTTAATACAGACTTATGTTAGAGTTTGCATTAACATGGCCAACAAATAATGTATTTTCCCTTGGAAAATGTTATTACAATAAGTGTGCTTTATCAATAATGTACCACAGAAACTCCACTGTGTCTTGATTTAAATTCTAAAACTCATTTATTATTGACCAGATCTGGGAGAAAAAAAAAAGAAGTATTTTATTTGAAGCTGCATGCGGCTACATTTAAAATAAATTTTAGATTTCTACATATTCAAATGAAATTGTTTATAAGAACACATTGTCCTACTCTGAAGAACAGGCCAGAATTCCTGACTTTAAGAACTCAATGGCTTAAACACATGGGAGCATATATCCAACAAAAGCATAACCTGAGTAGTCTCTTATTTTTGTAATGCTATGAACAACCTGCAGTTATAAACTGATAAATTATTTACATACTAGAATTCTCATTTAATTTTCATTTCTTCTTCCTCATGACAGGAAGTGTGAAAATTCAGATTTTTCTGTAACACAGAACACATAACAAAGTACTTGTTCATTTTGCAGGTACATAGTCTTATATAGCTATGGCTTTTTGCGGAATGTAACTTTTTTAGTTGTTCAGAATTTTATTCACCTCTCAGGAAGCACATGGATGTAAAACTTGAGTGAATTATTTAAAGCATACTATATCTGACCTATCATTCTTCTCACTAGAACAGATCTCATCAGTGTGCTTAGGAATATTTTCTTTCAGTATTCTGAAATTATTTAACTCAAGATTGAATTTTTTAAGTCAGCGAGCTGCCAGTTAGAAGTTCACATTATACTGTTTTGTCTCTTGAAGTTCTTTACCTCTCATTATTTGTACAGTTTTTTCAGAAAATAGCTACACCTATCCTATTTTGCTGCTGATACTCAATAAACACTATCTCTAGCTAAAATATTTCTTTATACATCATCTTTTTTAAAAACAAAAGATCTTCATTCAGATATTCCAAAAGCAGAAGCAGCAAGGATTAGATTATTTTTTACACATAAAGCATCTGTGCCTGTCTCAGAACTTTAAATAGACTAAATATTCAGTGATTTTACATCATTATTCATGAATGTCAGACCTGTATCATTTACTTCATGCCACTGTTAGTAGTAAATGTATTGGTTTTGACTATTTAAAGAGTCAACACATTGAATCAAGTCCATCTTTTATTTGTTTTGGTATTATATCCCAGAGGAAATGAAAGCATGCGTATCAAAGAAAAGTACTGCATACCCTATATAAATTGATATGGTGTCATGCTCTCTATGAATAGTTTGCAAAACCAACTAGCTAATATTTGACTTTACAGGTGAAGTTCATTGTTCATTACAGAAAATACTTTGGAAGCGGTTTTAAACTTTATGCATAAATTTGAATCCCTCTCTCCCCCCTTAGTGTTCTTCCTCAGAAGCCTCTACATTTTGGTTATTATTACTTCACAAATACACGTACCTGGAACAAAGGATTAATTAAACTCTGTTTATCCCAAGGTGCAATGCAAAATTAGAACATCAGTGATTAGCAGCAATTAACTATCAATAGAAATAACAACTAAAACTTTCAGAGAAAAAGTTAAAATAAATTCTCATAAAATTTCTTTCTGTTGCTGCTAACACCGTCTTCTCCAAGTTCAGTAATTTTATAGTAAACGAAAGTGCTAGGCAATGTGTAATTATATTTTGTGCATCTCTAACTGATGCACAAAACTGTGCTACTTTATTATACTGCATCTTTAGAAGGTATATAATACAATTCACTGAAGCAATTGAAATTAAAAATGTATATTCAAGGCTTAAGTACTCAAAAGAGAGCCCTAACTAAAACAAATCATGGTGCTGAAAATTTAAAGAGTTGCAATTACAGGGCATTTTTGCTACCCAGAGAGAAAGAAGTTGTGAAACAGAGCCACTGCAATCGTTTTTGACAGGGCTTAAACACCTTAACGAGTGTTTTGAGGATGTACCTTAATGAGCAGCCATTAGCCCTTCCATTATTTAATCCTATTATACATAGAGAAGTCCCGATATCAGTTCTTCTACTGAAGTACCTTATCTGGAATACCTGTTCAGGTCTCCTGGTTTTTAACTTGGCTCCTATCTCACACTCCCATTCCTGCAAAGCCTCTTCAGTGAGCTGACAATCTGCAGCTAGGATCAATACAACCACCCACAAGTTGTTTCCTGTTCCAAAATTCCTTTTTCCCCTTCTGTTTTTTCTGTGCTCCTCTTGCACCCTGGATGGAGTCAGGCTGCCAGAAAGCCAGGGTAACTGGACTGGAGGAACAATATACTCTACTTTCCAAGAGATTTTTATCTTCACACAGGCAACTTTCACACGCAGGTAAAATAGAAAAGTTAAGCTCTATAAACTACCAAAATACTACAGCCGGGATTTAACTGTTAAGATATACACATCTATGGCTCAGCCAGTCTCGACTGCTTTAAAGTCAAGAGAAATGGGCACCTTCTACAGCATGATAGATGTCATTCCAGAAGTATCTTAGGGTAAGACAAATCATGCTAGTGAAGTTCCAACTTCTCACCTCTAAAAGCAGCCTAAAGCACTAGTTCAAATGACACTTCTCAAGCAACATCTACTTTATGAACATCTCCAGTTACACAAGATTACACCAGTTTCAAAAAAATAAAAATCTTCTTGTAATCCAGATCAATAATTTTCAGAGAAAGGCATTGGACTGATAACACTTTGAGGAGTGAAACAATTTATAGCTGTACAAAAGAGATCTGTAGCTATATACATTGCTTAATGTTTTTTGATTACAGGTATAAATATGTTACAGTACTTGAGCTCCTTTATCCTGCCAGCATGATGCACTAATTAATACTATGAATGCATAAAATAACAATAATTAAATCAGAAAGATAATGCTTATTTACTAGAAAAAAATTTACTAGAAAAAAAATGAAACAAAACCAAACAGCATCCTCCAGATACTGTTTGACCATCCAGGAGCAGCACACATCATCACTAACATTTTCAGTGACTGTTTGTGTTCTGTGCACAGAACACAATTTCAAACAGTTAAGATACAGTAGCTGAAAGAACCCTTTGTTAAGCAGATTTCTATGCTACTTAAATCTTAATATACTATCATTATTCTTTTGAAGCTGTAACATAAGCAGCTCAGGAAGGCACATGTGAAAGAAGTTATCGCAAAGGATAGTTTTGCTTTTTACAGCATTGTCATCAAAATTTACTGGTATATTAAAAGTTCTAATTTGACAATAAGTTTTCTGCGTTTTTATGGTATGTGATATATTATACAGATTACATTCATGGAGGAATCTTGAAACACCATAATTAACAATATAGAGATCTTCTAAATGCCAAAGCTATTTCATGGGCTGACCAAGAACATTAAAAAGTCATGAATGATGTCAGAGAACATACTCCCCAAGACTAAATTATTTCTGAAGGAAAGATTAAAGCAGTTTACAAGCTGAATCTTGTAAAAAAAAAAAAAAACAGTCATGGAATAAAGGCAACAATAAAGCCAACACAAGTAAGCAGGATAAAAATAAGGATGCAATGCGACATAGTCAGAAAATTACTTCTGATATATCCCTTCTTTATTGGCTGATATGTAAAGTTTATACTAAGAGGCAGTACTTGGTTTCGTGGTTTTTTTAATGTAAGAAACAAGAAGCCAATGGTTTTTGGGTTTTTTTTCCACTGTCTCCTCAAACCATGTCTATTAGACCAAAAGAAAGAAAAAAAGAACAGAAGCTGCACGTTTCCTGTTTTCCCTTAGAGCCATACAGAGCCCCCCTGGAACAAACATGAGGTTCTTTGGCCAAATACAGCAGCAGCAGCAGCGTAATGCAACTAGTTAGTTCCAAGACCGTTGGCAACTAACTGGTCTGTCGATTGAAGGTACAATAACTCATCCAGAAAATAAACAAAGCATTCAATGCAATAAAGAAGCACAGATGCAGGACTCTATGAAGGACCAAAACTCTCTCATATTTGTTTACTACACAAATCTCATTATTGTCTTCTTCCAGGTGTTCCTTTTGCTGACTTGACTTTAACAAATCACTTCAGCCTGATAGTAGATGCTCACATGAATAAAAATCTCCTGTTATACTCTAGCAGAATCTTAGTTGAGCAATGACAAATATTTAGTGATACAGAATTGCATGCAGTACTTACAAGCAAACACTGATCTATTACAAAGTTGACTGCAATTTTCTCTTTTCTCCTTGTTAGCTGAGAAACCAAGAATATCATATTGAAAAGAAAATGTTTTCTTTGTTAGGTTGGCTGGTGTTCCTTGAATAAATAAAATAGTAAATTAGGAGCCAATAACAAGGTTTCCCTGTCTTCACTCCCCTCCGCTTTAAACCCCCAAATTATAAGGTAAAACTCCTTCCCTCACACTTACTAGAGAAGGATAAAATGTATGCTAGCTCAAGAGCTGGTTCATGAAATAATCTCACACTCATCTGAAGAGGGAAACTGACCATTCATGAGGAGAGCAAAGCAGGCAGCTGGGCTGGGAACAACTGCAGCCATCCAACTCTAGCCTATTTTGGCACCCAATTTTAATCTACTTTTGCATGTTTTTCCAATAGCTTAGATGAACACATCATGGGCACCCACAATTTCGGAACGATTACTTACCTATCTTTCTATTTAAAAATGAAAAGGTAGGGAGGGGGACCACAAAGGGAGAACTTTTTGAATCTCTGCTGCATGTTATAAATATTCCAAGTGCTAGCTATGTTACAAAGAATTCTTCATCTTTCAAAAATACATTTACATGCAGCTATCCACTGCACAGTGAAGTTTCTGTTCCCATTTGGAGAGGACCCTGCAATACACCTGACAATCTTTGATTGCCATACAGCAGTAGTAAGTGGTCTACGTTCTTCTTGGCTCCAGAAATTGCAGAAGCTGAAATTTTGCAGAAGATGTAAGAGAAGAAGCATTATTCTGTTATTACCCCTTTTGTAGAGCTGGATTTAATTTTACCTTTTTTCTACAGCTTCTAAAACAGACAAATACTGGGCAATCAAAGCCAGGACTTTTCTTGTTTGAGTCACTGCTTCTCTCTGAGGATGGTCAAAACTTTGATCTTTTATCAATCTACACTAATTTCCTCCCTGCCATGTTTCCTGTCTACTGACACAATACACATCACAAAATCCTTCGAATATCCTGAAGGAAAATCAGATGCAATAGAGTTTTCTATGCTGAGGTCCATTTCCACACTGTGTCTTCCAAGCCCTGCAGACACTGTGCAATGAGAATTATGTGGTTATTGTTACTTCTCTCTGACTAGGCGTTGCAGCCATGATCATTGCAATAGGCAGCAAAGCTGTGTAGAAAACAATATATATTACCACTCTCTTAGTACTGGTGACAACTGGAATAATAATTGTCTTAATCTACTCATTATCAGAAATAGGCACACTTTATTGTAACTGCATACACATATTCTAAAAAGTATCTCAAATTCCCAAGACAAAACTTTTGTTATACTCTAAAAACTAATGTCTTCAGCTGCTTCTGAGGCATGCGTGTATGCTCTACTACTGACTTTGTCATCCTTATCTCAAAGCTGCATTACTTAGATTTATGCCTACAAATTATCAAAATTCAGTAACATCTTCTGTATCAACAAATACTATAAATTCAGCATATATTGAAGATCACAGTATTTTATCTAGGAAACAACCAACTAGTAATGTCCAGAGTCCTGAAATCCTAAAGTGAGGTATAAGGAGGAGGTCAGCATTAAACAACAAGCGGCGCAATGTCATATCCCTACAAACTGATGATCTAGACAGAAGACGCGAGAAAGGATTTAAACACCATACTAACAGGTAAATCAACTAACAAGGCATATTGAAGAGATGCGAGTGTCTGCCACAAAGAAAAGCAGACTACTCACTCCTGCCACCTTAACTACTACAGTGCCTGCTTTGAAAGGGAGGTGACTGTGGATTATTTTCGCTGATCACTGAATGCAGGCATTTCCTCCGAAGAGGTAAAAAGTGCAAACGTTCCATAGTTTTTTGTGTTCAGCTCGTTTGTCTAAGTCAAGCTCTGTGTGAGCTAGACATTGTAATACTGGAAAATGTAGAAGTATCCTAATTCAGCCCTCCTCCTCTGAAAGTTACCACTATATTGTACATTCTATATCATATAATTTTCAAA
Organism: Tringa solitaria; assembly: GCA_026413425.1. Classification (NCBI taxonomy): domain Eukaryota; kingdom Metazoa; phylum Chordata; class Aves; order Charadriiformes; family Scolopacidae; genus Tringa; species Tringa solitaria. Next base: position 37,367,078 of record JAOXJM010000063.1, read on the forward strand.
AACAAATATAAAAACGCAGCTTTGAATAAACATTCAAAATGAGACCTTCCTTCTTGTTTATATTTCACTTACAGACTCTCTTTTTTCATAGTACATGGCATGTGTTTTCCCTGTTGTCTCTGCCAATATTTGTCTTTAAGTAAAGCAGTTCATTCATTTTCATTATACTCAGATCTCCACTTATCACCACACCTATCTAATCTGATTAACATAAAGTGCTGAATGTTATTGCCATTACATATAATGAGTAAAAACCCTAACAGCTAAATAGCCTCACTTGACAAGTAAGGATGTTTCAGAAAAAAAAAATCTCCATTCTTCTTTTCTACCATAAACCGTTTAACAGTTCATGTTCAAACAGTAAATGTACAAAACAGCAAGGGATAAATTATCAATGTGATATTGCATTAAAATAGTCTTAAAATCAGTCATAAACAAGATAGTGCACAAAGTCTTTGAAAATTCTTTCAAAAAGAGTCTGTATCTAGAGAAAACGACTACTCATCTGCATATTCACAGGTAAATCACACACCAGGACAGGCTGCCACTACACATCCCACAAGGCGCTGGATATCAATCCTTACTATCTCCTATTAATCAAGGGCCTACACAGGCCAGGAAGGCTTGTTCCTCCTCCAGCATTTCCCTCCTGTTCCCCAAAAGATGGGATGATTTAATGACATGAATGGAAATAATTGACTTCATAAAAAACCACAACAACCAAACAATAAACAAAAGGTTTTCAGGTCACAATAAAGATGTAGCCATCATCAGTTACCACCACGGGAAAATGAATTTAATTTACTGCCAATTTAACTACATTTGGGTGGTGAGACGCAAAGGCCAAAACTAAAATGTCTTCCCTGGGCCTTTACCTCAGACTCAGTCCCTCCTTCGCTCCCAACTCCCTGCGCTCCCCCCTTCCCCCGCCCCAGCAGCACAGGGGGATGGGGAATGTGGGGAATGAGGCAACGGGAGGTGCGGGTGTGTGTGGCCAGTTCAAAACAGTTCCTTTCTCCCACTCTTTTCTCCTCACATTTTTCCCCTGTTTCCCCACGGGCCCTCCACAGCTCCTTCAGGAAACAGCCACTGCCCGCCATGAGCTGCCTTGCAGATACCCGCCTGGGGGATCCCTTCAGAGAAAGGTCTGCCCCGGCCCTGGAGCTCCTTCTCTCCGCCCTCCCCCGCCCCCCCTTTCTTCTTCTTCTCCTCCTCCTCATCCTCCTCCTCCTCAGGCCTTAGTGTTCACCGCGTTGTTTCTCGTACCTTATTTCTCCTCGCTGCCCGTGCGGCGTTTTGCCCCGAGGAGCTCGGCTGACAGGCTGGCCGGCCTCCCTCCCTCCCGCGCGCGCTCCACCGCACAACCGGCTGGAACCGTCCAGAAGCAGCTGGAACCTTCCAGAAGCAGCTGGAACCTTCCAGAACCAGCTGAGGCCGCCTCAGGGCGGCGCCGGTCTCTCCTCACAGAGCCCGCCCCACAGCTCCCCCCACCGCCGGCACCGCGCCAGGTAAGCCCCGTGCAGCCGGCCCAAATCCTACACCCTCATCAAGAGAAAATAATGAGTTTTGGTGGTTTTTACCGATATAATAATTCAGCCGTGGGACAGGAGTTCGGTTTAGAGGTGCTCCCAGAGGGCTCCGGCAGCTCTGCCCGGTTCCAGTGAAGAGGTTGTGGCTATGCAAATCCCCAACAAACAAAATTACCAAGTTATTTACATGCCTAAAGATGAAGATAGGCAATATGATTTTTGAGAGCTTTTCAACATCCTTAACTAGTTTAAAACTTACTGTTTTCAGACGTGGTTTATGAGTAAATACACATAAAAGTTACGGATATTACAGCCGTGTAATATAACCTTTAAAAAGATGTATAGGGGTCACACTGAATGTATACTGGTTGTAAACCTAGGAATTTGGGACACGAAACAAGAAGGTATGAGGAATAAAAAGCACAGTAGGATCTAATTTACCCAAATGAATAAAGAATGTAGATTTCTGTTTATTAAGAATAGGTCTATTTAATATAAAGACAAATGAAATAATTAAAATACTACATTGAAAAATAAGTCGTGCTTGCCTTCCACAAGAGAGGAAAAAATGTTAATGTTCATTAGCATATGAAAAATATTTTGATTGCTACATTATAAGAATTCCCTTGTCAATATATGTACATACTAAATTTAAGACTCTATGAATGGTTAAGTCTCTTACTTGCTTTCAACAGCAATTATTTAAAAGAATGAGTTTAATGTACGTAATGCTGAGGGAGCATGACAGATTAGATGGCAATGAGATTCTTAGAATTTCAAAGATCATTCTATGCATTAAGCACATCAATTGATTTTACGTATCAACACTTGATGCAGCAAAACAAAGTTATATTCTAGAGTCAGGGAATTCACATTCATAAATGTAAAAATGGATATAAAGCCAGATAACCATTTCGATTAGGTAAGAATTCACAAAGAAATCTCTCAAGCAATAGCAAGCTCACCACTGAAGAAAATACTGATATCACAAAACCATAATTTTTAAAATATTATCATCCTATGCTGTTAAAGGTTCACATTTTTGATATCATGTGCTCAAACTTAGTTCCATTTATGAAGTTTTAAAAACTCTAGTGACCACATAGGGGTTAGAGACTGTAGAGTCTGCTGAAGTTTCATGGAGAAGTAGAGAGAGAGTTTTACATGTAAACTGATTGTTGGAAGACAGCTTAATACTAGTTAAATTTTATTTTCCTCTAACCTTCTGGAACAGTGAACTGGAATCCCTTGAAGCTGTCTGAGGCCATTGGAATTTTGCAGCACTAAAAAAGAGCCTGTATTTACTTTGATGGATCTTTCATACAGACATTTCTCCCTAACAATTAGATAGCAAAAACTTGAAACCACAATGAAATTATCAAAGGTGTGGGAAGCTGCAAGTGAAGGACAGAAATGTTTTTTCATCCTCACTCCCATTCCCTTGATTCCTGCTATTGCAATTGGATATATTATGGACCAAACTGGTATCAGATGTATGGTGTGCCTATATACTAGTGCAATTCTGTTCTGATTCAAGGAAAGAAAATCCTACTGATCTATCTGCACTGGGATCGCTCTGCCTGAGAACAATGTACAAAACAGATACACTTAGAGAATATTTGTGGATGTGGTTTCAAAAGACCATTAAAATTATGAATCATATAATAAAAGTATCTGCATAGCACTGAAAATGTTTACTGCTGAAGACGATGGAATGTTAAGCAGTGCTGTAAAACTGGACAGTATTTGTTCTCTGTGTGAGTGAAATAAGTACTAAAGATTTCAAACTATACCTATTTATCAAATCACTATCACTTTTATCTTAACAATATAATGTATTTATAAGAATATAGATGAAACCAAGTTTTATAGTATTAATATCAGCTATATAAAATTAGCTCATTCAAATATATGATTACTATATCCTTGCATACACTTCAACAGAAAGAGAGCCATAAATAACCAGGTTTTTACTCAAAGTCTTCCTGTGTTTGCTAAATAAGGGGCACAGCTTTAACAAAAAAAGATAAAAAACAAAAAAAAACCCTACCAAAAGCCACCATCCCCCCTTCCCGAGTCTACACAGCAAATAATAAGACTTGAGATCTAGCATCATATCCCAGACTCAAATTTTGTTAGATGCACATTTTAACTGACCCAGAACAAGAATCAAAATTCTGTTCTGCGCAGCTGGTGCAATGTAATATTCTTTTACTGCCAAGAAATATGTGTGAACACAAAAAGA
>JAOXJM010000063.1:37370905-37385928 GCA_026413425.1 Tringa solitaria
CCAGAAATTTCAATAAAGTATAATAAAAAGTTTTATATTTGGCATATTAGAGAATAGTAAATGTAACAGGCTAACCTTAAGCAAAGATGAAGGATGCAGATACTCTAACAGCTCAAACTTCATACTGCTGTTACTTAGAAGTATTTACTCGAGGTGAGGATGTAGCCCAAAAAATTTCTAATTCCTCTGCGGTAGGGTTTTATTTTGATTCTTTTTTTTTTTAATACAAAGCTATTTAAAAAAAAGCTATCTTCCCCTCCTCCCCAAAATAGAAAGAGAGAGCTAAGGGGAACGTAGGATGTAACAAGAAAGTTTGAGCTTTCCTTATTCTAACCACTTTAGCTCCAATCTAGTAAAGGAAAATTAAAAATCGCATTTCCAGCACCCCTTCACATTATTTTCAGGATGTATTAAAGCACTTCACAAGGTTGAATCCAAGTTTTAAGAAATCTCTAAATAAGAGATGTTTAGCTTCTAAATAAGAGAGGTTTAGCTAAACATATTTAGCTTCTAACTCTTTGGAGTTTTGAAAGCCTTTCTTCCTTCCTTGTCAACTAGAAATACCCAACAGATACTTTTTCAAATTTTCACTTTAGATTTACTATCTGTGTGATTTTTGCATGGTTAAGTGACATTCACATACAATAGATGAATTCAGCACTTGTCAAAAAGAAGAAAAAAACAAAATTACCATCTTCATGATCATCTCTGTAAGTTAGACTGCCTGTCTACCAACCTACCATTGCTGGCCATGATGTATGCTATTAGAGGACTTAAGGTTATGAGAACATAAGGTTACAGTAAAAAAAATCCCAGGCAGCTTTTGGATTATGTTGCTACTTCAAGAAATAAAATGAAAAAATACCACCTCTAATTGTTGACGTAGATAAATAACCACATATTGTAACCAGAAATAGATATTCACTCCTATTTTCCCAGTTTTCTGTGTTGGAGAAATTTATTTATTTTTTGTATGATATGTTTAGAACAAATGATTTATGATTCCAGCTCCAAGTCTCGAAAGACCCTGCTGAGTCACAGAATAAATTGGTGTAAAATGTAAAAATGATACTCATAATTCAGTTGATCTGAACACATCACACATGAAAAGGCAATTTCTGCCTGTGAAGTCATAAATAAATGAGTAAAAGCCTGTATGAAAGCTCCGCCTTCAAATCCTTTTTTCTTTCTGTTTTCAGTGAGATTTGGCAATCACTTTCAGTGATCCACAGCAGGTCTGCACTCCTGCTCATGCACTTAGCAATACGCATCCAATTCCTCCATCTTGGCCTGAGCTGCACCTACTGCAAATATTTCACTTTGCCATCCATTTCAGCAAGTGAAAATGCAAGAAGAAAAACGTATGCATTTATGTCAGTGAGCAGCGTCTACAGCAAGCAACAGGAGTTTCTCCGGTACGGTAGCGTGCACCCCTCATTAAAATTGTCTGTGTTCTCTTGCACATGCCTTTGAGAAGTCTGTATATGCGCTTTAACTCAGATTTTATGCATGAAAAATCAAGTATACTTACAAAATAAAAAGCCATAATAAAAATATTTACATAAAACATCAGTTAATGATTTAAATAAATAATGAGGCTATAATAAAACTGTTAAATCTTTCTAAGAGCTTAGAAAGCTCTTAGCTTCAGAGCTGTATATGTTTGTGCAGCTTTTTGTAAAAAGGCAGGGAACACGAGAAAGAAACATAAAAATTGAGAAGACTCTGCAATACTAGTTAGTTCACTTATGTTGTATATTGTAAATTATACCATACAACGATATTTTAATTTGATTTTCCTCTAACTTAACCGATGTTCCTTTCACAATCCTAGTGAAGAGCACCTGTGACATATGCGTGCATGCTAAAATGAAGGTATTTTAAGCTAACCTTTCTCACACTGTGAAGCAGGTGAACAAATATTATTCATACATCTCTGAAACATCTGTAGAGTGTCACTGAAAATAACACAGAAAAAAACGGCTTTTTAAACAAGAATATTTTAAAATAAAAAAAAAAATTATAATCCCTTATGTTGAGTGCAGCTACCTAGACATAGTAAAGGGCACAGAATGCTGATGAGGTCATTGCATTTATGTTCCAGGAGAAGTACTTAATTCATGATGATTTATGCCTGAAAAATCCCAGCTCATAAACTGGTATTTTACTAAGGAATACATTTCTTAAGCATTACATTCCAGTAGTTGCCACTAGATAATACCGACCCCATTGACCTCCTATGAATGTCAATAAAAGAATTCCAATGATTCCACAGAGAAATTCCTCAGCACTATCCAAGCATAAAGGATGGCACATCTAAATAAAGAAGTTATTAACCTTGAGAGTTGCTTGGCATTTTCATTGTGCACTTAATATACAATGTTATCTTTATACATTTACTTTAATATTGCTTCATAACCTTTTACATATACTTGTGCCACACTTTTGTTGTTTGTTTGTTTTTTTAATTTGGAGTATCCAATATAGTCAAAAATTCATCTATCTATAATTGCTCCCACTAATTGGCCTATGACTCCAGTGGGAATTGGTGATGAAAGGAAGGAAAGAATTAACAGCAGGAGGTTGTGGTACAGGGCTCAGCTCCAGACCTTACAAGACTGAGACTGTAAAAATCACTGATTTTCTATTATATCACTATCATGTTATTCTCAAAATCACAACATGGGTCAGGTTTTAACTTCAACAAGCATATCCTTTCTTAATCATTTTGAGTCTATGACAATGCAATATTATACTTAATTTAATTTTACATGATGCCTTTGAACAGGCCATGGAAACAATAATCATAAATAAGATTATTTTAAGTACATTGTATGTACATTTAGCTAGACTAAATAATAATTTAATTTTTTACTTCTTTTTTTTTTGTCCTCCCTCTCAAAGAACAGTCTCTGTCCTCAACTCAATGACCTGCAAAGATCCACTGGAAAATGTTAGTTAATATCTATTCCTTTGAGGATTATTTTGTATTGGCTGATGGCAGAAAAACCTTATATTTATGAAGCCACATTTTCAGACACTGGCTTGTGTTTTGGGACCTGAACTGCTGGATGTAGCTGTTTGTCCTGATAATACAGGCTCACAGAACAGACAAAATCCAGGAATAATTTAGTAGCCTAAATTCCATTTAGACTATTTTGTGGTTAAATAACTGTTATGCTCAGCAGCTATTTTAAGAAATATAATAAGAACATGCAGTAAGCAAAATAAGAACAAAAATCATTGAAACAAATGGCTTTTTTGTTTGTTTATTCTTCTGATTTTCATTAGTTAATAAGGATGAGAAAGAAATTATGTACAAGACAAATCTCATTTCGTATCCTGGAAGCAGACAGTAGCATGAGTGCTGTTCGTAACAGGTGAAAACTGATGATATGCATAATATCTAATGTGTTACGAAAATTAAACTTTTCCAGTCAAATGAGGTAACATTTAAAATTGGTGACCATGGAGTGGAAAATAACCATATTTCACAAAATGTAAGGCAAGGCCCCTCTGCTATGACTTAGGAATCAATGATCAGATCTAATGATCGGAAGTAAACAATCCGAGAAGCAGCAACTGATCAAGCTGTGTTCTATGCATTTAGTGTTTCTTTCCTTCTTCAGTCATCACCCTCTCAGAAGTCTGGTTCAATAACCCTCAGTGATACTCTCTCATGTCACTTGTGTGAGTAATTTTATTTAGTTCCTGTCTTTATGTTATTTGTTGGGAAATGGAGAAAAATGCTTTATACTGACACATTTTGATACTCTAAAATTTTCAAATAGAGACAGTGCTTATAAGTTTGTTTGATCTTGACGAAATTCATCTGACACATGAAAGAATGCTGTTAGATTTACTATTATTAATACTTTTGACCCTGGATAAAACTAGAACTGCAGAACAGGTTCCCCATGCCCTGAATACCAGAGAACTGGTTCATCTGTGTAATCAAATGTAGATGAACTATGGAAATACACATTACTTGGATTTATTTGTAGGTATGTAGACAGATAGATTGAAACTTTATCATTCTCATACCATGACTGTTGCTGAAAATACACATAGACATAATTCTAATCACTCTTCTGAGGATTTTGTGATTTCTGGACAAAACAATAGCTATCACATTCTGTTATCATGAAGCACTGCTTTCTGTATTGATCTCACCCTTATGGACTGCTAAAATTATTTAAGCCTTTCCCTTAGTTACTTTTTCTTTCATTACAATACAAAACACTTCCACCCTCCAATTTCATCAACAGTTCTATTTCATTCCATCCTGCATTCCTTCCCACTAGAATCCCTCTCAAGTTTATGATTTAAGAAACTAAACATTTTCAAGGTTTTTTTTCTTTACACGCTGCTATGCATTTAGCTTGTTCCTTATTAACACTGTTTGTCATTATGGATGCGGGTTAAAATGACTGACACTTGATGTTTGTTCAGAGTGGGGCCATTGAGTCTACTGGCTGCAGGCTGTAGGTGGGCAGCCAGAGATTATTCGTTGGCAATGATTGTGACAGAGACTATCAGTAACTGGCATAGTAATAAGCTTATTTCCACCCAAATGAGCTCATTACCTCCCCCCACATCCCCCAGCTTTAGTATGATTATTCATTTACCAGTTATTGTACTCTGTGGTTGATTGTGATCATCCTTTGGAGGAGTTTTAAATTTACAGCCATTGCCCTGTGTAACCAAAAAGATGAGAGTAATTGGTACTCTCTCAGATCCAGGGTGTCTGCCAGTTACTTAACTTTTGTGCAATATCTGACATACAGTAGTGACTCAGTCTTTCACTTCACCCAGCATAATGATAAGATGTCATCAATAACTAAATGCAGTATTTTATTAGATTTTACTATCTAGTGACAGTAAATTGATTTTGAACTGCAGGATATCAAGGCTTAAAAGACAATAGCTTAAAGCTTTCACAGGTTTGTAAGTGAGGTGATAGGTGATCTCAGAGCAACAGCAGGGCACAAAGACTGCACAAGGGCAAAGTGTGTCTCCCAAAAAAACTCATGACCTAAGAATATACTTTTCAGATTATGAACGCTATTAACTGGAAAAATGAAGGATTTAGGATCAGAGTTCCAAATAAGTAGAAAGACCTCCGAACTGAACAACATTTCCCAGTATTGGCAAGATACTAATGCCTTATTATTTAGTGATCATTACTGTTGCATATTAATGCAAGATATTATAAGCCACAAATCTTTCCAATAAAACTGCAGTCTCCCTCTTTTCCCCCAACCAGAGTCACCTGCTTTATTCAACAAATGGCAATTTGGCAAATAATATAAATACATTCAATTATAAAACAGAGAAACAGTCTCACTTTCTTTGATAGGAATAGCAAACTAATTAGCTGCTGTAGCAGGATTTTGTGTGTTTATTTCCTGTTTAATAAAAAGATGACACAGTGGTCATTAGCATCTTAGGATGTACTCAGCTTAATATGCAAAGCATACAAAAATTAACATAATAATTATGTTAGAACAAACAGGATACAAAATGTTTAGATGAATTTAACTCATTAAGTATTTCCATCTTTACGCTAATGCACTAACACAGGCAATGGCAGTATTTTCCATCATGTGCTACATCAAAATAAATTAAATGTGCCTTGGATACTTGTATTTGTTCTTGGATAGTCTTCCATTAAGAACAGAACCAAGTCTGTGATGATGGGAAGGAAAGACTTCTCAATAGAGAGAAATCTTTTTTATGCTTTACAATATCTATGTATGCACACACACAAAAAGTATTTGACTACCAAAAGAGAAGGGTTCATAGACCCTCCACTCTGCCCTTACTCTTCTTACATAGTTAATTTGGTTTAAATCATACCTGTGGAAATTCTTGAATGTCATTTTTTGCTGCAGCTGTGTCTGGGGTTTTTATGCAAGAGCTTTTCTGGGGTGCGTATTTCCATCCATCCTGCATCAAGAAGAGCCTTTACAAGAGGCATACCTCTTCTCTCCAAACTGCATGTGAAAAGAATATGCAGTAATTTTAAAAATGAAAGTCAACATTCTTGCATTCTGCTGGAGAGTTTTTATCTGACTCGTACTTAACAAATTCTTCCCCCAGACACTGACTTCTTTAATTTCGGTCCCTCCCATCCCAGAAGGATGAGACTGATGAGAGCCCCCAGTGAGAAGTGGCTCCTTGGAAGAACCAGAAAAGTACAGCTAGACACATGAACATTGGAACTATTTTCAGTTTCCTAAACTTCACATATAGGCTACACTTATTAATTAATAATCTGCTTTGGTTTGTCTTTTGATGAAAACTTATTTTCAGGGACAGTCTTTTACATTGTTCCTTCTAACTTTCCAGGTGTGATGTTTAAAGAAAAAAATTCCTTTGTGTGCATGACTTTGTATACACTGGTAACTGTGACAAGACCCCAGGTTGCCCAGAGTTCTGTGCTGAAGCTATCTCAGGTCTTCAAGCATTAGTACAATAAGGAGGACTAAAATTTCTGAGTCTTCAACTTAAAAAATAAACCCTTTAGCTTTTTATTATATGAACATGACAGCAAACAGAGATGCCAGAAGGAATAACAGGCCTCCTACACCAATCTCCCCTGGGGTTAGAGCTTGCATGCCTTTCATTTTCAGGCTTTGTTTTGTTCCACTCACAAGAACAAAAGCAAACTCTGTGCATTCTCCTCTGGTCCCCAGGAAAGTCTTTGCACTTTCTCTGTAGCTCCCTGTTTTCTCCTGGCAGTGACCCAATCCCATAATGTGATTTGTACAGCCTTTGCTATGGTAAGCTTGCTCAGGAGCTTCTGGAGACAAGGAACAACATCCTCCTGTTCATATCTAATTTCTCCTATAGAAAAGTAACACAATTCTTGAAAAAAAACAACAAAACAAACTAAAAAGCCCACAAAAAAACCCCAACCAAACCCAACCCACAAATTCCCCAACAACAACATTCAGCACAGTGACACTTCTAGAACAGCTTCTTGTGACTTTGAAATAATAGCAAGCCATGATATTTTCAAATATTCTGTTTTTTTATGAAGCAAGACACATAGAGAATTCTATTTGATATATTCCAATATGGATATGTTATAATAAAAGTTTAATGCAGTTTTAAATCTGGTCTGCTGATCCTGGATCAAAAGATCTCTCTCTGTTGGCCTTGATGTCAAGATGTTCCTAATAGCTGTATATTTCATGACTTTAAAACAGAACCATGTTCTTTCAGATACCTCCCCGCTTGGCTGGCAGCAACGGCTTCGCTTTGTGTGCAGGAGACATCCTTTAAAGGGAGCTGATTCGGTAAATACAACAATGTACGCACAGCCACAACCAGCTTTCCACCTGAACCACACAAGGTGATGTATTGTGCCCACCTGACAAGCCCACACGAGTAGATCGGCATATACACAGCAGAGGAACATAACAATATTAACACAAATGGGTTTGTTAATTAAAGCCCCTTTTAAGAAAATAATTCTACCTACAGTTCTGCAGATTTTTTTTCCTGGCAAGAAAAAAATTTAATCATGGAACCATATTATTTCTCCCACCTTCATTTCATACTTTTCTGAGGGTTTTTTTTGGCTATAATCGCTCCTAGTTACATTTTAGCTGAGAAAATTCTATTCAACGATTAAATAATCTTTTACTTTTCCAGAGAGTTTAAGGAAGAGAGCCATAGGCAATCTAATGTGAACTTCTGATTATCAGATGTCTATATCAAGCAGTGTGTTTGATTAAAGTATAATTTATGTTTACTAAAATCTGCCTTCCAGTATAAAATTCAGGTTGCCTGTACTAGTGATCACACAAAACTTCTTACCTCTGTTTTCCTTCTGTTACCTGAACTTGCAGCTTTGTTACAAATGTCGGTTGAGGAATATGAGCAATTGAGCTCTGACATTTTTGCAACATTTATTTAAGATAACCCTGTTTAACTCCCTCTTCTGCACCTACATCAAAGCTTGAAAAATTTTCAGATAAACTACATCATTAGGACTTTAGAAATGCTGGCAGTTATAGAAGTGTTTATTGTTTAATTTTAAAATAAATAAAATGGTGGCAGACAAGTGGAGAAAAGCTTGAACGTAAAGACAAATTTTGCATTTAGCCAATGCATTTGCATTGTTTCTTTAGCAAAGAGTCAATGTCAGATGATATGCAAATCAGACCCATACCTTTATAGTGTTACTTACCCTCTTTCATAGTTTCTAAGCTCTGCAGAATGGTATCTTGTAATGCTCCTACAAGGTGTTAGCACCTGAAGGACACATGAATGAAACAAGAAGTCTGAAGAACTATACTGAAATTAAGTATTTCATAACCAAATAGCTCAATATCCCACCCAGGGCACTAGACAAAAGAAGAAAAAACAAACAAAACAACATACTTTTTCTGCTCAAAACAAATACCTTAATTCCCCTTTTAATTTATTTAGCTGCAATGTGGGACTTTGCAACCCAGCCCTCTTTATGACTCATGTTAATCTTAAAATACCTCATCTGTCTTGGTGGCAACTAATTATTGTAATTATTTTATGTAAGAACTATTTAATTAACCAGATAACTGAGAATAATAAGCTGCTACCGAGGGGAACCTCGATAGATGCCTATTAAATTTCTGTCCATATGGATGCTTCTTCAATCTCCAGTTCCCTTTGCATCTTCAGTAAGACGCTCTCCTTGCCGCTTGGTAGTGTTTCTGATGTGCAGCATGTTGCGTGCTTATTTTAGATTGCTGACATTTCTGAGAACAGTTGGTTTGATATACATGTACTAACAAACCAGAGTTGGTGAAAGATTAATATTTTGTTGGCAAAGGTCAGTGTGTGATAATGGCTTTTACTTAGTCAACAAAAACTTTTTAAGGAAGGTTACAGTGAATTAACCTAACTCCTGTCTGTCAATCACTATAGACACATGACATGTTTGCTCTTCGATAAACTGTTATAGTTCAGCATGTATTGTACTAAGCAAAGAGCTAGAAGGGAAAAGCTTCCCACATGGACAAATATAGATTCTTTGGTAATTTATCCAAGCAATGATAAGCTTTATTTAGAAGAGTCAGAAATGCACAGGTCAAGGTGGGTGTTTAGTTTCTGACTGTATCAGTGTAAAACATGAGGATAAAAGACTTAATATCAATGCACTCAAGGCAGAGCTTGGTGAGAAACTTTCCCTTTTTTTTTTTTTTTTTTTTAATACTCCGGGTTCCTCATGCTTGCCAAGCGCTTACATACTTTTTTTCTCAGGGAGGGCTCTGATTCAGCAAAACACTTGACCACCTTCTTCACAGAAAGGCTTCATTGACCCTAAAAATAAACATACTGGGTTAGCCCAGCAGTCCTTCCATCCCAATATCCTTTTTCAAACAGTGGCTGATGAGACACACTTAGGAAAGGGCAATAAGAACACTAAATAGGTAGCAAGATGCATCCTGGCGTACACTCTATTCACTTCTGTCCTCCTACAGATTATGAATAGTTTTGCTTGACTAACAGCTATTATGTCACCTTGTCCTGCATACTTTTCAGGAAGGGACAAAAAAGTGGAAAAATGCCTTATGCTTATATCACTCCAGGCAGTCCTTGAGGAAGAGTTCAGTATATGAGAAAGCAGGGAAGGTGACTCTCCTCGCATTGGGAGGAACTGATGCATCATGAACCATGCTGAGACCATCAAAACCAGTCTGATCCAGCCCAGTGGCATTACTCTGATTGTTACTCATCCAGGAAATTGGGCAGACCACCAAGACAGGTCACAATAGAAAGGCATTCACTATTATTGAGACCTTTGAGAATCACCATCCACAAGCTAAGCAAAACCAAAGAAGAATGCAATACCAGCACCCCTCATTTCACACACACAGATAGGAACTAATATGACATTAGTGTTCAAAATTACATTAACGTTCCAAAATAATTTTTTCGGAGATGTATATTTTCTTTCTCCTTTTCTCCTAGCCTGTTTCTTGTCTTTTCCTAAAATCTAGGGGCCCTTGATATCAGCCTGTGGATTTCAAGTTGTCAAAAGCAAAAATCTAGGAAATATAATAGACATAAGTGAATGTTAGAAAAAGAAACCACATTTCTTGCATCAATGTCTGAAAATTTTCATAGTCTGTGTGATGGGAATCCAAGAATTGAATTAGTAAAAACTCTGTATTTCAATTTGCATAAGCATGTTCACATTTCAAAATTCACTTTTGCTCAGAAGTAAAAGTGCCTATCTTTAGGAAACTTCTGATACAAAAAATAAAAATTTTTAATTTGGATAAGATTTCTGTTTGAAAAATGAAAGGTAACTGCACTGCCATTTAGATGTATTTACTTTATATTAGTACTTCTCTTAACTTGTTATAGAGGTCAAAACAAAAGATGCAACAAAACTGCTAGAAAAGCACGATACACAGATCATTACCCCAGTCTCAGAGCAAAGGCTACACTTTGCTGACACAACTCTAACTAGTACCTAATCAATCCAGTTGGAAAATCAAAGGGTACTGAAAGCAGCCAGTCTTCTAATTATTACACTGCGTGCTAATCCCTTCTTCTTGAGCATCAAAACTAACTCACTGATAGAAACTCTGATCTAGGAAGTAAGAGAAAATGAAAATCTTTACAAGGAAACTTGTGATTAATGAATTAAACATATATATAAAAAAAAGAGAGTTTCTCATCATGTGTGATGTGCACTATATTAAAACATAAGGAAATAATTACATATTTATATATGTATTAATATCAACAAGGCAGTTTCTAAAGGAAAAAGATTTCTGTTGCTATCTACTATAATAATTTTATTGCATTTTATGCTGAATTTTCATGAGAAAATGTTTTCTCTCTCCTTTCTTGTACTTCAATTTATTTTTAAATTGAATACTAGGTTTTCTGCAATCTTCTCTCATCTTCTACTAAGATCACTGGAATTTAGATTATCAAGTAATACTATAAATTGAAAAACTAATCAATTTGAAGTTTGCGTGTAATGAGATTCAGTTAGTCTTAAGGTATAAAAGCTTCTGAGTATTCATGAAAAATGCTCACTCTCAAGGACCCAAAAGCCACTTCTTCCCTGCCCATTGGCCTCATGAACTCCAGAAAAGTGTCACTGTCTCTGCTCTGGCCCTTTCTTGTAATGAAAGCTGAGGCCTCAGGATTAAATTAACTCCGACTGCAAAGTGGCCATAAGCAATATCATCTGTGTATGTATATTTGTCTTTCTGTCCTTTGCCTTTTCATATTTTTACTAGGTACTGAGAGCAATCACGTAAAGAGAACAGAATCCTGCTCATGCAGGATTAGAATCATGCAATTTTTTTCATTTCAGTTTCTTCACCCTTCTAACTTACAGCTAATACTCAGAGGAAGTACTGAGCTGCTAAAAAATGACACATTTTCTTACCAGATTTTTAATGCTTCTAGGATCTCATCTACTGAACAAAGATCTTGTCTGTCCACCAAGAAAAAGCCAATTCCGGTAGTTATTATAGAACAAATATCTTTTATCAACACAGTATTGTAAATCTTGTAGGGGGCCTACGAAGCACAGAAAAGAACAATACTGAAAGATTATACTGGAGATTTCTTCAGTTCCTAATCATGACTAACAAACCCTGGAAAGAAGAGAGATGTGCCTTTTGCAAAGTTAAAAGCTTTTGTATATGTTGGTGTTTGGTTCCATTAGAAACATCGTAATATGAATGATTGATTCATAAGAAAGTATCAAATTCAGTGGAAAAATAGTTATAAACCTCCCACACAAATATTTACAGTACTTAATCCTGTGGGGGGAAACCCAAAGGGGGTTGTGCCAATCTGGACTGCCTTGGGGTATTTTATGAAGTGGACATTCCTTGGTCTCCTATGAGTTAGGATATTATCTAGTGTTCACAATAGTTGGATTACTTCCCACCAGTTTACTATTCTACATTTCTGTTACACCAGGGAGAGAAGCACTTTTAACAGGTGAGACATTTCTATCTCAACTATTCCAGCTGAGATCCAGCATGTGAGAGAACTTGCCTATGAACATCGTTTTCTCTTGGGAGAGAATTTCTGGGTCAAAGCCTTCACTAGCAAAGGAATTTGAAAGGCATGACTGGAGCATATTGGGTTAGGTTAAGAACAGAGGATTGCACATCATGTTAAATATATTTGCCTAGCAATTGGGTGAGGGTAAAAGCAGAAAAGTAGGGCAACAGTATATATATATTTTTAGACAGATAGATATCTCTTCTCACACATGCAGGAGATATGTTTCTTGATTTTCTGTATTCACTGACTCCAAACTGCATTACCTCAGTCAGTAAGCAACTTCTCAGCAATTTTTTTAAAATAAACTTCACACTTTGAAATTTTCAGACAAGAGTTGGTTTTATACTAATTAAAAATGTATAGCTACAGCAGTAATAATCACACATGTAGGCCTGTGCCTCTGCTCACACAGAATCTCATTTGCCTTCAGATGTTTTTTCCAGAATTGCTTGGGTTTTATCTATACATTGTGATAGAGAATAACTCTATCAATTGAGGAGATGCCCACCATTCCTTCCCAGTTAAAAGGACATAGACATTCTCTCCTAGAAAAGCTAAATGCAGTCTGGATCCATGTCAAGGTAACATGGGGTACTTTAAAATCAGGCCATAGGCTTAAAGATGAAAATCCTTCCAAGAACTTCAGTTGAGCAGGTAGTAAACTTGTGAAAAACAACTCCATATCATAGTGGTTCTTACATAACTTTAGTGTAATTATAGGGAATAAAGTATAAGCAAGTTACAGAAAAAGAGAAGAGAAATTTCTAGTGAATTATAAATCCTCTGATATTCTTACAAAAATTATTGACTTTGTGTTCCTGGAAGCATCTAAAATAATGTTTCAATAACTTTTGTCTATCTTGAGCTTCTAGGAATTTAGCAGTGAGAGGCATCTTAAAAAGCATGCTATTTTTAATAAGTGTGTCTATTTTGTTGAAATATAACCAACAGAAGTAGTAGAGGGTAATTAGCAAAGAATCTAATCAGTAGCATTGCTTTAGTGTGTATCATTAAAATACTTAACTATTGTGCTGTCTTTCTGTGCTACCTTATATTAAGACTTCTTAGTAGCACAGTTTAAATGACACTGCAATAGTGACGGAGTTTAAAGTAGGATTAATTGCTGACCTCAGTCACACCACATAAACATTACCTGCTGTTTTATACAGCCCCTCTATATTCAAATATGCAAGACAACAAACACAGAAATTTTATGGTAGTGGCTGTGCTAATATTACCTGTTATTTGCTAGTTCTATTTGAAGTTAAAAACAAATACGATTTCTTATGTGAACAAGCATGAATTATTAAAAACTGTCATTAAGGACAGCGCATCAACAAGTTATTTTTGTAATTATTCAAGTGGTCCTTACAGTTCTACTACAAACTGCACCCGACTGCTCTCTCACATACAACATTGCTGAAATGGTGTACGTATTGGAAAGGGGAGACAGCAACTCATTGTACAGCAAATTCCAGTGTGCTGAGGAGAAAAGAATCAAGTCACAGGAATAAATCTCAAATCCTACAGAAAGATTATGTTATTTCCAGTAATTAAACAGAGCAGACAGGATTTGATTCTTGAAAGTTTCAGCTAAACCCTCCCTGCAACACACTCTGTGAACTTCATAGATTGTAATTTATTAATCTCAGAAGGATAACTGTCTGCTGTGGTTGTGGTAGGATTGAACACACATCTTCAGGGAGCCCAAATATTTCAAACCGGATATTTCGGATAATAAGAGATGAGAAGTAATCAAAAGAAATTTCAGGTACTCTAAATTTGACAGCATGGTAGAAACCTCTGATGAGAGAAAGCAAAGGAAAATTACAGGCAAAATTGACAACGGGGAGAAATATAAACAGAAAAATGACGAATTATAATTGGCAGTTCATGGTAATTTGGATGACAAAAAATAATAATCAGTGCTTCCCTTATAAAAAGATATAACTTTGGCCATGGATCCAATGAAGTAAAGGCAAAAATAAGAAATGAAAGCCATAAAATGAGCAAATAATATCAAACCATTCTTTTTAATATAAATAACGATTGGATAAATATCAATAGTAGTCAGTAAACCTAGAGAACGATCAAATCTAAAATAAAAATATGAAACCAGATTATAGCAAAAATACTGTACAAAGAAGGAAGGACTCCAAAACCTAATAGCATACTATTTTTCTTTGGTAAACCTGAAAGTATTCTCCACATTGATAACAGGAGAGAGATATGTTTATGATGGCAGTCTACACCTGTATCTAAAAGGCTATTGTAAACGAGAAGCATTTCTTTCATTTATTTCTTAACTTATTCTGTATGTTTGACAGAAAAAAGTGTAGTTAGAAAGCAAGGAGAAAGGCTGTCTCTCTCTCTTGTGACTTGATGTGTAGGATGAATTTTCAGAAGGAGAGCGAAGAGCTTGTGTATCTCAAGGAACAGACCTAAACCCAAACTTTCAAAGGGAAGGAAAGGAGGAGTCATTCCTCAAGACAGCAAGAAAACCATTTGGAGTTTGCATAATTCAGCAACCCCTTCTCCCAACCCAAGGTGTCAGACTCCTCAGCAGGACCAGAACAGTTGTCATTCTGTGAGGATCCTTTGGATAACGTGGAGATTTTTTTCTTAGCCTTTTACTTCTGTTTTACCCTATTTTAAACTAATGTACTACTTTAGAATTTTAACCAAGGCCAATTTTAAACAGTGGGCACTTGGCAAGTTCACTTTAAAGAAGAGGAGCAAATGCTTAATTCCTATCAGGGCTCTCTCTGATTAAGAGTTCTGCCTCAAATGGCTGAGAGTCAGAATATTTTAGGCATCATAATTTCTTAGCATGAAATGTTCAATAGAGGAATGATAAACCACTTCCCTTAGTAATAAACAACAGCAGTGATCTACAGAATATTAAGCAACATTTGCCAGGCCTAAATAACTTATATTAAAAATCTCAGCCTTAAAGGTAAAACTTTATCAATTATACTTTTATC
>JAOXJM010000063.1:37393456-37405734 GCA_026413425.1 Tringa solitaria
TCCTTCCTTTCTGTGTTAAAAGGTTCCTGAAGTTTCTCCTTAGAACCAAGCACAGAAGTGGAACTCCAAGTAAATACCTTCCTCGGTTCCACCTGTAGCTCTATTGACCATTTGTGACTTTTTTGTGATTTTCTAGAATGTGGGAAATGTGTTTACTGTTTGCTGGCATACAGAGTTCTGCAAAGTACAATAATGAGACATCATCAGACTTTTTAAACTTCCTAAGTTCAAATAAAAAAAACCCAGCGCAATAAATGGATCACAATGAAGCACACATTTCACAATCTTCATGCAAATTCACATTTCAAAATGTAAATAAATGGGATCAAGGAGGTATATCAATAAAACATTTCCCACATCTTCAGTAAGGAAGTAAGTAAAATTTAACACTTCAAATACCAAGGAATTTTTCCTCATTACTCTGATTCTTATAAAATAGCAGTAAAAATTATTTTTAGTCACAAAAAATGACCTACTGTGAAATATTAATGAAGAATTTAATACTGTGGCCCATTAAAGTACATGGCAAAATTCCCACTAACTTCATCTGAGGTTGGAATTTTATCCTTTGTTAGCAAAGTTCTAGAATAAGGTTGTTGTGTCAAATAGAAACTATTGATTTTGGTGTCAATTTTATCATGTCATATTTTTCAAATTAAGACAAAATTCTAGCTCTGGGTAAGGAAAATGGAAAGCAGATGGAGGTAACTGTTGTAAGAATAGTGAGTTTTAACTCACACACTGCCTGTAGCATAGTATCAAGTATCATAGATCTAGATTTTACTGTAAATACAGAATGAATCTTTAATTTTCACAGGTTTCTATACCGTGGCCTGTACAGCCTGAACAGTCACTTCATACACAGCTGCCTAGGAAGATTCTCCTAATACAGTACCAAAAGGGCTCTTCTGATATTTGAAATTTGTAAGCTAATAAATACCAATCCAAGTTTTGCAGATGCAGAATCTTGCAGTGAAAAAATGGTTGATTTAAAAGCTGAACCATGGTATCTTCTGTTCTGTGGAGTTTGTTCTCAAACAATTACTTTTAAGACTTTGAATCCTGGACCGTTGAATCTGTACTGTGCTACTTTCTTACGTGTGTTACCGCAGATGTAACCTGTATTACCATTCCAGGCTTAACACCAGTATCAGTACTTCTGAAATTTAAAAGCAAATGTATTTTCTTTCTTTCTTTCTAGTTACATTGCTAAGGTTCACGCTGTAAGAAATGATACCATTAAAAGCAAGGCCAGGCTCTAAGCCCTGCATGACTAAGTTAAATCGAGAAGTGTACTGCTGTCACCACCTATTGGTTATTTGTTTAGGTGTAAAACCCAACTCATTTAGAGAACAGAACTGAAGCTAATTAGAAAAACTAGCAAACACAACAGAAGAATTAATAAGAAACATTAAGTTAAATATTTCAAATTCAAGTCATTAATTGGGAGTGATTTAAAAGTCCATTTAAGCGTATGCACAGGAATGAGAAACAAACGTGACCAGCTCTTTGTGCTTATCAGTAGGATGATTACTTCACGGTAGCTGAAACATCTGACAGAGAAATGGATCCTTAATCTGGCAACATAAATAAACTAATTTCTGACAATCCATTTCAAGGACTTAATCTAAATTGCCAAGGTAATTAGCCTTGTTTACTGAGGTTTGCCCTATTAACTTTATCTGGCATTCTAAGGCGGCAAAAGATTTGCGCTATCAGGAACTACATAAACACAGTAAATACATTTACCACTGTGATGCTGAAGCCATAATAAAGAAAAAAACTAGATGTGTGTCAAGATGAAAACACTGACAGGGGAGACCTAGAAGTCTGTGGTCCAGTTTGAGCAAGCGGCACTTTGTCCAGGTCACCAGGACACTGGGACAAGGGGGCAGGATGTGCCCGTGGGAGGCGGCTGGACCCGGGATGCTGTTACCCCTCTGCGCCCGCAGAGCGGCACATCCTCCTCAGCCGGTTCCGCGGGAGCGCAGGCGACTCTCTCTGTCCCGCCACAGCAAATACTGCCCTTGGCACCAGATTCCGTAGGGCGCTTTCCAAGCTTAAAAGGGCTTTCTGGGACTGTTGCTGACCCCATTCAATTCAATTCTTTGTGGCGTGGCTTCCTTCCAGGAGTTTCAACATGCCATTCATTCAGGGCCATGCACTCTTAAGTCAATGGTAGGTTTGCCTGCCTAAGAAGTATGAGTTCTGTCTCTATTACCAATTACCCTTTGGAAGTCAGCCGGTGTGCAATTTATTTTAAAACTAGTTACTTTCAAATAGTCCACTTGCACAGTATGCACACAAGAGTAGGGATATCTTGTGCAAACTCTAAAATTGGGTTCCAAATGAGTTTGTTTGTTTGTTTTAATAGAAAATCTAGAGTGATATTGATAGGAAATGGTACTGTTCTCATCCGATCATTATTTATGAATTTACTACAAAAAAATAGGAATAAATACTTTTAGATTCTATTTTTACTGAGCAGATACAGACAAGAATGAAAAGTCTCGGCTTGTCAATGACCAATGTATAAGAGAACCTCGTATTTTCTAGTTATTGCAGAATGCTTTGGTTTAGCATTTTTTCACCAAAGGACACCTGAGTGACCAGGAAAGCAGCATGGGTGAGGAAAGGGCGATTTCAGCAAAGCCCAGCCCATGTGCTGTCCCTCCCAGCCCAGCTCACAGGGCTCCTTTCACTTCATCCTGAAATCACTTGCTGGATCGGGGTCTGACTGCACACGAGACATAACGGATAACAAAGGGCAGGAAACTCTGTCCCAGTCCCTTGTTCGTGAACACCCGAGGAATGGAAATCATTCCGAATAAAGAGCCAGACCAGGATGAGCTTATTGAACTGAAAGAACAGGCATCAGTTGTGGTAAGAGCCGATTCTTTTTGTGAAGAGGTTGTCAGTCTTTGGCCCGAATAGTCCAGACGCTCTTTCTTAACACAGGGTGAGACCCAGCACCTCCCATTCCCACTGGGAACAGCTCCTGGAACCACCAGCACCCCAGGAGCCGGACCCCAGTGAGAGCAGGGGGTTGTGATCTCACCCAAACAAACGCAGATCATCCCGAGCAGCAAACAGGGCTGGGTTTGTCATGGGGGAGTATTCATTCCGAGTCATTCACTCTGCTCCCCACTTGAAACAAACCTTCCCTTTGTGTATTTGTAATGCTCCCTAATTACTTATGACTGACCGATTATTTGAGTGTTAATACTATCTATAGTCAGCCTCCTTGAATTTTGTGTCACACAAGGATTCTCATCTTATGTACTGTACTTCTCCATTCCTCTTAAATGACGCCAAGTAAATTAACATCAAGGTTTCTGCCTGCTGGTTTGCTCAAACAGACATGTCTTTTTAGGTATCGTTTAAACCAGTTCTGACATTTTAATGGGATATAATTATTATAATGAGAAATCCATTATAGAGACGAGATTGAGGTCATATTAAGAAAACATTTCCCCCCTTTGTTATTGTACGCAATGAAGGCCGCCGATCTTTTAAAACAGAGTAAGATTTTTAAAAAAACAAAATAAATATAAAATGTATATGCAAGTAAAACAAAGTAAATCTAGTTCAGAAGCATTTCTGTTTATATAGATCCAAGGCAAAACATTCTATATGTATATTTGCAGTGTCTTTGAGAAACTCCTGCTGCTGTTCTGCAGGTACGCAGTCCTTGGAGGAAAAATGGAGGAGCTCTGAATTCCCCCTTTAGTCTGTCCTGTGTCCTGTTTTGTCCATCTGTCAAACCACATAACATTTCTTACATAATCCAGGCCTATAGAAAGCTTTTTTTATTTCCAGGTGACATATTTCTACATTCAAACACTCCAACATAATTTAGTTATTTTTTCCCTATATGTGGATTGTTTATTTACTTTACAAACTCGTACAGCAAATGTAAGTGTACAGTGAACCATTAGTATTCTGTGGGGAAGATTTGTGTTTTGTGTTGGAGGCAGTTCACATTAAACTCAAGGTCTTAATACTCCTTTGAGGCTTCTGAAGCCCCATGGCAACTCTTGAAAAGACTTTTATTTCTTCAGCATATGTAAATTGGATAGGGTGAAGTCAATGTGATTTAAAGCTAACATCTCTTCAAGAACTCAGATGAGACAAAGGTTTTATTAAATGAAATAGTAGAGGAAATTGAAGTTCCACATTTCAATGTAATGTGATCATGAAGATGGAAAATAATATTTAGTGAAATTAAAAGTGCAGGCTTGAAATTTACATCACTCTTAATCTACATCTGTTCTTTTCATTTAATTTATCTGACATGCCCCACTTCTTCCAGAGGAATTACAGAACAAGATCTATTGGATATAGGGATATTAGCAAGACTGCATTGGGGTCAAACATTGATTTATGCAACAACCTTTTTACTATATTAATTAGGCAGAGATAATAGCAAATTAAAAAGAAGAGTTAAAGTTTGTACCACACACAGATACTTGCCTATGCTGCTATTTAAATACAACATTTATATTCATGTGCCCTATACTGTTACTTTAGATTACTCAGAAGGGAAAAAATATATTTTTCAGAAATTTTTAGTCTGAAAAATAGACCTGGCTTCAAATTATTTGTTTGAAAAGTAAGTCCGTTTAACATTTACTGAGAGGTCTAATCTAAATGGTGCTACGTTAGGGCTTAACAAGGTATTACTGTTTGTCGAGAGTTGATCTGTGACCTGTACCAGGTTATTTGGGTCATAAAATTCCTTCATCCTCTGCTTTTTATCAGACATTCATAATTAATTGTCCAGAGCTCAAAATAGTGCATTACTTGATAAAGTATTTTAAGTATTTTTGCAGAATTTGAAAAAAAAAACCACCACAAGACAACAGGGAACAAAATAATGCAAAACTTGCTTACAGCTATTTAAGCTTTAAAATAATTAATAGTTGTCCTGGCAGAAGGGAACATGGACAATACAACCACCACAAGTGTCAGAAAATGAACTTCCATTCTGGTGGGCCTTTACACCCTAAGAGGTACCAGCAGGATCAAGGAGGGTCAGGAACTCCAGCCATTTTTGCATCTACATTCCAGGAGCAGACAGGGAACACTTTCATTAAATATGACAAAACTGTGTAGAGAAGCTCCTTCTTGCTCATTACACAGACGGTCACACATCCAAGAAGGTACCAAACTACGTATCTCAGCATAAAATTCAGCAATACGAAACTGCAATTCTAGAGTAACTGCTTTGAAGGCATCCATTAAAAAAAATACAGCCTACAATATTTAATTTATAAGACAGCATTTACATTTATTGTTAGTTGAGTCTGCATTTAAGTAATCTGAAGTGGAACTGGGTGCAGAACATTAACATGAAACCCAGGACCCGCTGAAAATCTTTCCTACTGAGGGGCACTCTGCTTCACACATAAAGTGCCTTTTGTGAGGCACATGAACTACTGTTGTTGTAGCATATAAATGGTATATAAATGGTATATAAATCATGGAAAATGGGATTTGCAGTAACTTAAAACTATCTTATCTTTTTAGGGATCGTACCAGGCCACCTGGATTACTCGGATCATCCCATCACCTGCTGGAGAGAATGCAAATGGCAGGGCTTGCTTTCTGTTGAGAATATTTCGGTGTGTGATACTAATTTCCACTTTCTGTTTACCCCATTATCTGTTTAATTCAGCTAATACTGAGCACAACACATACTATTTGTACTGATTTATCTCTTTAACAACAGTTACAGGGAAATCTCAGTAGCAATTTATTGTATAAGTTAAATTTATCTTTCCAAAACAGCATCAACTTTTCCCATCTTTGGGGACTGAAGAAAATAAGTTTAGTTTGTTTTTTTCAATTTTTTTTAATTCTACTCTTTCTTTTTATTCCCTACATAGATTTGAATTAGATGGAACAAAACACAACAGCTGCATCCACCTTTACTGCAAACGATGTTGAACAACACATAAATGTTACTCTTCAAGAATAACCTTTCTACATTGCCTGTGTATTTTGTATTTGGAAACTTGAAGCTGTATTTTTAGATGTGGAAAGGCAAATGTGTTTGCTTTGCTGTAAAGAGTGAATAGCTGAGGCCCAACCACACACCTGGTTATCTGCTACTCATATAAATGACCACATTTGATCAAATTTGTCCCACCTAATTTTAGATTACTGAAGTCTCACAGTAGTCCCTTTGACAGCCTCTCTTCACAGCAAATGGAGTAACAGCCTCCTGGAAAAGCTCTTTCTGCCCACATAAGCTGTGAATGTTCCCTGGAGGTGCCAGTACTTCTTTGGTGCCTACAAAAATGTCACAAGTTGAGTAAGCTTTTATCTTGGGATTCTCCACAAAGAGGTTTTAGTAGATGGAATGAGCCTTGACTGCTCAGGGAGGCTTTGACTTACAACAGGAGCGGAGTAAACCCAAGTATTCTGTTAAAGAATTCACAGAAATGTAAAAAAGTTAGTTCTGTCTCTTAATATTACTGCTTCCTCTAGACAAATAACAATTCCAAATTACTGGCACCAATTTACATTTCCAATTAATGTTTTTCCCTCATTCTTGAATGACACAGGAGGCTGTAATGCTTGAAACTGCAGGAGAAACCACATCCATCAGCCAGGGATCTAATGCAAGAAGTGCTGGATTTGGCTCAGCTCTTCACAATCCGTCCTGAAAATGAAAGTAATCAAGCCCAGTGACACTGCTGCTTATGAGGTACTATGAAAACATATAGAGAAGTTTTGTAAATCAGTCATGGTCTAAATGATGGTCCCGAGTCTGTACACAGATAAGGAGAAAAGGAAAAAATCCAGCACACTGATGACAGTCGTTCTTAAAAGTGTAACAAACTCCTCTACAAAGCTATATGAGTATATGTTACATGGATATATGTTACACGAATAGTGCCAGTTCTTTTTCTCAGGTTACGATGATTGGTTTCATCTTTTTTACAACTTTCATATCAGTCCCTATTTAAAATGGAAGCAGATCTATTTTAATTAAGCAGTCTTTAATTTATGGGGCGTGAAGCCTGTCCTATACCATATATTCGACTTTTTTCTTTCATTTATTTTTGAATATTAAACAATGGTGCGATCACTTAATCATTGTATACAGCTGACAATTTTTACAATTTTTACAATATGACAATTTTCAGAGTTTCTATTCATATCGAACTCCCCTTACTCCATCCAGCTGCAGTTGATTTTGTGGTTTTAGTAAATCATTTCACTGTATGCTGGCTGCAAGCACTTTGCCTGATATCTAGACTCTTTCCTCTTAAAATTTAATGCATGATGGATGAAGACAAGTATCTGTACAGTATGAAGAGTACATACAGCACAAAGAAATAACACCACATATATTTCAAGACAGTTAAAGAGATTATTTCCTTATCATGACAGCAGAACGGCTCTACGTGTTGTACATTCATTATCATTCAAGAAGTTTGGAATGTCATTTTTCCCCTCTCCAAAGCATACATATTTTACCCCAATTTCTGGTTCCCATGACACAGAATACTTCATTTCAGCACAGTGAAAAAAACCCAGTACTGTGCTTGTGAGATGGTGTGATTTCCTGTGAGCTGCCATATGCTGAGTGCTACATGTGTATGGCTGAAGTCAGTCACCTACAGAGATGAGGGGTGCTCTGTATAAATCAAACATTATTCTTCAAAGTGCACTATCCATAGATAATGAATTTTTTACCATTGTTTGTATCGATCAGTTGGCCCTTTCATTGTCTGATTCCCACATCTTTCTCAGATCCACAACTCTTAAATATTTGATATAACAAATAAAGTTGTCCCGTTTGGTTGCTTCAGCCGTGTAGGAACAGAACTCAGTTCTGCTGTGGAGATCAAAGGGAACACAAGTGCGGATACTTCAGGAATACTTCAGAAAGCCATGCCATGAAGTCTCAAAGAACCAATACCATCTTTTCAGTTATACTTCTGCTATTGCACTTCCTTCCAGTCACCCGTGTCTGTGAACAACACATTGATATCCCACATCTAACGTTTAGGCAGGAATGAGGAGAATGTGAAAGATTACCGTGAAATCCTCACCGTAAAGTCAATAGTGTAAGCCTTGAACGAGGCCACAGTTGAAGAAGTTGGAGGTAGATTTATGCCTTCATACAGCTGAAATAATAGTTTTCTGAGGTTGAGAGAAATTATGGAACTTCATTAAAGCTGCCATCATGGACAAATTTTGCAACGAAGACTGCGCGCTTGATGAATGATGCCGTGTGCCTAAGTGCACTGTCTGATTTAGAGTTCAAACCTTTTGTAGTACATTCCATGAAGATAAAATATTTAGTGCCACTATATTTTGGGCTCTATATTTTTGACAATATGTTTCATGCCTCATTTGCCACCAAAGTAATGAGATTTTAGTCAATGTTCGAAGACTGACTTCACATTTTTCATGGCAAAAACCCAAATGGGTTATTTTTCTACACTAGTGTACTGCTGGTTCAATGAAGCCCTGAAGTATATGTAGACCTTGAGGCAGCCAAAGTGTAAAACATCGACTTCCCAACACAGAGAAGACAAGAAGCAAAAACACTGATTAATGATTGTAGCTGCCCATTGGTTCCTAGAATACAGTCTCCCACTTCCATTTTTTTTCCAAATAGGAAGGTGCACTGATCCAACACTCATCTTTTCAGTAAGTAAATAACTTCTCACATCTACAGCTAGAGAAATACAGAACACAGACCTCACTCATCAAGTCTTAAATAAGATTTTTCCCAACTCTTTTTGCTTTCACTAAAACAGCTGAGATTACAATGGGATTTTGAAAATCTGTATTGTGAAACCAACAAAGCATTACATGAAACACTGGTGAACATTTCCCTCCTTTTTTCAAATTCTTGTTTTACTGAGTGTTAAAATCAATTCAGCATGTACCCACATCTTCTGTCAAAAGAACAGTCTTTTTATTTTCAAAAATAGAAGATAGAGGGAATTTTCTGACGCTTTTACACATGCAAACCCTAGCACAGTCTTTTACCGTGTAAACAAATAGTCTGAGCATGAAATTCTAAATATTAGGATAATAAAAAAGCAAAAAACCAGGGGAAAAAAATGTACTTGGAAACTGTGGAATGGCCTTGAACACATCAAGCTTGGCTTGCAGTAGTTAACAAGGAGTTTGCCCACACTATAATCAGCAGCACCAACAGTTTAAATTGCTGGTTTGAAATCAAGTATTGAGTGAAATCCTATCTGGAGCACGAACATTGAAGAACAGGGTAAAAATCCCCGGCTGGACACCATGTGCTGTAGCCAGGCTGGCCATTACTGAGCAATCTAAGGTAAAGCTGCACATTAGCCCCTCTGTGCTGGGCAGAGCCAGAAAGAACTACAGATGCAAGAGATTTATAAGATGTTTTTAAAATGCGGAAAAAAATTGATAAAATAACAATTGATTGCATGCATTCCCTCTTGTATGTTATGGACTATAAAATGATATAGGAAAAGAGTAAAAGCCTGGTTTTCAAAAGGAAGGTGTGACCACCGGGGAAGGCTGTCTCTGAGACTTTAAGAAATGGCTGCCAATTCCCCATCATTATTAAGAAAGGCTAAATACTGCACATTGAAATAGATTAACGGCCATCAACTGTAAAGAAGACTGTATTTAAATTTAAAGAAAGTTTTAGTGACCCTTCTGCTTCCCCAAACCACATTTCAATAGCTAAACCTCAGGCATAGACATTTGATAATATTCCACACCATTACTACAATAGAGCTTTTTTAAGTACCCAACACACACTATCTAAAAGTGATAGTTAATTGGAGAAACACGAGCAACACCTGGGCCTGCGTCAGGGTGGGAAGCAACTGACTGTGCTCCTCATCTGCAAGGGCTTTGGAGAGGGGACACCTTCCCGAGTCTGCCCTTTGCAATGCCATTTCACTCCTCTTCAGAACTGGGTGTGATAAACCCTATTAGAAGGCATCTGCAGGGGGTAAAATCCTGACTGAATCTGAGGACACAACAGGATGACATTGACTTTGGAAGAGAAGATCTTACTACAGAACATCTCCCTTTTTAGCTGTGCGGGAAAAAGAAGGTACCGCTTCCTCATGACTGTGCAGAACATCAGGGCACTTGTGTGAACTCCAGGACAGATCAAGAGGGAAAACTAGAATGAGCCACCAAATTAGCACCTGAGCCGTAGCTGATGTTGCAGAAGTGTATTTGTAGCATGGCCTGTTCCACGTTCTCTCTCCTTCCAATCATATCCCCCTTTCCCCCAGCAGCAGCAGCGCGCTCTGGGCTGTCTATAGGAACGGGATCTCCGAATGGCTGAGGATAACACGGAATAAGCCTATGGAGCTGTCTGGCCTTTCCCAGCCATTTTTGGCATCATTCACGCCCATCTGTTCCCTTTCGTGCTGCAGTCCAGAGGGAAGCAGATGGGACCTACTCTGCAGTCGTCTTCTGAAACTCATATTCATTATAACCTAATTTTTAAAATGACAGTCTTGCTGTCAGCAATGCTGCTCGACCAATTTTTTTCTCCTCTGCAGAAGCAAAAATAACCTTTACAATAATAGGCTTTGCCCATAAAGGTCATAATGTTAAAGAGATACTAACAAGTGAACCATCTCCTCGTCTCTGGAAGCAATCTTGTTCCCATTCCAAGCCTTGGACTGGATCTGGGCATGACTCCCCACCATGTGGTGTGGCTGATGCTCCTCCGAGAGTTTCCAGCGAAGGCAGGGGAGGGAATGTTTTCTCTGCTGTGTCAGAAACCGCTGCTGCTTGTTTCGCTGGTTGCCAGACTGCTAACTCTTTCTTCACCAAGTTCTGCTCTGAAAGAAGTGCTTTACTATTTAATGATGAATTATTTTTAATAAGTCTTCAATAAGTTTTGCTTTGCCATCATCCTTTAAAGACTACACAGAAAAACCACTTGATGGAGAAACAGTTATGTTTTCTGCTGCCATTTGTCTTGTGTTTTTGAGTATAGGCCTATTAAGTGAATTCCATTCCATTTAATGTTAACTTTCAGCATGGACTCTGCGTATAATTCCCCCGCTCTGCTTTGTACCTGAACCGAGCTGATGTTTTCATCAGCAGTTTTATACTCTATTTTTCAGATGTTTTTTTTCTTTTTGGGGGGACAGAGAGAAAAAATCAGCCTCCTTCAGCCTAACAACAGCCATCTTTTTCCTCCTGTGGAAGGAGGAAATAATTAATTTAATATTAAATCTTTCACAAACAGAATAACAAAATACACACATCTGATGACTGCCAATATTTATTGGTCATTTTGTCACTTCTAGTATTTTCTTCTTATAATTGTGGGAATGTGCCAATTCAGGCATAAGCACCTGCCCATTAAAATGGCTGTGATGGTTCTGTGCCAGATCGGTTCAGGGTCTCTCCTCCTCCTGTGGTACACATGTCTCAAGGAGCAAACACTACTTCTCATTAATCACTCCTACCCAGGTCAACATTAAATAAGTGAAAGTAAACGGCGATCAATACGAGCCAGGCAAGGGTTTTCCCTTCTCCCGTTACCTCGAGGGTGGAGCAGGCAACGTATGCTTGGGAATGAATATGTTCATCCCCGTGTCTGACAGCAGAACTGCAGAATATAAGAAACGTGCACAAACAGGTAACAACGAGAAACATTTAGAAAGCCAAGGCAGCAAAGAGAAGGGCTGCTCGTTAGCAAAGCTTCTGGGGCTTCCCAGTGCAAGGCCTCGGTCTGACCCACAGCGACGAAGCATTTCTTACACCACTGCCTCGTAAGCACCAGTCCTGCTGATTAATTCCTTTGTGCTGTCCTCACGTATTTTCCCCAAATTTTAAGAGGGCAGAAAAAGCGAAACATTTAAGTGCAGACTGACACAGTCACAAGATCCTGCCCTTTCTGTCTTTGCGATAGAATTCATGAGACGTTTACAAATATTAGGTCTTTCTCTCTGCATTTTTTTCCTAGGAGTTTGACCTCAGGTTCAGAACATGTCTTTCTTCCTTCTGGTAACCTTGAAGAATATCTAGGAGTATGCGAATCTTAAACATTTCTCATTCCCTCAAGTAAACTGGAAAATGTTCCAGACTCTTGCATATACATGAGCTACTGCCGTCTCGTGCTGATGAATCAGCCGCACCACGGACCCGCTCTCGCCAAATGGCAGGAGTGGTTATCACTTCCTTTTCGCACTGCTTAACTAAATTATTACAGGTTCCATTGAATTTTAAAATACAAAGATATATTGGTTCCCTTAACTTTACTTTCTAATTTCATTGTTCCCCCC
>JAOXJM010000063.1:37407385-37419621 GCA_026413425.1 Tringa solitaria
AACAAGAAGCTTTAGAGTCAATCTTTAAACCCAAGCAAACCCTAAAAACTCAGCTGCGAGCTTTTTCTCTTGATTTTACAGTGGCTCAGATGTGACTCCGGAAGGTGGATCTGCGGCTGCGGAGTCTGAGCTTTTTCAGACACACAACTTCAGTGGGGTCTCAAGTGAGACGCTGCCCCACATCTGTCCAGGTCCCAGCTGAGCGCTTGTTCCATTTTTGAGAGTCCAGGCTGCATTTTTCCTTCTCAAAGAGCTCTGTATGTGGGACAAGTACAGAATATGTAATAGATATGCTCCACAGATCCACTCTGGATTAGAAGGAAGACTTTATCTTTTATCTTAATGTTTCTAATTCTCTGTAGAATAACAGAATGTGGTTTCACTTTTGCGTCTACAAATCTCTCTCTCAGACCACAGCTGAGTTAGGAAATAAATCCAACTACTACAATTCCCCTTGTCCAGGTTTTCTGCAATACCACCCGATGTAAATTGCCTTCTAAAATTTGTTTTGGTCATCTTTTGAGTGCATTACATTCCGGTACTGAGGGAAGCCTTTAGGTTTACTCAACAACAGCCAGTGTTTTGAAACTCAGTGACAAGAAATATAATTGATTTCATGCATTGAAAAATACAATCACTACATTTTAAAGACTCTGGCTGCATTCTCTCTGGGATTTTTAATTTCTCTAACTGTAATACAGAGGTTAGCAAAATACCTTTAAATTAAAGGTACTTTAAAAGAAAAAAAAAGCTCCATCAATTCAGGCAAAACATTATTATTTTATAAGAGTATAATTTCTTGCTGAGTCTTTCTTTTTTCCCCTTTCTTTCTCCTTTATTGTGGTCTCTCTTTCCAATAGCTTATTTTGCTATTCTTTTATGCATTGTTCTGTTTTCTTCCCTTTGCAGCCATCAAAGGCGTTGTGACACAGCGCGACATTGCAAAATAAATGTAACTTGTATGATGGAGGAAAAAGGTTTTCCATGTTTAAAAGGCAGCAACTGATGGAAGACCGTTGGAAAGCAGAGAAATTCTGCTGTGTCCAGTTGGTGGTTTTGAACTGCTCAAAATTTTGTTCCTTTGCCATTAAGTTACATTAATGTATAAGTCACTTTGGATTTTGGCCTGTCATTTTTATCCATGAGCTTCATTTAAAGGTTCGAATACATCAGATGGTGAACCTGCCCTCTTCCCATTTCAAAGCTTTTTATGTTGTAATTCATGCTGCTTTGCTGGCACAGGCCAGAATTTTATGCCTGCTGTTACTACGAGTCTGTGCTGTCAGTCATTATTAGCAGACTTCCCTGATACAGATTTTTTTCCCCAATATTAGCATCGGTCTACTCATCAGATCAAACATCTCTGGCCACAGTATTTGCTGAGAATTCCAGTTATCCACAGAGAATTCCATTGCTTCATGGAGAAGAGCAGCAAGGACTCGGGTCTGCTACTGCTATGTCTCTGCACAGTAACGTTAAAGAAAACAGCTTCTCAGTCAGATCTTCCTAAGGTCCATGTCCTAATTTGGAACATTTCTAGAGCACCACCACACTTTTTTTTTTTCCCTCTGTCACTTCTTTAACATATTTTGAAGTCAGAGATAATCAGTGCCTAAAAATCTCTCTCTCCTATTTGATTTTTCTGTTACCATATTTCATACTTTTTGCAGCAGCAATTTGCAATGATATCTGACGACTCAACTTTTTCCACGTTACAATTACATTTTTGCACTATAAAGGGTATGACTTATTTAGAAAATCTGCTCCCACTGTCTTCAATTTGTTTGCATATCTTCATTACTGTCCTTGAATGTTTACACCACTGTGGAGCTATTAATGAACTGATACAGTACCAATATAGAAAACCCCCTCACTGACAGTTAAACTGAACAGGTAAAAGTGAGGTTTTACGTTTTCCTTTTAAATAATTCTTTGGTCATTCTTTTGGCCCACCCTGTCTATAGAAGTTCTTACCATACACTCAGACTCTCGGGGAACCGGATTTCTTCATAAGTGGGATATGTATGTGTATAACAAATATAACAAACCCCAACCTGCCACCTCACTCACCTCTGGCACTTACTACACGCCGTAAGTAAAGCTAACAGCTGTCATCAACAAATTGATTCAAGTTCACTGGAATCAACAGAAATCTTGGATCTGACCCAAAATGTGGATTTTACATGAGGAAGATTTCTATCCATACACACGTGGGTGCAAGGGGGTAGGATTATACTTGCGCAGAAAAAATGCCTATGGTGAGACTTAAATTTCTTTCTTTGTGAGCGTGCTCTTCCAAAGTCTCAGTGTTTTCAGCAGAGTACTTGTCTGTACAGTTTTAAAAACAAAAGGACAAAGAAATTCCACGATGTGGACAGAAACAAACTGCTTCGTCTCACCCAAAATACACACATGCAAGAGATGGGTATATTTCAGGCGTAGTTCTCATCTAGACATAATCCAGTAACTAAGTTTCAAATTTCTTTCCCACATAATTTTTATTTCATTAGCTAAAAAGTTGTATATAGTTTTAATGGAAAACAAGCACCTTATTCTGTGAAGGCTCCATCATATTTGTGAATAAGAATAGAGTGAAGGTAAGCAGTAAAATGTCACATTTCTTTTTTCGGTCAAGATTTCTCATTGCTCAATTGTACCAAAACATTCAACCAGTAATCTAGTGAACTTGTAGGGTGTTCTAGTTTTTTAATGATCAATAACAGACACCAAAAAGGACACAGCTATGTGTTCTGTGAGAAATTATAACTCTCTTGACTTTGTGCCTTTAAAACGGGGTTTAACAACGTCTTCAGGATTCGGTTTGTGTAAGTTCATTTTATGCTTTCATCCAAGGTTCATTTTATTTAATCGTTCGTTTATTTCCCTTGTCATTTTTACTGTATTTTTCAAACCAGCTGTCTCATTAAGATAGCTTTTGGCCACCAACTCACTGAAACCCCTGCTGAGAACTCAATGTTTCTCAAATAGTATATAATTTTATACACTGTAACTGTAAGATTAGCATAATTTCATCTTCCCCACATTGGCAAAGTCTGCTCCAAATAATGTAGCTCCATGTTTTCTACGCTCTTAACAAATTGGAAGGATCTTCCACCTTACAACCCAGAAATAACTCCCAGATTCACAATCCCATGTCTTGTGAGTGTTGAGCTCTGCTCCATCTCATACAAGTAATAAACTTTTCCTAATTGATATTTGGATGAACGACTGACTCTTCCCTGGCCGACCTGAAGGGATGTCACCATGACCCTCTCCTAGCGCTGACTTCATTGGAGAGATGCCATCACAGTAGGTGCAAAATTAGGTCTCCCTTCTTAGACTGCCAAGAAAAGGTATTTTTGCTTAGTGATGCTTTTTTTGCTGGCATGAAGGTATAAAAAGGAATCACTCCTAATTAAGATGGTCTTCCCTTAACTGCCAATATTAAATTCTAAGTTATTTTGTTTTGGAATGAAAAATAACAGGTTTGGGGGGTTTTTTTATATATTTAGAATATGCTCCTGGGAGTATCTGGTGGCTATAAGCTGAAATTAAGAACCTTCTCCCAAGTTTCCTGACTTTTCACAAACCCACGAACAATACTGAACCAACCAGACAGCTGACAGATCTTCCCGACAAGCGCAATTCCAGCACTTGGCTACTCTGCCTGTCAGAAATCAACTGGCATGCTCAAAAACCAGCATTTTGAGAGGAAAAAACTGTTCTTCTGGAAAATCTCCAAGCAGAACTACTTAGAACTGTTTTAAGAGCAGCACACGATTTCCCTGTACAGCTGTCAGAAGAACAGTTTTCAGTATAATGGTTCAATAAGCAATTGTCTTTTTCCAAGAGCCCATCTGACAAAAAAAGTGGTTTGTGTGAGAACTGGTACTGCACACATTTGATAGACATTTTTTAACTGCTGATCAAATGTGAGCATAAACTGGCATATTAAATTTAAATTCCCGATTCATAAAAATGAGCTCAGGTTACTCAGTTCCTCTCTGAAAACCATCATTCTGCCTGAAGCTGAGGATGTTTGGTTTGGTTGGTTGAATATTCAAGATCATATCCATAACAAGGATAAACTGACTAAAACGTGCAGGGTACTAAGACAATTTATTTAAAAAATACATTTCCTGTTGTAGAATTCCAGCTGAATACACTAAACTTCAGGGAAAATTGGGAAAGCTCTGGAGAAAAGGAACCTCTGCGCACTCTCCCGACATGCCAAGTTCCGTTGCAGCATTACCACGGGTAAGTTCTCACAGTTAGGAGCAGTTTTAGTTTTACAAGCATGAAACAATTCTATGCAAATACCTCACCCAAGATAGCAATTTACAGGCAAGACACAGTTTATCATCACATCAAGTAACTCTCTGACTGAATTGCAACTAATGGGAGTCACAATCCAGTATTTATTTATGCCTTTTACTGTCAAAGTCTTAACTGACTTATTCAAAAGATTAAAACGCCCGTTCTCTTCACAATTTCCATGGTACTTACTTTCAGTTCCATAACTCTTAATATAATTTCCAAAACATGTAAAACATGAAGATACAAACAGAAATTCAGATCAAAATAAATTACATTTGGGAAATGAAGTATTACTGCAACACCACAGAACTTTTATCATTTCTACACTTATTAAAACTAACAGACGTCAGGGATTTAGTTTTACAATTTTTTGTGAGAAATTGGACTTCCGTCATTTTAGCTGCTTAAGTGACTCTGAAACTCCAGAAAATGGGAAAAGCTGTCTAGTAGAGGTCACCGGGATCAAGTGCAGAAAGACCTGGTTCGGGTGTTGGTGCCCATCACTGGGCTGAGCTGGTGCTAATCAGAGCAAGTGGCTGTCAGGGCTACGAAAGCATCCCTGTACCATGCTCTACAGCACTTTGGATGCCACGAAGGTTTATGAATTCAGGTGGGTCAAGCGGCTCAGACCCATGAACTCTGTAGCCATCGTGCCCCCGTAGAGCCCAGGGTGGTGGTAAGCACATTGTGGGGCACTTCAGCTCCAGTGTTGGAACTGACAAGGAAATGAGGGAGTATGACAGGGCAGTTCTGTAACATGAAGGGCAAGTGGAAGAGCAGAGATAACGACGGGGAAAACAGAAATGAAACGGTTAGTGCTACTAGCCTGGAGATGGTATGGGAGCTGTTGTAAGATCACAGTGCTCCATCCTGTCAGTATGAATCATTTACTCCGATCCATATGTTATACCAAATAAAAATTGAGTTGAATTACAGAATACTCATTCCATTTTCAGGGTCTGAATAGTGTTCAAGATGCTCAAACTTTGCTTTTCTCGTTTATGAGATCACCAAATCCCTTTACTGGCATTATAGACTCATAGCTCACAGCTGTCTGCTATTTATTCTGTGTATAATCTCCCTATTTTCAGGAAGTTATAAAGTGTGTATGAAAGGTTCCCCAAGGGATGAAACTCAGTATAAAAAAAAAAAAACAACCTCAAGCCTTGAGTGATTTATTTCACAAAATGATTTTATAAAATAAGAAAACCACTGCTGCAAGTCTTGGTCTTGTTTAAACTGTAACAGAGCCAAAGCATGAATAGTTAATAGCAGTTCTCGAAACATTTGGGCTCCTGGAAATTGAACAAAAGTAAATACCCCCACACGTGTATGGTCATCCCAAAAGGATCCAAAAGCCCTTTAAGAAATCTATGGTCCGCAAGTCTCAGTCAGAAATATGTCCTTAATGCAAACACATGCTTACAGCCTTTTAGGAATCGTGACATAAATAAGATCATTGTTTCTAAAGGGACTCTGTTTAGTCTGCATTAATAAATGTGTAACTAATTACTTTTCTTTTTACAATTGCTCTTTACAACTCACAAAATGCAAGGCAGACCATAACTTGTTTGCCCTATATTTTCCTTGCTCCAGCAATTTCTTCACAGAAGGTAATGTAATAAGAAGATTCAGAATTATTACTCCACACACACGGCTATGAACGAGGGCCAGCCCCCCCACGTAACCAGCACACACACATGAGAGGACCTTCTTCACTCGCACACATCAGTGACAGAAGTGCCAGGAGCCTGACATCAGAGGAACCACAGGAGGACAATTTCCCCTCTGGGCAGGCCCATCCTTGGGAGCACACTGAAACCCCAGGGGGCAGGGCAAGAAGAACTGCAACTTTCTTCTGAACTTAACCAAACAACGGGGATTCTGGAAAGAACAGCAGGTAAGAACCATCCTGCTTCATCTGTAAATCAACTTTCCTCCTTTGTGCCTGAATCCAAATCAACAAACGAGCTTAACTGCTAAGTGTATTGAGAAGAAAATGAGAAGAGCAAGACATTTAGTCCTCAAAGGCAAGAGCTAAAAGTCTGTAAATTATAAACCTAGAGGGACAGATAGAATCTGATTCTACATGAATAGACCTAGTTTATTTCAGCAGCATCGCCTTCTTTAATGGGAATTCTCTTTGTGTAAATAAGATTGCTTGCATTAGGCTGACTTTTCAAAGGAGCCTAAACAACGCAGGGATACAAAACCTACTGGGTAAAATTCACATATAAATTAATGTTCCTTTCTACTGCAAGGACAGTCTGCAGTCTTTTAGTGTAAATAAGAATAAAATCCTTAAGCTTTCAGTGGGAGAAAGAGTAACTCAGTGAGGTTCCTTTGAAAATCCAACCCAGAATTCTCAAGAGGAGAACACAGCATAAATAATAACATGTTTCTTTATCAGAGCTCTTTCATCCATCAAATGCTTGGAATCCTACACCATGCGAACGTACTGAGTAAGGGTGTCTGCACCTCAGCATTAGAACAACACAGACAGTTTTCTATAGACAACCAGAGATCCCATTAACGGCAACTTTGTAACAGTAAGGTATGTGTCTATGTTTCACAGTAGGTAAATGGGCTCAATTCATACGGTTATTACGCATCTCCACTACACCCCTAAATACATACACACGTTGAGTTGCAGCTTCAGGCTGATACTTGCCTATACTCTGCAATTTTAAAGTTATTTTAATGTGTAGAATGATAAGAAACATAATACAGATTGATGTAAGAATATAGATTGATGTAAAAAACATTTTAGATAGTGAAATATAAAGACTTTTTAAAGTATTCCTAATTTTTTTAAAACCCAAATAGCTCTAAAAATCCATTAACTTCCTTTTTTTTTGGTACAGTGTAATTATAGCTATGACTCATACAAATCAACCTTTCAGATATCTTGTCATAAAATAAAGGTCAAGTCACAGAAAATCTTCAAAGAATTTCTTAAAGAATATAAATGGATAATGTAACTTTTATTAGTTTTAGCTATTAGAACACTTAGAACTTATTAGTAGAGTTAATTTCTGATGACTGTTTGTGAAACTACCACCTTAAACCAGCTATACCATGGGGCTAATGCTATACACCAAAAATCTTTACGACGCACACTAAAATGTTTATGGCACTGCTATAATTTCGTTGGTGGCTATCAATCAACAGAGTAAGGAAAGGTCTGTAGTTTTACACACCATCCTTTTATAATGCTGGCACCTACTTCTTTAGAATTACTCCCATCTTATTTAAAATGAAAGAGAATACAGAAAGAAGTGTTATACAATCCAACTTTAATAATCTTGTCATTAGCTAGCATCGAGAATAAATTACTATCTTAACCAAGAAATTATAGACAACCATATAAAACTGCACAGACTCTGGCACTAGAAATCTTTATCATATAATTATGTACAAATACCGTATTTAATTAGCCGCAATTTAGATGGTTGTTGCCACAGTTCAAATAAAAAAAGGCAAAGGGATGTTGCTAAGTCCATCTGCTACCACAGCTTTTAAAGTCTGCCAGGTTTTGCTTCATATTTATGTTCAAAAGGTAAAAGCCACACGGAACTACAACAACTCTTGATTGTCAGATTAACTGAGCAGAAGAGAAAATGAGTGGTACAGCCTAAGTGGAGCTCTTGGGTGAACCAGTAAATAAAACCAAATAATTTCGTCTAAAAATTAATCAATGCATAAGGTTTGACACAAAGGTCATTTTAGAGGCAATAAATATGTCAGTGCCACCTCTGTATTCCCATCAGATTACTTTGACAATAGAATTTTATTACCTTTATTTTAGGAAGTACAATTTAAATAAGAATGCCTGCAGCCAAGTTAACCCTTACTTACCTTCTCTAATTTTCTCATAGATTTTTAACACACATATAAACGTATATCAAAGTGTCATGCAAAATTTTGAGTCAGGTACTTGAAAACATAATTCAAGTAAATGGATTGCATTTTTGAAAGTGTTTCTTATCAAAAGGCATTTAGCAAAAGACAGGCACGGAGATGGCAAACTCAGATGCAGATTGATGGTGCAATCTGCCCCCCTTCGTTGCCAAAGGACGCACTTATTCGGTTCAGATGAAGATGATCTGAATTATACTATATCAAAGTTGGACTCAATGATCTTAAGGGTCTTTTCCAGGCTAAATGATTCTATGGGTCTATTATTCTAAGGTTTCAGCCCTGAAACAGCACAGTTAAATTTGGAGGGTTGAAAGGGATAAGGATGTGAACACTGATACCTGAATCAAGAATCATGTACATGTTTTTAAATGTTCTTGGGAAGATTTCCCACAGCTCACAGATATCATCATCCATAAAGTCCTGGGAGAGGGTAAGGAGCTCAAAGTCATAGAGGCCTTTTCAAGAGGAAGAGACAAAACCAATGTCTCGGGGGAACCCTGGCGGGAGGATGACATTGGTGCTTCCTACACAGAGAGACTGACGACAAATCAAAGTTTCATGTTTTGTACCCAGTGGATGCACAGCGCAGTGGGAATTTGCTCAGTTATGCAATATATCTGGCGTTATTAGAATAACTCCTACAATTGTTGATGTTAAAATAAGCATGTAAAAATGGTGCATGCAACACGCGCAGAGCCCGTGAGAATTCCCTGAAGAGCCCCCGTCCTGCCCTCCAGCAGGAGAATAACGACGACCAGTTTCCTGATGGAATCCCCCAGCACGGCCCGAGTCCTGGCCAGGGTGTCGAGCACTGAAGCCCAGACTGTACGGAATAATTCACCACTCTCAATTTCTTGCAGAATCCACACTCCTAGTAGGTGCAAAGACCACATTTCCTCAAAGTGGATTTAATCAAAGATCTACCTGATTTTACAAATCAACTGCAAATGTCATATCTACCTTTTTTATTTCATTTTACAAGTTAATTCGGAGACTGACAGTTTAAAGACTACATAAATTAAGCCTATACGTATTTGCTATTTCAGAATAATTAATAATGAGTTATGTAACCTGTGCTGTTGTAGCAAAATGAGAAATGAAAAATGAAAACATTATTAATGAGATGATTATTAATGCACAAGCACGTTTTAGTAAGACTAATACTGAAGGGCATGCCAATTCTTTTTATGGTGAAAAATAGTGCAAGCAACATTTATGAGAAGGGATCTAAGTTACAGTAATTTGCAGCACCACAACTTCTCCTTTTTTTCATAAATCTGCTCCGTGTAATTCAAGAGGGTTCACAGTGTCCTTTCAGAAACATCATTGCTTCTGGTTTAAATCATGCAGAGGCCACCAGTCAGAAGAAATACATGGCAGCAGAGAAGATTTCTTATCTCGTGGGAGTCAGACTCTGAAGCTGGAATTTTCAGTGCATGTTTCTCTCTGCAATTTCTTGTGCAGCAATTACATAAGCAGTGCTATTGTTGTTTCATTAACAATTTATTCTTGAATTCCCAGAATTAAAAAGATTCGTTTATCAAGATGCTGCACAGTCAGAAGGACTAAAGGTTCCTCGGTCAGCAGGAAGTTTAAAAGAGACTGTTCTACTCAGGGATAGGAACCATATACTTCTTTTCAGCACCTTAGTCTTTCAAAAGCAGGTCTCATTCTTTAGGAGAGCATAAGCATCAAGTTTTGTGATTTTCACCTTCAATGAAACAGCAGAATTCTTTGCCTACCACAGAATATAGACGAGTGAACCAGACTCTGCGACACCTCTCCAATACACTGACTAGTCTGGGAAACACGTAACCCAACAGCAGCTCCAGGAAACTACTGTGGACAAAAACCAGTGAAAGGCTCTTTACATCTAAATAGCCATGAGAATGAATGCTCTACTGAAATGGTTTTCCGAGAACAAAGTTCCTTAAGAAAAACCCCACTAACAACCAAACAAAACACCAAACAATATTTTATCAGTATAATCCGTGTATCCTATGCTCTTATACTCACAAGCAATTTTAAACAAAATTATAAAGAACAATACAAAGAATTTATAATCCTATTATCACTGATTCTAGACTGCTGTCATTTGTGGCTTCTCCGGAAATATCTCTCGCACAATGCAAGGCAGATATAGATCATCTTTTGCAAGTTATGATATCAAAGATGGTTCTGCAACTATACGGGAAATGAGTTCCAGTCCCTGTGAGAAGCTTCCACCTCTCCAATGATACTATTTTGGTAGAAAATTTGTGAATTTGTTTTTATCCCATTTCTTTAGTTGGATTTATAAATGGAAATAAACACCCAAACAGAAAGTTAAACAATTATGTCTAAGGATTTGGAATCTTTCCTCCTCTATGGTAAAGCGTCGTCTTTACTGGGGAAGGCCCATTGTGCCTCTGCAACATTCTGCTTTTTTCCCCAAGCTGTAAGGCTCATCCACAGAGTAAGCAGCCGAACTCCCCGATGGGAAGCAGGCAGAGCTGTAGCTGCATGCAGAAATGTGGGAGCACGTCAGAGTGTAAATTGATTATATGAAGATAATATTCTTTAAATGTTTGGCATTTCTTTTCTTGTTCTGTCCTTTCACTTGTGTGAAATATTGGTGGGACTTTATGTTTCATGAAAATATAAATACATAGCAAGTGTTCTCAGGAAAACAGGACTTAAATTACACGCAAATATAATTATGTCCCCTTCTAAATACCATGGTGCAACATAAAGAGCTCTTAGTGGTGGTAGGAATCAGTTCTAGTTCCTTGCCTGTCTTGGATAACTTACATAACTATGTGGATTCTTTTTATAAAACACTGAGACCCGTGCTGTGCTGCAGCCTCAGGCTCTCCATAACATGGTCTTTTATTAAAATTGTATGTAATACAGCTCTAGAATTATCACTTTTATGTCATTAAATCCTCCATTTTCAGCTCGTGTAGCTATTGGCAAGGACTTTTTGGTCACTTTTTTTTCCATTTCCAGATAAGATTATACCTGAAAATAGAAGCTGGAAGCCTTTAAACAAGTTTTCATTCTCTAGTGCCTAGAGACATTTTTTTTTTCCCTTCTGATACTAAAGGGTCTGTCCAGTGATTTGTTAAAGATCTACATACTTGAAAGAAATGGTCAAAAAAAATCTCTGCTATTGTGTTTGTGTTTGTTTATCTACAATGTCTTCGCTGTTTTTTCAATGTTGGTAACACTAATACTAAAACAAACTGAAATTGTAACATAGCAGCTGAGAAGTTTCCGGTACTGCATTGTACATACTAAGTATTTTAAATATGACTAGAATTTATCAAAATAGTGCATAAAATATATAGAGAGGGTTAGACTGCTGAAGAGGAATAGCAAGCACTGAGGCACACGCCTGCTGAAGCAGAGAACACCCAGCAGAATTAATGGATTATGGGAGACATGGCAGTGCCATCACAACTTCTCTCACTCAAAGAGCAAAAAGCAGCAATCCTGATGTGTTTGCCATGAGGTGGTAAATGTTCTGGTGCGTGGAGTAGATCTCATCAACAACAGGAACTCCAGATCCACCAGAAGCAATCAACAGCCTGTGCTGTTAGGATATAAAACTGGATATCCAATCATCAAGGAATGTTTCTCAAAAGACTCAGTGACAGTAACAGGCATTTCCTACACCGTACATTTCATCAGCAGTTCTCCAAACACTTCAAAGAATATATGTATCAGAATCACAATTTTCTTACTTGTCAAGCTGAGTCAGAGGGAAACAGTGATTTTTCCTAACACTGTTGAGCAATCTGGGGCGCAAATGGGAACAGAACTCAGATCTTACTTAGGGGTGAAGCTGTTCTCTAAAGCCAGCAGGCTACGAAGAACACAAAAGCGAGTATTTATTGAAATAAAACAACAGTCTGTCTTTACTCAGGTATGATGTATTCCAATGTAATTTTTCAGCCAAAATACCATCAATCAAGGACCTTAAATACTGAAAAGCGGAGGAAAAATACACAGGACTG
>JAOXJM010000063.1:37419721-37456627 GCA_026413425.1 Tringa solitaria
AAAAATACAGTAAAAAACAAAACAAACAAAAACCAGTATTAAATGTAAATATTTAGATATTCTACAAAGGTTCAGAGAACTATTAGGGCCTGTGACTTGAAGAATTTCCTAAACTTACTCTATAACTTTCTTTAAAGCCTTATTTAGATTTTTCGCATATGGATAAACTACACTATTGCAAATGTGTCACAAATATTATAATACACTGATATGAAGGTTTCACCTCAAATTACATGTCATTATCACATCTAGATTCAGACTGTTTCAAGTACAGCAATGAATAATGCAGAACAACAGCCGGCCTAATCCGTAGGGGTGTCCTCCTGCACGGTTTGCTAAATGCTGACTGACCCCAGAAAACTTTCGGTGTCTTTAAATGCTGATATTTCTGTCAGACAATACGTGCACATCCCTTGCCAGAGTTCTAAGGTGACACTGCTCAGCACTGGGGATTTGTAAAGGAAGCCTCAAACCACTTGAAACGCACCTGATTTCAGGTGTCACTTTATAATCCAAATCGGAACTGAAGTTCTGGAATCCTCTACTGAACACCAGCCTCCTGTGAAACTTTTTTTCCATACCATAAAGCAGAGGGAAAGTTTAATTTTAAATTATCTCTGCAACGATGTTAAATGTAGGATGTAAAATATGCATTTTACAAATCTAGAAGCACTGTTAAAAGTATGGAAAG
The DNA here is from genome assembly GCA_026413425.1 of Tringa solitaria. NCBI lineage: Eukaryota > Metazoa > Chordata > Aves > Charadriiformes > Scolopacidae > Tringa > Tringa solitaria. The sequence continues at coordinate 37,420,413 of JAOXJM010000063.1, forward strand.
CATTTTAACACCGATATTCAAACCATATTTTGGCTTTATTATTTCCTATTTAAAAAAATGCATCAAATCATTAAAGTTCCCAGAGCAATTCATATTATATTATGTACATATACATGCCCGATATTGTATGCCTACATATGGGAATGCTCACGCATACACAGACTATATGTTGTTAGGACTTTCACATCAGAGGTGTTAGGAAAGTTTCACCTCTTTACTTGATATAAAACAGAATCAGATGGCAGCTGTAAGCATATATAAAACAAATTATACAAGGTATAACTGGTATGGTTTTTCTAATCTTATTTTTCTTTTCTTTTAGTCTTGTATCCCTATTATTTTTCTAATCATATATAACACCAGTATTCTCATACAGGTATTACATTCTTTAAACCACTATAGTTTTGCAGAAATGAATTATAGATTCAGTTCAAAATAGAATAATTTTATAAACTATTTTTAAGTTTAAGAGACTTCAAGTTTTGTAGCATATTAAAGCAGTGTTATTTCATGAGAGAATATAAACAAGATCAGAAAACTACTCACGAAGTCATGCTGATGGACTCAGACCTCCATCCCAGGCTGCCTACTCAGGCTTTTGATGGAAGAGTCCTTATAGATAGGTTATTTAATATGGACTAATAAATCATTTGGGGTTACACACTGTGCTGTCATTTATTTTATTGAACATAAAAATTGTTGTGTGAAGGAGAGTTTTACCAAATGAGACCTAACCCAAACTGGCAAAGTCCCTAAAATTAGCAAGAGTTGCAGACAATGGCTGGATGGGTGAGGTGAACTGAGCAGAAGAGATTTCAGCAAAACTCTGTAAGGCTCCGAAGAATCAAATAAGGAAGAGAAAAACTCAAAGACTTTCTCTAATGTAACGGAGTTCACCATCAAAACGGAGTTGCAAGTCTGATGGATCTTGGTTGATCTCATCTGAGATGGTCAGCATGACTGAAAACCCCTGATTTCTACCTCCTCCTCTTCAAGTAATGCAGTATTGACGAACTTGGTACCAGGAGATGTGGAGGGTGTAAGTGATAACATTAAAAGACCCCAGTTAGTAATACGTGACTCGAGTCAGAGCAACCAACCCAATCAATCAGCGAATCGATGCAGCCAGAAGCGCTGCAGCAACATCAGCTGCTTCTCTAATTCCCTCATCTTCTTTTTAGCTGGCAGTGGCTTCTCCCTCTTGCTTTCACTGTTTTAATTTTATTTTTTTATTTACAAATTAACACCTCTCCTCTAAGTGTTAAGCAAAAAAAAAAATAAAATACACATGATGCTATAAAAAAAAATATCACAAATGACAGTAGCTCCCAGATGGGATTGGAGCTGTAGTTAGGTGCTGTCTGGAGAAGAAAGCAACATAAGCGAGAGGGTGAGGTGGCACAGCAGTAGGGTTGCCACTGGCTTTGCAACTAATTAAGAGCTGCGAAATGAGGTGATTCTGCAAACACAGAGCTAATACAGGGAAGGATGTGAGTGATTGTTCTGGAAAAAAAAAAGTACTTGAAAGCAAGTCAGGTAGTTTGTGAAAGCTCAGTTCAAGCTGAGAGGCCAGAGGAAAAGCAAGTCTGCATTAAGTACTTATTACAGTGTGAGGGAGAAGGCAGAGCGAATCAGGCTGGAGACAGCTGTCCTCTTCTGGCTACAAACACCCTGCTGAAGAGAGTGTGGTCCCCAGCTACGCCTTACAGTCTCCCTGCTGGGATTCACTGCCACCACCTCAGTGGCAGCTGGGCTCCTTGCTTAATCACTCCTTGACACGCTGTTTTAATCACCTCCTTCCAACAAGACTGATATGAATTAGCGAGTGACCGCAGAAGCGGCTCAGCCTGTTCCAGACACACAGTCCCCGGGAAGGGGTACGATGAGGAGCAGAGCAGATCTCAGCCAGCTCAGCTCCAGCCAAAGCAGGACTCACAAAGCTACCACCACCTGTCAGTAAATTGGGAAAATGGCTTGCGTGATCACAGACATTTGCAAGGAATGAAGGTGCTCAAAGTCCTCAACGTGAGACAGTTCAAACTGTGGAGGAAGCAATATGGAACGGCACATGGCACACGCAATGGAAGAGAAAATTAAAGTCGAGGGGGAATAACCTAAATTCCTAATAAATGTGCAGGAAGGAGATTTTGGAAACGCTATAGACAATCTCTGAAAACGCCAGCTCAATAGTTAGTGCCTCTCGAGAAGGTTTATGCAGTATCACAGAGGGGGATGCAACACACTCTGAAAACAATAATGCCAAAGTACTTAGTTGTTATAATATTGACCCAGACAAGTCACACCCCTCACACCAGTTATGTGAAGATATATACAGAAGGCAGAAAGAAAGCTTTTGAGTATAAAATTACTAAAAAATAAGGGCCTGATTCTCTTCCCTTTCATATCCGTGGAACTCTGCGTTGCAAAATGGTAACCCCAGCATTTGAAAAATACATGAGGTTGTATTTCTGCCATCTGAAAAGAGGATATGGCAAGACTAGAAATAAGACAAAGAACAACAAGTATCCTAAGAGCTATAGTAGGGTTTTCATACAGGACAAGATGAGTTGCATTAAGCCCCTTCAGTTTGGAAAATAAATGACTGAAAGATGGTAAGACAGTGGTTTGTAAAGAATGAATGATATATAGAAATCGTCACATTATTTAAAATGTCTTACACTATATAACGGGAAATCAGCCACCAAAAGGAGTCAGTGCAATTTTTACAGAGCTGAATTTTGGTTTTTTCCCAAATACACATCAGATCTAGACTTAAAAAAAAAAATACAAAAATTCTTCAACTTTTCAGCAGTGATGAAGCCAGGAAAAGCAGAGACGTAGGAGCAGTTCCAATAACGATGGCAAACTCAACCTTGATACCTGTTTATCTAACAGTCTGGAAGTAACACTGATGCTAATGTAAGCATATAAGCATCACTCATTACAGCAAATACATGTGTCTGACCTCCTGTGTCTGTCAGTGTTAGCTCACCGCTTTACAAGGTTTCATATCAATAAGGTCACCAAAGCAGACAAACAGATAAAGCGAGCAAGAAAATGCAGGGATATTTTTCCACGTAATGAAAAGCCGAAGTACAAGACTACGTCTGGAGAAAAATATGTACTGCAATTTTCTACCAGCTGGAGGTGAAAAAAAAAAGCTCAGCTTGTCACAGTTAACTATAGCTGTTAATTTTATTATTATCGTTATTACTTTTTTATTGCAATAGCACCTAGATGATCAGTCTGGGAGTTAAGGGCCCCACTGTGGTATGAATTGAACACACAGAACACAAATACAGCCCCTTCCCCAAATCACTCACCTGCAAAGGTCTACATAGAATTTAAATGCAGCTTGTTTAAAAGTACAGTAGATTTCAGTATAGAATTTAGCAAGACTAGTTACAAAATGTGGTATGTTATGCTAAACTAAAGACCTATGTACAATTTGCATTTGTATCCAACTTTCTGGCACTACACAGAACACAGTCTGTTCTGGTCAACTACAATGACTAAGTGAGACCCAGCTCACCAGACCAGTATGGGAATAAACAACTTCCACTGTGTTAACATGCGATGTGGTATTAGACACTGCATCAGGAGAACAATGAAGTAAGTGGGGTTAACCACCTCCTCTCTCTTCAAGAAACCTCTTACTGGATTCCAGCAGAAAGGCTTTTTCTCTGAAAATGTGTTCACCTTGCTGGCATTTATCCTCATGATGAAGAATCTCATCTCTTTGAAGAAATATTCCAATACCCAGTTGCCATTTCTAGAAACACCAATGAACACTAAAGTCTAGGCACTCGGTAAGAGGATCTGCCCCTATGTTTCATTAATTCATTAAGGAAATACAGCCTCTGTTTCTTCAATTCAGGAACAACTCTTAGTAAAATTATTGGTTTGGCTGTAGAATCTACTGGATCTCAGTTCTACAGTATAAACCAGGGCAAAACCTGATCTAAAGTCATCATTGTGCTCACCCACTGCTGGGCAGGAAGAGTTAACACGGACTCTCGCCTGAAAAGAGAACAACTTCAGGTGCCTTAACCAGTCCCTAGCTGTAAATGACCATTATGACACCTGCAAATCCACTTAAACACCATGTCCCCGGTCTAAGTCCCTTATTGTGGGCTGTGTAAATAATGCAGTGTTTGCAATGGAGCATGGTGTGCGCGATGTTAAGAAATTCAATGGTAAATTATTAATTGCATTCAGGCTATTGTAGAGCAGACTAAGGTATTACTAAAATCCTGCCTCAAACAATGATGAGTACCAGATGCTTCAGAGAACAAATCACGAAACGCTAAGATTTATAAAAACCTGCTTCTCAGCTCCAGAAATTCTTTTCAGCAGTGACTTTCATATGTTAATTACATCCTGTTTAAAATTGTATAGTGCAGCTCATACGTACTGCTCCAAGGTTTGCTGTGAGCGGCACTGTAATTTCTGCCTTTTCACTGCAGAGTCCTGCAGCCCACTCAGCCGACAGTAACGTCTCCTCTAGGTGTTCACCCAGCCATCGCCGCCCTGACAGGGATACTAAGAGAGAGGTCAACTGTGCAACAACTGGCAAAGTCATATTTTGCACGAGTGAAATTAACTGTTTCAAGGATTTAATTTTCAGCCCTCACAGAGATGTTAAGCTGGTGTATGAAGACAATCTGGATGACTGTGATTTAGGTTATAACAGTAACATGCACTATAAGTGTCAATCTCCAAAGCTCCTAGGGTGTTGCCATGATAAAGATTGAAAATATGGTATATATGAAAGGAAGCAGGAAAACTTGAAGAGTTGCAAAAATGCAAGCTGTAAATGCCAACATCTCTCAGCTCATGTGACAATTACCATTGACATTTTTAACTTTCTAACTTGCAGATTTTTAAATTAGTGAGTGATACAGATATATGAAAGATGCCTCCTAGGACAGTAATGTTAAAAGGTACATAAACCCTGTGAGCATTCAACCTTCATCTCTTGTAAAGTATCTGCCTTTTCTGTAAGACATTGGGAAACCAACACCACTCGTAAAAAGCTAACTAAATTACATTCTATTGGCTCCTCTCCTTTGCTCATGGAAAAGGCTGAGCTGCTTTTACAGATAATGCCTTTATAAATCAATGTAACAAAATGGCTTTGCTGACAGCATCGCAGCAGACTATTTGAATAGCACCAGCTGTATCCAGGCAACACTAATGTCTAAGTCAGAAAAACCATGTGAGAAATTTGTTTACCTTCAAGAGGAAGACACACCTAAGTGTCCAAAGTTGTCATAAGAAGAGAGTAAAGCAGAGTTGCATTAGATTATCTTCAGTAAATAAAGTTTAAATCTAGTAATATTTGTTTAGTGAAAAAAGAAAGTGTTTTATGATTATTTTAAACCAGTGATATAAGCTATGATGTATGCTACAATAAAGAATTTTTAGTTGATTGTATTATACAATTTAAAAACAAGAACAGCTGGGTATTTCCAAATACCAGTTTACTGTACTGTTTTTCTTCCCTATGTTGACACATCTGCAATCACTACATCATAAAAAAATTGGAAGTTTTAATACAAATTGATCCTTAAGATAATACATCTTTAGCATATTGATAGTACTGAAATAATACAAAGCCACAAGATGAGAAAAAACTACCCCACAATGGTATCTGTGCATTTATTATTTATACTCAGTAGCTTTAATTTCAGGTTTGCCTTCATTGTCTTCTTGAGTTTGACAAAGTGAGAACTGAGAAAAATTGTCTCCTCCCTCCCCCAAGAAAAAACAAATTTCCAGGAGAGCTTGCTCTCTGGATCCACAAAGCTTTTACTAGGGTATAAAAAAAGTTTATGGCAGAAGTTTGGCATCTGGATTCTCATCTGAGGAGCTGAAGGGATAGAATTTGCTCTGTATTATAGACAAACAAGTCCAGAGTAACAGCTAGAATTCATACTCCAGAACTTGTATGTCCACATAAACGCTTCAATTTAGGTGTTATTTCTCTAGCAGGTTGTAAATAAAGCTTCATAAAGTCCTTTATAATAGTGTCTTCCCCTGTATCAGTACTTGTTTGAGATTGCGGCAGGAAAATTTCAATACTAGAATAAAAATAGGTAGCAATAAACTCATTCCCATTCATTTATTTATTGCAAACTTACTTGTACTTTCACAGAATTTTCAGAAATACCAACAATAATATTTACATCCACAGTGGGTATTCTATATAGTATCTCTTTCATATATATGCTTTAAAATTTAGATGTTAAGATTAATTACAGAAAGTCCAGGTGCTTCTGTTGGGTTTGGGTGGGTTGTTTCCTTATCCAGTGATAAACATCAAGTGTTAAAGAAGTAACAGCTTTAGTCATAAAATACCCAACTGCACACTCAGAGTAGAACCCAGCTTTTATAGTTCTGTTCCCCTTTAAATTTACTATACTGTGTCTTGAAGGTATATTTTGGAAAATATATGCATAAGCATTAGCTATGGTTATTTGTGATGCACATCAAATATTTAATAGATGCTTAAACTGCAAGTTGTAGATGAAGTACCAGTAATACATCTGAGAGCAAGAAATCACTTGGTCAGCAATCAAACAACAAATATGGGCATCTCCTCAAAGATGAGGTTGTAAGTACATATAATCAAACAAAACTTCTAAGATTTCTGTCTATCTTATTTCTAAATATTTACTTCTGAAGTAATATGCAGTTAGATCATGTTTAGAAGCAATGCCTACAGGGAGGTACATTCTCAAGGTCTTCCACTACATATTACAGAAGACTTTATTTTATGGTTAGACTAGGCGCAGCTGTATTTTTCTTATAGAAGAAACTTCAATATTTTCTTAAAAATTGCATTTTAGATTTTATAAAGACTGATTTTCCATTTTTACTAGGTCACCAAAAATAAGATATTCTTATAACTTGGGCGCAGAGCTACTGTGTGTTCTGTCTCTTCACTGTTAGACAGGGCTCTTCTAGTCCCTATTTCATTTTGCTGAGGCCAAACACTGCGGTTCTATTTCAGCCAAAGCTCCTGAAGGAAACAACTGTATTTTGCTACTGCAGAAACCTGTATTCTCCCTTTTAGAAACGTTGGGTGTTACAGGAGAAGACAGACGAGCAGAGGAGTTCTGTGTTTAGGGCCGCACAGGAAGAGCTGGGAGGCTGACAGGGTTCTCGTTTACTTGCTTGTTAACAAATCACCCCCACAAGTGACACACTTTTACTTGGCTTGACTCAAGGGGCAGCTTTATCACTGGGATCTGTGGAAAAGTAATTAGTCCATGAGATGTATTGTCTCAACTTTTACTATAAGGCAGGAAGAGACCCCTGCTTTTGCCCGGGCCATTTGAGAGGAGCTCACAGCTCATGAAAAGGTAGTATTTTTTAGCTTAAATTTCATGCCCTTTTCATAGCTTCCCTTTCTCATCTCTATTCTCAGGGGGTCTTCATGTCTAAAGAGAATCCAGAAACCATAGATTAAAAGCACAGAAATAGCACTGGCGGACTGTTCTAATGGAGCAACTGGTTTTACTTCTGCCACAGACTGGTTGCAACCTTCACCAGCAGCCCCTACTCCAAGTCCCTCCTTGTGACTCAGCTCTCAGCGTGTAACATTTCTCTGCCAACGCAGAGGCTTTGCCAAGCGTTTGGGGATCACTGATGAAGAGGCACTAGAGAAGTGTTTTTCTCATCCTCTTCATATTCCCCTTTTTTCTCCCTAACTGAGCTTCCTTTTTCTACTTTAGCTCTCACTCAGTAAAAGACAGTTTGCCCTTCTCCTCTCTCCGATTAAGAATGATCTGAGAAATACAGAGAATCAGTCACGAGACAGAAAGCCTATGGCATTTGGCTGAAGGGATAAGAAATTAGTGATAAAATACTGTACATAATGCTCTGTCAGTATTAACCCCCCCCCCCAACTGTACTTTGTTCAGCTGAAGGAGGGGAGTTAACTTGTTTCTGTGATATTAAATTGCCTTAAGCATCATTGAATGCAAAAACCTGCTAAGAACAACCCACCTGTACCCACTCTGTACATATGTATCTCTTCACTATTTACATTCTTTTTCATCTCTTCTGCTCAAAATGGTTCAGTCAAGGACTTGCTAATGAAAAAAATTAATTGGGAGGAAACAAGAAAAAGGATGCAAGTATTGAAACACCTAAAAGAGCCTTAAATGAGTGGAAGTTTCATTCTGAAGTGTCTTCACCCCAAAAGACTATGGTAATCCTCTTATGTCAGATTTCAAGAGAAGAATGAAAGAGATAACTCCATTATGGGTCATTCCTTGTAGACCAAAAATTAGAAATTAATATAGAACTGCTGAAAATTAAGCTCAGTGTAGCAGAATTGAAAGCCATACATAGAAGACCAAGCTGATTCAGAACAAACACTGCACAGCGTTGCACTCTGGCACTGGCAGAATCCCAGAGAGTGAGCTTCCCCACTAGCCAAAGGCAAAAATTTCGTGTCATGACAAAACTGGGCATCAGAATTACAATCTGGGAATCCTAAAAGACTGAACAGCAGAGGAAAGAGTGGCTGCAGGAAGAACATGGAGAAGAAACAACAGGGAACTATGCTTTTTCGGTATGTTTGAGTGCTACCTTCATGGACAGCACCTCTGAACAATCCTCCCAATAAGATGTCTAAGAAATACAGAATGCCCTTAAATTTTGACAATAAATGGTACATAAAAGACAAGGCTGAAAGGACCCGAGAGAAATACAGCAGATATCCCCCTAATTAATATTATTGTGGCTCAATAAATAAACAAAATTAAAATCCTTAGCATTTTAAACTAAACCATTCAACCATTCAGGAAAGGCAAGTAAACAGCTTTGTCTAACACTGTCAAAGTGACTGTTACAACAACACTGTCATTCTAATGCCCATATTAAAAAAAATATTTATATTTTTAAATTAGTTTAAAAGACCATGTGCCAAAGACAATAAAAACATAGATATTCAAGACAGAAAATTTCTTAATAGTGATGGACGTACACAGGTCATCGTGTCGAGCTTATACTGAGAAGATCAAGGGTGATTTGGTTGCACTGATTCAATTACTTCCTTTCAGAGAAAGTTAGATGTTACTAAAGACTTTCTCAAACAGCAATGAAAGTGCACAGGATCTACTGCTCGTTACTCTTCATGATAGAAACAAGGAAAGCTATTAATGATGAGTGTAAGTCAGCAAGCTGCATCACCTGCCTCCTGCTGTCTTGATTTCCATATGGTGAATCTTTTTAAGTATATGCATACCATTTCAGACCATACACCATTAAATTTCATGTTCTGGGGACACTGCGGAGTGCGCTTGGCTTACACTGCCTCTTGTGGGAACTCAGAATACTTAGTACCTTTAAGGGAAAAACAGTTCTTTGCAAGACCGGGACCTTGATTAAAGAGTTATCTATATTACTCTTCCCATCTGATACTGTGGTATGAGAATCAACCTTGGCCCTCTACCTCGTGAAAATGCTAGGAGCAAAAGTTCTTTTTCAAGACTTTGAGAGATAAACAGCCAATTTTTCTTTTTTGAAAACACTGCAAGAAAGTGCTGTCATACAGCATTTCAGAAATGGTCTATAACTCAAGGGCAGGCAGGGGGAATCCATTAGGGACTGGAAAGAGGTGAGTCAGAACAGATGAGAGAGAAATATGTGTTTCAGCAGCAGATTTAGAAACGGAAGAAGGCTGAAAACTTCTGAAGCTATTATCTAAAAAAGTTTAAATTGTTCAAAAAGGTTCCTCTGTGTAGTGAGGCTTGGATTAAGCATCAGCTTCAGCAAGTCTAACACTTTTGTACATGAGTAAGATGTCATATGATGCTTAAGGTTTCCTATGCTTTTTACTACACCTATTTTAAGCTATTAACTGATCTTTAGAACCAAGATGTGCAGTAATGTATACTCTGTTACAAAAATTGACACACTAGAGCGTAACGTCTCAATTAAGTGGGTTCTAATCACAAATAAACATGGAGAATTTCAGTGGGAAAAGAGTGAAAAATAAAGACAACTTTCCCATACCCTACCTCAGACTGTCCAAAGAAACTGCAAATACCCAGCAATGTGAAACAATTTCTCTGGTGAAAAATCTCCTCCATGTGTTTGCAGATAATGAAGGATAAAGTGTCTGAAGAGCCTTGAATGAGTAGAGAGATGCAGCAGAGAGAGAAATGAGGATGGAGTTAAGTGACAGGAGGAGTCACTTAGGAAGGCAGGGGAAATTGTTCAGTGATGCTGTACTGGGATGTGCGGTAGATGACAGCCGTGCATTTACAGTGCAACAACCTGCAAACACCTTGTTTGCAATTGGAAGTAATGACACCACAGTGGAACACGACGCACTTATGGATGGAGTCCAGATTTGGGAAGACCTCAGTGCCTGCTATTATGTCAAGTTGTGTGGTGCTAGTCTCTACCCTTCTAGCACTTCTTTTATCCTTCTGTACACAGGCGACTCCCCGGCAGCTGCAGCGTACACAGACCCTAAGGACAACTACTTACAGAAATAATACTTTTGTTGACAACACTGGCAGCAGCAACAGCAAAAATGCTGATGAACTTGTGCCTCTTCTAAGCACCATTGAGCATATGGTTGCCCTTCGTTATCAGTCTGATATCTTACAGCAATAACCATCAAATTAGTCTGCCTTCGTTCCAATGGAGGGAGATTTTTTACGATGAGGTGTATGTTTCTCTATAATATACTAGGATGGAAAAAACAATTTCTTCTTGATATCTCAGAGGAAAAGAACCTATGTACTTGTAAGCACTGCTGACACTAATCAAGCTAACAGTCTTGCCTATAAAAATCTCATAACGCGCACCCTGTCTAAATAAAAACTGACCCAGATTAATGAAAATCAGGTATTGAATGTATTTTTAACAGGAACACATTGTTGTCCCTTCTCTGTTAAACTAAACGGATTTTAAAACAACTCGTTTCTAATCAATTTAGAAATTCCTAAGAATTTTTAAGGTTTGTATAAACACCAACTCTCAGCATAACTTATGAACTAATGGATCAAGCAGAAATAAGAAAACACGTGGTGCTAATCCTTTTGTGCTTCTTCAGTTACTGAGATTAATCAAACATATAAACTATATTGCTCCAAGCAAGCCTATTCTCAAACAGAACGTGCGTGAAGCAGCCACCAGGCCACAAGTGAATTATTCGAAAGAAATGACAGAGACAATGACATTTTTCTTCTTTCCGTATTTACTTTCCATCATGGGGACTAAGAGATTATTATAACGGCAGCACTGATTCCATGCCTCTGCAAAATTTTGGGAATTTAGCAGATGTTACGCCCATCTCCCCCCATCTATATAAGCTTTTCTTCTATGATCTCTGTGATCTGTTTTTAGCCCAGCAGCCTGTATCGGGTTTAGTAATATGAAAGTCAAGCTACTTATTTCTACATTTTTATGTATCATAAGAATACAAATAAACATTGCTTTTATCCTTCTGATTCAACTTTTTTCATTTTTTTAAAATGGGATTACACTATTACTTTAAGGAGGTTTTTAAATGCCATTTGAATGTCGCCCACAGTTCAGTGCTGGAAACAAAAACATCATTTCCACGTGTGGGCATTCAAGAGCTTTAAAAATTTCTAAGCTTCAGCTTTAAAAACTGTACACATGACTAGGTCTACGTTTTTGCAAAACAGGTATTCCGGTATTCCCCAGCGGCATCTGAAATTCAAAAGTCCATTAGTCTCCAGTCTCCAGCTGAAAGCGGCAGTGAAGGTTAGATTGTGGGCGCCAGAGCATCTCCCCTGAGAATTGCTGGTCTTTCCAACTTGCTTCTCTGGTTGGAGAACACAAGTGGGACCCAGGTAGAAAATGCTTCACGTGCACTTTGCAGCCTCCCAAAGGTGCTGCCGTATGCCATTAGGTTAACTTAAGTGCTTTCCCTGGGGCAATGAAGCACCATTTTTAGCTTCTAAAATTGACTAGTAGTGTAGTTTAAAACATTGCAAGTTGAAATATTCAATGATAAATGTTCCCTAAATTGCTATCATTATGTAAAAGATATTACCCTTAATAGTCTGATGGTATACAATAAAGAGTTCAGAAATATCCTGCAATTAGGAGCTTAATTTCAGACTCTCATTACAGTATAAGGTCTTTCTTCAAACTTAGTTTTGAATGAAATAGTTTCTTCAAAAATTGCCATTCCAAAAAACCCCGAAAACATCAAACTTCTTTAGTTTCTGGAATCTGAAGATCATATTTCAAAGTAATTAAAAAGTTTTATTTTCCATTCAGTTAAGCAGAAGGTAACATGATGGAGTAACTCTATTATTTTGAGATGCAATTAGGAACCTTTTATAATTGTGACAGAACAATGTAAGTGTAATCACAGTCCAATTAGCAAATAATTATTGTTACTGCTTAGATGCATGCTTTGAGTTAGTAACTACTCTGAACCTACTTTCTTAAGGTCCAATTATTTAATTTTATTAGCTGTCTATACACCAAAGAAAATACTAGATAAATGTTTATACACAAAGATATACATAGCCACTATATTGCCACACTATGACAGTTACATATCTTACATGGTCAGAAAAGATGACCAATAGTAATTATTAATATTAAATATTACCATTATCAGGCTCTGCTCTTCCTACAGAAGGACAATGGCACGAATGTGACCCTTTAACAATTTACAATGTTAAACCATCTGTTGAAAGTAACTTGGGAATAGCTTTATTAAAATGAAGGGAAGAGTCCAGCTGAGAAGACGCAGGTCTCTCAGCAGCGTTGTGACCCGTATTTATTACATCAGCTTTAATCTTTTTGTTTCACATAGTTCAGGGGATGCCTTCACCACAGCAGATGTTTTCTTATGAGTGCACTAACAGCCACTTTATCTCAATCAGTCTAACAAAAAATACTAACCAAAGACATTTTCCAGATTATAGGTGTAAACTGAAAGTTAAAATATTAAAGCCTAAAATAAAATGCAAAGGAAAAATGTATGGCTTAAGGGAAACTAAACTCAACTTATTGTCTGTCTGGTGTTAAAGATGAGTGATGGTTCAATCTCCCACTTCTTTTCCAAGAGCTTTGGGTCATTTTGAAAAAGGTCTTCACTGCTCTAACTACAACCTCAAGTTTAAAAACTTAATCAAGATCAATATAAAAGCATTCCAGGTCACCTTCCTTGCCCCTAGGAGATATTTTTCTTTGTTTTCAATGTTACTGCTTTTGGAGAGGCTTTTTCTCACAAATCTATTTATTTCAATTTATTCCGCTTTCCAGCAAAAAATTGTCTGGACTTGGGCAACTCTGTGATTTTTTTTTTAACATTAAAAAAAAAAAAAAGTCACAGCTGAATCTGTTTTCTATGCCATAGCATGAACTACTCCTATTGCAATATCTTCATATATATTTAAATAATACTAATAATACAACAGATTCAAGCTTGACTGATTCTGCTTCAAACTGATTAGCATAAAACTTTTTGGAACAGTTAATATTCAGTCTACTTTTCCCACTCACTAAATAGATACTATCTAAAAGAGCTAGAAAAATAATCAATATTTCAGTTTTCTAAAATAAAAGACTCCTTTAGAACAAGAGCAAAGCTTAATCCATTTCCATATAAGTTTTATGAAAGATCATGAATCCTCAAGGATTTCAGAAGATGACAGGAGAATTAATCTCCTAAATCTTTACTTGTGCCTCCTTGAAAAGGTAGTATAGACGTATTACATTTGAACACTCCTATTTTTTAATATTATCTATGCAAGAATGCAGCCTCACACAGGACTACTTTCAAGGTCAAAAAGCTGTATTATTTCCAAAGTTTCCCTTGCATTCACACTATTCCTCTCCACTGTTTTTCAATAAAATTTCATAAGCTTTATAGCTTTGCATAGTTGAACATTTGCTCTTTTCTAGTTTGCCTTTCTTCCTAATACTGTGATAGTCATAACAAGTATTTTGCCACTAGGCACTATGACAATATGCCCAAGAAAGAATATCTGCAAATATTTAGAAACTCAGGAATTGCACAAATAAGTAAATAAAGCTTAGTCAAAGACAAGAATTTGCGAACTATGACCTTAAAATGTTGCAAAGTCCTACAGAGTTTCTAGTTTTTCTTTCTCCAAATTAAACCTGCATTTATAATCTGAGAAGCTTGAGTGAAATAACAGTTACAAAACGTGTATGCATCCTGAATGTCATTAAACTTCCTGCTCTCTGTGAAGGTCGGGATCGGGGATTAAGAAAGAACATTAACGATAAACTTGGAAATATTATTTTAAAATACCTTCTTTGAAGGAAGACCAGTCCAGACTATACTTTCTGTTAGTGGGACCACTTGAGTGCAGAAATGGAAGAAAATTCACAAAAGGACCTATGTCACTGGAATTTAAACAAGTGTTTACGACCTACTTCAGGGCTGGACAGGTTCAGCCTTCCATGAAGAGTGGAACATAAAACGTGTAATGCAACCTGAGACACCTTCTGAAATACCTGCAAAACGTGCAGTCTAGTCTGGGAATTAAGAAACTTAAACCATAGATTTCTTCAGGGAAGACAAAGAAAATGGGAAAACGCATCAAGCTTAATGATTAGAGATAAACTGACAGATTAGAGAGAGACAAAAATTGCATGTACCGGAATGACATCCTTCCAATGATGACTAATCTCGACTTTATGTTCACAGATCGTGGGATGCTATTTCCTTTTCTACTTCTGTAGAAAAAACTTACACAGTAGAGTCATAACTTGCCGGATGCTTATTACATCTTCTTTTAATCTCACTCATCTAAATATGACTAATTTTTTCATTGAAACGTCACAACCTAAAAGTTTAAAAATATTTTTAAAAAGACTTGTGTTTACCTAAAAGTCACCGAAAAAACCATAAAAGATACCAAAAAGTTAAATACTGTGTACATTGTGAGTTCCCGCATTTTTTATCTAGCTAAAAGCAATCAAAATCTTCTTCAACATAGCTCTCAGTGCTCTCATGTTAATGACACCTTGACAAGTCAGGAGGAAAATTAAAAACATTGATTTTTGAAGGACTTTTTTGAATCCGCAGACAAATAGCACTGGAATAAATTAGCTTCTAATATGTTAATAAAGTGAAATAGTTTGTGATTTTTCCTCAACAGCTTATGACTCATCCCATATAGAAGTACAATAGCACAGCAGATTAATGAACAGCTACTTCTCAATATGTTGCTTTAATCTGTTTTTATTCCCTAAAAAAATGCTTAAGATAATGCAGTTTACTAGGTGCAGAACCACCCTTTCATGAAATACAAAGCATGCTTAAAGCAGAAGTTCTCCATTTAGATCATCTTTAACATGCTTAAAATGCAATTAATTAACCAAAAATTAGGCATACTAAAATGAAACCACTCTCACTGTAGGATCATTGAATTTCTTGTGTTTGGTCTCACCATCAATCATTAATATTTTAAAGTTTAAAACTCAAAAGATAAGGTGACAAAAGTTTCACTCGTAACTGCTCCAAACCAAACTCAGTCACAAGAAGAATAAATTTTACGTTAAAAAAATAATATATATTTAGAGTGAAGACATTCTAGATTTGAAAGAAGCAAAATACAGTAGCTACACAAAAATCCTACTTTACTTAACAAGCCTTTAGAAGTAGTAAATACCTTTGAAATTAAATATTACTCTGAAAGGAAAGACACAAAAAAACCCCTGTAGATAGATCCTGGGTTTCTTAACAGTGATTTTCCAGATTTTGTAGCTTTGTTGAAATTAAATTTTCAGTAACTTTTGTCAGTTTAAAGCATTTTACTATAATTCTAAAAAATGTTGTATGCACATAAGTAGTAGAGAATGAAAAACACTTAGAAAACATCTTTACATCTTGAGACCCTTGACTGATTTTTAATAAGCTATAATTATTTCCAGTATGAAAAAATGGAAAAAATAAACCCTTCTTCCTGCATAGACAAAAAAATCAGAAATAGACCAAAATGTCTATTTCTCTCTCAGATATAATGATGATGACAAAAGGGAGACCTAGGGATAGCTTATCCTTTGGGCAGCAAGGAGAACACTACGAAGCAGCTTTCTGATAAGGAACTATTTAGGAAATCATCTGCTCAACATGGAGACGGCGCCGCAGGAGGCATATGCAAAATGACCCCCCCTTCTGCTCACAAGAGTTCGGTCATGGAACTTTTTTACACAATAGGAATAAGCAGCTAAGCAGGAGACTAAGATCTTAATCCCTGTGGCAAAACAGACACCTTCAAGACATTAAAGAAATCACTTTACTATTACCCACCATGAATAACCATCCCTTCTTCCAAAATCAGCCAAATACTGTCTCATAAATTTACCATTTTCATTTTTGGCCTCATGCTACAATTTTGCGTTCATGGTTTTGTTGAATTCCTTTTCTATTGGGCTTCCCAGTACAATGTTTTGACCGTGTGTGATTATATGGCTCACTGAGAGTGCAGAAAATTACCAGTAATTTAAGAAGAAATTCTACAACGAAAGCTGCAAGACTGTGCTCTTCAATCTCAAATGGTATTCACAGAACCTGCTTGTTTGTGCTAGTTGTAAGCACTGTTTAAACCCACCGTAGCCCAATGCATCATTCAAATAAGTATCATTTTATATCTTTGTTGCTCTCTCCCTCTGGAATGAATTTAAATCAGCTTGCAGAAATCTTTCTATTGCCACTGAATACATAACCCCACCATTAATTTAATTATACATACAGCAGCAGGAAAGAAAACCAAAGAATATGTTAGCACTGTGATGAAACACTGTCTGTGAAACAAAAAAATATAAATAAATTTATTGAACTAAAACACTGTTTTGGTCTTGATTCACTGATTTTCTGCAAAATGGGGGAAAAAAGCGATCCTCCTTGGGTGTATTTAAAGATTCTGTTAATTTTTTATAGAAACAGATCATCCACAAAGAAAATGGAACTAAATCAATGATCAGTTGACAGTGATCATCAGTTGTATATACTAGAATTGCAACCAGCCCTTATATGCTTCCACTTCAGTTGCTATTCCATTTTCTACTTCTTCAGTATTATTTCTATCTAGCATTTATTTCAGCTATATAGTCTACTATAACTTTCTCACTTACTGTATAGACCAAATTCTCACTACTTTGGACTGAAATCCAGTCCTTGCTACCCCTTTTTTTAACCAGACTACAACTACTTTTTATGGAATAGACAAAGCCCAATGCCACAATTTTTCTACAGTCTATTGTCTGTCAGCCCTGTTGATTATGATACACAGAGGATGTTAGGGGTCAGGTCACAGCTGAATTAAGACATCAAGAGGCTTATTTCATCCACCTGCACTTCCCTGCTTCTTCTAAACATTTGTGAAGAGTCACCAGTGGACCACAGATATAACTACTATACGATTCAATCCAGACACCGTCTGACATTTCATTGTCTGCTCGCTATCCTTCAAAAAGCACGAGAGCAATGAAAAAACCAAAGCCCACCTTAACTACAGGACACAGCAGAAAGTGTGGGTAACAATACGAAGTAAATAGATGAATATAAACAAAGTAAAAGGTTGCACAGAAAACCACACATCTGGCAGCATAATAAGACTTACCTCTGGCCATGCAGAGATACTGTAGAAGGCAGTAAACAGGTAGCGTTTTGAGACTTGATTTAAGTGATCAATTTCAACTACTTTCACCTTAAACTCACCAGTCTTTCTGGACTTGTAGGCTGCAGGGCAGGCAGAGATCATGGCACATCTCCAGAGATCTCATTAGAAGGTCAGAAGGCTCCCTCCACACCACGCACCCAGGTTTTCTTCCTGCGGAAACCACAGCAAGTGGGTAGATGGAAAGTGTTCGTGGCTTGGTCACAACATTCATCCCTTACATGATGAAATGGCCTCCACGTTTTCAGCACAGTTATTATGTTGCAGCAGGTTTGCACATCGCCTTACACCTCAATTAAGCAAATAAAAATACCTCATCTCTTCTGGAACATACAGCATAGCTTTGTTACTCTATATAATTTCAGTTCTTACATCATTCTGTTTCCAACAATATTGATGTTATTTCAGCAGCAGTCTAGCCTTGCCCCAGAGTAGATACAGGCTGCACTGGAAGACTGCCTGGAGTTTCAGATATGTTTATTACCGGAGCACCGCACTTTTGGTTAAACAGTGTGCTCTCCTAGGGCTTACATCCCCATATCCTGGCCCACTTTTTGTTCCCAGCATAATACACAGCGATACATGAGACAGAATTATTGTTCCACATTTTAGTAATCTCTAAAGTCAAAATAAAGGGCAAGATTATGTTACTCTCCTTTCTGTAGGTATTACAAGGAAAAGAGAACTAGCACCACAGAACACAATTAGACAATGTTTAATTACACGGAGAGTCATCTGCAGTATTAATCAGCACATTTGGGAGACTTCCTAAGTCGCAGCCATGTACACTAAAGTATGACTGCAGATATTTACAGGTTTCCATTCTAATACAGAGTGGGCCTTCCAAAGCTGCCGTTAGAAGTACTTCTCTCAGGTCTCAATACAATTTCAGTCAATGCTGCTTGGAGGTCATTTAGTAGAAAATAAAATTGAACTCCTACATCATGAAGCACAGGGAATATTTACTTTCATTTATTTATGTAGAGTTACTTAAGCAGAGCAAGGCGTAAGTATCTGTGGCTCACTGAACATTCCTGTCATGTTACAGTGCTCCGATACAAACGTTATCTCCTTGTGAAATTTGGTCATATAATTGTGCTGTATAACTGAATACATCACATAATCAGTCCCACGTAATTCACAGGATTAAGCCTGGTAGCTGCCAAATGCCCAACTGTCAGCTTTCAATATGCAATATGCTCTATAGCTAGACCCACTGAAGCAAGTAAAAATTCGTCTTGTTTGGTTCCGAGGAATTGCAGAGTCCTATAACATTAGTGCCAACGCCTGTCATCCCTGGATGTCAAAGGGAGGAAAAGAAAACCATCTCTCGTTATCTTATGTTCTTCCAAGCCATCCAGGCACTATCAAGCGATTTATTCCCCTACTAAATAGGCTAATCCTTATCTTTTGGCAAGTAATAGGTGGGATGGACTAAAAGTTTCATTTTAGGCAGATACCATAACTGGATTAAAAACATTCACTGCTCTACTTTGCATAATTTTTGAAGCTCAGCATTAAACAGGATATTAATACTTCTTATCAGAAAGTAATACTTTAGGAAAACAAGAAGAATTTCAGTTCTGAACATTTACATTAGATCACTAATAGAATTTCAAAACCAAAACTAAGCCTGCAGTACTTTTAATAGCATAAAAAGCCTGTTACTGTCCATTTTGAGACAGAGTCTTGAAATGAATTTATTTCACATTAAGTGCTTATCAGTGTGAAAATTCAGTTACCAATCAAAGTTGGTTATAACCAGATCCTATTTACTGCTTTTATCCAAATCATTTTTAACATGACAAAACCTGTAGTTTCCTGTACTCCTTGTATAAGTTGTTTGTCACACCAGAACATTTTCATTTAGGAAGAGCCCTTTAAGATTTTACAGTAGTAGATAAATGCTCATTTTCCTATAACGGGGGACCTTTCAAGAACACTTAGAAAAACATACAGCACTTCCAACGACTCTGAAAACATGAGGGAAAACACAACACTGGTTAAAACACAATGTGAGGATGTAGGGGAGAAGACTGAAACACTGGAGGCCTGTGCCTGGCCCTGAAGTGGGCCCCAGCTGTCTCACCATCCTGAGGGGAGCCTGTCCACCTCTCCTCCCACCACAAACCCCCCCAAAAGACACTTTCCATCTCTAGGAAACCCACCTGAACAGCAGCATAAACAAAAATATTTAAAAAAGAAAGTCAGGGCAACCAGGGAAGCCCAGGTAGAAAGGGGTTTATCCACAACTCCACTCACCATGGCCCAGCAGCTTGATTACTAGGCCTGTGGCTCCTCACAGGCAACTTAGTTATTTCCCTAATTAGCAATAAATATTTTCAGGTGCCAGGGAGCTCGTTACACACTGGCACACCCACACACTCTCTTGCCCAACCCCTCTCCTCCAGGCTTTGCACCGGCCTAGCTGCGTCCTGGCCTGCTCTGCCCTGCAGGAGAGAGGCATCTTCCTCCTCCTCAGCTGCTGGATAAGGGAGCATAAAAGAGCCAGAGGAATACAGCAACCATCACCTTCACCTTCTTTCCACTTGGCTTCTGAAGCCCTTTGGTCAGGGGCTGTGCCTCAGGCCTAACCTGCCTTCAGATGAGGACTCTGAAGAGAGACAAGCTCACAGGGCCAGGCCGCAGCATGCAACCATCCTCATTCCTTCCCTAACACATAGCAGAGACACAAACTTCTGTCAGTCCTTATGCACACACTTATCTAGCATGAAAACTCTCTTATTTTCTGTCCCTATCCGTATTTCTACCCTGTCAGCACAGCTATTCACCTTTCCCATACCTCAATAGCATCTTCCTTTGCACTGTTTTCCAAGTTACTACTCTCTCTAAAAATCTGAAATGTTACATGTTTAATCCAAACCCAGTTATCACACCACCCAAATATCTGCAGTACAACAGATCTCAGTACTGTGAATTTCAACGGAACTGAAAATTTATTTCAATGTCAACAGAACACATACAATCTACCTAGAGTTTATCCTCAGGTTACTAAGGATAGCGTGAAATATTCTCAGGCATGACCATACAAACTGTCCTTTAAAAACCTCTTATTTTAACAAAAAGCAAGGAAATAACTCTGCATAGACATCTATAGGTCCCTGACTGCCTTCTACAATTTACTCCAGTCAACAGAAGATAAGCAGATGACTATAAAACTGTCCTGCTGGCAATATACCTACAATTCTCCTGATCAATATTTGCCCCGTAGTCTGGACAGACTCTAAAAGTGACATGATGGACTTTAAGTTGATGCATAACCTTTTGTAAGAAAACAAGGAGTCAATACTAAAATTTTAATTTAAAATAATGTCCCATTTGTTAAGGGAGCCAGCAGAGCATACAATTTTTTTGACTAATCTAAAAAACTGCTGATGACACCTGTGGCTCCTTGGGCTCTCTGAGTGCTCGGCTGGGCCAGCAGTGATTCATTAAGCTCTCAGGGCACTGCTGAGACAAAGCGGTTTTTCTTGCCCAGCTTGGCTTCACTTGTAACCTCAGACGAAGAGCCTGTGGTAACATCTAGCTTTCAAAGTGCTGCTCCTTTGCTTCTGTGTGCTTCAACCACTGCCTTCAAGGGCATGGATCCCATTCAGAATGGCAACCGTTTCCTCTTCTCGATGTGTTGTTACAGTAGCAGAGAATAAAAGTGATGGGAAACTATGGAAGACACCATCCATAACCGGATAATGCCACTGTTAAGCAAAGAAAACTCCAACTGCTCATTCTCCTTATGTAGATGGTCGTTCTTAAAACATTTGCTTTGCGTTCTATCGTTTCCACTTTTCTTCTCTAGATGAAGGGTAACTATAATTCTTATTTGCAATGCTTGCAGTGAGCTGGGCTCTTTCTAATTATTTGCTGTTATGTGATATGGTCTATTCACCACAAGCAACATGCATACTAAGATGAATATAAATAGAATTCTTAAAATTCTCCAGCATTACCTTCTCCCTCCTCCTATTCCATTTCTCAGGAGGTGTGGTAGCTTTTAAATGTACTCAGAAAAACACATAACCAATTGATTTTATGTTGAAGAAAAGAGGATTAAATTATTTGCTGCAAGCCACATTTGCTTGCCAAATTTTTCAAGGTTGTTTTGCTTTATTAAATTCATTATATTTTTTACTTTTGACAGAAGACAAAACAAATTGTAAAATAACAGCTGGGTGGACAGGAAAACAAATACTTTGTTAAAGAAAGGTAGAGTATTATAGGCAGAATTGTTCAACTTGGAACTATATCCCTTTGGGTTTTTTGCAAAGTCTAAGTCTTCCAGTCAAAACAATAAACTCATATTTATGTCAACCTTCCTGAGATCCTATATACATATTTGCAAGGTATATTTCAATCAATTTTCTATATAATCAACATACAATATCTTGTATACTATGCAGCTTTATTACCAAAATTGCATGTTCCTACTTGTCTGTTTTAACTGCAGAACTGTTTTATTTTCATAAATTGGATGTAGTAGATACAGGATGTAGCTGAACACAGGAATATGTGGCAAAGTACAACTGAAAACTATAATTATAATAAATCAGAATACAGCACAAGAGTATATAAATATTCCTTCTTTACAGCCATCTTCTGTCCTGGCACAAACTCAATTATCAAAAAACTATACCAAATTCCCAGAACACGATCAAGTATTTGGGAGACTGGTAGCCCCAATGACAAATGATTGATTTACTTGATTTTTTTTAAAAAAATTATGAATATTTATTTCCAATCCTACTTGAGCCCCTGGGGCTTTATAGCACCTTGGATTTAATTGCCTAATTTGAAAGGATTCAAGGTTTCAAAAAGGCAAACTGTAATCAGGATTGAGCAGATTCTGAATTCGGCTCAGAATCAGAAGCCGGCTCTAGTGGCCATCACTTCTCTCACCGTATGTTAAACAGTTCACCACATCATGGTTTCATTTTCCCCTTCCTCTTCCCTCTCCACACACCCCAACCCTCCCATCCAGAGAAAAACTATTGCTTTCTTTGGAAAAACCCAAGGACTTACCCATTTTGCCCAGACTGAGTGGGCCCTGGAGCCACACTAACTAGTGTGTTGGGCTGATATCTGCTCCCCGCAGCTGGGACACTGGGCTTCCAGCTGCAGGAAAAGTGAAGACTTACAGCTGGAAGTGGAAAAGCAGCAGACTTAAGATGGTACTCCTCCTCCAGCGAGTCTGACGATTTCCAAACATGGTCTCTTTTGGAAAGATTTTGTCAAAAACTCTGCCTTTGAGTACCATAACTACCACCAGCAATCACTGCACAGACACCATAAGCCTTCCCTATGAATTACCACCTACGTAATCAGGGCAGTGTAAAAGATCACAAGTGTTAAGAGCATTTCAGAAATATTTTATATGAGTGGGATTTCCACCACTCCAACATAATCTTTCAAGCTATTCAGTAACAAGGACAACACTTCTCAACTGCCCAAGTCGTCATTCAACATAAAAAAAATAATATGTATTAGCAGTTTTTGGATTATTATCATTGACTTAGAGACTTTAACTCATTATGAATCAGCAGGAATACAAGATGATTATCAGTTGTCTGTATCCTCCAGTGCAAAGTAGTTTTGGACTGACCACCACTGAGCTGGCATAATGGGATTTGTATTTGCAATGATGGTCGAATTTGTGTCTTCAAATAAATGAAGCCTTGATAGAAGATTATGGGAATGCAGAAAAAATAATTGAAACAAGGCCTCAGGGAACTTTAAACAGCAAGAGATTATTATAAAACATTTTTAAAGAAAATAATGAAAGCTTGGCAACAAGTGATTTCCTTCTTATGTTCTTTAATACATGGAGAAGATACATTCTGTTTCTTTATTCCTGTCTAACCGTTGGTTTAAGATCCAGGGACTATGCTTCTGTAATGTGTTATCATACCAACACACCTCAAGTAGCTTAAAAGATGCAAAATATATTTCCATGTAGATTCCTGAAAGTAAAGTACTGCCAATCTAAGTTATTTTCTACACAGCACTGATTTCTACCAAGCTGTCAGTTATTCCACTATCTCCCAACTAGGAATCTTTCTAATACACACAAACAGGTAATAATGTGCAAAACTGGTATCCTTGTTCATCCTGCATGAAAATGGCATGAGCTGCATATTCCACTGCACTGAGGAAGTAGATCTCCTGCTTTCTCTAGCACAATTATGACCATGCCTCTCAAATCAACTATCGCATTGGCCTGTCCTTAATTGCTCTAAAAATAAACCACTGAGAATGTAACATTAGGGAATAACTAAGAACTACAAAACGCACACACAAATAAAAATCAATCTGTCCGTCCATTGGCCAATCAGATGTATTACACTGTAGATGTAAAGATAAATTTTTCAGAAGGTTAATGTTTTATTAAATAATAAAAATACTGAATTTCACAAAGCTATTATAATTTGCTCCATATGCATTACTTCTATTCTTAAAATATATTTATGTGCATTTTAGAAGAGATGGATAGATTTTAAAACAAAGAGTCATCCTCATTTTCATTGTAAATCAAGTATTTTTGTTGATAGCTATGATGCTTGTCTGCTTTTTAAGTACCGCTTTTTTGCAGTAAAATAGAAAGTTACTCACATCCATCTCCCTTTTTGGTGGAATACTGGTAAGGAAATACTGCCCCAATACTGTGCCCTACATATTTGGAAACATAGCTGTAAAAGCGGTATTTTAAAATGATTTCCTGACATGATATGAAAATCTTCAGCTTACTAATTAGAGGTTGTCTAGTTCCAACATTGACACAAGTGCATGTTCAAGGCAGGACGGCTGAATATCATAGCTAGAGACGTAGAATGTATATTCAATGGGAAAACCCAATGAAAGTTAAAACAGTTTGAAGCAGTGAGCAAAAAAGAATCGTTAGGAGGAATCTTACAAAAATTCATAGCTGTATCTACATGTGCAGGATCATATTCCTGTTTGTTGTAACTAAACCACCAGCTTAGGTTTTGGGGTTTTTATGGAGAATATATAATAGCACTGGAACATTTCCCAGAAAGTTTTTAGGACCTGACACTAGAAACATTAAAAAATAATCTAAGGACTTTGTTGATTAATCATAAAATACTTTGGAAATTATGTTTCCGCAAGACGATAAACCAGTGGTATTTTTAAGGGCTGACTGAAGCCCAAGAAACTGTGTTCAGGCTGAAAAAGAAATGCTGAAAACTTCTGAGCACATCCATGAATACAGAAAAGCCAAAATTGGTCAGTAAAGAAAGAGACTACAAATCACCGGAAGCTACATTATAGAATCCACTGTGCAAACCACCACCTGCCATCAACAGAGGATTGCAAAGTGGCAGGAGCATTTGTCAAAAGTGAAATACTTCCCCAGTGAGCAACCTCATGGAGTGGACACATTTTCAAGTGCACCTATAAACACTGGAATGAAGGCTATGTAGAGTGTTTGAAAGAAATACTAAAAAAAATACACAACACTGCTAAAACATGATAAGATGATATAGGATCACAAACATCTCAGAGTGCAAGATGATCTTGATAAATTGCAGAAACAGACATAAACCAATAGGTATAATATTATACAGAAAAGTATGGAGTATTGAATGTAGGTAGGAATAATTTGCTACCTGGAGCAACAGGAACAACTGGTTAAGCAGTCCTGAACAATATCTGGGTTTACAGCAATCCACAAACTAAATATAAATCAGCATTATCCCATTATTTTTTTTTATATAGGGTGGTATCTTGGTAGAACAGTAAGATTTTATGCAAGTCACTTGACGCAAACCTTTTACTTTATTCAGCACTCTTAACATCCTGTGAAAAGACAAGTTAATCAACTGTAAAGAATTTAGAGGAGAAAGAAAGAATGACTGGAGGTATAGAAAATAATCATTTGTTAATCGTAGGGAAGTACTGAAATAGTAGCTCTGTTAATGCAGAGAAACAAATACTGAAATCAGACATTAAAATCTTTATATATGTAGAAGGCAGCTGCAAAAAACTAAGATAAAAATCTGACTTTTTAATACACAGAGATTTAAGAGAAGTAGCAATGTTCTTGAATTACAATAAGCAAGAATAGGAATGTACATTGGGGGGAAGAAAGTAATAAGAATCAGGATAGGCGACTATTGGCAATGTTGTTCATATGCGAAGGCGTGGAATCCTCACCCTTGGTGTTTTTTAAAAAACAACTAAAGAAGTTGCTAAAACAAGTATCTAATTTTGTGAAACAAACATCTGCCAGATTATAATAATTAGTCCTGAGCAAAGGAAGGAACCTAATCTCCTTTTCTAAGAGCAAAAAGAACCGTAAAAAGTTGAAATCTACAATTGTTCAGATGATGGTAAAGTGACCAATAGAGATGTCCTGAGGTACTCAAAAAAACCCCAAACTTAGGAGGATGACAGAGAAGCTGAAGCATAACAAGTTTTATGATAATTCCACTTTGTCTACTGCACTTAATACTAATGTAACTGGTGTGCAACCTTGCTAAATGCACCGAAAATCAGACTTATCTTCCCCATGTTTATGAGGAAGCTTTTTAAGCTTAGGCCCTATAAAAGTTTCACTATGCAATAAAGCTAACATACAATCGCTTCTGTAACACTGAAACAGGAGGATTACATGGGCATTTTATGATTTATGGTCATGACATCTAAATATGGTAGAGGATTTTTATCTCAAAATCTTAAAAATTGGCTGAAAGCCGAGAACACATAAGAAAGGGATTAACTTGGCAGAGATTGACATGAAAAACATCAGTATCATCTGTGTACTTTGTAACACACGAAGATGCAATAGACACTGAACAGTAACAGCTTAAAATATCTGTTTTTAAACAAAATAGGTAAATGCTTCCTTGGTGAATTTATATAAGATTAAAAGAAGGGGGCTTTTTTGGTCTCTTTAAAACAGATGCAGGTCATCCTGTCTTAAGCTTTTAATTCAAAATGCCATTGATTTTCTAAATCTAATGCTTTCAGAACTAAAAATGTGGCATATTATTCTTTTGCCCCTAATTTCACCTCAAGAAAGACAAAGTAAAAAATTTAACCACGCAATTTAATGTTGGTTGATGTCCGTAGAGCCTTATAAGGGTTTGCCCTATTTAATCTCTTTCTGCAAACAATTTTTTCTGATTCAGCTTTGGAAATGGCATTCTCTATGACGCCACACACTCTGTTTAGGAAACATGCAGCATACTTGCTTTCTGCTTGCAAATCCTAAAGGAACTGCATGTTCCAGACAAATTGTGGCAATTTGCAAACAAGTAATACAAGCAGGCATGTGCTCCAATAAGAATAGGAGCGGTGAACTCGAATTAGACAAATAAATGCTACCTTGAGTTGTACTGCTCTGTGCTGTTCCCAGTGTCCCCTTCAAATCAAGGACGGTAAGATATGGGTAACTTGCACCATAACTTGCTTTCAACTGAAGTCAAGTACATTCTCTTCAACAATGTGAGGGTTTGTTTGTAAAAAAAAAAAAAAAACAAAACAAACATTTCAGCACTTTTTTTCTACCCGAACGAGGTGACACAAAATTTGCCAGTTTATTCCACTCTGATTTTATTCAGTTTCAGCAAACATTGTCTCAAGATGTGAAATCATCAGCTCAAGATGCATTTCACTCCAGTCCTTCTTTCTGGCTCGGAAACCTGGTTTGCAGGGCTCTACAGAGTAACTGGATGTTTGCCAGAGAATGAAAAAAAAGGGATATTTGTGCTGCTGGTGCTGTCCCAGAACGTAGCGTTTCACCGCTGGCTGATTTCTAATCTCTGCCATAACGCATGTACCGCCTGGCTCTAAACAAAGCTTAAGGACACAGAAAGGCAGTGCCTGAATTGGACTGGGTTGAACTGTCAGCTCAAGTTGGTTCGCTCAGCCATTTCCCCTTGATAATGGCAGACAGAGATTAAAACACAAAGTAAAAATAGACTAGCCAATGTCACTGTCCCCGAAGCCAGAGAGAAGCAGGTGATCTTGCACGAGTCATCTGGTTTCTGTGCTTTCCCCTTGTAAGGTGACCAAAGATATTAACCTTCAGAGTTCTGCTGGAGCTTTGCAGCAAAAGCTGTTTGTAGAGCTAAGCTGTTTTCTACTCTATGAGGCTGCTGAATGCCGTTAAAAAGCTTAATGTTTTAACAGTTAATAAATCCGATTGTTTATCTCTGTTTAACTTAAAGAGACTTGAAAGTGAAAGGGAATATATGAAACAAGTCACCAAATAAACTCATCTTCTCTATGCTTTATAGATTCCCCCCCCCTGTATCAAGTCAAATTCATGACTAAATACAGATTTTAAACTCCTTTCATTTCATTGTAAATGAGATTGGAACTGCAGATCTTGTTGGGATGACGAAGTCAGCATAAACAGTCCATTACTGTTCTTTCTTTTTACTGTTTTTATTACATTAAATTAGCATAAGGCTGAAAAACTGTACCTGCAAAATTATTTCTTTATAACAGTGCTTCAAAGGAAACAGAATATTCTATTCCTTTTACACATACAGCTGCTAGAAACTTTATTAGCTGAAACTAGTTTCTCTTGCTCCTAGATAATAAAAGAGGTACAATAATAATGACACTTTAACCATCTGAGCATTTCCACCCCAACACAGTTGTTATTGGAGGGTGGGTTTACACTAATCTATTTCACTTTGATCTGACAAGAAAAGGGAACATGTAAATGAGGTGAGGATGGAAACAAAGAGTTGTTGCAATTTAATTTCTTAAACTATTCCACATAGATCACCAAGGGCACAGCTGTCTAAACTCAGCATTTTAATCTACATGCACAAAAGGGAACAAATGTTACTTCCACAGGTGGTTGATTTGGTGCCTCTATTTATGCATTTCCTGTAAATTCATCAAATTCCTCTTCTAAATCAAAAGAAACATTTCATGTTGCTGGAAATATGAAATTAAAAAAAGAGATGATCCGGGGAAAAGATGTTTGCCTTATGAACGTGACAAGCGCTACAGGATAAAAGTAAAAATCTAACAAATAAACAACTTCAGCTATTTGTTCAATTCATTTTCAATAATCCAAATTGAGTTTTAAGACTACAATATTTTGCATAAGTTATTCGAATTTCCAATGTGCTCAGTAAGAACAAACAGAACAGTTCCAATCTTCAGTGAATGAACAATTAGTCTTGTGACAGGTATTGCATTTGATAACCGCTGGGTTGAATCTCCGATGGAGCTGGGACTCTGAACAGAATTTGAACTAAACAATGTTGAAACAAGATCAACTCAATATAGTAATTTTTTTTTTGCCCCTTGTTTTTATACATGTTAAGTGCTACTTTGTTAAGCACAGGTGTGAGAACTTGAAAAAATGCAGGAAACATCTGTATTACAGATATCTGAGGTAGGAATTCAGAATTCGAGGACATGTTCTGGGTTATTGGCCTTCATATAAAATCTGACATAGATAAATGGAGACTGGAGAGAGAAAAAGAGACAAATACCCACTGTTCTTGGAGCAATGTAGTGTTACAGGAGACTTCAGAGAACCCAGGGCAAAAGCTTATCTGTATTGTAAATAATCGCTCTGCCCTGACAAGGAGAATGACAAGGTAACTAAGGCGACTTTTCCATTGCTAAGTGTCCCATTTCCGTGCCTGAGCTGATGTAAACTCATCTCCCAATTATCTGGCCTAATTTCTAAGAAAAGTGAATTTTCTGTTAAAATGGTGTGTCAGTATTGTGCTTTTCTTGAGGGTGCTGACAGTAGCCCTGGGAACTGGAACTCATGGGGACTTACATTTCGTTAAGTCTTTCTCCATGTCTGTTCCCTTTGGCACCTACAGCCTCCGAGATATTTTCAGCTGTATTGCGAGTTTATTAACCAAAAATTGCCAACTTCGTGTTGTCAACAAGTCACTTCATGCCATTAGCAAAAATATTATTTTTTTTTTTATACCTCCTTTAACTTTAGGAAAAAGATGTCCAATGTTGACAACTTGGTTATACAGCTGATGTTCTTCACCTCCCTGCTGGACAAATTTTAGTTTCTGCACCATTTAAATCTACAATCAGCAACATATGACAGTAACCTGTCTCATCCCAACCAGCAGCTCAGAATATGCTACAAGATGTCAGTGATTTCGATGTCAACGTCTTTCCCTGCAGTGCAGTGTAAGACTGCGATAATGAACTGTCCCCTATAAGAGGTATATATGGTCGAGCAGCACTGTCAAAATCCTAATGGCCAGCTCTTTATGTCCTGCTTGTCAGGGTCCACAATCAGAGCCACTTCATTTGGACTGAAGCCCAGTGCCCTTTCGTATGAGGCACGCCTTAGCAGATACCCACTTAACTAGCAATTGCTGTCCATATCTCAGGTGACTGAAGAAGGGAGGCAAAACAACCTGTCAGAGAACAGGAGCTGTAAGTACGGGAAAATAATCCAGCTTTCCTGTTTGGGGTTTCCCCCCCCCCCTCTTTTATGTTCCTGTTTAGAGCTCTTTTGGGCCTTAAAGTTGAAAAAATACACGGGCGAACATAAAAGTGAAAATTGGAGCTTCATCTGCTATCCGCATGCTTTCTCCTTGTTTGTGTTTTAGAATCTCATTGGTACAAAGCCCAATCTCTGGTGTTTCATCAATTATGCGCAGGAATTTCTCCACAGAGACTTTACCCGAGTGCGGCACGGCATTAAAGGGGGCAGAGGAAGCCTGAAGGCAGGAAAAACGTTAGATAAAGTCAGACAAATAAAGTCATTCTACCTTAAACTGAAACTCCTGCTGACTCCTCCTGTTCTGATCCCGTTAGGGTTTGGTGAGTATTACTGTAGAGCCGTAGCAATGTACCTGGAGAGATCCCGGATCTTCCCGCTGTCTATTCCTCCCCGTGACTCACCAGCCCGTTCCCCTCCGCGGGGAGCAGAAGAGGTGGACCAACAGTCCCAATCCCCCGAGCGCTCGTAACGCGAGCAAAAAGCCACGCAACACGAACAAAACTCTTTTCCCTGGACACACGATCGATGCAGGGCCTGGGGGTTACGGTTTTGTCAGAGGGAAAAAACAATACAGCTACCCAAAACCACAACAGATTTCGTTCCTAAAACTTATTTATCAATAGTAATTACTGATATAGAGTTTGCTGATATTCCTGGGAGACGTTTTGACTCTGAATTAATATACTGGAGGGCCTCAATTGAATAAAAATATTTAAGAAATTGAATTATAGGAACATCAATATTAGTAACCTGACCTGTAAGGAGAAACAATGCTATAAACGTATCAATTAAAAGGTGACAAACATCTGCAAAGGAGATATATTTGAGGGAAATATCAATTGACATAGCTCTAATAATAGTATTGAATGGAAACACCGATTTTAAGTAAGAGCACCACCTAATTAATTTTTACCACTGCTGTTGATATTACTAGTGGATGCATCCCCAGAATTAAATAATCTGTATTGAAGGACATTTAAGTGCTACGGAAGACTTAGAAATACCATTACCTGCTTTGGTGGCTGGCAAGACTACTAATACTGTCATTCTACATTAAATACAAAAATTAACAGTCAGCATCTATTCCAACAATAAGTAATGTAGAAATTATCACAAATCTAAGGCACCTCTTTACTGTCTGGCTGAAATAGCCGCTTCTAATAATTCAAGAGAAGAGAAAGATTATAAACATATTCCCAAACACACAAAGGTACCAAAACCCATAAGGATTACCATAGAATAATCTTTACAAGTCTGAAACAGCAAAACATTCTGTTCTAATTCTGCAGAAGGAGGAACCAGAGCACAAAAAGCGAGAAAGCTGGGCCAAAAATCACACAAGCAGCTGGACTCTCCTGAGATCCATTCCAATAATTAGGGTAGTCTTTTTTTTTTTCCTGTAAATTCTTTTCCTAACAGCTTTGTTACCTAATTTAATAGTCTGTCCTCAACTCTCAATAATTATGAATGGGCTCTCATGGTGGTGTTGGCTTCAGCAAGGTTTCTCCCTCATCGTACCTGTGCAAGAACCCGCGTATACCTAACATGGATTAATAAACTGTCGTGAGACAGAGCCACAGACCTGAAATCGTAACCTTAATCCACAAAAGGAAAATACTTCTGGTTATGATAAAACTCTCCAACAGCTGTCCCTGTCCTTACTGCCATTTTCCCCAGTCTGAAAAACTGCAGCAGTACGTCCAAGAGCTTTAGTTCTAGTATGTACCCATAGACAAAAGCAGGTGAAGCAAAGTTTCTTCCATCAAATGCATCTCACTGTAATAAAAAAAAATAATAATTCCATCCTCATGAGGACAATGATCATCAGACACCTGCGCAGCAAATAATGGGAAGGAAATGCATCATTTTAGGGGTAATTTTCTTGGCAGGTGGCCCAGTGCACGAGGAGTGAGATGACCACAAACGCCCTTAACTTCTCTTTCAAAAATATTTTCAGCCCTGAATGTGTTTGTGTCAAAAAAATAATGAATACCTCTGCTACAACCAATGTTTTACTAATCATAAACCAAAAAATAACTCCTCAGGCTCTAAATATGTCTGGTTTTTAATCAAGGTATGTTTACTTTGATTTTTATTGTAGATGAACCTTGGAATTTTCATTTTCTCGAGAAATGTTTCAAAAATGATAAAAATAATCTCAAAATTGATATAAGATTAAAAATACAATTATTGTTTTCACTTGAAAGGTTTTGGTTAGGTGAAAAGAATATTTTATTTTTTTTAAATTTCCTTTCTTCCACAGTAGAGAGCTTTCCTCAGGCTGAGAAGAAGGAAAATGATTCAGACAAGCTCCACTTGTTAATGAGACAGCTTCAGGTTTGCTGAGGTTTTTTTAGTCAGGCAATTACTATCTAGGACATATACCTGTCATTAACAACCATAAAATGTCAACTGTGATTTTAGGGGTGAGCTTTGGAAATGATATTGCAAATATATTACAAGAAAACTACAATTCCACAATCACACAATGAAAATATTCGTTGCCTGACCCTGGCTGTAATGGATGTCTTCATTTCACTCCTAAATTTTAAAACTACATTTCTAAACTGTTTTAGTACATTCTTGAATTGATTTAAGCTTTGTATTTCTTTAAAACCATCTAAGTTCATTTAATTCCAGTTAATTAGAAATTTACAAAAATTTAATCAAGTTGCAATTAAATGTTTCAGAATATCTTTTGGAGTCAGCTTCTAATGTTCAGTTCTACTAATTATTAACCACCTTAATAAGAATGGAGTTCTTATTTATCCCATTTTTAGTTTAGGATTTATAATCTGATTTGTCTGAATTAATTGTCTATACTGATTCAAGGATCTTGCCAAGATCCCATTTTACCCCAAATTAACTGCTTTTGATTATCATGACTTGTTTCTTCAATTAATAGAATGTTGTATTTAAAATATCAGATCAACCCACATTCTGAGATTATTGTGGCCATTTCCTTTGAAACCTTTTCTTGGCTATGTCAACATTATTCAATTCCTTTTTGTTAAGAAAGAAGGAAAGAAATATTATAATGTTTTAGGGGACTAAAAAACAAATATAGTAGTAAAGAGGAAATAGAGCACCTTCTGTATTTAAAACTACATAAAAATGAAGTCTAATATCAACCTTTAAACTTAGATATCCAGCGTTCCTACTGATTTATGATTTATGACTGACTGCTGACCTTGCATTGTGCAAACATTTAGCTCGAAGCCACATTAGCCAACCAAATGTCCTCAAAAGATTTCTTTAATATGCGTATGGAAAATGAGGGCAAGGGTTGTCTCTCTGGCTTTTGAATCTTAAAAACACTAATTATTCACAGCTCTGAAAAATCACCCATATCTGAACTAAAAGGTTGATCGTGTGTTCTCACCCTGCTTTGTTACTCTTCATTTATCAGCCTGCTTGAAATGTAGCTATTTTTATTTTGATATAAACTGTTAATCATTAAAAAAACCCAAACTTAATTTATTCTAAACTTCATAATTAATTCATCACACTGAAGACCCACTGTCTTCACAGAAAGTTTGTTGCAGTCACTATTTCCTCAGATGTGTGCAGTGATGAAGCTATTTTGATGCAAGCATAACATTCCACCATGATAAATAATTTTCAGAAGGTCTTTTCCATGCTCTCCCTCATCCATATTCTCATAACTCTTAATGTGGATCATGATCATGGAGCTCTTTCACTAAAAGTTCTCTTATTTGTACTAACTTCAGATAGACAGAAATGAGAGTAATTTGCCCCTTTTTTATTACTATTACCAAATGTTGACTGAGTAATGCAGAGAACAAGATACCAGGTCATTTCCATCTGCCAGTTCCCTGCAAGACAGACTTGGTTTACATTTAACATAAGCACAAAAAATCCCAAGTGACGAGGCCATGTTAGTGGTAACTCTGATTGACTTTTATTCCCCTCAGAAAAATGCAAAAGGAATACGGAATTGATTAGTAATGGTAATCACTGAAGTGGAGATAATTTTTTTCTCTGACCAAAAAAAAAAAGTAAGTTTGGGGTTTTTTTTCCCCACGATTGGATGGTGATTTAACTATTATGGCTCCAATGAACTGTGATTTCAGAAAGATCCAGCTGCTCTTTTTTCCCCAGCTACACAAACTGGGCTCTCCTTTCATCAGCCTCTCCATTAGGAGACAGAGCTCCCAAGTATGGAGATACTGCACCTCCCAAAAGTACTGTCAGAAGGAAGTGCCCTATTCTAGGCAAGGGTTCATCAAGTAAGGATTTATTTAGTCCTTCAACTATAAGTGAAATTTCCTTCTCTCTGTACCCAAGCCCAAGCCAGTATGTAGGAGAGACCCTTCCACACTCCATAGTCCATATGGTATCTTAGCAACTGTTATCTAGCGATGGGCTGGAAAAGCAGCTCCTGTTCCTCTTAACCCCTGGATTTCACTATATACATACAGCAGGCTCTCAACAGATGCTGGCTTTAGATAGCTAAGGATCATGCATGGAATTCTAAGCAGAGCAGATGGTTTAATTCCATAATATCCAGAAAGACTGAGTTTCTTAACTCTTTAGTGGGCTTCTGACATGAATTTCCATCTTCAAACCACTTGTCATCACTGACTTTGTGTAAGGGAAGTTTATCTTTTCATTCAAATACATACTTCTGCACTTAATTTGTGGAAGTGGTATTAACATCAATTCCAAGTGCATTACTGGATTGTAGTGGGACAAGTCAACTTCTAACACCAAGGTACAAAAACGGAAGTAATGTGCCACCTGGGGATTGCATAATGTTTATTTCAGGTTTTGTATATTGTCTTTTATCTATGATTAGCTCATTGCCACTTGTGTCCTTTCAAAGAGCTGCAAATAAAAATACCAACCAGGTACGATGAAGAGAATATCCCAGAAGCCAGCAGACTTTGGTTGCATCCCACAAGAAATTTTGATTCTTGCTTAAGAACAATCCATTTACACTTTCACCGTTGCTTACGTTCACTAATACTGTGTGTTATGAACCATTTCAGAGAATCAAAATTAAAAAAAATAAAAATAAAAATTAGCTTACTTGCCAGTAAAAGCTGGACACTTCAAGAGCTTTTTCTGAAGGGAGAAAACCTGAGGCATCTTTTTACAGCAGCTGAATAACATGAACAGATTTCCTACGTGGTCCTGGAGAACGACTGCCCCGGCACCAGCACACAGAGTATGACCAGGCTAATGGTTCCAGACACCAACTAAAGCTGTGCACAACATTCACTCTGCAGTGAATTTTGCAACTCAAATGCATTATTATCAATACCTTCCAGCTCTCACTTTATGAACTTTTTCTGTACAGACAACGGGAGCCGATTAGGAAGGAGCACTTTTTTTGCAGTCCAGAGATTTCCCTATTTCTATTAAAATTTGTTTTCATTAAGGCAAAGTTGCTATTCATGATGAACAACCTGCCATTTATCACCATGTGGACAGAAGAATTTCTACTGAAATACATATATATACACACAGTAAACTAACAGCAACTGTAATACAATTCTAGCCCTTAGAAGTTGCCAGTTTAAATAATCCAACTTAAATAAACTGTACTTGGATACCTTGTATTTTTAGTTTTCAACCAATATAGTTTAAGTAATGATTGATGAGAAAAGACCACAGGCCAAGATATGCTATACTGAAGATTTCTATCTAGAAGAGGTCTGAGGAATGTGCAAATAGTGACTGTAAAAGAGGATTACAGAAGCCAGGGCACATCTCTGTGGGGAGGAGCCGCTTCTTTCTCCCGTACCTGTCTGACAATTGACTCAACTTCTCCCTCTCTCCTCCACTTCTTTCTTAAGAATACTAAGATGAAGAAGTTCGTCTGATTAAAAATACTTAGGAGACCTGCACTTTAAACTCAGATAATTAAGTCATCAACTACCATAGCTGACTATGTACCACCCTTAGAAACCCAGCATCTGCTGCAGTCACTTTCCATAAGTTGCATTCACTGACCCAGTTACTGAGCTTCGTATCCGTTCCCCAAGTGTCAAAGATGTGAATCTGTCTCAGCTTAGTGGCATCTCTAGAGAACT
>JAOXJM010000063.1:37462022-37489061 GCA_026413425.1 Tringa solitaria
TTCAGTTTTACTGGCTTTTCCTGCTTTCATATTAAAACTTATTTTCCATGTTTTAACCAATTCTGTTTTGGATGGGTAAGCTGTTCATACTGTTGTGCTTCCTTAAGGGAACATCTGTAGGATTTATTCTAAAGTGTATCTCTCTCTGCAAGGAATTAAGTGAACCATGCCACCAGCTCAGAACTAAACTGTTGAATTTGCACATTTATATCACAAAATAATCCAGCACTCAATCTGAAGACAGTAACTCTTGTAAATAACATGCAGAAACTAAAAAATCCCAACCCAATACTCAGAGATGAATAAGGTTTCCATTAATCAGTCTCTCCATGGCATGCAAAGCTGAAGAGGATCAAAATAATTTTAAGTGAACTGTATCAAAATACAGAGCTAGACTAGATTACATAATTCGTTTAACCAAACCAGCTCCTTACCTATTCCTGGATTTTCCTATCTTACTTTTATTTCATTTATAACCGTTTCCTAAAACCTAGATTCAGGAAGCAGACTAGATAGAGATGACAGGTATTGGCTGTAAGGAGCAAATAAATAATCTACTTTAATTGCACTGTCAACATGTGTCTGCAGCAGGAGGCTAAAATGCTTATAGAGCACAAACCAGATTGGAAAAATCCCTATTTATAGACAAATACTAACAAGATCCCTCCAAGATATTATGATTTCTACAAGGTAAATTCACAGCAACAGTTTCATCACTAGCGAAGAAGGTAAAAACCTTAAGGTGTTAGTATTTTCTCCTCTACACCTCAGAGTCACGCTGCTTCTGTACACTGTATTTCACATTCCTGCAAGTTCCCAAGGAGTGACTTTTCACACAGGTCATTAAATTTAGTTATTTCTGCAACTATTTTAACTAGTACTCCATGAGAGGGGAAAGCACTGGCCTTTAGAATTCAGACTTTAATGGAAAGCAAAACGAGTTAGTAAAACTTGGCTACAAACCAATAATGCATGGGAAATCACCAGCAGAAGAATACTAAAGATTCAGTCATACACATGACAACCATTTTCTTCTTCAATAATGTATATCTATAATTTTATATATAAAACGGTACATATATAAACAGCTAAAGAATGGATTTCATTTTGTTGTTTGGTGCAGAACTGCATCACAGACAAAATGAAATACATAATAAAATGTTGAAAGCCATTTTATGAAAATATATTAGCAAACTACACATATATACAATCTTAACGTGATTTTCTGAACTGAAACAGAATTGCCAGCTTCTTGTACGTTGAACTATGGATTCCCACAGGGAACTTGCACATTGGTTAGAACTAATACTTCTAATCTGTTCCTCTGTCTAGCTTTCAAGTAGGTACTTCAGGGAAATTTTTAGAAATTTTGTGATAAAATAAGCCAATATTACATAAATTTCACCATTATTCTGCTTAATGTGCTGCTGCCTTACGTTTGATGCACTGAAACTTCTACAATTCTTTTACTCTACCTATTGCAAAGGCCAACATCATATAGCACGCCCAAAATAGAAACCATCCTATATTCTCCAGCTTGTGGCAGTGAGTTCCCCAGGCTAATTTTGTGTTTTTGGGAAAAAGTACATACACAGTTATAAGAGCAATAAAGATGATGGGTTTTACTCAATATTTTCATTCTTTTTATGTCCCATTTCACTCCCCTCTGCTCCACAAAGCGGGTTCTAATAATTCCAAATCTATCCTCTTACAAAGTCATCCCAGGTCTATAATTATATTGTCACCCTTCTCTGGACCTCTTCTATTCCTGCTAAATGTTTTTCAAGTACCTCCTCTGACATTTTAATTTACGTTTTTTGAAAAGAGTTACAAATCACTTGGCTTTTCAGCATAAACCTTATTCACCTTAAGTGCTCCCTTCACTCTTTGGTGGGCCCAATGACCCGGCAGCTCTCTCACAGACTGCATGTGTCTGAAATATTTAATTTCTTATTAACTGCTTCTCTGAAATAATTCCATCAGAGTCCTCCTAATTCGCAGCTTTTAAACTATGCTGGGTAAAACTTGTATTGTCTTAATGTGCTCAACTAGATCTGCATTTCCATTTGCAGGAGATTTTTCTCAAACCTTCATCTCATACATTTGCTCACTTTAAATGTCAAAGGCTTTCTGCAGATTTCCTCTTATTTTAGGGCCCCTTTTTATTTGTTTTGTTTTGGGGGTCTGTAGGTTTTGGCTGTTGTATTTTTTTCTTTTCGTTTGTTGTAAGTGCTTTTGGTTGGGTTTGGATTTCTTTTTTTGGTTTATAAGATTCTTTTTAAAAGAATCACAAAATGTAGTTTATTTAGATAACCTCTTAGTGGCACAATTCTTCTGTCACCAGACACTTGTTCTTCAGGACCATGTATGTTTAACTTCATGCTTCAAGGTAAACATACTTGACTTCTGCTTTGAGGAAATACTAACTTTTCATACTAAACGCCCTCCTAGATAAGGGCTCTGAACACTCTGGAATCCTGAAATGAGCTGCCAATCCCTAACGTCTGATTCTCACTGCAACGTCTTGTCTCTTGGACACCTCGGAGGCTTTCAAATCAAAAGAGAGAGATTAGCAGAAGCAGTAAAACTTCAATGTAAGAAAAAAAAAATATTAAATTTTTGGGGAATGGAGGGGAGAGGAATCTATTTGAAAAACTGCCCAGAAACAGCTTACACAACAATTACAGTCTCCTTGTCCTTGGAAAACTTCACATTGACCTGTAACTCAGCACTGGTAAGCAGAATAAGAAAATAAATACATGCTCTCTTTCAAATATTTAATAAAGGACAATATGCACTGCATTTAAAGGATAGCTTTTATCATTGCTTTTAATGGCAATTTACCTGTAAAAACAGAACTGATGAATTTACAGATACCTTTTCTCCTCATACAGCCTATTGTAAGTGTATATTAAGATAAGGCTTTCCTGCAGATACTACTCAAAATAGCAGTAAACTTCTTTTCCTGAACCGTGTACTCTGCATATACTCTAAATTCAAATGGACCATCTTGAGCCTCAGATGCATCAAAATTGAGGTATTTTATAACTCTGCAACCTATCTTACAGACAGTGGAAAAATAAAACAAAACAATAAATTGAGACGGTGTTAACTTTGCTTACATCCAACTTCAGAGACAACTGGATAACTTCAGAGCATCTTTGATAATGCTACTGCCAAAACTATAGAAGGAATAAAGACATTTTAGTGAAATGGCACTGAAACAGTCAAGAGCATTTGTTGAATGCCCTTGGTACTTAAGTAAAGTCAGGAGGACACAAAAGTTCAAAGACTCCACAGAGATAAATGCAAATGAAGAACAGGACCTAAAAAGGCCCACCAAATCCTCTGCATGGAAGAACCTGGTTTTCTCCACTGACACTGAATGACAAACTAACAATGTGTGATATTATTCTATAAAAAAATATTTATTGAACGGGCTCAGAGGCTTTTCTCCCATGGAAATCCTCTATTGTTTAGACCTAAGACCAACCTGCATTTTCCCTTCCAAATGTCTTCTGAGATTTTCAGGTCAGCCAGAACCCAAAATACTTCAGTACCATTACTACCTTCCCTGAATAATGCCTATTGCTTAGATCACAATAATTCAACAAAGGCATGAAAATGATAGGTCTCTGATACTCAGTAGCTTAGCAGCTTCCTACAATGCTCTTAGTATGACATAGGCTCATTGACACATTACTTTTGCAATTGTGTTAACTGAAGATGAAAGTCAAAAACCCGTAAGTGTTCTGCTGCTAAAGAACCAAAAGGATAGTCCTGTCAAGGAAAAGAATGATCAGGGATCATCAGCTATTAGAGATGCACATCCTACTGCTCTGCCTGCAGATGGAAGAAAAAAAGAAATTAATTTGTAACTTGAAATATAAAAAGCCTTTGAAAAAGCCTTTAGTGCAGT
Source organism: Tringa solitaria (assembly GCA_026413425.1). Taxonomy (NCBI): domain Eukaryota; kingdom Metazoa; phylum Chordata; class Aves; order Charadriiformes; family Scolopacidae; genus Tringa; species Tringa solitaria. Next base: position 37,465,942 of record JAOXJM010000063.1, read on the forward strand.
GGTACTGAGTGTAGGGCTGTACAATGGAAAACTGCTGTCTGCCATACACCAATGAGAAACTCTGTACATTCTGGCTGTAGATTTTGATATTCCTAGAAGCGATTATCTGTGGATTTTTTTTAAAAAAAAAAAAAAAAAAAAAGCAAAGCTTAGATGTAGGATAGTTTCCAATGCTTAATTGTGTTCCCTGACATGGTTCTGGAATACAGCTTTACAATTTTATCGTTCAGTGCTTTTGTTTACTCTTTCCCATTTATTGATTGCTGGCAGTGCTTGCCTATTAAGAGCTATCTCCTGAAGTACAGAATCACGAAGTTAGGAGAACCATAGATAAAATAACCATCTTAGGTCACGTTTGTAAACAGCTGAATTCTGAAAGTCTCTTGACTATGGCATACTAACACAGAAATGCAGTTATCTGTGGAGCTCTTGAAATGCAGCAGCCTCCTCCAGTTCTTGGGCAGGGAGTTACAGAACCTGTTGATACACCCTTAGCTCTTCCAGTTCTTCTGGTGGAGTTTTGTATCCCTTTCTTCCTCATCAGCCAATCTGCAAGGCCTGAAGGGCTCATTTGGGGACTGGATTGGAAGAAACTAATTAGCTTTCCAAGCCCTAACTTCCTTAACCTTCCCTACACTGTCTTAGTGTTCACACCTAAATAATCTTCCTTTAATACTGCATCTGAGTGCATTTTGGGGATAGCAATCTCAATTAACCTGATTCTGAACGTAAGCCTAAATGCAAATTATACCTCAAGCACAAAGAATTTAGGCATTTATTAGTGTTTTCTGCAGTTGGAGTCACCTTCCTCAGCCTTGAGGATGTGGACGAAGTTCAAGATATTACTTTTTTTTTTTTTTAAAGTGTACATATCCCACAGTCAAATATCACATCAGGAAAATTTTAGCACAGGCTCTCTGTTCACATTTGTTATGATATTGTGGTGCTTGCTGGTGCTCCTATTAAATATAATAAGTAATCTTCTACACATACTTTTTTATATTCCACTGTAGCTCAATAAAGTTTTTAGTACAAGATTTAGCTCTTTGTTATGTCAGTCCCTGAAAAAAACAGAAACACGTTCAGAAACAGTCATAGCTGTAATACCTCAGTCAAGCGTTTTTCATGGCTTTTCTTGCAGCCTAGATGCAAATTCCTATTATTTTATAATCCAGAATATTGTAAATGAAAGTAATACATGCACAGAGGTTAGCAAAATTATTTAAACCTGGCTAAAAATCACCTGTTCATCACACAAACGGCATCTCTCTTTACCTCCCTCTTGATCTGACACTGTTTCATACACCTGTGTCTGAGGTTGGCCAACAGCCTGCCTTCCATCATGACCTGGAAAACAGGGAATCTGGTTCAAAGCTCTCAGGTTTTTGTCTCTGATGTCTAATAAAAAAATCCTCGGGGTGTCTTGCTTTTTTCTCACAACGTCTATCACACTTTCATTTTATAGGGAAAGAATTTATTAAATTATTAGAGTTTTTTTTAAAAACACTTCTGATGCATTGCCATATGGTGATAACATCTCTTGACAGAAGTGGTGTGGGTGGGGCCATTTCTATGAGGAGGTCAATTGGTTTCTACGTTCTAGGGTTTTTCTGTATCCCAATTTAACTGGGATATGCACAACAGAAGAGGATACTTCATTAGTTCTCAGGTAGCCTAAAATGACATGCATTACTTCATTTCAATGGCTACAAGATGGTTAATATGATCTGTTCTTTTTATTCATCAGCACTGCTTAAAAACTGCATTACAAGAAACGATTATACAAGAAGGAATTACATAAAAAATATGAAACTTTGGGCTTATTGTAGCAGCCCTTAAAATGACAGTGTACGTGCATAAACTAGGACCAGAAGGGGTAGTAAGAGAACACGAAACAATAAGCTTCCCTGTTCCCAGTGTGTACATATATACACTGCATTTACATATATGTCTGTCATATATGTAATAAATAAAAAAATGCCACATTACTATTAATAATGTAGATGTGTGTAAGCCAAAGAGTTTATAAGAGTCTTTGTCCAGAAAATTTTCAGAAATGCTTCATTGTACTACCATGACATTTTACGATGCTCCCTAAAATTTCTGCAAAAGCAAGCAGTAGGAGAGTAACACAGGTATTACTTAAATCCATTGAAGCGAATGTCTTCATTATAACTTACCTGAAGGATACAAATGACTTCTTTAAGGAGATCTTAAAACATAATATGAAGCCATCCCTTCAAATATTCATGAACATTTCATGAATATTCACTCTTATAGGCAGAAGTCTCTAGTACAAAGCAGTAAGAGATAGCATATTTATTTTGGCCAACTATTTCCATCTCCCCCCACTCCTGGTCAGGAATATCCTTTTCCTGGCTTAGTAGGCAAACAACAGTATACTTAATTAATGCAGTGTAATTTGGTCAAGGTACTCTTTTTTTTTTTTTAAAGTATTATATTTATTTAAAGGATTTCTGTCAGCTGTACTCTAGCAATGTTTGTGAAACCGGCAGCTGAAAAAAGGCTGGGGCAGGCATCGGGTACCAGCGTGTCCCTGGTTGGGGGGGACAAGGGACTTGAGGAGACAGCAGGCCAGCAGCAACAACCAGCTATTTATTTGCTGCTGGTTTTGGACATAGTCTTAAAGATTCACCATTTGATGTAGATTGAAACTGAAACTGAACACTGAAGCTTGGCAGGGTTGGGGTGGTGGCGTTTGTGGTTTTGTTTGTTTTAAGTCTCAGTACTCCTCACTTAGTAAAGTCCGTTCTGTAAGTATTTACTCACCTAGATTTTACATAAGGCACAGAAAAACTCTGTATCTAAGTACACTTGCTAACACTTTAAATAAAAATCTTTCCAAAAATCAATTTAAGTCACACATTTCCCACTTCTGTACCAGGTGCACATCAACTGCTAGTCAATACAAGGTAACTGAAATAAAGGAAATCCCTTCCTATCCCTTACAGAACCCAGCGAGCGCAGTCCAACAGGCCTAATCCCTCCCATGCTCCACAAATACTCACCTCTCAGCTCAGCACACCTGCCAAAACACCAGTGGCAAAGCTTTCCTCACAATGTATTTTCAAACCACACCTGGAAGCAGTTGTACATCTGAAACCAGCATAAAGTTCAAGGACGAGGAGAGAAGCAAAAGCAGCTCATACACTTGACAGTGCCAAGAGCTGCATCACAAATTAATTACTGGCCAACAACAGAAATGAAGGAAATAAAACAACCATTTAAATGAGACTGTGCTAAATAACATCTCTTGCTTCAGCGACTGTAGGTTGCCTGTATTCCACAGTGACCCGTGAGGACTGTGCAAGCAGAGAAAGAGCTGTGTGTGCTTCTCAACGACAAATGACAAAAGCTGGAGTCACTGTCGGGACAGTGTGCAGGGACTGTAACGCCTTTTTACAGCAGATGACAAGAAGTAGCCCTTTCTCCAAAGAGAAGCGGTCTATGTGGATCCAGCAGCAGCACGGTGCCAGCGTTTAAAGAAGAGGAGGGTAGGATATATGGATTTGTAAAGTCCAAAGCAAATACTGCACAGATGACATTAATTAACACAAAAGACCAGATTGCAGCTAAGAAATTAAGTTTATGTGCCACATCCTTTATATAATATATTTCTCTCCTGTTTTTCTTCCACCACAGAGAGCACTTGCAGCAAGTCCCACCACCTCTTCAAAACGCGATGGAGCTATCTTGGCTTCCATCTTCTCCACTTAAAATTCTCAACGACTACCCGTCTTCCAATGTGTCAAAAAGGTCCTTTAGATTAAATGTATCACCAAAAGTCAGGTGTAAGCACCAGCCGATCTTTCGTCAGAGGGTTCTGATTTATGTCCTGTGTCACTATCTGTGTGCCCTTACAGCGTGACAGCCTGCACAACGGCCTGCCTGTTCCTCCAACATCACCGACTGTCAGGTTCCCACCAATGTTCCGGATTATAAAAGTACACCTAGGTCACCCAAACATTTACAGTGATTAAAAGTGATCACACATTCTCATTTAACATCACTGAGGAAACACAGGACTATACATTTAAAAACACTTAGATTACCTTAACTACCTTCTGTTTATCAAAAGCTTGTAACTAGTGAATTCTGGTGGTGGTCTTAAACTGAAATCTCTTTTAAAAAAAAAATCAGCCACCAGACAAATATTTTAATACCCTCATTGGAAAACAATTGACAGAGCTCGCCCCTTAAAGTGAACAGTAGTGTACTTCCTCACTCCACATTTAAGGAAAAAATACTGCTTTACTCCACCACCGTGTGTCTAATCAGAGACATCTACGCGTTCTCCGTTAAGTGCTAGAAAACAGGAGCATTGTTAGGGTTGTGCTACTTTGGCAAGACCAAATCCTAGCATCCCATCTGTGGTGACAAAAGAACCGCAGGGGTAGTTTTATTGCTGATTAGTTAGAAAAAAGCATATGAAAATATTTATAGGAAATAGTTTCAGGGACAAGTTAATTGCTGTTATTTTTAGTGAATTCTGTAAAGCGTCAACACAGAAGCAACCATTTGGCAAAAGTATTAGCATCTGAATAATTTTCTTCGAGACGAGTACTAATGCTTTTCCAAATTTTCTATTGCTTTAATATCACATCATTGATGAAATACTTACAGTAGAAATAGTAGGAAAGCAAATTGCTTTGTAAAAACAAAACCATGCCAAAAACCCCCTTGAAAAACAGAATCATTATTCATTTTAACTGATCATTAAAAGTTCTCTTATTTGCTTGGTTTTTCATCAGTCAGGAAAAATAAAGTATTTTAATGCCTTTCATTTGTTGTACTGACAGTTAAAAACTGTATAAAAATTATAATGTTGGACATAATTTAGCTTCCAACATGTCTAATTTTCAGAAGTGCAAAGTGAACAGATACTGCTTATTGAAAACTCAGGCTATTGATTTAGGACATATCTTTCTATGTTGCTCACTTTCCCCACCCCCCCCAAGCCTAATAGTGTAAGTGAAATTGTTTGGCAAGAAATCAGCAGATTAGTTTTCACTTGGCCAAAATATAACCAATGGGTTTAGACAATGAGATTTTTCAGAATTTATAGAAAGCCTGTCACTTTGTCAGGAATAAAATGTGTGCATAAAAATTAGGGTACTAGATAGGATTTCAACACGCATATAATGAGAAGTTCATTAAAGTTAATGACTTCACTTAACTCGTGTCTCTACTAGCATACACCTAATAACACCCAGAACCTCAGAACGCTCAGCAATTTACAGTACAGGAAATGCCAGCATGTCAGTGATTTACATCAATGCTGAGGATTTGGAAAGATGGCATTAATGTTTATGGATGGGGTTTGTGCCACTGCTTTTCTCGAGATAAGAAGGACATGCTTCTCTAAGGAATTCATCCCTTTCTTCTTCTGATTACAATACAGAGAAGTAACCGCTTGTCTTATCCAACCCACACCAAACAACTATTGACTCAAAATCCTGAATCCTCTCTTAAACAAGAATTAATAGGGTAGGTCATATTTTTTATAACACTGCCTCCAAAACCAAAATGGTTCTGTGTCTACACCTTGTTTCACAGCTTTCACCGTGAAATTACATCTTACACCATGAAGTTTACCATTTAAACCCTTAATAATTAATAATGAATAATAAAACACACAATGCAATAATTCCTTTTCAGGATATACAAAATATCCTGAATCAGTTTGTTCTCTTTTGAATAAGTAATTCAGAAAAGTAAGAACAGTGTGTATCCAAGTAACTTCCTAGAACATTACCAAGGATTTCAGCATGTTTTGAAAGCAGTTTTGCACTGCATGAGAAATCAATCAAATGCTGTAGCAGATGCCTAATGTATTCTTTACGCGTAAGCCAAATAGAAGTGGGTAGCATCTGTGTCAGATGCAGGCACAACTGCTTGCCAGCAAAGTTGGCCACAAGATAATGGATGTTGATTGACAGCAGCTATCAAAGGTTGAACCAAAGGTTCAAGAGAAATTCAAACGGAGTTATTTTAGGGATAAGAAATACTTTCCTCCAAAGAATGAACTCCTTTTTCTCCCAGTTACTAGGAACGCTACTGTTTTCCTGGGTAACTGTTTTAACTTCATAACATAAAAATATTGATATAAATAGATGAGACTATTCCAGCTCACAACACATCAAATGGTAACCCTATTGATTTTTAACAAAAACTGATGGATTAGACCTGTACTACTGATTTCTGAGACTTGCATTTTGCTAGTCAGAGATCCATCTTATTAAAGTTCATAGTGGTTTCAAGGGAAAGGATATCCATATTGCTTTGATAAGTACAATAAACATTAATACATTAACAGAAAGATGTAAAATTACAGATATATTGCACAGATATACTGTATCCTGCTCTTGCACATCTTTCCATCAACTTAAAACAGGAGCAGAAGTGAATTGCAGAACAAACCCAGGCTCCTCTCCCCTCCCATACTTTACCACCACCGTTGCTTGTCATTATCACTGAGGTTTGATCCCTGAGACTATACCATCCGATCCATCCCTGTCTCTCCCCAAACAACTGGGGTTTGACTCAGTTTTGATGCTTCCTCCCAACAAAATTTCTCACGTAAAATTCTCCAAAGTCATCTTGTATGCTGCTTTAATTTAAATTTTCTTCTCTGGTGGCTTCATTAATAAACACACGAAAACGTGAAAGAATCCGATCTCCAGATTCCTGCTCGAATCCTGCCCTCAAGGCTTTCCCCAGCCTCTGCCTTGCAGTAATTCTCCTCACCTCCCTTTTTCCACTTCGTCAGCAGGAATCAGTTCTTCCAAGGCAAACACACTTCTCCGCCCGCTCACTAATCTGCCTTCTCCTTCACCTCGCTGTGCACAGCCTTCGCCCTACCAGCAAGCCTGGCAGGGACAAACCATTTATCAGCTTTTTCACACCTCTCTGCTCTTGCTTCCAAGTCACCCCTTCTGACCTGGGACTCCCTCCAGCTCTCACCAAAGGCGATAGGAAGACTCTGCGAAGCACGGCATCTCCAACACACAAAGTCTTTTCTTAATCCTGACCTGGTTTATGATGCTTAAGATAACAAACTTTTACTGAGAAGAATGAAGACACAAGTGGGAATCTGAGCGCTGGTAGCAGTTCAAATGAAAGACATCTAACGTTTAATGGAAAATTTTAAAATTTGATTTTATATATTAGGAATTCTAAAACTGAATGTTTCCAACACAGCTTTGGGCTTTGTCTTCAAGGTAATTTTGGGGTCGGTGAACAACTGTATTTTGCTGGGCGCATGAAATGCCATTTAGATTTGGCAGTTATAAACTACAGAGAGTTGTGATTTCCCATCTGTGATTTCAATTATAAAACTTGATTCTGGCAACGTGACAAAACCCCGGAGTTTTCCAAAGCCCTGCTCACATACCATGCACGGGCCACTCACTATTCTGCACAGAGTGTGTTCCCAAAGAGGCTGTTGTGAGCGAGGGGCTCTGGGGAGCAGAGCCTCAGGCTAAAACCAGGCCACAGGACAGGGAAGACCATAAATTAGAAAGTTTGACCAGCAAGTCTTTGTTTATTCAATTTTATTCAATTATTCTGATTGCTTCCATTAGAACTCCACTTGTCCAAATGCTGCCAAGTAGGGCCCCTCCTCCCAGGTTCTCCTAGAATTGACCTCTCTGGAAATTACAATTGCATTTCTATTTTAAAAGCCCAGATTATTTTTTACCTTTTTTTTTTTTTCTCTTTCTTTAGCATTCTGACTCTTGGAAGAATGCATTAGTCTCACAGCACTTTTTACAGCTGAACATATCTTTGTCATTTGAGAGTAATTTAACTCTCATTTAACTGCATTCTGCTTTCTGTAATATGATTTGGTTTGGTACAGTACGCAGAAAATGTCTTCATTTCACAGATTAAATTCAGTGAAAGAAAAGGAAGAGAGAAGACAGGCTATAGAAAATAAATTAAGACTATTCTAGCCAATATTATACTACCCTTAGTCTTTTACAAAACTAAATTTGCACTGTTAAATTGTGTTAGCACTATTAATGCTCAGCAACCATTAACACACTGGCATGCAATTTTTGTTTCCCAGTTAGTTCATTGTAAATCCAACTCACTATAGAGCTACATAACAATCATGGAAAAGTATGTTAAGAAATCATCAGAATATTCTCATCACCAGGTATTTTATAGTATCCTACAACACATATTTGAAGCCAGATCCCTTTTCCACCCATGCAAAGTTACCCGTAAAAGTACCATGAGTTAAGCAGGTGAGGATCAGTGCTCAGCTTTCTCTTCTCCAACTAAAGCTGTTTTATGAGGGCTTGATTTCAGAGAGGAAGGACAAATAATCCTTAAAGTAAGGACAACATTTCATAAAAATTGGCCTTCTTCAAGAGATCTCAAAATGGAATGTCTTTCAGTCATTAATAACACCTGAAACTCGAGGATACACTTGTAGGTGAATGAAAAAGCAAATCTTCCTTGCAACATTTCCCACAACCATGCATGTATTGGAGTGGGACTACCTGAAGAGCACTTTGTTTAATCTCTTGGTTTTAGTAGTTGCTTGTTTTTATTATGGAAACATCAGCCTTAATTATGCTCTTGGACTGATTAAGGAATTAATTAATTTGAGTGGGCAGTTTGTCAGATATTAAGCTGCAGCGTTTTTACCTAAATGCATCGCCTACAGTGACAGTTTGTGGTTACACATCTGTTACACATACCTACATAGAAGACGCTACCGTTGTTGTTGTAAAGACCAAACCCAAGTCTACTACAGTCATAGATAAGAATTTCGACAAGTTTCCTATTCCTTTTCCTACCGGCAGAAGAATTATGTTCCAAAAGGTGCGGGTTTAGCTGTGCAGCACAAACGTGAATGCCACATCAGTAGCTTTTCTTTCCTACCTCCTGCCTCTAAGCCATTATATTATAGAGATATGCGGTGAAACTGCTTTTCCTTCCCTGATACTCCAACTCTTTCAAAGAACAAGTTAACAAGAATCTTTTTATTTTTTCTTTCTCTGCATTGAGCAAAATATCACTTGCAAGAAACAGAAGAAAGAAAACTGCAAGCAATGCAAAGTAAAAGGAAGCAACGCTAGTTTATCTTTTTCCGAGTTTAAAAACAAACCCCCAAAGAAACCACGGAGCAGTGACTTCAAGGATTTGTTTGAGGAGGGACTTTTCTCTGGGTCACGCAACAAGGACAAAAGCACTAAGTGAGAGAAAGTCCTAGACATGTTTCACTTGATCTTTCAGTAATCTGATCCAGCGCTGTGTGTAAGGGGAACGATGATAATATTGGCGCTGCTGAGCTGCTTGAGTGGATAATGGACTGGCTCCCTTATTAAAGACAAGTGCTTATAAAAGAATTCACTTCAGAGCAGAGGGAAAACACTAGCAGCGTGCTATAAAGATCAATAGCAGACCACTTTTGTTTGATTTATTTAATCAGCGACCCCAGAGAAACAACACGCAAGGAGAAAGCAAATGTGCTGGAGGGAAGAGGGGCAGAGGCACGGGGAGGGTGGGCTGGGGGAGGCCATGGAGCTGCCAGCTGGGGATGTGGGAGAGCCCAGCACAAACCCCCCCGGACACAACAGCTAAGGGTGAGGTAGGCAGGGAATTTTTTTGGTTAGGGAATTACCACCTACAAATCGCGGGCATCCAAACCAAGAGGTGGACTATTTATAAAACACTGATTTCGATCACATGATAGAGAGATTGAAGAAATCCTTCCTTGTTGAGGCTGTTGTGGTGTCTTACTGTAATTTGGGCTGTATCAAACAAAAAGTGACCAGATCCCTCCCAACTCTCACCAGGCTATGATATGGAGGAGACCGATAGTGTCCCCAAACAGAAGATGCTTGTGCAGGCGGGGAAGGGTACGTGCTCCTGCATCGCTTATGCAAAAACAAGTTGCACCAAGAAAAGTGCTTATTTTTATTAAAATCAATAAAATTCTTAAAAATGGAGTAACAGACCATGCATCCATTATTCTCATATTTAACATAGTACTAGACCAGAGAGCTTAAGGAGATTAAATGCATCTTTTGGTACAGACCTAGGTACAAACACCCATCAGGAGCGGTGTGAGTACAGCTGGTCCAGCACTAAGGAATGAAGATCTGCTAAATCATGTAATAAAGTTCCTTTGAGTCCTACTTCCTATGATGGTTGAGAAACAACCAAAGACCCTTGACTTAGAGCTTAACTGCAGTAAAAGCATTACAGTGTACAAAAGCATGACTGTCTAAAATATTTACAGTAAATAAAGTAAATTATATTACTACTTAGAATTAGTGTTCTATTAAGAACATTTTGAAGAATATTATGAAAAATATTCAAATATTTAGAGAGAGTGAAGCAAGGTCAAGCAGGATTCAAAAGCTTTAATTAAATGAGACCTGTTTAGAAAACAGTAGATAAAAAGTATATGAAATTCTGCAGTGAAAAGAAAATTGTATGTCACAAAGAATTTCATGCTAATATCTAATACAGAAAGGCAGAGACACTGGCTTGCACTAAACTAAGTAATAAAAAGCTGGACAACACACCAATCTGAGCAAAAGTTCTTTTATCACAGAAAGGTCATTCAGGACATCCTTGAATTAATAAGGAGAGAAAAGCCCCGTTGAATTGGCCAGTGTATACATTTTCCCTTAAAAGACTAAGGAGATGTCAAAAACCTGTGCATGTTAATGATAGAATTTATGCACATTCCTCCACCCATGTACATTAACTATTGTTTTCGGTAAATAAATACATTGCTTAGGTTTAGCCTTTTGCTGCTACAGCAGATTGTTCTCCCACTGAGGACTAGACTAATTTTTTGTGTTTTGGCTTTTTTTCCTAAGAAGAACTGATTTCCCTGAAAACATAGGAAGACTGTTGAAAAGAATGTATCTGAAGATGTGGGTGCATACATGCACACGTTCAGGCAAGTGTTCTACCCGCTGCGTACGATGGATGCACACTTACATTCCCATTCCCTTTTGTAGAGTTCCTCTGCTTGAAACCGCTCTGAATAGCAACTTCTGGCTCACTGCCAGCGGGAAATGAGATCTTAGTCTCTTTGTACACTAATAACTCCTATAATCCATTATATTCTACTAGAGCATTGCATTTGTCATTGTTTTCAGAAGAAGGAAAGAAAAACTTTTTTGAAATCCTCTATGCAAGATAGGGCTGGAAATTTCACATCTTGATGTAACACAGCCAGCATTATACACGCTTTTATATACTCAGAACGAGAGCTGGCAAAAAAAGTTCTCTCATGAAGAATCACCAAGACTTTTGTTTCTAATACATCAAGATAATATGTTTTAGAAATCCGTGCTTTTTATTGGGCACTATAATTCCAAATAAGCTGAAGAAATATTTACCTCCAAGAAACCACAGTTAGAAGTGTGCCAGCTGTAGTCTCGATTTCTTATTTTTTTGGGTGTATCAACAATTCAAGTGTCCTCAGGTCTCCATACACAACTAAGACATTGATGTTTCTTTGCTTCTTCAGTAAGATCTGGACATTATGAAACAGGGCAGCCTTGGGAAAGAACACAACGTAGGGAATAGCCTCAACCAACCAGTCACTGCAATATAAACCCTGCAGCCCGTTTCTCAGAGGTGTTGCTGAAGCTGACAGAGCGACTGCAGCTACCAAGAAGAGGAGGGTTTGGATCATAATAAATTCACTGCGCTTTAATTCATGACAAAAAGAAAAGTCTTAAAAACTTATTTTGCTTAAAAAGCCAACCTGATACAAAGACCTTCTTTACAAGCAGACATCCATAATTCATAAAAGCTGCTCTATTCACCAGTTCTAACACCATTTTGCCCATTGTTTTTAATTGCCAAAGACCAAAAAACACTGAAGTACTTGTTCCTACCCATAGAATTAATCAGGCAAACACTTGTTTTCAGAGCTCATCGTAAATATTTAGTAACCAATTAAACCCTTTTTTTCCCTTAGCAGAGTTTTAGCTCATCATCTCACTCTGCTCCACTGCGTAGCTATAAATAAAAATGCAACCTCTTTTAATGTAGAAATGTCTGAAAGTAAAGTCAAGGGCCCAATTCATTACTAATGTTTTGCCAAGGTCTGAAGACAGTTTACACTTTTTAATTTGCAGAGCAGCCAAAGTGTTGATTGTATTCTTAATTCATATTGGATAATTTACATGCAGGTCACACGCTTTGTTGTGTGTGCTGGGTTTAATGCCATTATGAAAGTGTCTTTGGAGAAAGACAAGAGCAGAGAATATATTCCATGTTGGTAGGCATAAACAAAGTCTGATATGCCCAGTAATCAATTTTTATCTTTAGTTTGAAAGAACACATTAAAAACAATCAGGAAGCTACTGGGAAAGGAAAAAAATTGCAATTTTGGCACTGATGAATGCACAAAATGGCAAGGTCAAACACGTGGACCTTTATCACTATATTACTAATATTATCACACCGTGAAAGGTATTATAAAAGCACAACTATGGTGGTGTTCAGCGTTCCCTGGAGCATATAGCACAGGCTAGGTTCTGATGCAAAGCTTCCAGAATTTCTCAAGGGCAGATCCCGGCATCAAAGCACATCACTCAGCTAAACAGAAACCATGTGTTACATCTCAATGCAAGGAGGACAAAAGGACATGGCAGGGATTGAAATTTGAAAGTTCAAAGTTTTGCTTATTTTGTGTAAAATGCAGTGTAATATGAAAACTACACCCCCAGAGAAACATCAAGAAAAGGAAGCGCAACGGATAGTTTTCAAGGGAATCCTACTAACGGTGGTAACAAAAGTATCTAATCTAATAATGACATTTTCTCAAATATAGTCACTCAGAAGATATATAGCAAACCTTTCAATAATTATTCTGTCAATTATAGTTACGCTAGACAGTAGTTTCATGGAAATATGGATGTTTCATCATACACTCGATACCCATGATTCATTTCTATTGTATTGTGTGCTGTGGTACAGCCCAGAGCCAGAGCAGAGCGCAACAGGTCAGGTAAGGCAACGCACGCTTCATGTAGCGCGAGGAAGCTCACAGCAAACCATCTTACACTGCCATTTGTAGTGCTCAGGAACTTCACTTGTCATTTCCACTTTCTTTGTTTATGTGCTCAGTATCTTCCAACAGTATGGATAGTCATTAAAAAACAAGGAATCTTTGAGTAACTTGGTGTAAGAGACTCGTTTCACGCACTATAGTGGAAGCGTAAATTCAGTGTCCTTTTCAAACAAGAAAAGGAGAAGTGAAAAGACATGTATCTTATGAATCTTGCATACCATCAGTCTCCTGCCCCCCCCAATTACTTCTGTTTAAAGTTAACAATGTATTTGTTGTATTTTCAAATCATAAAACATGTGTTTCCAACTCTTTGCTCAAAACCAAACACATTCAAGTCAAAATTCACCTGAAACTTTAAATGCCTAGGTTATAATTTTTAAAGTTAGCAGTAATTTGCTTAAGAGCAGGGCAGAACTCTAAAAAAAACCCCACTTCTGTATTCAGCTTCATAAACCAGACTTTCTCTCTGTATTATATCATCTGCATCAGGGAATTCCTGAATGTTTGTCAAAAGAAAGTAAAAAAAAATTTAAATTCTCTTAAGTATAAAAAGTACCATTCATTTAAAAACAATTTTTCATCACAGGCTACATAGTTATAAATATCAGAGTGGTTCACATGCCCCAGGAAGGAGAGAATTATAGTAAATAGAAGCTAAAACTTTAGTTATTCTGCGAGTTTGCTTGCTCATAATAATGCTAAACACTAACTTCCACTCTATATACTCTTATATTTGAAACAGAAAATACTGTTCTATCCAACACTCCATCCCTAGGCAATGTAGATTTTATGTTCACAGAATATTGCTGGACACAGTCTCAAGGCAAAGTGCTCAGTGTGGACATTAACCTCACTGTTACTTTGAATTATGGATTTAAGGTGTTCCCATTTGCTAAATTCAAGTTATGCCAACCGAAGTCTACTCAGAACAGTGTATTATTGCACAAACACTAGCCTTTTTACAGATTTGCAGACAAAAGAACTATTTCGGTCCTGTAGTTTGATTTCTCTGGTTTGTTCCGTGGTACTGCTTATTGACTGAACCACAGCACGCGCTTAAATATCCATCTGGGCTTGAAACTTGAGAAAACTTCCTGCAGCTAATGAATCATTCATAAATTGGTATGACAAGAAAGGGAGAAAAGAAATGTAGCCACCCTAACTGCAATCCAAGTGACTTGTGGAAAACTTACTCAGAACAATATTTCAAATGAAAAAACCAGGCTAACTTTGCATCCCAGAGTATATGGTTGTGCTGCACTAAGGAAGGAAGCACTAAGAGGCGTAGGCCATGCAATCTGTGTGGCGCTACAAACGGGCATGAACTCTACATTTTCCAATTTGATAAATCTATTCTTATGCAAACAAGGAATTCTTATATTCAGTGCATCAAATCAATATTTTAAACATTCCATTCTAAAATCTGTTCTAAATTCTTCCCTGACAAAGTGCCCGTGGGCCTCCTCTCGCTTCTCCAAGACCTTCGCTACCTTCCAAAGACAAGATCGCCTTCTGCAGAGCTCCTTTTTCAGCAGAACCCGGTCACTCGCGCTCTGTCCCCAGAGATCACTGCCACCATCAGCCTCTTGGCACTTGGCAACTCATGTGCATCTTGTCACAGATGGGGATGAGATATTATGTCATTATACTTCCTATTACATTAGTTCAAGTGCATAATAAAATGAAGTCTGGTTATTTTCTGTTTCCAGATTTGCTTTCTATCCACCTCGGAGAAGATATTACACGTGATTCATAAACAAAATTGCAATTTAGGTGTGTGCTAGCATAGTTACAGAATTATACTGCATACCAAATTAGGTACTAAATCAGAGTTTGGACGTGGCAATTTCCCTTGTGATGACAGTATGTGGTGGTAAATATTAATCCTTAATCAGACTATACAAATATACTGTGATTATTAAAAATGTTAGATACTTTCTGTCATAGAAAGAAAGAAAACTTTTCTAAAATTCAAATCTGGTAAAGTATCGGAAGAGTGACTATCTGAGAATCATTTCCCCCAGAAAAACGTGTGCTCTTTTAATCTCACAAGGGAATGCATGCTTTTATTTAAAAATCTCATCCTTCAAACCTCTACTAATTCCCCAGCCAAAACATTCAATTTTCTTTATTATTTATATCGCCATAACAAATCAGCTGCTCTTCATCTTTGTCCACATAGGACGTCTCTTTTCCTACCAGGTGTCTAAGAATCAAGTCTTGAATTTTAAATGTAAATACTACTTTACATCATAGTTTATTAAAAGTATATTTTAATGGATTAACTTTGCATGTATTTAATGAAGTTAAATTCCTTAAAAGTATTCCATTTAATTCCATTTCTATTCATGGAAAGGAGTACTGGTAAAATGGAAGCTGAATAGTATAAGAAATGGATCACAAACACGATTAGTCCTGGAGATCCACATAAATTCATATAAATCAGTCCTGTTTTGGTTTTTTGTGGGGTTTTTTTGTTTTTGGTTTTTTTTTTAAATCAGTTCTGGAGAATGCAGTTCTTCATATAAATACCTGTGTTTTCTTCAGAGGAAAAAGATTTCAACAAGGCTAATAATATTCATCATTTGCTTATGGCTTACTAAGTTCAATTTCTTATTCCTCATCTATTACGAGCCCACATCATTATCAGGTAGAAAACTAAAATAATTTTATTTCAGTTACAAATCAAGCAACAGCAATAGTGGACAAAAAAAAAATTCAGAAAACGATTCATGTATCCCTATACATGGTGAGCTATCTATTTGCTGAAATACATAAACTACTTGGCAAATACTTGATAAAACTGTACCCAACTGGGATCAATCTGCGAGTAATACACATCAGGGAGAAGACTGGGCACATTATCCAAAGCTGACTTGTCAAAGAGGGACTTGGGTTTATTAATGTCAACCTCAATGGGCTTTCGATTAAGCCCTAAGAAGTGCATGATAAACCTAACGTGCTGTGCTCAAAGGCGAACCTTAAAATGAAATGTTTACTATGCCAAGAACAACCCGAGAGCTTCAATTGGAAATTTAATACATTACAGATGAAAGAAATACAGATTTAAATGGGTGCTTTGCAGAAGTAATTACTAAAACACAAGCAATCTTTTAAAATGCAAGCACATTCTGATGATCAACAATAACTACGATCAAGAAGATATATACAACTCAAAATGTCTAATTAACATCTCTGAGAATACTAGGCATTGTCAATAAATGCACCAACTGTAGCCAGTCAAATTCTGTGATAATCTCTAAAGACTTTCCCAAGTCCTGGGGACAGAAGAGAGACAAACACAAGTGATATAGATAGAAAACTGAGCTCAGAAGTTACACTTTTTATGTGATGGTACATGAAGTATCTACTCTCACTGTCCTCATTTGTTCTGTTCAATGAACATGGATTAGCAATTAACCACTGCTTCACTTGAAGTTAAGATGTATTACAGGAATAAATTCAATGTGGATTATATGATGTGAACTTCTTATTGATCAACTTGCAGAAAATGACCTCAAAACTACTGCCAGCTTTATATGATTGGAATTACTTGTTTTACTGTTGTTGTAGCCAATTGTGTTAGATCTATCATTAGAGATGTGCTAGTGCTGCTAGGAAGCAATTAGAATTAAAATGGTTCCAGTATTTCCACACCCTCTCTCCCCAACAGGCATTCAATTTTCTCCTATCCTTCTGCATCGAATACCAGATAGATGAAAATGGCTGATTCTTATACAACTCATTTCTTTTGGCACAAAACTCATCATGCGATTGCAAATAAAATAAAATGTAGCTACAGGTGCATATACTGCAGTTCAAGTAGCTTCAAAATGAGAAATCTGTATTTCAGTTAGAGGTGAATATTCGATAGAAAAGTAGCAAAACAAAAAAACTTTTCTTTGCTGCAGAAGAATCATGAGAGTATACATAATACACCTGACGCTAGGAAAAGTGCAAACCTCTGATTCCACGGCTCTGAACGGGGCTGAGGCTGCTGTACCCTAAAATACTGACAAAGAAAACCCAACTAACGACAAGAAAGGAATTACCAAAAAAATTAAACCAGACTTTGAACTCTAACATACAACTGAAAGAGGTTTAACTAGTTTACTACACTCTCTCTGTCATCAGCAAATATCAGGGAAAGAAAGGTAGAATTTCAAAATAGTTCCTTGTCACTGGCAACAGCAGATACCAGGGCATTACCTTTAAATAAACTTGAGCGTTGCAGGATAATGATGAAACCATATTATAAACACCCAAGTAGCATAAACAGAAAAAAATACATTTCAGTCACAATCTAGGAAAGGTAGGGAGTTACTTAGAACAAAATAATAATCAATTAGTTCATCTTTTAGATACTGAGCACTCTTAAGGGACTAAGTCACAACCAAGATCTATGACAAAACACAAGGTGACTACAAGGCTCAGAACAAATCCCTGACAAAGCGATCAGAAATTTACAAATAAATAAAGTTATCCATTTCAGAATGAAGCTTAAGCATCAACAATCCTTTGATCCTCTCGAAGCTCCACTACAGCAGATATTACCAGTCTGACATTTCCAAAAAGCTGTTCTGTTGCAGTTTTCACCTCATTTTCAAGAGCACCAGTAGAGTAAGCACAGTGAAGGTGGGAACAGTGGTAGCACCGATTGAAAAGAAATAGTCCTGTGGACAACAAAGGACTCTGTAAAAGTGATCTCCAATGGAGAAAAGGCAAAGTCAGACGACTCACACGACTCCCGTGAAGAATGAAAGGGCACAAAGACGTCTGGCTCCCGTCGGAGGTGGGAGGAGCGCCGTGACTTCCCGCAGGAGGAAACTGGAGTGTGCAAGCGAGAGGGCACGGGGCTCACTGGAGAAAGCCCAGCAAGAGGCAGCCAGAGCACAGGCCTGGGATCCAAACGACTAAAGGCACAATTAAATTATACTGCGCTACCAACAGGTTGCCGCCATTTGACACTGTAGCAAGACCACGAGAACAAAACCACTATGATATTATGTATTAAAATCTTATATCAAAGTCTCTACAGCATCACAGATATACTAGAGGAAGAACAAAAGGCAATATAAGGGCTCCAGGAGCTATTATCAATTCATGGATCTAAAAACAGGAGATAGCAGAAGAACCTGAAGAGAAAGCCCTGCCCTTAGATGAAGTGGTGACTCCAGAAGGATGAATGCTGCTCTGTGTTTTCTCCTGTTGCTCCTCATCTCAGGACTTGTAATATCCCCATTTGAGAACACCAATGCAGTAAAATTTGGCTGTACTTTGTAAAATTTTAACAGCAGCATCTATTTCAATGGGTTTCCATTTTTATTTGGAGGGCAGAATTTTGGAATGCCTCCTCAGCAGCATCTCAGCTCATCCACTAACCAATTTACATCCCTTTAGGGGGATCCCTGAAGTGCCTTTTTCATTAGGTCACTGCCCTGTTTCTGTAAATAGTTGGCTGCACAAACAGAAACACTGTTATTTCAGTCTATAGAGTAGTACTGAATGTGTGAATATATGGCTCTAAGTATATGTCAATTGCTAATCAATACCAGTCCATCAGCTGTAATAGTACCTAGAAGAAATACTGTTTAAAAATACCATTATAAATAAGACAAGAATAGATGCAATGGTGAAACTTGACCACAACTGCCTACAGTACAAAAACTGAATTCAGACAATTTTCCACCAAAAATGCACAAATTCTAATTATCGATGATCAAAAACCACCTAGGACTCTAGAACTGCTTGAAGTTTCTTTTAAATTATTCAAGTATAGTAGATTAAACAGCTGGGTGCTGTTTTAACCTGCTGGGAGCTGCTGATAGGAAATGGCACCAATGGAGACTTGAGCCTTCCCAGGTACTGAACAAAGGTCAGGCGCTCCAAGAGTTGGATGCTGCTGATTTGCAAGAAGGAAATAATTTTAAGTGCTTATAGGTCTGCCTTTTGTCAAAGAAGGGTCACAGCAGTTCTCTCTAAATTCAAACTGAAACCTTCCTTCCTTCTTTCACAAATAGTTACATTTTGAAAAATAATAAAGTAAAAATAGTAAAGGTAGGCAATAACCAAAGTTACAGCAATATCAGACAACAAGATTTATTTATAATGCAGAATGTTTATCAGTTCAACAAATCTAAGATCTTCTAAATGATATTTAACTCTTATCGTAACCACAACATTTGTTAAAATTTAGGATAAAAATAAAAAGCTGAAATACTGTAGAGATAGAATACGAATTTTGCCACTTAGCTCTAATAACAGCATTCATACAAAAGATGTAAGTACTTTGGAGGCTAAAATCATCCCAGTTCAGGAAACTGGAAAGATTATTGAAGGATTTATTTAAAACTAGGCACCACACCTCTATTCCTACCCAAAGCTGCTGTGCCTCCAATTCCTTTGAGCATTTTTCAGGGCATTAGTCAACCACCAGCCAACTTTTTAAAACCAAAAGCAATCCAAATGATATCACCTCTGAGGTAAGTCATTCTTACAAAAAAAGGGGAAAAAGCCCAGTATTTGTGGTTATCACCGTCTTCTCAGATGTAGCTGTTTTTAAAGCATCAATAAGAATAACTACTAAAAAGTAATTTCTGTATGTCTGGGAGGTTAATTAGTTTGTTTTATTCCTGTTATTAGGTCTTCCTTTGCTCCATCTACTGTGTTTTCTTCTATTTTTGACACTGTATCATGGAAAATAGTGAGGGTGGAAAATCATGTTGATTCTTTTCATTGTAATGCACAGCAGTACATAAGCAGTCACATGCTATCACAGCAACACATAAAAAATGAGGCAGAATTTGAATATTTTAAGCTATCACCCTTCTGTGCCCTCCTGAAAATATAAATAAAATAGCGACATTACTACCACTATTTTTTTTCTGAGGAAGAAGCAGACTGAAGCACAGAATAGACCAAGAACTCAACGTTGAATTCAGGGGCAGAGCCAACAGGCCATAAGCAAAGAAAACATATTGATGTCTGCAAAGCCAAACGGCCAAGCCAAACACTATCGTACTCTCATTTCTTATACATAAGCAAATGAATAAAAGCTAGTCTCACTGCCACTAAAATGGAAAAGCCTTTGCTTTTCAAGTGGTTTTGCAATGAAATTGCATTATTTTGACAGTGCCTACCAGACAATTTTTGATAAAGAAATAAATAAATGATCCAAAACTTATTTACTTTACACATAACAACAAAAAAAAAATCACAGCAAACCAGAACACATAAGCGTTACAAATTAGCAATTTCCTGGTCACCTTATAAGTGTTTCTGAAATGTTAAATTATTTTAATACCATGTAATTGCTGTATGTTCAAACATGATAATACCAATGACTAATTGACATTCTTACAATTATACCTAATAATCTCTAAAACATCAACATGGAAGTCAACAAGCACCTGTAACCATGGCATCAAAGCTCTAAACACAACAATATCTGTAAAGTAAAACAAAAAATTATTTTAAATACATGAATAAAATTAATGAGTCAGTTTATACAAAGCACAGGAAGAAGCTGCCTGCTTGTGCAAGGAATTTGGACAAGGTGCCCTCCAAAGGCCCCTTCCAACCTGAACCCCTCTGTGAATGTTAACCTTTTCTTCCCAAGAGAAGTCTCTCATTCTAGAGGGAGGGATAACAGTAATTATTTAATGTAGCTATGGGTTTTGAGATGACTCCAATCTTAGTTAAATGCTACCAGGGAGCAGTGATGGCTGGGAGCTCTCTGTGGGACTGGGAGTGATAACCCACCTGGCAGGGCAGGGAGCCTCACCGTCCAGAGCCCGGACCATGAGGCACCTCCATCCAGGGTGAGAAGGAAGGGCTGAGAGACAGTCCAAAAGTCAAACCAGAGGTCAGGAAGAGCAATATTCTAGCCTGAGCTGGAGACTACTTCTCCTTCACCACAGCTGAGGGAAGAAGGAGAACGGTAGCCCAGGGCTGAGGTCAAGGGGGCAGGGTGTGGCCAGGGCCCCAGGTGAGGCTGGGCAGGGTCATTAAGACCTCCTGATGCAGTCAGGGCTCCACCATGGTCAACCTGAGGCTACAAACACTATGCATCTTGACCCTTTCTACAATGCTACTCACATGCAACACGACTACATGTAATTTGTTCTCACCTACCTATTTCACGTACTGCTAATAAAGATTACTAAAGCCAATACATATAAAAATTAAATAAAGTTAACACCCATATATATTCATATGAATTTTCTCTGAACTTCATTTTCATACAATAGTCTGTAATGTCTTAAATAACAGTACACTGTTTTTTGAAAGAAAACACCTTGAAGCAGGCTGTTAGATTTCTTGGAATAGAGTCTGTACCTAGAATTTCCCAGAGTTTACTTCTAGTTTATTGAGCTAATCCACTGAATTTACTGAGTTAATCTATAGGTTACTGCAAGAGTCCAGGAAAGCACCTGTAGTCAATCTATTTTTTTAAACTATCCATGTTAAGATCTAGAACTTTTCTTACGTTTTGTGTAGTATAAATCTATTTTTAAATTTTACTGTGTATTTCCTTCATTTTTTTTAGGGCCAGTGTTCATGGACAAAGAATACACAGTATCAAAGTTCTGCACGAGAAGGGAGAATATGATCACTGATGAAGTAGATACAAATTTGAGCAGAAGGTAAATGTTTTTTCCATTTTTGATTTCTTGATATTAAGGATGGGTCCAGTAAGACATACATATTTTATGTTATTTCAGGAAAAGCTAGAAGAGTTCCAGTATTTTCTTCCCACAAGTGGAGTATCATCCTGATTATCAGCTCTTGCAAACCACACATCTTTGTGGTAAGGATGAATCTGTGGGAAATAAAGACTCAGGTACCATAATTTGGATTCATATTTATTTTTTTAGCTGTAGAGTTGTGCACTATCTCAGCTTCTTTTGTCAAAGCTGACTTTCATGATTTTAAAAGTGGATCATCAGATGCTTTTTTTCAAGGCAACTGGACCAGAAATGATGCAGTTGAGAGCAATCGGACTCCTGAGCTTTGCTTCTTTAAAAAAGACTGCATTTTGGAAACATTTTGTGTAGTCAGATCAACATCCACCATTCTTGCTCCTCCCCAGTCATATTTCATGTCGGACGAATGGTGTACTTCTACTGTGCTCCTCTGGTAGGCTGATTTGAGTTATCACTGCAGGACTACACTAATAGTTGGTATTTCATATTCTAAACTATAACACATTCAAGAGCTTGCACTTTCAAGCAAACAGCCAGGCCATTTAACTGGCATAAATACCAGGCCCTGCTGTGACCTGAACAGTGTGTATTCAGCAAAGGTCCCCCTTTTGGCAGCCGCTCCCCAGCATTTCCACCAGCGCTGGGGGAATCGGGTTTGGTATTTTCAGCTGCACGCTTTTAAAGAGGAAGTTTCCCCTTGATTTTTCTCTGTATTGTAAATTTGTTACATTAAATGTTTAAATATAAAAATTTCTGATATGTAGTATTTATCCATATTTAATCCTCAGTAATATACCTTATTTGCCCCAACAGTACTGTCGGGAGTACTCACTGTCTGGTTTAGGGTCTTTATGTTATGTTTTATTCAAAAATTTAGCAATTAAAAATGCTCAGCAACACAATTAGGTGCTTGTTCCCACTTCGCATTAACCTTCAACTTTAGGAAACCTCCCACAATTTCAGGATCATATCCTGATTCATGTATTATACATGCAGAAATTTACCACACTTTATCAACTTAAGAACTCTGAGAAATTCTGCATTCTGGAAAATGATGCAATTGAACAGATGTCTCCCTTATGGGAATGTATTATTTTAAATACTGAAATACAAGCCCTTGTAAAAATTTGAACTTACTTGATTCTAAGAGTTTCCAAAATCTAATGAAGACATGCATGATTGATCACTCCAATGAAAGGACTTTTTACTGGCTAACAGCATATCGTAGAATCACAGAACCATAGAATGGTTTGGGTTGGAAGGGACCTTCAAGATCACCTCCTTCTAACCTCCTGCCCTGGGCAGGGACACCTCCCACCAGACCAGGTTGCTCAAAG
>JAOXJM010000063.1:37502890-37519195 GCA_026413425.1 Tringa solitaria
GCAGAAGATGGGAATATTTTATTTTGTCAAAAACAATGGACTATTTAAATTTAAACAAAACTGTTATTGGTTTTCATGAGCACAAATGAGACTTACACCAAATAAACAAACTCAAAATACTAAGCAAAAAGAATAATATAACACCCTAATACAATGAAGATAATGTTAAATATCACTTTAAAAAAATAATTAAACTTACAACATGGTCCAATTAAGAATCCAAAAGTAAAGTATCTGATTTTATATCAAGTTTTTGAAAAACACCCTCTGTCACCATTAATCTAATCAGTTAATTATCCAGTAAGGCCTTTAGTTATTAGAAGTGACAGCAGAACAGGATGGAAGGAACTTGGGAAAGCACAAGGAAGTAATTAAATAGCATCCCCAGCATTTGAACATACCGATGAGCTCTGGCAGGGACGGCTGAACGGGCCTGTGAGGACTCTCACACAAAGTGCTCAGGCTACTACTGTCCTTGAAATTTACGTGTATCAATGTTATCTCAGAGGAGATACTTGCTGAACCTTTAAATGTACTAGATTTGAAACACTGTCTTAAATACATGGTTTCAAGTAGAAGAGCTCACAGTAAGCACTCAGGAAAACAGCTGTGATGGGACTCACAGTGAGCCCACAAATAAACATCAGCCATAGGTAAAATATAAACTGAAGAACGGGAGGAAAAGAGGAGCAGTTAAAAAGAATAAAGGCTAACTAGGACAGAAAAAGAAAAATAGGAAGTCTGAGGGAAAATATTTAAATAATTGTGTAAGTTTCCAGTCTAAAAGAAATCCCAGATGTGTCGGCCTAATCGCCTAGAAATGGTGACATCATGATTCCAAGAGTATAGCTCTGCGCAGACAGGAGGATTCAACAGAAGAATATGTGGAAGTGGGAAATGCCATTTAAAAAAATATTTTATGCCAATTTTGTAAATATTTTTTACTAGACTATAATAAAAGGCTCTTCCTGTATCCTGCTCAAAAACCAGCCATTTTCAGGTGTGGTAATAGCAACACCATTTCTGTCTCGGTGATTTATGCATTCAATTTATATTGTTTCCTCATTATAAATCCAAGTAGCTACTGATTCTTATTCCAGAATTTAAATTTTGTCTTTACCTTAAGAGTTTCCTACTATTTCATCTTTCTTCATTTTGGTAAGAGTTTCTGATCTGCATCAAAGAACATGTTCTTTTCATTCTGTACAGTGATTAAGCTTTTGTTCATTTATTAATGATCAATTCATTGATGAAATAATGTCGACATTGACTATAAGACATATAGGATTTGCTCCTACTGCAACCGACTTCATTGCAGGTGACCCTTCAAAGCACTGAGTAAGCACTATTAATATAATCCTCTCTCTAGCTCTCTATTACCACTTTGTCTCGTTCGTTCAAATTCATCACCTTTCAAACAATTCCACCATGCATGTTATCTCTACTCCTTAGGGGAAGCTCTTATGGTAGCAAATACCTTGCCACTTAATTACATTCTAGCAAATTATTAGATTGTACCCTCTAGTTTAACTTGTAAGGGAAAATGGGGACTGTGTATATTTTGTTTATGAATTTCATATGCACAGCAGTTCACCTATTTGATACTGGTTTACTTTACAATAAGGAGTTAAATTAAAAGAGATGAAGAGCAGTCTGAGGAACCCAAGGAGCTCTCAAAGCTTACATGTTCTCAAACACACGAAAGACACATGGATTTATTCT
This sequence comes from Tringa solitaria, assembly GCA_026413425.1. Lineage (NCBI taxonomy): Eukaryota > Metazoa > Chordata > Aves > Charadriiformes > Scolopacidae > Tringa > Tringa solitaria. The sequence goes on from JAOXJM010000063.1 coordinate 37,504,613, forward strand.
CCCCTTTATGAGACCAGGATAAAAGGGAACATGAAAATTCAAAGGGATTAGTCTAGGGAAGAAGGTAAGTTGATGGGTTCTCAGAAGCTCCTCAGAGGGAGGATGCCAGTAGAAACAAAATACTAAAGCCACACAGACACTTCAGTGAACAGTTTTCCCACTTTCGGTAAAAGGAATTCATATCACATTTAACAGGCATAATAGGAAATAAGTATGTTAACATTTCCATTATACCTCTTTATCTTGCACTATGTATTTCTGTGTGTACAGGTAAATAGTCCTTTTTATTTTTCCTGAGGAACCCGATTATTTATCAGTCTGAGCTACTGCCACAGTGTCCCAGAGGAAAAACTGAAGAAACTGGAAGACACTGGCCAAACTTACTGAGGTCTGTCACATCAACATAGTTTGTACAATATGAGGTTATAACCTAAGAAATAGGTTCACGCAATCTCTTACAGAGATGACAGCAGCAAAATAAATTCCCCAAGGTGTGTATCAAAGAAGAGCTAACGTATAGTTTGCCACTTACTCACAATAAACCATAATGTTGTATAGTCACAACGCAGAGTTGTCTAGCTGGGTCCACAATGGAGCTGGCTTAAGTCTTAAAATGCATTACGAATTTGTTCTGCACTTACACAGCCCTGGGTACTTTAAAAATGAAGCATCTTATTCTGTTTCCCCCAATGTCTAATCTTCACATTACTAAAAAATAGCCTCTTATTCAAAGGAGCATATCCACCTCCTTCTTTCCTATAGGTGCGGGAAAGCACACAGACATTTTTATATTGTAATTGCAAGAGTTTGCTGAGTACAGAAATCACACTCCCAATCCATTGCTTAATCTGCAGTATTCATGATGTTCACAGGAATCAAACAAAAGCTTCCAACTGTTGCATACTCTTTTTCCAGAAAATTAGATTGTCTGTCTTTAGCCTAAAAATCAGACTTATGCATTTTTTTCTCCTTTCATTTTCGTAAGGATTGTCAGCTGGATTTTAAAAATGCCGGTCTGGTTGCTGTTGATGAAAGTATACTCATATATTCCTCTAAACTGTCTTACTGAATATCCAACATATGTTTTACCTCAAACTGTGGCTCCCATTGGTGTAGCAGGAGCACTAATTTTTCCTTGTTTGCTATTTTTGTACCGCCACTACATAAACAGCAGATAATGATCTATTAGGTTGAGAAGAAGCACCAGGTATCATCGCCAGCTACTTCTCTGACGTGCTGATTAACCACTGCTATCCAGAAATAGCCCACACTCATGCAAAATACCTGAACATAAAAAGCAAGCCTTAACACGGCCTTAAGCTGTGGCAAATTCCCAAGAAAAGACACTGAAATGGAACAATGTGCACCCTCGTGGAAGAGGATCACAACAGGTATCTAAGCAGATGGTTGTACTAAACAGACAGCCCTCCCCTCACCCCTTGTTTCCAGAATATTTGCACACGTAAGCCTTGAAGCACAGAAAAGCCATTGCAATTCCTGATGTACCTTGCTGTCCCTGAAGTTCCTGATGTACAGAATCACATCCGCTCCCAGATGTTCCCCTCTGTGGTCGGGCAGACTCCAGAGTAGCTTTTGAGAACTCGTGAGGGAACATCACAGCAATCCAGAAGGAAGAGCTCAACGCTGTTCTCTACAAGACAGAACAAAAGATTGCTACTAACTGATTAGGGAAAATATTGAAAGATGGCAAATAGAGCGGATTTATTAGATTTTTAGTAAATAACGGCATAACTGAAATGTTCTTAGGTACTTTGAGTAATGAAAAATGCTTTTTTCCAGGAGGGTTAAGGCAAGGCATGACGTGAAACTCATTTCAGCCATTTCTGGTTTTGCTGCTTCCAAATGTTATTCTTATAAGGCAATCGAATAGACTGTTTACCAAGTTTCAGCCCAGTAAGAAGTGGTGGGGTTGCCAGGGATGTTCCAGTGTGAGGATCATATTCCACCTGTTTTCCCGTAATTCATGCTGTGACTTAGTTTGTTCTGTATTTTATTAACCTTCCAATGTTTACTGGCGCTTTATACTGGTAGATGAGCTGTTGAAACAGCAAATAATTCTATATTATGGAAATATTATGGGCATTCTGAATCTCTTATGACACCCTCAGAGGCAGCTTCAAATATACCTGTATTCTCAAACTTCTGTGTAACACACGTATAACTAATGTTTCCATGGGGACTAATTATAAATAATAACACAAGATGGATCACGCATGTCAGTGTAGCACTGATGGATTTGGCAATGATTAGTTGTCATAGTGATGACTTGGCTGGGGCATGCTGGGAGAGGTTAGTCAAAGAATAGGGGAGGTTGCGTTTTGCATGTACAGTCAACTTAATTAATCTTGACATCGTGTAGAATAGAGCAAGAGTCCCTTGAAAGAACTTTTTCTGGGAGGCATTTCTTATGTCCTTGAACACTGGAGTCAGAAGGTAGTTATGCTAATACGTTTTATCTTTTTTTTACACATTTTTACTTAATAAGACATAATTTTATTGCATTTTGAATTCTACATTGAAACTTCAAATCATTGAGGCAAATGACTTTTTATTGTATAACTCTCACTTCAACAGTTTGTAGTGGTTGAATAAGATCAGCTTGTACTTTTCCAGTATGCCTTAGCTAATGATTTCAGAAACACTTTAAAAACTCAGTGATTACTATTTTCTTTGTATAGTTAGGATAACACGCCCACAGACAGGGCAAGGGATTTGCTTTGTTACCTAAATGTATAGTTATAAAAAAATAGAACATAAAGAATATACAGAAAATATAATAGAATATATATGTATAAAAAAATAGAAGACAAACTGAGGATGCAAGTAAAGAATCCTTATTTCATGTCTATTAGTCTATTTTTTTTATTTTCATTCACCAAGATCCCAATTAAAAAAAATTATAAATTATTCTTATATTTTTTCTCCTGGGTTAATGCAGTTCAGTATTCATAGTCCAGTATCTTTGTTAAAAAACATAAAGGTACCACCTGATAAAATTCAGTATTTATTATTTAAGTTCGAAACGCTCTTGAGGATGAGATATATTCGTGATATAGACCAGGCGTAGAAAACAGGACATTTTAGCCATTGAGAAATTGGGCAAACATGCTAACAAAATTGGATTGCTTATGATTTTTAAGAGCTCATGAATATATAAGCACCAAAATGACACTCATATCAGTACCATATTATACCGATTACTACTAATAAATCTTGAATGACCCACAAGCCTTACATCTCTTAACAGAAAAATTTGCACATATACTACAGAAAATTCCAACTGTAGAACGATACAAAATTCTCCTTACACTCTCCATTCCTGACCAAATGGAATGAAAAGGTCTGTATCCCCTTTCAAGGGCAAAATGCTAACATGTTTACAACTTTAAGTTTCTTAAGAATTAGTATTTGTTTCACAAGTTCATTTACAACTACAGCTGAGTGCAAAGATGTACTTTTGCCTTTTCAATAGAATATTCTTTTTACCCTTCAGACAAACAATAAAAATACTCTCTGGCTTGCCTGTATGACATAGAAGGTTGCATGTTGCTTAAAGTCTGTCCTTCAGCTGTCTGCTAATTAACTCAAGACAAACTGAACATTTCTTTCTTTCAAAATAGACTCAACAATTTTCTTGGAGAGATGAGAATGAGAACTGTGCATATGACAACATGCTAGGATTTTGCGGAAAATCCAAGACCAGCATATGATTGGGGGTTTTCCCCTTAGCTTTTACAATGAGAAAAACCAGAAAATGCACCTAAACCCTGCTTGCACAATGAAAAAAACCCAACCACTAAGTGACCTCTCTGAGCCACGATTCCTCTCATACTCCCTTCTGATTCCAGAACGTTACTCCCAAGAGTTACAATTCCTGCTTGTCATTACTCATCAAAATAGTCCTTTCTTCCTTTAGTAAAACTATTTCTTACCTAATGTTCCATCTAAATTAATCTATTTCTTCACCACCACTTTTCTTAGGAATTGTTAGAGAACATTCATAAAGACATTTACAAACAGTTAATTTTAGTTACTACTTAATCAGCATCTGTTTCATGATTATGCCTCACTTCTATAAACTGTCTTTATGGCATGTGGATTTTTCACTTACATATATAAGACTTTTCTCCCTTCTAACTGCAATTCCCGAGAAATTTCACCGTGTTTTACTTCGGATTAAGTATAGTTTTACATTTATGAGTTACTACATATTACACTTGTTTACTGCAATTAAGAGTATGATACATGGAAAATACCTGTTTTACCACTGTAGTAGTACTTTCTAAAAGACATACCTCAGCTTTGCTGCATTCTGAATCACAGAAATAAAATATGTGAACCATGAAGCATTCAGGAAAGACACCTGCTTTTCATACATATATCTAGTTCTCATATCTGGGACACTTAAATTACATATAGAGGGTCCATTGTATTTTATTTTTTAATATCCACTAACATATTCTCTTCAGTTTTCCTTCTACAAAGGAAATGAATTTAAATTACTAATAAAACTCTAAATACATATAAAAATATCCCCAGCTGTGACCCTTAGCTAGAAATTGGTTTGGGTGACTTCCTCCATCAAAATTTACAACATGTCATTTTTACACATAAAACTTGTGAGAAAGGAAACAAGATGAAGATAAGAAAGTCAAATAAAGGACTGCTTGAGAAACTTAATTTAACTTGGAGATAATTGTATCATCCCTGCATCTTAGAAACCGTAATTTGGCATGCCTAGGGACAGGAAATGCAGACCCCATAATGAAATGAGATGTGAAGATAGAAGACGAGATTTTGAAAGCTTGTAACTTGAATGCAAAGACATTTTTTATAGACAAGCTGAACCATGTCCCGCCCTATCTAATCCTCAGAGAAATCTGTTCCACCAGTAGCTCCTCCCAATACCATCCTCTTGGTAAGGGGGCACAAAGCACCTACAACAACTGGTTGGCTGTTCTTACATTGCATTAGCAGCCAAGCGGGACCTCACTTCCTCAGAAGCCTTTCACTTTAATGCATATTAAACCATCAGTTTAAAAGATTCATAAGCTTTAAGTCAGAGTTTTCATTACAAGCTGCTAACAAAGTGTTTCTCTCCAATTGCTGAAATTATGTCTTTTCAAAAAAACCTAATAGACAAAAAAACAGCTCTGCACCTGGAATGTCTTTAATAAACATAATGAAAAATGTCCTTTGATGACTAAAAAGCCTCAAGTGACTTCAGGAGTGAGGGTTATTACAACCATCTGATTTTTTTTATAACTGTGAAAGAAAGAACCTTGACTCCTATTCTATGAAGGGTCCAAGCCTTTAGATATCTGTGGAAGAAAATGCATTTTTGGTGAAAATGTCCAGGCTAAGGATGGGATGGGACCAAGGATCTGGAACGGAGATGCTTTTTAAGTGCTTGGACGCAGTGCCAGCTCCAGGCTGCCCCTGAACCTGCAGAGGTTGGGACTGGCCAGGTCAGGAACCAACTCCAAGGAAAACAATTGCTCCTGACTAGTCTGGTGTAGAGACTCTCATCTGGAATTCAAGGTGTTTGAAGAATCTAACACCTGGCAGCATATAAACACATAAAGGAAATAAATGAATACTCAGATATATATTATGATATATTCTAGATATACCTAGGAAGGTAAACACATTTTGTCTCCCTGTATCCTTACAGAATATGAACTGCTACTGCATTATTTTGTTACGAAGCTACAATAACACAGCCACACATGAAGTTGCATTTTACAAGGTTTCAGTCAAACTTATGGTTGTACCTGTGTAGTAATCCTGAATACAAATGCTGGTGTCTTTTATCAAACCACGGACATCTGCCTGATTTTTTTCCTATTTATCTTCCCAGTGAATTTCAGATGTTCTGCCTTTGGAAAGAGGACAGTCATGAAGTTTAACTGTAATGCATCAGCTCCCACTGGAGTGGAGGGCAGGGAGACTACTCGCACCTCACAAACCGTGATTGCCTTCATGAAGGATTAGATCCCTTATACAAGAGGGAAAAATGATGTACAAATATACGTGTTATTTGGTCAATAATTAGTTTAAGTAACTTTTTACATTTTGATGTCACCTCCCCCATTAGCTGACTCATCCATTCAAAACAAATATCTAGGAATCAAATATTTGGAGACGTGAAGTAAGTTTTGCTGCCAGAGTGCACTAATGAGATGGGCTAAAGAAGACTGACCTTAGCTCTAATTGGACTCAGAATGAAGCTTTTTACATGTTTTCTTTTAAAGGTCCCTATGACTAATTCTGATTCAAAGCTGTCTAAGCAATGCATGCTCTCAATTACCAGCAGCAAAGGTTACACTAAATGGGTAACTGCTGGTTTAACCATGCGTTATTAGAGCCTGCTAAAATTACATTTTGGGAAGTGTCAGCTAATGATATAGCTTGACTCAGGAAATAACTTGGACTCATTTAAAGCCTGTAGGAAAGTAAACTTTATTTTGCTTCATTCCTGTATCTTACTGGTGGTGCGTTGACCCCCAGTCGGGAGCTAAGCACTACAGAACCACTTGCTCACTTCCCCTCCTCAGCATGATGGGAAAGAGTATAATAACAAAAAAAAAGGGCGAAAAATCCTGGTCAGAGTAAAGGCTGAAAAATGGAAAGAAACGAGTTTGCTTAAGGCCTTAGCTCAGGAGTGTCATGCACTTCCATCCTTAGTTGAGTTTTAAGTTACATGGGTTTCTTGTCTCCATAGTACCTGTTAATATCAGTATTTCTGTTAGCTTTGGTAGAACTTTATGACTGAGATTTGGGTTTTGACTAAAGGATGACAACTACTCATGCTATATCCTAGCAATTACAATTAAATATAATTAACTATCAGGAATTTATCATGTAAACAATTGTGCCAATTAAAATCATGCCAATTTAAAAGCAGATGCATCTATTACACAAGAAATCTTAAATTTGTCTGAGATGATTTCAAGTGATTCAAAATCTCAAGTCAACTCATCAAAGACTCTGCAAATCCTTAAGCAGTGACTTTTATGCTTAATTAAAGTTATATGTGACCGGTAAAGGGTCTCACAACAATATCTGTTTTGCAGATTATGCTTATAGTTACTGGACTAATCAAGATGCACAAACACTTCCAAAATAAGTTTTCTCACTGAGAACAATGGTTAACTTAACATGAGCAGAGTTAAGCTCATCCTTGCTTAGCTAACCATTAAATTCAATCTTCCAGTCCCCGGGGGGCTGAAGCGCAGAGAAGGAGAATGCCAGCCCGTAAGGCAGAATACTTCAAAAAGGAAGGATATGCATTGAAGTGTCAGGTCATCTGTTGTGATTTCATGTAATAAGTTCACTAGAGCATCCATTGATTATCAATCAGAATTCATCACATTATATTTTTTATGCCGCTCGGCATACCAGGTCCCATTAAAATAAAAAAAGATTTGTATGAAATTCACTCAGCTTCTGCAAGAACGCGTTAACACAGTTTTAAAGATCCGGTGTTGGTCTTATTTTCATATTGCAATAGAATTCTCCTTTACACCAGCAAAACTTACATTAGGCCACGCTCGATTGCTTCCTAAACTCAAGCTATTAAGTCTCTGCCTGTATCACCTCATGTTCTGAGGAACTCATGCTGGCTCCCTGAGGAGTGAGGTATCCCACAAAACGGTCAAAGCTGAGGCAAGACCCAGTAAAGCAATTTAAAGTACACACATATGTGATGCTGAAAACTCCAGTTCATCATATCCCTAAGTGTGTAGATTCCTAAGCTCTGTTGACACCTCACAGTTTGACTTTGAAGTTCCTTGGGTAGCGGGGCTTCCACTGCTGGGTGTACCTGGAGTTTATCTCAGGCTCCAGCACAGTGCATCATGCTGATAGCAACTATTAAGTAAAAAACTAAATATATATATGAATTTCTTAGTAGAACTCAATCCTTCAGGGTAACTGTTTCAGTCTTGTTTAGTGTTGTTATTACTCCCAACCAGTCTACCTGACCTAAGACTCGCTTCAAGTTAAAGAAGAACTTCAGCAAACCTCCGCCTTCAGAATCACAGTGTCGAATATATCATGTTCTCCAGAATTTCATCTATGAATAAATTTACATACCTTGCACTACATACTCCTACCCAAATTTTATCTTCAGGCTTTATTTAACCTTGGGTTCTTCTATAAACACAGGGGCCTACTGGGTATCACCATATAACCTCCGTTCACTCATCATTTCTCAATAATACCATATTAAGATAACTATCAGATTCAAATTAGGATTCTATTTGTTTCATGAAAAAGAAAAAATCTGTATTTCTCACAATGTTTTTTTCAAACTTTAAGTGTGACAAGTAGTGCATCTTCACTCGCACTCTGTGAAAATGTTTTCTTGCTGTTTTGGCAGATAAAGGTATTGCACATGTTCCCTCTACTCCAACGGGCTCTCCCTTTTACCAACTGCAAGGTCACAAACATCATGTAAGGAACTTTGAACATAACCTTTTTTTACCACATTTGCTATTTCTACACATTCATCATGTGTTTCTTTGGTAAATAGTTTCCAGATTCTTAGGTTTATCTGAATTTTACAGTGCTTATTGGACAGACTGCCCAGCAGTTCAGCCAGTTGCCCATCCACCTCACTCTCTGTTTCCCAGTCTGTATTTCAGCAGTTTGTCATTATGGTATGGGAGACAGTGGCAAAGACCTTGCAAAAGTTGGGACAAACACCATCCACTCTTCTACCTTCATCTACCGACTCCTTTCATTGTCAAAACCCATCACACTGGTCAAACGTGACTTCCCCATCAGAAACTCACATTCACTACCCCCAATTACATTCTTGTCCTTAATAAGACATCTTAAAACTGTCAGCAAATATGCCCTGGTTACAACTTCGCTGTCTGGTTTTATGGCTAGTTTCGTGACATCAACTTGGAAAAAGCCAAAGCTGAGGAATTCTAACTTTACCCACAGAAAGTACTGATAAATGTGCAAATTATCTTCTCTGTCAGCAAAATATAAGCTGGGAATGCGGCATTTTTCAGCAGTTATTATATGCTTGTGGGTACAATAAGAACTTTCCATAGAAATGAAATAAGAACTACAGCAGCCACAACTCACTCAGTTTGAAGTTTTATTGCCAAACCAAAACTTAAACCAGAGTAAATGGAGGCCAAGTCTCTTCAATTAACTTCAAAGGAGGCTGGGCTATGCATGATGTTTCACTGAATTAATGAGAAATATGGCATACCAGTTTGAGTTTTACGTTTACTGAAACCTAAATTCAAAGCAAATGTTAGAGAATCCTAGGGTTGCTCGAAGTGGAAATGGTCAATTTTTACAGTTATAAGCTATTTTGCAGGAGAGGAGTTGTTTTCCCTCTTTCCTGTTTTATGAGCTCTTCTGCATCACGTAACAGAATGAAAGGGGCTGATCTGAATAGGGGAAAAAAAGAGCGTGAGAAAAGCTGTAGCCTGGGATTTAAGGGACTGTCCCAAGGAGCGTGTAATGGGGATCACATTCGCAGGGGTGAAAACAAACCCTTGAATCCATATTCCTAACTGAGGGCACTAATTTCCAGAAGACTGGATATTGCTTGGAGGGAGAGGGAGGGACAAGGAGACAGGAATTGCTTCTCAACTATTTCCTGAAAATGACAGTTAATCCTGTTATTTTGTAAAGGGAATTAGAAATCTACCTTCATGAGAGACTGTGAGCTGTGAACTACAACTGAGGAAAGATATCTACTTGTGTCCAGTGGATAGAAAGACCAGGCCCATCTTCATGAACCCCACATACCCATCTACAGCCTCTAAGACAGCAAGGGGGCTGATACGAACTCCCTGCTCTGGCAGCACCAAAGGATCCTTCCATTTCAGTTCTCAATGTATCTCTATTTCTGCACGATTTACACAAGGGAGATGAAAAATGCTGTGTTCTGCAATGAGCTTGGGGGTCTCAGGTGAAAAGCCAAAGGCGGCAGAAGAAACAGAATATCCCTCCTGTTTTTCAAATTTCCTACTGATTTATATGTCTGTTCTTCACGCTGATCTGCATATACCTCATAGGAGTAGTCTCAGCTCAGTACCCAGTGAAAGGGGTTCTGGTACGGTGGTCAGATGCCCTAAGTTAGGTGTTGCAAAGCTCTGTGTCACGACACCTAAGTGCCTTTGAGTCTCTGGGCTAAGTTGCTAAGGCTAAATCAGAGCCTCAAGCAGTCATTTTTCTTGTTAGCGCTTAAGGCTGGCTCCAGGAAAAGCCTTGATAAAATATGAAAGCCTTTACTCAAGAATGGAATAAAATGTCTCAGGCCAGGGGATTATCATCAATATATCTACAGGGAGCATAAAAATACCCATAATCTAAGCATAATTATTCATCTCCCTTTCTCTCTACAAACAAAAATGCACATCTGAAGTGATACATTTCTAAAGCTGTGCGGAGCTGGCCCAGAACATAATGTCCTGCCCCCCAGGGAAGGCACCGCAGCCAGCCCTTAGCAGCCAGGGTTTGAACTCAACAGGCTCAGGTTTCTAAAGGCATGGACAGACCCACCTCTCTCCTGCTATATATTTGTGTGTGTGTGTATATATATATTTGGAGCGATTTCATAGAATCATGGAATAGTTTGGGTTTGAAGGGACCTTAAAGACCATCTAGTTCCAACCCCCTGCCCCGCGCAGGGACACCTCCCGCCAGACCGGGTCGACTGTATGTTTTCAGACTGTAGCACCAATTCATAAACTGGCATTTCTTCCGTTACTATCACTAAATTGTTTTTCAATTGGACAATACTCAGAGGACTTGCCTAAAAGTTTCTGCATTACATACACTTCTGACTGAGCCTATAACAAAGATTTACTTGACATCATTGGTATCTGAAACAAAACTACACAGAATAACACTTAAAATTGAGGAAACAATAACTTATACAAATAATTTGTAAGATGCATTACTTCCTGAAAAGTTGTAAACACAAACATGTATGGCAAGTTAAAAATACCCTCAAGGATCTAGACTTTTGATGTAACCAAATAATTTATCATCAATTACTAAATGGAATTTAAAATCTTCTAATGCATTGTAAACATGATACAACACACAATCATCAGATTTTAAAGATTCCTCTATTTACCCAAGGCAAATAATTAACAACAAAATAACAGAAACACTTGCTAATATTTCCCATTAATTTATCAAAATAAGTTTTTGGCCAGTTATCTTTTATGTAAGAATCTTCATAATGAATACTCTAAACTGTGTGGAGAAAGAAATTAAGGATCATTCAGTAAACTGATTGTATTTAAAAAATATCCTTACTATTTATCAAGTCACGGCATAAAAAGGACAGCTTTCAGGTTAGACACCTCTTTCTGGGTGAGCCCCACTTGGTACCATGAGATACTCAGTCAATCCAGTCATGAAGGCAACCTCAATTTTAACCAACCAATGAACCAAAAATGTTTTTTACTACTTTAAGAATGACACTTAGCCATGTTAGTTACTTAAGCCTAGGACTTTAAAAGCATTACATATCAAGAAATTTAAGCTTTGAAACCTAAAAGGAATTTCAATGATTCTAGAAACCTTACTGAACATCTGACTGTGTATCCAGATACCTAAATGTCTTGAAAAACTGAACAAGACTGTATGGTTTAAATTTTACTTTTTTTTTTTTTAAATAATAATAGGAAAATGTAAGCATTAATATTCCAAGATATTTTAAAGCCTGGAGTTTCTTTTAACACAAAAGAAAACACAAAAATCCTCTGCTGTTTTCCTGCCCCAAGCATGAAGAGGGACATTTGCATGCCCACTCAAACTCCACCTTTGATTGAGAAATAAGCAGAAGCTTTAAGGCAAGAGATTATATTTTGGGCAGACCCTTCAGCCAAAAATATTGGGCAAATTTGTGAGCAATTGATACAGCTGAATTTAGCAGTATGTTAAAGGCACCCTTTCAGTTGTAACTACAGCCTCTCCATTCTTTCTTTTAGTAACAGTTCAGGGTGTTGAGCCACAGAGCCTGCCCAGACGTGCAAGACATGTAATTGCGTTTGTGATGGGAAATGACTAAACGCAGCAGCAGAAATGCAACGTGTGCTGCTATCTGACCTTTGTCGGCAACGCCAGAGGCTTTTCTCATATGCTACTGCAGGTTGTCATTATTAACAGTGACCATGAGTTTCTTTCTGTCAAAGTAATCAAACCACAGGAGAGAAGTTCCTGAAGAACTCTCTGCAGAGAAGGTCACTGGCGCTTGATCTCATCAAGCTGCTTGCTTTGTTATTAGAAAAGGCAGATGAGAAAATGAGTAAATGACACCCTTAAGATTTTTAAGAACATCAGGAAGTCATTATTAGACTTTAAGACCAGCAAATAGTATATCCTATTGATCAAGAAGACATGGGATATTGAGGAAAAAAATGTTGTTTTGTTCTCCTTCCCTTTCACTTAGACAAATTAAATTCTACTATGTCACACGAAATTTTTTTGAGTATTGATTTTTTTCAATCTTTGCTTGACATTTGAGGTGACTGAAAAGGTTCAACGTGAGATCCTGAAGAAAAAAAAAAGTACTAGAGCAATGGCACTCTGCCGTCTGCAACCTGCAATACATCCATAATATACAAAAGATGACAAGCCAGATGGATATTAAGCTGTATTTCTTTTGCATTATTATGGAGTTTACCTCAAATATGCTGCTAAACAGAGAGTATACCACAATGGGCAGTATCTTCATAACAAATGCAAAATGGCTTGTTCACCTAAGATTATAAACATCTTTTCCAAAAAATGCGGTAGGAGCTCCCTCTACTGATATTTTACAGCTTTCCAAGCTTTCTGGCTTGGGCAAGTGCAATACACCTAAATACATTTGGATTATATATACATCAAGTGTTTTCATTTTCTTTATTACATAGAAGAACAGAGGTCATCATTTAGTGAAAAACACATCCAATACAGGCATTATTGATTTACATAAATATATTACTGCATTCATATTACATGCTTGTGATTCACCAATAGAATAAAGAAAGAAAAGTCTCTGCTTTGATAAAGTAATTCTAAAGGTTTGTCACATATTTTAAGACACGTCCCTTTGGGAGGGCAGTGGAGTCTGTGTAGCTGGAATAAGCTGGTTTTGGCCTCTTAGTCAAACGGTACAAGTTCTCAGCAGCTTTGTCAGAAGATTGCTAAATGGGCACCCTCTTCAGCTTATTAAAATTTAGGCATCTTTTTAGCAATTTCACTTGTGGTATCTTCTAAAGAACAAAAAAGCTAGTTTGGGTAGTCTACGGTGTTTTTAAGATATTCTTGAAAAACATGTTTAATTAAGGAGGATGAGCCCAACTTTGTTCACCAGCTGTTACTCAGCTGGATCACACATCCAATCTTTGTTAGTTGAGCTTCAGCCAGCAAACACCACATTTATTCATCATGAGGGCTATGATGATTTGAACTGTAGGAGGTGACATTTATTTTTGTTTCCATTCCTCAATAGAAGTTACAGATAAGATTACACTATGAATAATGTGTCTCCTCTTAGAGAAATGAGGTGTTTCATGTCAAAATGCTCATACAGCTTTGCTACTTAATTACATCCCTGAAATCTTTTCACACATGGAGTGCATGGAGCCCTCTAGGGCATTTTAACCATCTTTGAAGCCACAAAAATTCCAAAATTGAACCCCCCAAATGGCAAAGACAAAGAGGATACTGAAAATTATCAAATAAGTTGGATTAGATTTTCCTAGTTTCATCACCCGAAACTAGATATCCCGGGACTGTACTAATATAATTGTCTTAATATAACAAAAGTGTACTTAAGAATTAAATTAAACATACAATGTCTCAGCTGTTGTAGGCTGTCATTCCCAGACCACATTAAGGTAAAACTATCAACCTCCTCTGAACACATACCAAATAAAAGAACATAAAGTTGTTATCATGACTTTAAACACTGTAAAGTACAAACAGCATAGAAAAAGCTAAAGAAGTTAATAGCACTAAGCATCCCTACTCAGTCATGTTTTGAGGTATTAACAGTAAATATGACAGAACAGGGCTTTGAAAGACAGCTATTAATTACACACTAGTATTGATCAAACAGCTGTTTACTACTCAAAGGATTTACAGACCCACTGGACCACAGTTTGGTCTTGATACCAGATCCAAGGTTCACTTGTAAAGGTGGAATTTTTCACTCACTTCACCAGATTCAGGATGCACACATTTAAAAAAGCCATTTTCAGTTTTTGTCTTCATAGCAATACATTTATTGTGAGACCTTTCCAAATTCCCTATGAACTCTATAAGGTATCATTTAAAAAAATCTCACTTAAAGAGAGTCCTTGGTTGAATGAAGAAAGGCAACATAGTTCAAGCAAAATACTACACAAGGGAGAAAATCAGAAAAATCTGTGTTGAGATGCAGCTCTGGGGGCTTTGCCACAAGCCATTCAATTTTCATGAGTCAAAATGTGATACGAGTCATTACATTTGAGTTCCCTTCACATCAACTGACAATGCTGCCTTTGGTTTTGTGTGAATTAGGCTCTTCCTATCAGTGTTAAGATT
>JAOXJM010000063.1:37519704-37531704 GCA_026413425.1 Tringa solitaria
GTGAATTAGGCTCTTCTTATCAGTGTTAAGATTTTATAAATTGATGTGGAGGTTTATATGCCTATTGACTTTGACAACTACCATGTAAAACAAAGTATCATTATTTAGAAAATTGCTATTTCCTACTTCTTAGGTCTCTCCATTTTGCCAGTGATATTTTCAATGACATCCAGAAGCTGAATGTGATCAGGGCAACGTTTGTCCTTCTGTTTTCATACAATTCTTTTAAAGTCGAAGTCAGATAAGTCACATATATATTTCGATGCTTTACACCTCAGGGTGAAACTTCAGGCTGTCATCTAGGGCTTAGTGATAAAAGAAGGACTGATTAAAAGAGACTGACACTACAGAGCTGATAGAGTTGAAGGACTCTAGGGGCTTCCATGCTATTAAAAATCAGTCATGATTTTCTTTCAAGAGGACTGTTTCAAACAATAAGATTTAAATATTAATTCAAAGCAACATTTGTTGCCCCTCTGTTCTGTGTATTTCTGGATGCCTCATTACAAAAATAATTTGATTGTCATCTGTATCTGTCACATAAAAATCTAACAAAAACCGTCTGTATTGTTGAGGTTTAAGATGTAGCAGTATATTAAGAAATGACTTTGTATTAAATTCTACCCAGGCAGATTCCAGCTGAAAGTGGAGTATCACTACGATAGCTTTTCCATGAGGAAACATGATTTAAGGTCTAATTTAGATGCAACAATTTAATATTTACACTCATGCCAACTATACCGTTTAACAGCAGGTTTCCTGCTTAAAATTCAGGAATTACTGTATTCAGTAAAATATTAATACACTGCACTTACACAGTGTCTCAGTTACAGGATCTTAAAATGCTTTTTAAGCATTAATTCAGATTCACACCATCCCTGAGAGGAAGGGACTTGTAAGGAGCATTAGACTTGCTCTTTCAAGTAGCTGAGGTAAGACAGAGGGGAGCCGCGCTCCTGGCCAAGGGGCAATACAGCACGGCAGCAGCAGAACCAGGAGAGAATTTAGGAGTTCTGGTTTCTACTGCTCTTCTCTCACCAATAAATTATTTTTTTTTCCGACTTCCCCCTATAAAACCAGTTATGACCTCAGGTAAGTAGGCACATCCTTCATTATCTTTTACAATAGTTTGGGTGAATGTTTGTCCACTGTATTCAATATATTGAATTAATTGAAAATTTGCATTAATACCATACTCTATTGGTAGTTGTATGAAATCTGATACAAAAAGCCTTCAATATAATGCTAAATCATTTACCATGTCCATATATCTTCTAAGTATTATTTATTTTGATAACGTAGAATCAGGTTACTCCTCAAATTACTGTAACATTTAGCTAGGTCACCACTTCACACCCAGGGATTCATGCCTGAATTGTCCAACCTTCCTCCAGTCATTGAATAATCACACCAACAGCCCCCAAAGAGAACTAAAGCTTTTCACCAGGTAAATAAAGGTAAAATATCAAATTTCTAAATTAGCACATTGAAAGCTTAAAAGCAATGTCGAATCAATGACATTCTTTGAAATCCTGTCATCCCTATCCCAAATATGAGCAGTTCTGTAATTTTTCCAATTCCTGCCAATGTGCAGTGCTAAGTTACAACTTTGGCAGAGCAGAGTACCAAAGAAGAATAGTAATAAAATTTGAAAGGAGCCAAACACCTATGTAAAGAATGATTTTAACACCAAGCAAAATAAGCTAATAATATGCAATTTTCAAAGATGCTATTGCACTATAACTGTGCCATCAACTTTTGCTCTGGGTAGGATTCTATGGTAAAAGCATTAGTTATCTGCTAAGAGTACATTTTCTTATCATTAGTTAATCTTTGCTAGAAGCATCTTTTTGTTTTCTCAAGGATAATTTACCAACAGAGAACAATAACTAAACCTTATTCCCTTTGCCAAAAGACTCTGAACAATCTTATTTACTGTGATACTGGATATTCTAAAAATGCTGCTACTGTTGGAGGGTTTTGACTTTCAGCGTGTTTTCTTTTCTAATTTCATAAAATATGTAATGTCACTTTATATCTCTAGCTTCTCCATATCTCTTCTCCTGTCTGTCTCTTCCCATAAAACACTTTCACGCATTGTTTAGCTGATGTCAAGAACGGTGGGTAGCAGGTAAGTAGCTCTCCCATTGACTGCTTAGGCAATTCAAAGAACTGCATAGTAACGGAACAGAACAGAAAGGGAACAGTGAAAATGTGATGATAGCTAAGAGGTATAAAAGGCGAACCTCCTACTTTTCTGCAGCTTGAAACATGTAATTAATTTTTAGCACTGTTGCATTAATATGACCAACATAGTGAACTATAGTGTTATCCGAATGGATGTTTTTAATGACCTTATCACCAAAGCTTGCTAGGATTCAGTCACTGAAAAATAGATACTTTTCTAATACAGAAGTAGTTTGAGGTAAAATTTCATTTTACTGAAATATTCCATGAATGCAAATAGATCACAATCTCACAGATAAGAAGTACTGTGTCTCCTGCTGATAAAGCTGATGAAGAAATGGGGGGAAAGATAAATAGCTGGAAGGAGTGTGACCCCCAAATTGTCGTGGCTTCCTTCATCTGCCAGACAGGTTTCAAAGGATTTTTCCTCTCTTTTTCTGGATAATAGGAGGAACTACTGAAAAGTAATCCTTTCTAGCAGAACTGCAATCTGGAGGAAAAAAGAAAGAGCTGACCCTCTTTATCTTTCTATGAAAAGATAAATTAAAAAAAAAAAAAGAAAAAAAAATCTCCTCAAATGCATTGCTTAAAGAAAAGCCATATTCTCTTTCTGCTGTTGCAAGAAGGACTTGTCTAAAAGGGAACAGGTGGAGAGCTATTCTGAGTCCTGCTTTTCAGTGTGGAGAATAGCTGGATATTCCTGGCACCATCAGGATTTTAACGTGGACAGGCTGCTGAAGAGCTGCAAATGCAAGAGGCCAAAGGGTTCTGCAATAGCTTTTCTCTTACAGTTTTGTAACTTTATGCCAATTGCTGACTTCATCTTTTTCTAGAACTGAATTCAGTTTTTACAGCATATGCTTAAAGCAAGAAATTACCTAGATTTTAGTAATATGATGTATACAGCACATCTGAGGATGTATCTATGTCATCTTTGACTACTAAGCCACAACTGAAGTCTTTAAAAAATTAAATTTTAAAAAATTTAAAAGACCACATTGTGATAGTCTTCATTCTTTTACCATGAGGTGAGTTTGAAAGCTCCAAAGTAGAGGGGACAATGTTTCCCTTAATCACTCATCTGTAACTGTACAGTTATGTGTTCACATGCTACTCATTTCGCCCATGGTTTTATAGGTCCCAAAAGAGATTTAGCAAAGCCCTGTGCTCAGAACTTGGCTGTGAGATATTACATGTGAGGATCATATGAGATAGAACTTATCTTCCATGACTCTGATGGATCACACCATCAATGAGTAACAACAACATATAGTGATTCTTGGCTATTTGTAAGAGCCTGAAAAGTCGCATAAAATATAAAAAAAAGAAAATTACTTAGGAATAGGTAAGTTTACAATGAAATCCAAATTTTTAGTACCTGAGACCTGATTAGCTTTTCCTTCTTGCATTGAACAGTTAATTTTTCAGAATCTCTTCAAAAAGGCTTAATTACTTCTCTTTCAGAACTGCCCTAAAGAAACAATAAATGGTACAAAAGAAAACAACACTAGAAAGAAGAGTGCTGTCAAATAAGAGGAGGATGTTTTCATGTACTAACCTCAGAGGAGAGAAGCCAAGTTGTTAGGACAGACTGATTATTAATAAGCATTCCAAAATGAAGAATTAAAGAGAGTGAAATAGTCTATGAAAAGACTTTAGTATTAGAAGGCAAGGAACCAACCTATTCATTTAAGTAAGCAAAGAATTTATAGGGCTTCAGAAGACGAAAATATCTGTGTAGTAGTTACTTGATATAGCACAAAAACTAACATGCAGAATAAGAAATACTTAGATCCTCTAAATTGTGTATTATGAAACAAATTAACCCATAAACCTTTTGCACAAGTGCCTCTGAAAACTGTCCAGGTTTGAAAACAGAGTCAGCTCTTTCAATAATCAATGAAATGTGGAGAACGGCAAAGAAAGTGTGGCATATTAAAACTGGACATTCTCAGTTCTGTTAACTTCTCCGATTTTGGCTCACAAAATCTCTCATTTGATGAAGGTAAAGTGTTCTTAAGATACTATTGAAGGAGAATGCAGTACGTGTTTTCACATTTTCAAAAGTTATATTTTCTTTTAATGTTTGGAAATCTCTAAAGCTCAAGAATAAAAATAAAAATTTCCGTACCATATTACGTTATTTGTTATGCTGGACACAGCTACAGGAGAGAGCTGGCTATCTCCACCTAATGGATGCTTATATTGCTCTCTAGATTGCAATAAGGATCAGTTACATGAAAATGTACGTACACTTATTTTCATGCTTTTAACTCTAGGGGTTTTCCACAAAACAGAGAAAATGAACCACCTATTTTTTTATTCAGCAAATTAAAGATATAAAACCAGACACAGTAGGCATAAAATAGTTTCTTGTAAAACTTCAATACAAGTTATTTTTTAATTTATCTTATGGTCTCTCTGTACCAAAAATCTCCCCAAATTAATTAAATGATTCATTGTTAAGACTTTCATAGAATTTTTATTTCTTCACGCAATGCTCTAGTATTTATCTTAGGGGGTTGTCTTTTTTAATTTTTTTAATTATTGAGGTGCCAGGATCACTGAGGCAGCTGTATACAAAGTTAATTTTTTTGAGGTTTTATTTTCTTATGTAGATACCTGAGAAACGTGCATCTAAAACCTTTCAGTGGTGAAGTCTGACTACGCAGATGGACCTCAGCTGGTTCAGAAGCCCTACTCTCACACAGTTTCTGAACTATAAGGGACTGGCACATCAGCATTCAGTCTGCATGGTCAGTAACATGCCATTAGCAGCAAGGTTGAGGTTTGGGTTTTCTACATGTTAGATTTCATCACTATGGTCCAGCCGAGACATGGACACCCCCATATGGCAGTAGCGAGCATCTTAAACCACCTCACTTTGGTAGAGGCTCAAGAAGGTTGGCTTCAGCTAATTTTGACAAGCTGATCCTACTTCCTCTCAGCTCTACGTTGAGTCCACCCAGTAACGGAGCGGCTCTTGTTTATTCAGCCCCTGGTATGTGATCTGGCTCTCTGGAGAAAAGGATGCTATGTCAGGCCTGCGTCTGGCCACAAGCTATAGACGTGTTCTCAGGGAAGCACTGAATTGTCATTTTTACTTTATTTTCCCTCCTCTGTCTGTTTTTCACTTTAAAGGCACTTTCTGATTAGTCGTTAAGCAGGCTATTATAACGTCATTTTTTTTTCCACCATTGGAAAAGGAGAGGATGCAGAGAAATTGAATTAGCTGAGAAATTATGTTTCTGAACACAATACAAGAGCCATTATGTGCTTTACCCCACTGCCTCCTCAAAGTATATGCATGATCCTAATTCCCACACTAAGCTGTGAGTCAAGAAGTTTGCCAACATTTGCTAATCACTAGGAAACATGTAACTTATTCTGCAGTCAATAGTTAACAGTTGGCAGGAGCGTACCCTTTGGTTTGGAATTGATTTTGCATTTGTTCAAGGATGACATGCACGCTGACAAGTGAGACCAGATAATTCAGATTTATCAGTCCTGACTTGCTGAATAACCATGTCAGACAGATGATGGATGGCTCCCAAACTGGCAATAAGATGCAAGTTGGTGAAGTTGATAAACAAAAAAATTAGCCTTCTCTGTGCTGAACAGGCTAATATCCCAAATGCCAAATGGCACTATCCTGGTATCTTCTCAAACATGTTAAGATTCAAAAATGGGTAAAGCATCTATTTAAACTACAGCAACCGTTAGACAAGAATCACTGAGGCCCACACACTATGAAAGAACTGGGCTTCAAGATGCCTGGAGTAGTCACATACTCTGATATTAGTGGCCAGCAGAGAAGACTCACATGAATAACTCCCACCGCTCACCCCAGCCATTGCCAGCAGCGATAATAAAAGCAAAGTTTAGTTCTGACTTTGTCATGACAGTGACCAATTTTGTCTGAAATGGCAGTATTCAATCAATGACATTTATGATCGATAATGGAAGACATACTTCAGCTGCAGTTGGGGGCAGAGGCCATTTTGGGGAGGAAGGAGAGGAATGCATCATCTTTGGCCGTGTGCCATTAATGAGAAGAACGTGACTCTGAAAAGAAGCCAGCGGCTTCCAGGAGTTGCCAGAGCATGAGGAAGTCCCAGCTTAACATCATTTCCCAGGACTTCCATCCTGGCAGGCAGGATGTTGCAGAACCAATTATGTTATGTTAAGGAGTATTTCACTGGTTGGAATTGAGTTCAGGAAGACTGACTGAACATGTCAGGCCCTGAAGAACATGGTTCAAATTGTGGAAATCATAGAAATGCGCCAAGTTCTGCACGTATTTTATTAATTTCCGTAGCCGTCATTGCTCATGTAGTGGTTTTAATTACCTGACACTCTGCAGTAATATTTACAGAAAACAACTTAAAGGAGAGACTTAAAAAAAATAATAACAAATAAAAAGCATTCAGCTCTCATCTCTGATGATTTATGTAATAATCAGTAAAAATATATAAAACATTAAAAGTTTAAGAGGTACCCAATGATTTAATTCTGGTTTATTCATACTGAGACAATTGCTTTCTGAAAAAAGATGTGCTTAAATCTTAAGCATCTTAAACTATTTAAGCACATGTATTTGCAAAATTCAGTTGAAGTTTTCAGTAAGAGATTTTTGGTAAATTATCAGTTTTATCCTTCATCCTTTTCTATAAAATAGGAATATCTCGTTCTACAATTTGACTCCTGGCACACCATCTTAGAAGCAGAAAATGCAGAAGCATATGAAAATCTGTTTTTTGATTACGTTTTCCTATGCCCACTTTAAAAAGCTTAAAACATCTATCTCTACAAGTCTATTAATACAGTATTGTAATCACTGCATATGTTCATGACCTCTAAAATGTGGTGTTTAATGTTTAATTACCAGCTCAGGAATAGATGACCTAAGACTAGCAAGAGAAGATAAGAGTCAAGAACAATTTTATATTTTACATTGTAAGTACCATACTGAAATTAATCTTGAATATTGTGCAGACATTTCTTTCTTATTCAGATATATAAACAAGTGTTCAATAAGCATCATAAAGAGAAAATTTTGTATAAAACAGATCTCTCCTTGTTTTATGAAGTAAAAAGCTGTGTGAACCCAATCACCACTTGCATAATTTGCTCTTAAAATTCTGATTCTTTTCTTGCTTAAAAAAAAAAAGGAGCAATTCCATATTAAAAAGCATTTAAGATATGCACCAACAGATCCTAAATTTGTAATTTCGCCAAGAATCCTGTGTACCCAAGGTTAGGCAAAATACCATTTCAACTACTGTTTGGCTGCCAGGGAATCCTTGAAGGCTAAACATCTAAACCAGTAAAACTCTAAGACATATCACAAAGTTGTTCCTTAAGTATCATATCAAGAGAACAGAGCTGTCTGTTCTCAGTTAATATTACAGTAAAGTGCCCAAGACAGATTCCAGGACTTTTCTGACATAACTAATACAGGAAGAGAAAACACCCTGAAAGAACAGCAGTCACCTGCAGCAGAACAGATTCACTGCAGCATTCAAAGATGGTTACAAATTCCTCGGGGTTTCCTGTAGTCTCCTAATGTCTACTGCAAATTTGAGAGAAGAAAAGACCACTTCTTTGTACCTTATAAAGCTATTAAAATAATGTTTGGTCTTCCTCTTTTTCCACTTATCTGTTCTCTGTTAAAATACACACTCATTTCACAAGCCTCAAAGCTGATGTATCAATGGTATCCAATGGACTTTTTTTAAAAAGATACAGCTGGAAGCACACAATGAAGACGTTCCAAAAGACAAATTCATACTGCAAACTGGAACAGCAGGAGATTCCAGTTCGTAGGATGTTCCATACAGTTCTATTGACTTCAATAAAGATGTGCTGATTTACAGGAGCCAAGAATTTGCTCATATATCCATGCGATCTAACTAGGCCTTCATGTATCTTCACAGAAGACACTATAGTATCCGAGTCAGGCTGATCAAAGTAGAAAGCCTTGTTTTAAACCCCCTTGTGACAACAGCTTTAAACTGAGAAAGATTTAAAGACATTAGTGTAGCTTTAAACTGCAATAGAATATTCACTTCATAATTGAAGTGATCTCCTTGAACAAATTAAAATCCCAGAAGCAGCTGTCATTTTTAAAATGTATTTTAAGGGGACTGCAAACTTCTGCATGCAGTTAATGGGTGAGGTTCAGCTTCTGCATTCTCAAAGTGAGTACCTGGATGCCCATCTACCCCCACTTGAGGGCTTAAGTCTCTATCTCAAAGACTATACTGAAGAATACTATACATTCTTTTAATGTACTGAAACACCATAATATTCTTAAAATCCATACCAGTAATGCTTCTCCAGAGACTAAACAAAAGAATTTCTAATGTTTATTGATGCTGAAAAAGTATAACTTGGGGATCTACTAGCAGCACTGTTAGTGGGGCAGACTGCCTCCAACAGCCATTAACATCAACTGTTTGGACTGGCAAAAGGAAGAACAACAACATAAAAAAGCTGAGGCCTAAAGCATTACCAACTGCATGAAACTCCCTGTTAGTCTCCGGAGCAGCTGGAAACAGGGAATCCATAGCATTCCCTCTGTCTGCAAGACTTCACAACGCCCACTCCATAGGACCTGGGAGTCCTATGAGACCATAAAATGACCTGAAGAGCATGCTTGGATGTGGAGACAGAGGGACAACGCTCAGAGACACTTGAAGTTCCTCTTTATGTAGGTTTGACATTGTGATTTCCTTAAAAAGAGGCCTGAGAAGAAGCTATGTGTTTTAACATAGTTTCCTTGGAAGCACACGGTCCCACACATACAGAATCTCTATGTGGATGATCACAGTCAACTGAGCCCCTTTGAGCGCATCCATGCTTCAGTGACACTAACTCGAATCGCCACTTGGTCCAGAAATGGGACGTTTTCAGATTCCTTGCTGCTAAGTTTACTCTGTGCACTTCTTCACCAGAACCTGACTTAGCTGACATTTAAAATGCAGCGTGAGACATCACTTCTTGGTCAAACATTTGCTTCATGTCATGGCTGCACTTAATTATTTATTGTGGTTGCTTCAGATGATGCAAGGTCTGGGAATACTTATCCTGCCTATTGTCAGTTTGATGTTTGCCGCTTTAGGTTTTTCCCCAGGAGCACTGTGATGACATTAGGAAGGGAACATAAAACAAACCAGTAAACAAGCTACCGCAAACTGTGATAAATATGCTGCATTTGCACATACACACAAAAAAGCCTCAGGTTTGTTTGTTTGTTTTTAAATTATTCTAACTGGAAATGATTTTTCTTCACATCTGAAAGTCAACATCTTTACCAGCACAGAGCAATTAAGGTGAGAAAACTTAAATTCTGACTTGTACCCCACAGTTCTGTCTATTGAGTCACGACTCACCCACGTTGCTGCACCCAGAAGTTTATTTGGAAGGCTTCTCATTAAAAAGATGATTCACGTGGACCTGCTTAGTTTGAGATCTAACGAGAGCGGAACCAGAGTTGGTCTGGCTGTGGTTAAAGCAGTGCTGAAAGCAGCCCATCACTTCAAATTAATGAAAATGGAACTTAATACAATACAGTAACAATCAGGAAACTGAAATGCAGGAAAAGAAAAGAAAGCGCTAACACAGAACAACGGGACTCACTGAACACTCATTAGGTAAAGCCTGAGATGGAAAGTATTTGATATCAGCACTAAAACATGCTGACACTAAACTCTCTCCTGCTCTTTACAGTCACTTTTGAGAACTCTATACACAATGTCTCATTGGATTTGTCTTTCATGTGCTCTTAATCCTAACAATAGAGTGACGGCATTGTCTTTGACATTGCCTAATCTCTACAATGGTAATTTGAATGCATTTCTTTCCTACCTATTGTTTTAGGTGACAGGTGCCAACCCCCACTCCAGTGTCATTCCAAAGGTACGTAATATAAAATTCCATATTCATGCAGCTTAACAAAAAAATTTTGGGGAGTGATAATTCTGGTAGCTTCTATTGTTTTTGTCAAATATCTCCATATTTCTGTACTAGATCAATGATCTTGATTTAGCCACTGCTATATTATTCAGTTCAGAACTGGAGAGGACATAGAATCACTCACTCTTTAGACACCTTAGTTCTGTAAGAGGAAAGACAACAAGGACAGACTGTGCATACAAATGGGGAGTCCATTCACTTTACCTATTTTTTTATAAGTCTTTGAAGCATGTTGTCAACAAAAAATACTTCTAAATACCTAGGAATTGCCAAAATAAGAATTGACTTTACACAGAACAGCCAATTCAGGGTATAAAATAAAATAATTAAAATACAGGTAACCTCTATTTATTGTATCTATCCCTCCTCAGGACTAAGTATGTTATTCTGTACTGAATTTTACTATAAAAACTGCTTAGAGAATTGGATGCAGCAAACCAATGGAAAAACTAAAATATTCCAGGTACTACTGGAACAAATAATTATGTGAAATGTTTTTTTATTTATATAATTAAAAATAACAGAGTCTCCTGCTAGTGAAGATGCAGTGAAGTAACACATTCAGGTTGGAGACACCAGTGAAATACAAAGTGGGAGATTTTGCTTCTTCTGGAAATTTAAGTCAGCATTTCCACTCATTTTAGATGAGTGGAAATTCCAATTAATTTGCCAGTATCATCACAGGCTTTCTTAGGGTGTATTAATAATAAATGTGCATTGCAAATGATGTGTGGTACTAAGCTTTCAAATGCGTTGAATTTATCCCTTTAAAATTAGAGACAGAACTAGAGCATCTGATTTTGTACTTAAACTCCAAAAAAAATTACATGTAGGAAACCTATCTTACACTACAAAAAAATTACATGTAGAAAACCAACTTTTAGAATAAAAAATGAGTGCTCTTTCATTTTTTAGTCAATGGCTGACTCCACTGAAGACAAGGTATGGTAACCAGTGGCACAGAGCCACAATCTAATTGAAATGCAAATGAAGCTGCAGAGTGCCAGGGAATATTTGGCTTGCTCTAAGAAAACTAACCTTGAGAATTCAATTTCCTTTGTCCAAGAAATACCATCACTAATCTAATAGTGTAGTTCATTTGTAATTAGTGATCAATCAGGCAAATTTCCATATTCATTAACAAAAATTAGTGAGTGTTTAAAGGGACCAATAAAAAATCTAAAGATCCATGCTTCTAATTTAGTCTTAGTACAGTGGGACTCTTTCATCTGTGTTCTTCTGGAAAACTAACAAATCTATGCATGTAACTAATTTTCTCTTATTTCCACATCATGTTGCTGTATACATACAACAGAAACCTTTCACAATTTGAGTTCTGAAATATCCTGGGCCTTCTCGTTTTCCAGAAGTTTTTAAAACATTAACAAAACTTGCATTGCTTCCTGAGGATTAGGATGAGGACCCTGGATTTGTCATTTTTGGAGAAAAGGAGCCCAAGGGGGGGACCCCATGGCTCCCTGCAGCTTCCTGAGAAGGGGACATAGAGATGGAGGTGCTGAGCTCTTCTCTCTGAGATCCAGTGATAGCACATGTGGGAATGGCCCAAAGCTGCATCAGAGGAGGTTCAGATTTGACATTAGGAAACATTTCTTTACCAAGAAGGTGGCCAAGCACTAGAACAAGCTTCCTAGAGAGGTGGTCAGTGCTCCAAGACTGTCGGTGTTTAAGAGGCATTTGGCCAATGCCCTCAATAACATGCTTTAACCTTTTTTCAGCCCTGAGTTAGCCAGGCAGTTGGACTAGATGATCATTGTAGTCCATTCCAACTGAAATTATTCTATTCTATTCTATTCTATTCTATTCTATTCTATTCTA
>JAOXJM010000063.1:37531804-37551851 GCA_026413425.1 Tringa solitaria
CTATTCTATTCTATTCTATTCTATTCTATTCTATTCTATTCCATTCCATTCCATTTCATTCCATTCCATTCCATTCCCTCCTCACCTCTCGGAACATTTTATTCTCTGATACATCATGGCAAGCAAGCTTAGACAAAATTTTGTGAGCATTTCCTTACTCAGCAACTTTCACACATGGCCCGTCTAGAGGCTGAAACAACTTTTTTCAAGTCACATCTTTTTAAAATTCCAATGCTCCTTACCTTTGCATCATAACAGGCCAGTAGCAGAAGCGTAATAAATTTAGACCTGCAGGTGGTAAGAAAAAGTCTTCAACAGAATAAGGAACATTTGAGACGAATAGTGAGAGAGGAGGAAATAAACATTTGAAGCATTAGTGGCAGGGACACGGGGGAATGGACTAGGAGATTATGAAACCCACATTAGTAGAGACCGGTAAAAACAGATTAGGCAAGCACCTGGTACAAATATTGCTAATCCTCTCTTGCAGAAAAGGAGTGTCTGCCTAAAAAAGCTTCTGCCTGTGATTACACATCATATGGCGGTGACACACACATTCTCTTATCCCAACCCAGCATTCTTTGCTGAGGTATTCATAACCGCTTTGAGACCCATATTACAGCAATTTTCAAAATTAAAATAACACATCACTCCACCTGTGACATCAGATATAGTCCAGTTGCAGGATCCAAAAGAGTGCTTTATAGGCTCTTCTGGGGCAAAAAGTCTCTTATGTCCTCATTGCAGAGAGATGACCTTGAGAGCCTACATTCATTCCATACTATTCCTATGCAGTGCCCAATACATTTAATCCCGAAAAATAAGGCCAATGAGAAAGAGATACCCATTCTCAGACAATTTATCCCTACTTGCTAGAGGACCTCTCAGCCACAGGGTAACAGCAGCTCATCAGTCTTCTAGACACTGAGGTTTCTGCAGTCTGTAAAGCCCCACAGGTATTTCATAACAGCAGCTTTAGTTCTCTCAATTTTTTGATCTTTTCAAATACAGGATTAAAAACATTAAAAACGGTGAGGACAAACCATCTCTAATACATGAGCTAGTACAATTTAGGGATTTTACTAGAAAGAGAAATACATAGAAGATACATCTAACTCAAAAGGATCTTTGCATTAGAAGATACAAAGTAGTAACTTTTCCTTCCCAACCAAAGTCTCATAGTGCTCCAGGGACTTCTAGAGTAAGATTGTATTTGATTATGTGTTGCAGAAATGAGGTATGATTATGTTAACAGGTAACTATAACGCATACAATGAAACAAATAATACTTCCTCTTCTATCAGAATTGCACTGAAATTTCATTATGATTATTTTCTATGTGTTGCACTAATTTTATGACTTTCCTTAATGACCAAAATTCATAAAAATATTTTAAAATATTTATAACTGAGTTAATAGTCACCAAATTAATTCTTCATGACCTCAATGTACCTGCTTTAAAATGATACTCATCTCACAGTAATAACAATAAAAATGAACTTCCTAAAACAAAGGTAATAACTGCTTGAAGGGGACAAATGCTTAATTTTCAGCTAGAGAAATAAGAGATTAAATGGAGAAATAGTCAGTTATTAGCTACTGAATTTGTGTTTCCACCTGCTTTAAAGAAAAAAACAGCTTTGGCTTGAAATCAGACATACATATAGATGCTTGGGATATAGCATATATGTGCTTGAGAACTAACAACTCCATAAAATCCACTTGTCAACAGAAAAAAAATCTCATACACACAGAATGCAGCTTAAATTATTTTGACAAAAACAAGTTCTACACTCAGTGAGAACAGTAACAAAAGTAACAAAAAGAAGTTGGATTTTTTGTTCATTGCTCTATTTGTCCAGAAGGAGTTTCATGTAGCGACTCATACGAGAATGCAGAAGAACAAAGAAAGGTCTGACAGAAATATATATATATATTTATAAAACATACCTAAGAAGATGTTTTAGAATAGAATTAATCAAATAGTGGCTTTTAGTATCTATGTGCCTATAATATAATATACGAAAATACTGAATCTCTTATGACCACTGTGTCTCTAATAATAGACTGGATTCTGAAAGCACTGCTGTACTCATTTAATTTCACAGAAGTAACAGTATTACAAGAATAAAATTGAATATGAAGTCAAAGACTTTTCAGTATTGAAGGCAATATATTTTGACAAGATGTTTCAAAGTATGGCCTTGCTGTAATGTTCTAAAAAAAACACGTCAGAACCTGATAATATTTGGCAATAAATGTCTATCCCAGCTGTTCAAAACTTAGGATCCTTGGGCTCCTAAAAGATTACACTCACCCATAAAACAGAAGGTAGGAGCCTACTGCTTTATGAATTTTGAGCTACTGAGGTCTAGGGGTTCTCAATCTTTTCTTGAGAAAAATACTCTCCAATGTTTTCTTTGGTTTTAATTTGGTTTAATTTCAAGAACTAGGCATTGGGAGGTGGACACTTAGTGCTTTAGTACTGCAGAATATCTAGGACCAATCACTGAGCAAGGCCTTCACTGCACTCAACAGCACATAAATAAGTGGGAAAAGCACAATCCCATTCTAAGGCTTTTGAATCGATATATCTGGAAGGATACAACAGACAGTAACAAGAGGAGCAGTCTGAGAGGCAGGGAGAACAAATACCATAACCAGAGCTTAGCAGAAATAATTTCATGAATAACATATGTCAGATTTTTTTTTTCTACTCTACTAATCATTCTGTGAATGTTGGAAAGTTTTCTGAGAGCGCATTTTGACAGACATTTGTGTAGGTATAATAATGCACAAGTTTCTGCTCTTCCAAATCACATCCAATGATAACCAAAATTACCAAGGGGGTACCCTAAGTACCAAAACCAACCCGTCAAACAACACATTTACCAGAATGATATCCGTAAGAAAATTTCTGGAGTTTTATCTCTTCCTTCTGATCACCTGATAGTACAGTTGTGTTTTCAACAGTTGCTGGGATGCCCACTGAAGTAAAGAGTCTTCCCTTGACATGGTCATGTAGAAAATGTATGTGCTGAGTTTGTAATGGATGACGCAATTTAAATTGACACATGTAACCTACGGTACTTCTAAGAACTGCAGCACAAAGCACTTTGACACGTCTAATAATCATAAGTGACAGATGGTTGTAGGGTTTTTTTTATGCTTAACAACTGAGTGGAGAGACAGCATTTATCTTGTATTAAACTGTTGCGTTCTAGAAGTGCCTTTAATTACAGAGGAAGGTAGGATATTGAAAAGGAATATATTTCACTGGATGATTTCCCCTTCACAGTCCTTTTCCGTTAGAGGTGCTTTAAGAAAGCCTATCACACTGTTCCATTGAGGTGAGAACGGTCAAAGAAGCATAGCCTTAGGTAAGAGTTAAATAAGAGGCAAATACATAATACCATATATTGAGGGTTTTTCTTAAGAGTCAAAATTTCAGACCTCAGCATTTGACAGTACCGACAAAGGAAGACACTTTCTGGTATATTGGCGTTACTTGTGAGGGAAATGTCAGGATTGCAGAGTTCTACTGATTCATTTCCAGGAAATAAGAAAAAAAAAAAAAAGAGAAGAGAACAGTCAACAATCTTCAACATTTTAGCATGCAAATGGTAGCTCTTGCTAGTGACACCGGCAAGGAAAAATTCTATAGAATAACTACATTATAAAAGGCTTTTATCATAATTATCTTATTTATAGTGGCACACCTAACTTCTTAGTCCAGTCAGGCTCTGGTCTAGTTAATTGCATTGGAATTTGCTGATGTCTATATAGGTTCCATAGGGAAAGGGTTCATAGACTCCATCATTGGAAGGGACCTCAAGGATCATCTGGTCCAACCTCTCTTGGCATGGTTAAGATGGGCCAGCACGCTGTGCAGCTCAATCTTTGTCCAATGTTGGGGATCCCACCACTTCCCTGGGGAGATAAATCCAATGGCTGACTGTTCTCAGGGTGAAAATTTTTTCTCATGTCCAGTGGGAATCTCCCAAGGAGTAACTTGTACCCATCACCCCTCATCTTTCCAATGGGATTCCTTGCAAAAAGAGAGTCTCCATCTTCTTTGTAGCCACCCTTTAAATACTGGAATATGGTCATAAGTTCTCCCCTAAGCCTTCTTTTCTCCAGGCTCAGCAAACCCAATTCTCTCAGCCTTTCCCCACATGGCAGACTTTCCAGTCCTTTGATCATCTTGGTGTCCCTTCTCTGGCCACTCTCCAGCCTGTCCAAATATTTTTTGCATAGCAGGGATGTGTAGGCACAACAGCAATAGCTAAAGAATTTCAAAAGCTTTAATACCAAGAAGTTAAAAATCACTCCTTTACTGCAATTTGCATCTATGTGAGGCAAACCAACTGATTTACAAAAGTAAACTTTGATGAAGGACTTTATGGATGCAGACACAAGAAACCAAGAATCTTCACAGGATGAAAGCTCCCCGGTTTCACTCTGTAATCTCCCCTCCAGTTTTCAAGGAAAGAGTATGTCAAGAGGAAGCTGTGAAAGGTCCACCCCAATTGCACTGGTTAGATGATATGATACATTTAATATATTCTATGCCTCGCGTGAAGCAGTTGGTAGGGTCACATATATCTCACTATTTCTCAGTGGTATTTGAGAGAGAGAGGAGGGAGTGATGGAGAAAAACGCTGTAACTAAAAGTCACTTTACTCTATTTCCCACAGTATCTTCTAAAATCAAGGAAAGCCCATTTTATTAAGTGTTCTTTACAGTTTGCTGGTTTTTGACCACTGGTTTATCTTCCCAACATAAATTAGTCAGTTCCTATAGTCAAAATCATAAACTTATCTTAAAAAAAAGCAAAAATATTTGACATTTATGAAGAAAGATTTTTGGAGTAGATAGGACTTTATGAAGTGAAATACAAATCAGCTAATGGAGTTGTTTCAGTTTCAGGAAATTTAGAATTTCAGTAAGTGATAAAGATTTGCTAACACTACCACTTTGTTTAGCTTTTTAATATTTTATGTCCTTTTGCTCTCTATTTTATGGTTAACTGTATTGTATTTTAATTGCTTGCTTGACATGCCGGCATCTCAGTAGGGGTTCATGGGGGAGTTTTATAATATTTTAAATAATTAATATTAATTAATAGACTGCACTAAATCAAGCTCTCATAATATTCTCTATCTTCTGTGTATAGCAATGCTTCCACAAGCTGAGAGCTTAGCTCATCTTTTACAGTGTTTTAAGATATTTATTTTTTCCGCATAAAAAGTGAAATACTTTAGGAGTTTTCGTTTTGTAATATGCTGTCCTTTGTGCTCCAGAGAGGCACCACATACACTGGAGACATTTTTACTCTATGTTTAATTTTTAATGACAATGCGATACTGGAATAATATGCTGTGTTATAATTTGGGAAAGCCAAATTTTGGCATACTTACTCAAATAACACCTACTGATATTGATTAATTCTGTAGGGCTGTACTTCATGTCCTTTTTATTACAGTGTCCAAACTTGGGCACAGAAATCTAACTTTTACTGTGGTTCATGATACACAACCTGATCTAAACCTACAGAAGTGAACAAGTCCTATTATTGATTGAACGGCCTTCTGATCAGGTAAGTAGAGTAAGGGAATAACATACTGAAGATAAATATGTTTAGTGTCACAAAGTCACTAAAAGTTATTTATGATGTGGCAGAGCCTTAACCCGTTATATGGAGGTATTAGAATAAACCGCATTCACACATTCAACCTTCTGACTTATATGGTTAAAGTGCTTTCAGATGAAGCATTTGTAACAAACACAAAGTTACAGTGGTATTATATTTAACTTATGACTGAAAAAAAACCTAGTTTTGTTAAACAATCAGAAAGAATGTTTATTTAAAATACCATCTTTCCCACAGGTCCAGGGGTAGCTGACTAAGGAGGATTCTCAATTATGTACACTCTCCTTGTCCAGTGAGACCTTGAGATCTTCTAAAGCACATGCCTGGATTATTGTATAAAGGCAGCTACTAACTACTATTTCTTGCAAATTAAGACAGGGAAAGTAACAGTAAATTCTCTCTTCTTTTATCTGGTTAATGTTTAGTGTTTTCCTATGGAATAACCTATTTTTGCTTCCTTTCAGATGTGTTTATAATAACATACAACACATGCATGGAGTATTTCAGCTGTCAGATGCATTTTTGCCATTGATAAAATTATTGGCTCCTAAAATTCCCGTATTTTCTTAAACCTACAGATGGTTGTTAGCTTATAAAAAACACTATGTTATTATTCCTCAAACTTTTGAAACTCAAGAGATTAATGTACCAGAGGCTAAAAGACCAAACACATGGTTACTCTCCTCATCAAGGTCTCTCCCGTCTACGGACAAACCATGCCTTTTACAAGTTGCTTGTATCTCCTTATTTCTTGAATTCCAAAATAGACCATTTTTTTCCAGACTCACCTTCATTTTTCTGTACCAAACTACGTCTATGTTATCTTTGTTTATTAATTAAAGCTTTCTATTATGAGAACATGAAGGAATAAATCATAACATCTGAAAAAACTGCATAGCTGCATTCATCAAAAAAAAAAAATAATATCCCTGAATCACAGAAAAATGTAGGTTTGAAGAGACCTCAAGATGTCTCTAGTCCAGTCCCTTGCTCAAAACTAGGTTAACTTCACTCAGGTCAGGTTGATCAGGGCTTTGTTACATCAAGCTCTGAAAATCTCCATGGACGGGGACTCCATAGCCTCGCTGGGTAATCTGTTCTGGTACTCAACCACTTTCCTGATAGAGAATTTTTTCCTTATAGCCAATTGCAATGTATTCTACTGCAACTTGTGCTTGTTGCCTCCCATCCCTTTACCATGAACATCCTCTTCCACAGGCCAGAAAAACCCAGCCCCCTCTGCTTCTCCTTACCCACTGCCTGCCCCAGTCACCAAACCATCCTCCTGCCTCTTTGCTGGACGCACTGAGCTTCATGTTCTGAATCCTAAAGAAGCATGCAGGTGTTTTCAAATCAGATTAAACTTGATTCTTTTACTGTACTTTTTGTATTCTATTTACTTATTTCTACTCAAATATATTATCGGAGCCTTTTTTTTACTTCCGTGAATCTCCTTTCTCCCCGATTAAAGTTGTCAAAATCACATTCCGTACCTCAAGTGAAATGCATTTTTAAACAGTAAACACAATCCTATTTATACACTTTGGCATGCTATCACAGATACAGTAAAATGTAGCATTTTTCAAATGAATGTCATCTTTATATACAAACCGAGTAGAAATAGACTATAAATGAGGCTCACATGTCCCCATTTCCCAAGCATGAGCTCTAGCACATAAGCAGGTAAACATTGTAAAAGACCTATGCACAAAAAGAAGTGAGATCATTCTAAGACCTTCAGAAACTGTTATCTAAAATTCACAAATTCCAATTTTTTTTCTATTTTAATTTATGTATATGAAGTGTCACAGAGTGAAATATTTCTCTCCTAAGGGATGCTATCACACACTTGACCTATCCTCTTAGAGGACCTGTCATTTCAGTTGCTGTTAGGAGCAATCTGTCTTTTATGGCTTTTTGTTTGTCTTAAAAGATTACATGCATCTTCAGCATCTGCATTCTAGATATGGGTTTTGTTCCAAGTCACTTAGCAGTGGCATTTCCATTTCTGATAGCCCTTCTAGTCCTACTCAGCATTTTTCACTTGACGAGCCCTGTACGTAACCAAGTACGTACAGAGTGTGACTATAGTTAGCATTTTCACTAGGTAACTGCACTAAATTAGTAGCTATTCCATAGACAAAACCCAAAGCTCCAACACAAACCATTTATCACCCACAAGCATGAAGTCAAACCAAGGACTGCAAGAATGTGATCCACCTTTTCCAGCAGGATCCCTACCAGAGCACAACTGCAGGAGAGAAATCCTTCAGCCTTTTCATCCCGTGTGCTTCTTCAAAAGAAGGATGCCAAAGATGTGGGAACAAGAAATCTAGGAAGCACTTTTAAGATACTTTACCCAAAGGCAAAGCACTGAAAAAGAACTCTTAAGAAGCATGATATCACAATGTGATAGAGAATCTCATCTGGACTCCCTTTCCCATAGGAGGTTGGACCAGATCATCTTTCAAGGTCCCTTCCAACCTGGGCTGTTCCAGGATTCTAGGAATTACCACAGCCAACTTCACTGGTTACTCTTTCAGGGATATGGGAAGTAAGTGGGTAAGTCTTAATTGTAGTCCTCAAAAGACTAAGAAAGAGATGACATGCAGAAAGACAAGAGAATGACCTTAGTTTATTGCCTGCATTTTGCCATTTTTGTGGCTCCCTTAAAAAGCCCGGTGTAAAGATACAACAGATGAATGGGAGCCTTTCCCTTAAGGTGCGTGGGATATGGGCAAGTCCTCCATGCAACCCTTTTTTTAATTAAGCACATGAAATCGTCATTTTACAAGGCAGGTATGCTCAGGACTGAAGATGACTGTGTCTCAGGCTCCTGGTCACACACTGGTTACAAATGACACTTGATGGAACAGCTGAGTACAGCAGACTTGGAATTGCTAAAAATTGCCTGCCACCGTATTGCAAGAGCAGTGGCTGGAATGGCACAGAAGAGACACATGGAAACAAAGCCAGAATAAAATAATGAAGTTGCAAAATGTGTTAGTACATATTGAAAGGGTCAAAGTGAAGGATTTTTGTACATTTATATCTGATTTTCTCCCTCTGTTCTGTCAGTGATGCTCAGACTGAGAGTACTTTGACTTTTACACAGTATTTTGCAGAATGAAAACCCAGGCTGAAATAACACTCCAGGCCCTGTATAATTTGTGCCATATCTGCCCCTCCTATCTACTAAACGAACTGAAGTACAGATAGGCATGTGTATATGTGTGTGTGTACGTATGCATTTGTGTTATTCTGGATAAACTACAGGCAAAGAATGATTCAGATAATACTCATCATGCATTTTCTGCTCACAAATTTGAAAAAGGCACTGGACAACCCAGTAACAAAACAGGCTAAGCACATTGATTAGTCTCTCAGGTTGGGATCTAAATTGTACCTTTAAGGATGTGTAGATGGTACTTCATCTTCGTAAGCATTTGTTCGGAAAGACACTTCAAAGTCATAAGGTCTCCTCACGATTTGCCTATAGCTCATAACTGCAATACGTTAGAGCACCCCACAGGAGAGGAGCTGTACAGGCTACGGAACAGGGAAAACGTTCATATTTCCAACCCCATGTTTAGGACCCGCCAAGGAAGGGACTAAAATAATGCAACAGAATCTCTCTTGAGACACAGGAGGGCTCGTCCTCCCCTGCTTGAAAGCCCAGCTCAATTCACAGCCTAGCACATAAATTACAGGCTCATTCCTAATAAAGTCAACAAGAGGAAAAGGCAGTAACCATGTATCTGTGAAATGTAATATATTAATGCAAAGTACATAAGGCTTTTTTACATAGACTACACACCATTAACCTACTCTCATTCATACTAGTTTATCATTCTAAACTTGGCTTTGGCATTTTCTCAAATGTTTTTATTTGGTGTTGCTCACTCAAAAGGGGTAAAATGGCAGGTTATCTAATCACCATGAAAAAAATTAAGAAAGCTCTAAAGCCTGCCCTCATAACTCATAAAATACAAAAGGTATTATAATTCCAATACCTCATTCCTTTGACAAAGATTATAGCAAGGACAGAAAATGCCCACAGATTAATCCATCATTCTGACACAGGTTTTAATGAGTGGGAAATGCCAAAAATATGATCCATTATCTTTGCAATTCAAAACCTGCAATATCATGGACCAGTTTGAACTACTTGCTAAAAAGTCTCAGATCTAGCATTCATGCCCAGAAGCTTGCCACTCATTAAACTTTTTAAAACATATTACACGTCATTCTGCACAGATTAGAAATTAGATATGCATGATTTTTATTTTATTTTAGAGCAAGAACAAGAGGATTTTCAATCTTCATTGTTTTTGAAATGTCTTTCATTTGAACAAAAATATAATGTCCCAGTGTCCCCTAGTGGGCAAATGAATTCACAGGTAAAGCATTCAGTTCATACATGTCTAGACCTATCCTAACGCATTCAGAAAGATTCTTCTGAACTATTGCCCTAGTTTGGACCTTTTTTCCAGTAAAAAAAATAGAGCATGAAGACCAGGTCTGATAAATTATTGTGAAACAATAGTTAACTTCAGGGAAAACAAAACCAGATGCATTTACATAGGGTATCCTGCTGGATAGGAAGAGAAAATAGCTTTGAAAGATGACTTCTGTTCTCTCCTTTACACTGTATAGGGTGATCTTGGGAAGGTTATTTTATGTACCCGTGTTTCAGTTTCGCTTGAAGATAATGATTTTGACAGGTTTTTAATAGATCATCTACTCATGCTGTATTTTGCTGTTGGTTTAAGATTAGGTGGTGGGTAAGAAGCAGTTGCTCTACGTTTTTCTAGCATGTCTCAATCATCTTCCTCCTCACTTGAATTATTAGTATTATTCTGAAGTGACCACAGTAAAACAGCCTAATGCAATGTTTAAATGAAAACAACTGAAATAACTATCTCAAATCATTTTGGTTTAAATTAATGTAGTCCTTGTGAATTTGAAGAATTCAAAAATAATTCCTGAGTTAGAGGAAGTACTTTGCACTACTTCTTGGGCTTCCAAGTGCACTGGCATTCTCAGGTACTTTGAAGACAAAGTTTTCAGTTATATGCTGGCTTCACTGGCACAAAACTGGCGAATGGAGGTTAGAATCGAGGTAGCTGTTTATGACTTAAAAGTAGCACTCAATGCTCTTGGCATCCAGGCGTCAGTAACAAATCTGGAGTTTCCCTGCCACCAGGCTGAAGTGCTATAGCAACAGCCTAAGTGACATTTTTTGAGATTCACGATACAGCTTTTGAGGAAATTCAGTATTATTTTCAAGATCAGCCATACAGTGTTGGGGCTAAGAGAACAGAGCCTTTAACAGGAGTTGCCTTGACAATAAGGAACAAAATAGCATAACTTTCTTATCTTTTAGTTAGCAATATTCTTCTAATAAAATAACTGAGCAAATCATGTTCGCAAAATGAGAAAAAATAAGCACAAATAATTAGTGTCACAGTTTTAATGATGTATTTATGCTTTAATAGTAAATATTAACTACTAGAATGCCTGCTCAAGAATATTATATTTTCAAATCCAGATAAAGTTCTCATGGACAAGAAATTAGTCTCGAGAGATGCCGATTCAGACTTTCTCCCCAGAAAACCTGTGTGTAAATCATGGTCAAATCACTTCATCTCTCTGGACAACAGCTACATCTCCAAAACTGCATAATGCTTCATTTGCATGATTTCTAAAACATGTCAATTTTGTCTGCTTTTTGAACTCTCAAATCCCTGGGCAAGGTGCTGATTCTATGTATGTGCATATATGGAATCTATCACAACAGGGTCTCTAACTATGGCTACACAGAACATAATATATACCTTTCTCTTGAGCCTATTTCTTTGTCCATTGCTTTGATTCCAGAATTGATCTGTTTTACAGGAATGGCTTCACCTGCCTTACAGGATAACTTTCAGCCTTAGGAAAGCTAGAACCTTTAATCTGTAAAGTAAGTAATGAATAGCTACAGCATAGCATGCACATTCTGCAGTCATATAAATCAATACAAGATAATTTCAACACTTTTTTTAAAGAAATGGAATTATGCTAAAAATAAAAACATATGTAACAAAATATACTTTGTTACAAAACTGAACTGCAGAAGGCCTATGCTATTGTTTTTCTTCTGAATTTATACAGGAACTAAATCACCTTTTTATACAGAGGGCATATTTGTTACATAAACTGCAGTTTTATAAAGAGAAAGGACAGAAGTGCACACACAGAACAGCAGCGGTGCTGGTACACTGCCTTCTCTTGCAACTGTAACCTCTAGAGAGATTGACCGAGCCAGAAAGAACCTGCTGGGTCACAGTGATGATTCACTCAGCCTGGATTTATTCCAGATACACAAAACCCTCCAGCCAGGGGATCCCTGCCAACCCTTCTCTCTGCGACTGCAGACACCCACCTGAATGTATCCTCAAATCTTTTAAATATATATAGCTTAGCAAGGATCAAAATACAGCTCTGAAGCAGCTTCTCAGTGCAGTATGACACATTTTGTCCCATAACCCCAGCACAAAGCAGAAATCCAATAGCAGTGTAGGGCAACTGCCTAATTCTCTTTCCTAAGGCTGCCCGTGTTGCAGCAGATGCCAGCGCTGCATCAGGGACATCCCCTCTGTGACTGTTACGTTGCCCTACTAATTGCAGCCATGCACTTAGCTGCATTCTGCATCTTCAAAACAATTTTCATTTTTGCCTATTTGACAAGCTGGCCACTCCAAGGAGGCATAAGTAGGGTACACAGATGTGTCAGGGTGGAGAGGGGCAGAATAAAGTACTGAGGGAAGCAACGTGGCTTCAGAGAGAAAATATCCCAGTGCAAAACCAGCAGTGAGTATCCAGACCTGCCCCAGTTATTATTAGAAGTGTCTCCTTTGGACATCCAATATATATGAGCAACAGCTGCTTCATTAGAGAACAAGTTTGGTCTTGATTCTCAACTACTCACCAAATTCACACTTCCACAACACGATCAAATGCATTCTTCCTCCCACTACGACATGCACTCCAGTGTTTTTAAACAGGAAAATATATTCATAAAGAGCAGAGATTATTAAATTTGTTAGGAGCTCAAGTTATAAATTACCAACAATAATAGGCTAATACATTCCATACAAAGTCCCATATTTAGTGACAAATACTTTCAGTGCAGCTCTAATAAACTCCAAGATGCACCTCTTCATAGTGTGAAAAGAGCACTCCCCTTTATGACCTCATCTGCCCATCAAAGCAAATTTCTTCAATAAAACTATCACAAACTGAGTAGTAAAAAGAAATACATTCTGAGTTGTGTTCTGAGAGCAAATTGTCTTTGCTTCAGATTAATGGATTCAGAGTTGAGACAAAAGCTCTTTCTGGTACGACAAAGTAGAGAAAAAAAAAATTTTTTATTATTTAATTTTTTAATTTAAATTATTATGTGAAAGGTGTTGACAGGCTCTACAGATGATTTGAAAGGGGTGCTTTTTGGTTACTATTGAGCCCAACTGTGATCAGGAAGATAAGCAGAGGGGATTTGGAGAGGGAGACAGGGGTAGACGGGAAGGGCCAATTTCAACTCCTTGGAAGTGCATCCTTATTCTGGAATCCAAACAAGCAGGGTACTTTTTGGATGGAGGGGCAGGAAAAGGACAAGAAGTGTTAACACTTCCATTCAGAAAGAGTAATTTTTTCTAAAAGTCTGCTCCTCTATACAAGCAGACTCACTGCTATTGACCCTTTCCTTCCCACACGAGTTGAGCCTATTAATGAAATCTCTCCTCATTTGGATTCCAGATGTGCCCTTAGAGTCTTGCAACAATGTATTTGTAATTTTAAATCTAAGTTACTACAATACTCTCATTGGCTTCAGCAGTCTCACCCATCAACTGTGAACTTTTACTTAACTAGTGTTTACCTCTCATCGCTGCTGATCTGTATCTACACACGCCAAATCAATGTTATGACAAGCTACAATTTTCTAGCTGTGATATCACACACACAGATGACGTGCCACAAAACATTAAACTTCTGTTCATGTCTACTTCTCAAATATGTGTCTAATACAAAACATCACAGTTTCCAATGAAAATTTACACTTTGATAGTGAAATAATTTCTTGGATTGTTACATGTGAGTGAGTCAGGGTCTGCCATGATTAAGAAACACTAAATCAAATAGATCATTTGCAACGAGTTATTTCTTCAGCACCACAGAGAATATAACCTACAAGAGATTTCTTTCACAAAGTGCTAAGATTCACAGCCTCCCAGCTGCTAGAGAGAGATACTCTTAGTTTACCTATTACCTATGGAACATATTTGGTTGAATCTTGTCCTGGAAAATAAAATTGTAGAATGTGGTGAAGGGCTGTAATCAGAACACAAACATAATATTTTTTTCTACATTATTTTTCTGCCTATATAATTATTTTAAAAAGAAAGGGGGAAAAACCAGAAAGAAACAGTAGGTTCTATAAATAACTTTTTCTCAGCTTTTTCTCTGCAGTCACTGGATTATCTCATCTTCTCAGGCTGAGTCAATGTGCAGTAGGAACATACCCAATTTCAAGCACATAAATACCAACACCCAAATGGGAGACTACTCACATGGGCATAAAGCAAGGCTTTTCCAAAGCTGTTTGCATCACAAGGGCCATGGAAAGTAATCACCCTCTGCTCACTGGCTCAGGGCACTGCGGTCTTAATGAATTTCAGGCTCAGACCAGCTCACATTTTCTGGCACTTGGTGCCTCAGTGGCATCTGGTGGGATTTTTTTTTTTTTAAATTTGCTCTGCATCATGAGCCTCCGTAAATTTGTAAGGTTTTTGCAAGTAAGCTTGAAGGGCTTGCTCATCAGACCTTGAATCATCAGTAAGTACTCAAAATTTGTTGTCAACTTTGAGAAGGCTAGAAAATCCAACAGCATTCTATCTAAATCTCTCACGCGTAGTGTTTTTGGGGGCACTCCGCAGGCCTTGTGGGCAGTATCATTAGTGTTTCCATTTGGATTCTGAGGTGGAGCAGCGTTATATCCAAGGTTTTTCTTCACTGGGGCAATAGCAGCACAGTCTCAAATCCCCCTTCACGAGTGTGCAGCTCAAAAGAGCACAGATCTGTCATCCCACAGAGCAGCCATTACATTACCAGTGGCACGAGCAGTTTGACCTTCATTTATCAAACTAAAGCGATCACCTTCAGCCTTTTAAATTTCCTGCAGTGTGCACTTTTTGTGAATTCCCTCATTACTTCTTACAATTTTCACCAACACATCATTACTTCTAATTACATTACAGTAGTATACAAGGCTACTGTATATTCAGTAGGAGACAGAGACCGAGCAATGCAATTTCATGAACATCCCCAACAAGAACATCAGTAGTAAAGCAGAAAGGCAGCAAGTACACACATACTTAGGGGTGGGCATGCAACTATTAAACCTACAAAGTAAAGAAACGTAAGCCAGTAAATGCCAGAATTAATGTTATCTGTGTGGCCTTAATTTCTTCTACTTGAGAAGTTATGTATTATGATACTTTCTGTAATGATGTTAGAATTTAATGCCCTTGTTTCTAATTTTTCCACACTGCCAACTCATCCCAAATTCTGAGTTCAAATTAGTGGAGGAACTAGACTCCACTGGTTCTTCACTAACCACAGAGATTATCAGAATATTTTAAGATGTACAACGTTTTTTTCCAAGCCTCAGAAGCAGCTATGCTGTTTTGGCTAAAACTTTGCAAACACCTGTGGAGAGAAACTCATGAAAAATTCCAAGTGAAACTGGGCAGCCCTATGTATGAACAGAAAAAGGTGTGGGGTAATCCATTCCAAGGCTGACTCCAAAATGCAATGTGAAAAAAAGCAATACTGTACATGTTCAAAACATTTTAGCAAGCAGCCCCCAAAAATAGCCCCATAAAGTAGGCAGACAGATGTGAAAACCGATACTGACATCAATTAAATAACTTAATCATGTAATCAGTTAGGAACAAAGGAGAGTTGTATTCCACATTTCTCCTTCTCTAGCATACCAATTATGAAACAAATGTCAAATCAAAAACAAATAATGGTTGCAATCTATTTAAGGTACACAAAGCAAACCTTTGTTCCTACCAAAGGAAATCTGTACAAATAGAATAGACAATTAGGTATGCAACTACCCATTTTACATTTGCAAATACGTACTGCTAGAAACAAATTGAGATATTTCAGGTAAACAACATTTCACCATATTTGCAAGTGGAAAATTCATGCCAGCAGGTGATAATTTGGTCTGTGCTGTACATTGTAAGAGCTATTGAATCGCGGGCTGCAGCGCTGCAATCTACCATTTCTCTACAGCCCATGTTTTGCCTGAATGTTTGGTAAAGGCAGAGAAAACCCGAGCCAGCAGTGGAGCACACAAACAGAATAGCAAATAGGATCACTTTTCATTTCAGGCTTTTATATTACAGAATT
The DNA here is from genome assembly GCA_026413425.1 of Tringa solitaria. Taxonomy (NCBI): domain Eukaryota; kingdom Metazoa; phylum Chordata; class Aves; order Charadriiformes; family Scolopacidae; genus Tringa; species Tringa solitaria. Next base: position 37,547,922 of record JAOXJM010000063.1, read on the forward strand.
ATATTTTCAATCCTAACATAGGTCACAATAGTCACAATGGCAGTTTTTAACTTGCTTTCTAGGCACGTAGTACAGTTAGGAAAGATTTTCACATAATCAAAGTTGGATATTTCTAGAGAGATCAAAAGAGTCTGTGAAGTGGAGAGCAGGTGCTACAGACATCTTAGAGGATCTGAGAATGCAATTAACCAGCAAATGAGCCTTGGAAAACCCAGTCTTCCCGAACAGATGAGCACAATAAAAGCCACAGAGAAATGAGATGGCCAAAGCACGCTAATAACAGCAGCGAGCATATAGACATCTGCCCTGTATCTTAACCTTTAGGAGAAGAGAGCGGCTCAGATACAGAAAGGAAAGTAGCTACAATTATGTAAATGTGTGGGGCTCCTGGAGGAGATGAAAGTTTATTGATTGCTTTTTACAGAGGCTCAGTTAAGCAGAGTACTGCTGGCCTCTCTCTTTTCACTCCAAGTGAATTGGTACCAGGGATGGCCAGTGCTGGATGAAAATGGGAAAGTGGCTTCTATAAGATTAGAAAAAACAAGTGATTTTACCCCTCAGCATTTATGTAGCAACTTTTTTTCATACTTTATATTCTGACTGACAGCATAGAAGTTTAGCGCTGGGAGGTGGTTAATAAGCTTTGTGGGAATCCGTACTCACCGGCAGCCTTTAACATTTGGACAAATGTAATATGGCTTTGGACAAATGAAAATAATCCATCTGAACAATTTCTGCTGATGCCAAATTTCATACAGGGCTTATTTAAACAATGGAAAAGTGAGGTCTCAAACTTCAAAAATGGGTCAGACTTTCTATAACTCTGTCCATATTTTTTTCTCAGTCCTACAATACACACTGCACTAGCTTATGTCTTTACAGGGTATTAATCACAAAAACTATCAGATGTCAAGCCTAGTACGGATATTATAGGCATTCAGGTTAAAAGGGGGATTTTCTGCTCTGACACAGAGGATCTTTGCATGACAGGGCCATAAAATTTCCTCTTTTATGAAGAGAGAGAGAATTCAGAGTGGGGGTGCGGGAACCAAGTGTGACATCAGTCACCTTGAAACGAGCCAGGAGGTGCCGGCGCTGCGGCCTGCAGAACTTCCACGCTGCAACTGGGATAAAACGGCTCACTGTGGATAATGACAGAATATTTGCTTTATTCCAGTCCCCAACAGCTCTGAAGAGCTTTGTCTTCCCCATCACTTAAGCTTGCTATGACTTGTTGAAGGTTGAGCCATGGTTGGACTGACCTCCAGCCCATCCAGCTGGCGCTGGCACCACCATCATCAGGCTCTGCAGCACCGCTGGGCACATGAACCAGCAATTATTTTTAAATCGTTTCAAATTGTTTCCTTCATCATTTTTTGCTACGTTGTTAAGTTCGAGGACCTAGGCCTTAGGTTGACACTGGGTAATTTTTATTTTATGTTTTAAAACTAATGATTTTTAGCACCTCACAGACTATAAATCAGAAAAGAGATGCTCAGAAAAGAGTATTTTTTTTTTACATCGGTTGCTCAAATTACCCTTAAACTGTATTTAAGATACTTCTAAGCACAGTTCTTCCATGGTTACATGTAGCTACTTCCCACTATTAGACTTTAAAAAGTTTCTCCAGCCTGAATTAACAACGTAGAGATTCCAATACCCTCCCTTATGCAGAGAATAAGCCTCACGCTCACCCTTTAGAGAGTTCAGTGGTTTAAAAGGGGGTGAACCCTAAATGACCATATTCCTTGTGAACAGGAGTGGCAAATCAGATGCTGCCCCCATCTTTGAAATGTTCAGGCTTATCTCTTTGCTCTCCTGCCATTTTCATGTTGCTTCTCCTCCTCCTCCCATTATGTCATACACAGTTGCACAAGTATCAGATATTTCCACTCCTTACACTTTTTTTTGTATTAGCTTGATAATTTATTAAAACAATGATGCCAGTTTAGCATGAGTGACTTCAAAGATCTTTAATGGCTTGGCTTTGGCAACAGGACAATTAGGCGTAATGGCATGTCCCAGTCATTGATTAAAGATTTAAGAAAATTAAAAACTTTCAGTCATGGAATTGATATTTAGAGGTCACCAGCCTGCACAGTTTGAAAGACATTCAGAAATATTTTCTGAATCACACTAGGAGGAAAATTTTACACTTACTATTAATTATCACAGCGTGACAAGCCAAGCTCTTCTCAGGTTTTGTTCTTTCCGCTATGGAGAAAAGTCTTAAACTTTCATTTGCTCCCTTTCCCTCCCAGGCAGCAGGCTGGCTGCTGGTCGCCTCAAATAACCCATTCTCCCAGCATCGCCAGGTAACACCACCCGATGGAACAGAGGGAATAGCTCCAGGGAGAAAAAAAGAGAGAAGCAGCAGCATTTGGATTAGCAGCCTCCAAGCAGCCAGGGCTGAGGGAAACATGAACTGGAATTCTGCTTGTTCCTAGAGGATGTTTTCCAACACTTCCCTCCCCTTAGAGAGCTCAAGCTTTTGAAGGATGTACTGAACTCCATGGCTGCTGACCCTAAGGATCAGCCCTCTGTTATTTTCTACAGCTTTCCTCTTTTTTTTTTTTTTTTTTTTCCCCCATCTTCTGTTTTGGCAAGGATGGAGGCCAGGAAGAATCTAATGTCCATGAAAGATCTAGGGTGCGTGAGCAGCTACAATTACATTTAGCATTGTATTGTAATTTTTCACTCTTGCCACCACCTCTCCTTAAAAATCTGTGTATTGGGCTGGTTCCTTTTTTCTCTAATGTATTTGCTAATATTGATGTTTTTAAAATCGGGATTATAAAAATCAACATTTTAATCCAAGTTAAACGCAGTCATATTGCTCTGGCAGTTCTACCTATACTGATTACTTAGAAAGTAACAATCATATCTACTCCTCCAATTGTGCTTTCTACATTTTTCAGAATTCTCTAATACGAACAGACACCGACATCACTTTCAAACAAGAACCAGCACTGGATCACAGAATTCACTACATTGCTTACCTTTCTCTTAGAACGTGAACACACATTTAGCCGCAAATCACAATCACTCGTCCTGTTTTCCTGCTCTGTCTTTAATCTGATTCCCTTCACTTCTCAACTTCTGAATGTGACAATACAACAGAGTTGAATCCTTTTCTAGTTCCCTACAAAATCAGCACTGGTGCTGACACCATAGCTACATTTTCTTCATCTCCTTCCTGCTAGAAGTAGTCTGAACCACTAGATAATCAGGCCCTTATTAATTGTGTTTTCTAATGATTTATTAATTGGAACAGGGGAGCAGTACATCTGGCAACATGTACATTTGCAATTAGGGAATCTGATTCTCCATAGTAGAAGTCTAATTTTATTATTTGGCTTAACTTAGAAATAGTCAGATGGCTTGTATATGAAGAAATTTGTATGACTGGGGGATATAGAAATCTGGAGAGAAAGAATCTATCCTTTTGTACAATATGTTGAGCCAAATTTGTTAAATTTATGCACCCTCATGACATCACATTTGGTCTTTAAAATGTTTCCATGCATAGTTTTTTACCTTCCTTTTAAATTGACTGCAATTCAATTTACAGTACTAGAAACACAGCTAGCTTTGCTCTTTTTCAAGCTTCATGTAGGTGATCTGGGCCAATTGGCTTGACCTCCCTATTCTTTAGGCAGGCAACTGGACAGGGCTACATGATCTCCAGAATTAATACAAGTATCTTCTCACTACCATTTTAGACATAAACAATGTCTCTCTATAATTTATTTTAATGTACAATAATTATTCTTATGTTTTTAAACATATACCTTTGGTATTTCTCATCTACATTTCGCACCTAAACAAAATACTGTAATGTGTGACATTCTAAAACACTGTCAAGTTTTCCAGGTAGTCTGAACACCCGTGAGACTGCTGTATCTGCAGCACATCTCTATTAGATGCTAA
>JAOXJM010000063.1:37559634-37579267 GCA_026413425.1 Tringa solitaria
AGACCTTATTGCTCTCTACAACTCCCTGAAAGGAGGGCGTAGAGAGGTGGGGGTCGGTCTCTTTCAGGAGTTCACGTAACATGTTTAATGTTTCTTAAAAAAAGCAAATTGCAGTTAATTCTGTTATCTATTTTTAATACATTCCTAAAGAAATGCCCTGTTGCTAGACCTTCAGTGGCTAAATATTTGCTCTAATCATGTTTCAGGATCAAAACTACTATAGGTATAATTATGATTTTGCAAAGTAAATACAATACTTAGTTAAACTCCAGCTGTCTCATGAAAATAATATATAATTACAAAAATCTGATTTTAATTTAATCTATTTTAATTTAATATCTTCACTGCCACAACACATTTTGTTGCTAGCATTATAAAAATGAATGAGCTTTGGTTTGAAAATTAACTTGAACTGTAAATAATTAAGCATCTCCATATTTACATGTCCACAGGAATTCATTACACAAATAGGAAAACAGACTCTATACTTCATGCCTTCAGCTTGTCAGTGCAATTCACAGATCCTGAGTATCTCTTTCACCGATATGGAGCACGTGTAATAGGAAGTGGCTAAGCTACAGGTAGTGTGGACTCTTTTTTTGAAATTTATTCATTTATTTTATAAAAAAAAAAAAAGGCCGATTTCCATTTTGGCTCTTTTTTAACAAAGCTTATCTTCTAAAATGGCATTTTACTTCAAATTAATGGTCTTAGACACTACCGAAAACTTTATCATTGTCAAATTCAGCACCAAACACAAAACATTTAAACAAGTATGCACTAGACCAGCTGATGTTCTTATTTAAGGCCATAATATTTCCAGTGCCCAATAAATATAGATCTTTCAAAGAAAATTGCCTTGAGTGAAAAAATACACGTTTTGTATTCTTTGCTCCACAACAAACATAAATCACCTTCCATTACATATTTTCATTAGGGAAATGAGCAATATTGTCTGAATATAGAGTTTTGAGAAAAGGAAACACAATCTGTTCTGCCAGAGTGTCTCCTATCTCCTGGCTTCCATTTGACCATGGTTAGAGGTTTTTAGTCATCCTTTCTCTTCACAATACATTGCAGTCATCATACGGTTCCCAAACGTACACCACCCTGAGAGGCTCCAGTCACTTCATGTGCGCTAAGAGATACCGTGACAACAAGCACACAAAGGACAGTTCCCACAGGGAACAGCAGAGAACTTTTTCTAGAAGCAACACTTCCCTTTTTTGGAAAAAGTAATCTGAAAGCCATTTTCTTGACCAGACTTTGTGCCTGACAGAGTATGTCTAAATAGTGTCCATTACAAGGCAACTCCTGTATAATACAGTAGTTACGTCCCTGCTACAGGCAAAGAAGATAAAATCAATTACAGATTCAATCAGCATTAGGGTTATTTGGAAGCTCAAGAACTGAGTTTTAGAATTCATTCCAATGGCGAAGCAGCAGCCCTAGATCATGAACACATTTCTATAAAGCTTTAAGAAAAAACTTTATGCACGGATTCCCCCAAACCCTTCAAGAACAGGATGGATGGAAAAAAAAAAAAACAAAAAAACACCCTGGCATAATAAATATATTTTTCTGCCTAAACTGTGAGCCTCTTTATAATAGTTTCAGTTACAGTAACAGCTCATTCTCACTTTGCCCATCACTGCATATGAAAATGTCTTCAAGTACTGGGCGTGCCCCCAAGGCACAGAAGAAGGTTTTCAGGTGGTATAAATCACTGGATACCATCACTGAAACTGTAATATTTTAAAAGCCAAGGATCTGTCTAACCAAGCTCTCTACGAATCTTTACAAAACCCACATTGCTTGCAGCACTTTACATTTACATAGTCAGCCTTAAGGACTCTGGCTTGTTAATGCTGAAAATAATTATGTTTTTAAAAGATACTTTGCAGCAGAGGGTCATTGCACGGAAAGCAAAATGAAAAGAAACAGGAACATGGTTAGGGGCATATTGGAGAAAATTATTTTGAGAAAGATGAAAACAAAGTAGGGTTTAGGCATAGTTTTTAATTATTGATTTAAACCTAATTTCCTTCTTTATATAAAAATGCTTTTAGGAGAAGCTAAGAAAACCAACCAAGGTATTGGACATTGCTGTTACATAGTTTGGGTAAATAAACTTTTTTTATTTTTAAATAAATATGTATATATTCTATTGACAATAAAGAATTAGGATTATCTAAACATAATTATCATCACAATTACGATACAGACAGACATTTTAAAATACTTTGGTATGAATGGCAATATACCTATCATTTTTTATAATTTAAACAGCTGCTATATATTCAGGATAACTGTTAGAAATAATTATCCAGCTTTACCAAAGCAATTGTTAAAAACAAATTTTCACAGAAAATAGTCGTATGTCACCAGCCAGAATAAAGGCATATGGGAACCACGTGAAGGCAGAAGGGCTTCATTAGTTATTAATCTGTGAAGTGATGCGTGTCTGTGAGAGAACTGCAAAGACAAGAGGCATCTACGCGAGACAGGAATGAAAAAGAAACGGTAGAGAGACAGGGCAGAAAACCAAGGACACAACTTGAATAAGCATTGGAGCTCGACCTTGAAAACAGTTTAGTTAGATTCTTAATCCAAAACTTAGCTTAGGTTAAGTACAGTAGATTTATCATTTTACTTATCAATAAATAGGAAACCATTAAAATATATACTTTCTTCTTTTATCAATCAAATATCTCTCTCCAAAAGAACCAACAGATTACTAAATTTTGGCTGAGCGGGGATAAAGAAAGAAAAGAAGAAACAGCATACCCTCTGAAATAATAATATTTACTGGATGTAGAACTATTTTATTTAGTGGTGAAAAAACATTTCACCAATTTACGTTTCCTTTTCTGTAACTTAAATTATATTGCTTTTTCGTTAGAGTAGTATAACAACCAAAAAAAGCTCACAAACTCTAGATGGTACAACACTCCCTATTTATCATATTGCCAAAGCCGGAGACCTTATGTTACTTTTCTGATAGTGTTTCTGCTGGTTCTAGTTTGTTAGAAGACGTTTTTTACACTGAAGATGGTGAAACACCGACCCAAGTTGCCCAGAAAGGTGGGAAATGCTCCATCCCTGGAAACATTCCAGGTCAGGTTGGATGGGGCTCTGAGCAATCTGCTCTAGTTGAGGATGTCCCGGCTCATGGCAGAGGATTGGACTAGATGGGCTTTAAAGGTCCCTTCCAACCCAAACTACTTAATGATTTTCTCGTGAGAAAACAGAATTACATGCTTGCTTTGCTTTCTTTCAAACACAAAAGAAAATGTCCTTTAGCACAGGTGTATTTTCTGCCAATAATTTAAAATTCAGTTGAGAATGGAGCATAAATTTAGCCAAGGGGACATGTTTTCACTCACATGGCATCACCCCAGAAGATAAACCCAGGAACACACCACGTACCCCTGAGCAGCTGGATCAAACATTCTGGCTCAAAACTTGATTTAAAGTGAGTCCATGTCTTCTGTGTTCCCCAGATAAACTCCACTGAAAGCTTTTACAATAGCTTTCAGAGAAATTGTTTTTAACACTCCTGTATTTTGTTCGGTCTCATTTTTACAGATTATCCCAAATTCAGATGTGGAAGACTTGGCTGCCTTTCAGTGTTAGTGCTTTACATTAAGGACATAAAATGTTGGAAGACTTAGGAGAGAAAAATTATGAACCCAGGCTGACAAGTGATGCTGATTCTTTGCTGCATTGTCAGGAGGATGAGATGCACAGAAAGCTACTAGCTGTTTACGTAGCAATTTAGCTGAGCACAAAATGCTGCATAGCCATGATCTGGTCTGAATATAATTGGCTCATTAACCAAAACCATTTCAACTTGTTCACATTATCAAAGTCTAGAACAAGCACAAATATGAGCTTTGATGAATACATATATATTTATTTTTTGCAAGGAGGGTTGATTCAACCAACCATTGTTGTTGTTAATGTTCAGTTATTTTAAAGCAACCCTTTTATACCTTAAACAAAACAGACGCTTTATCAAAACAACTGGCATTTCCTGCCCCTCTTCACCTGGTCTCCCGGCAAGGCAGACAGACTGTATTCTCCCTCAGTAACTCAATCTATGCTTTTGTTTGTCATCTGGCTTTCAGAAGACTGTCTGCTGACACACTGGTCTCACCCACTGTGTTTTCTGTGAAAATCAATTTATTACTTGGCATGTTTGTCTGACAATCAGGTAATAAAGTAAAATTTGGAGCAAAGTCTGTGGTGGGATAAGGACATCTCTCTTCTAGCTGAGAGCTGCATAATTGATCAGGAGGAATGAATGAAACACAGAGATGCCCTTCTATTCAGCTCTGGCATTTGAGTTACAATTTGTCACCTGGGCATCAGCAGGGGAAATTGATTCCATATTCAGTAATCTATACTTTTATTTGCTAGGATGGATGCAGCAATTTGTCTTCCCTTCCTCCGCCCTCCCCTGCCAAATCACACACATACTACAGGTGTTAAATACAATGACTGCAGTTGGTAGATTTCCAACATACAGCAGATTATGTACATGTGATGCCCAAAGCAACTGCAATAGACAGAAAATGAGGTTAGGATGCAAACTCCCTAAATGGGATTTTAGGCCCATAGATATGACTGAAGTCACAGTCTCTGATCCAGTTAGCCTTGTTTAGAGCACCACTGAAGCTGGTTAAGGGCCTGAATTCACTAGTACTTCATAATGAGGTTTAAATTAACCCGAGCTTCTCAACCATCTATCTGTAGATGCACCTATTCTTCTTATAAACTCCAGAGGAATCAGTGTTTCCCTAAGAAAGACACCTAAACATTGCTTAAAATCTGCCTGAATGGCCCAAAACTCTGCTCTGACACCTGTAAGAGTGGTGAGTAACAAATACCAGAGTGGCAAAGGGGTGAGTGGGCACCAGGTAAGAACTGAGCTGTGATGCAGAGTCCAGAGCAGGTGGACGACGCGATGCTTGCGCGCAGATACAAGAGGTGGTAGAATATGTAGATGTAGGAAAACGATGGAAAAGAAGAAACAAGGAAAGAAACTGGGCTACTGCAGGGATACAGGTACCAGGCCTGAAGCAGGTATAAAGTCAAGTTGAAAAAGCTGTTGTCAGAGCCTCAGTGTTAATTACTCCTTAGCAAAATTTCACTGCATTCATTAACTGGGAAGGTACCTATGAAAACTCCTTGTAACTAGTGGCATAGACAATCATTGTATTTTGTTTGCGCATATAAATCCTCAACAAAAGCACTAGCTGTGTTGGCACCACACTTCAGAACAGGGGAGGTAGAAATCAGGTAAATAAACAATTATTTGAAGGTGATAATAACCACACTCTACCATTTCCCAAGTGAATTTCTTCAGTAAGTTGTAGTAAGACATTCCTTGTCCACTGACTTATCTACCACTAGCATTTTGTAGCAATGGCTTCAGTGTCTCATTGTACATGCTGTCATGTGATAATCATTCAATGCATTTGAGTACAGAACTCCCACTCCTTTCCTGTCTGGAATTGGGATTGGTGCTCTTCCCTACTAGAAGTATCTGAAACAAAAATCTTCTCTCAGAGTTGTTTAAATATAGACAATGTTCGCTAGTGTTCTCCCTTTCCCATACAGATATGAAAAAAAACCAACCAACCACCAAACAAAAATTCCTGAAAAGTTTCAAAATACTATTATACAAGAAAGAGAGACCTGAGCCAAGACTTCACCAAACTCTGTGCAGCTGATTTGTTCCTTCTACCACAAAGGAAAGGAAAACCCAACTGATTGCGAGAAGCCAGAAGGACATTAGGGGAATTCAGTGTGAAGTATTGCTATGGAAAACCAAGCATTCACATTTCAGACAAACAAACATTATCAAACATTTGGGACAAAATTCGGCGCTGCCTTATGTATAAAACTTTAATACTGGCAGTTTTCTGAAACTCAATTAATTTTGATTTCTGTTACAGATAAGTCATAATCATAGCTTATATATCCTGGAAATATGTACCATCTCTCAAAATAAATGGAGTAGTCCAGGATGTTTTAAATCCCACCCCAATTATGGTGTACATCCTGTGTATCCATTCAAACTGCTGTCCCAAAATACTCCGCAAGATTCTCCCATTGAAACTATGCAGCAATATCAAAATGCAAAATTTTGCCTCCCCACAGACAAACCGAAGCAGCAGAGATGATCTCCTAATACAGCAATTAGTGTCCACATGCACCAGCCTTCACTGGTTTTCTCCACTGACGCTTTATTTATAAGCAACTGTTTGTTGTGAAATAATGAGTTACAGGCTCATCTCCCTCGATCTTTTTACACAAACCCTCTCAAATAGAGATATTTCAAGATTTCCTTTCTTTCCAAACCCTTTATGAAGTATTAGAATGTGGTACTCAACCTGCTCTGAGCAGGGTGTCAGATCAAATCACCTTCAGAGATCTCTTTCAACCTAAACTATAATTATCCTACCAGGTGATTTATTTCACTCTGGTGGGGCAGCACAATGGAATGTGGCTCCTTCTGCCCTGTTTATACAAAGCTTTGATCAACCACAGTAGCATACCTGGACTCTGTGCTATTTAAATTTGACTATTACTATTGATCCTATAGCTATGGTAAAAGGAAATAGGAAAAATAACACAGAATTGGATATTGGATACAGGATGTCAGTTATCCACAAATGTCAAACTGCCTCATGCAGAACCAATAAGATTCAATTTAATGCTTGTATCTCTGTACAGGAGTAATTTCTCCTCCCTTGATATAAGGGCACAGAACACAGATTATGAGAATGCTTTTTGCTCCTTCATCTATTTATACTTTTCAATTTTGCTTTTTTTTTTTTTTTTTTTTTTTAAACACACACACAGCAGGCCATAGGAGGTATGGTGCAAATGGATGCACTTGGCACTCAGGGAAAAAAGTCAGCATTTTTATATATGAGTACTCTACCATTAAAGTAACAGCACTGTTCATGAACAGATACTTAACTCTAATTATTTGGTTAAGTCATTATTTCCAGATTTTTCTTGTATTTACCATTTGTGAAAACGAGCAGGGATTATATTCAATGTGTTAGATTAGAAAACTATTGCAGTTACAGCTTCAGTAATTACAGGAACTCCACCCCACGTCCGTATTACAGAATAGGTGAAAAAATTAATTCTCATAGAAATTCAGTTTAAAGCCACATATTATTGAATTCGCTTCTTTTATTCCTTTCAAGTCAGTATGAAAGCTTAGTGAGCTTATCTGATTTTAATATCTAATCATTAGATAGAGAGGAGGTGAATCAGGCTTTCAGATGTTAGCAGTAGGGAAGAGAGGGAAAAAAGGAATACCTTTCTTTAATCTATGCACACATACGCTATTAATATCAAGGGCACTAAGAGTTAAAAGGCAGTCCATAACCATAAAAACCGGACTAAAATAGCCGTTTTGAAATTTCAGATATATTTGGATGGCCATTTATTATCCAGGAGAAATGTGTGCCAGTTAAAGAACAGGTCAGTCTCCCCTGCCCATTTCTCACCATCTCTATTCATGGCTTCTAGTCTATCTGAGCGTGGGTGGTGGTGATACTGTGGGAATCAAACTACATCCCTCTGCTGAAAAAAGCAATCAGTGTGATAGCACCAAAGAGCTGAAATCTTCACTGGCTGATCACAACTTGGCATATACCTGTATCGGTATCATCACTGTATCAGGTAAAACAACTCTCCTGTCAAGAAATACCGAAATGTTCAATAGTATTTAGATGATGGAACTTAAGACACTTTCAAAGTCTAGGGCCTGTAGACAAGTATGAAAACAATGGTCTTTGACAGCTTCTTCCCACCCGGACGGGTATTCTGCTATTAAAAATAGCAACTTTATAAGAAAGGCCATAGTAAAAGCTTCCATGTCTCAATTGCTACATACCTATCTGCTAAAATCTACATGGAGACAATCAGTCAGTTTAAGATAAAATGAAATCTGTCTGTAGATACTGCCATTCTATGATTCTATCCGTAAAAACATTTTCGTAGATCATCCTATAAAGAAGTCCTGAATACTGAATATTTGCAATAGCAATTTATGCAAGTATTCTACACAATAAACTTTATGTGTTTAACAAGAATATTGAATGTTGACAAACTACACGCTTCTACTTTTTTTTAATTCAATGGAAGTTTTCTACATGAAGACAACATTCAAAGAAACTCTCATTGATTCCAAGAAATTCAAAATTTAAGCCTTTTTGGGGGTGTCTGTTTACATTTCAGAGTAAGTCCCAAATTAATGTCTCATAAACTCCAATTGATTACTACCCAGCTGCTAAAGCTGTTCTAAAAGTGAAGGTTTTATGACACTGCAAAATTTATTACTTCTGTTTTTTACTGTCTCTGATGACAATTTAGTTCTTTCTACATTTTATTTATTTTACTTTTACCCTGTATCAGTGTAGGTGAAAAGTAAAACAGACATGGAAACAGGTTCAAATGTTTCCCCATACTACTTGAGGACATTGACTTTAAAAAATTATGCCTTTTTAGGGAATAAGAATAAAACACATACACACACATAATCTGCAACATATCTTACAAATACATATTGTTTTATATATACCTACATTCCATATTCATGCATCTTGCAAGAAAAGTAGAAAATAATTCAAAAACAGCGCAACAAAACCATTTGATGGAATTGCTTTGAAATGTGCAAAAGCAAGGTTTCAGTGGGCAAGAACAATCCCTCACTATTTTCCCTTTTCATACTCCAAAGGTATCAGAGATTTCATTTCCTTCTCTCTCTTCAGGATCTTTTAACCCACACACAAAACCATTCAGCATCTTTGCAGAAGAAAATCAGTCTTTTTAACACTTTTTAACTGGAGCAAGAGACCTACGACTGCGTTTCCATGTACGTCACATACTCTGTAGCATTCAGTAAGTCCAAACCAAAGTGTTTTCTGAAATGAGTGGTGGTGGTGAGTTCCTTTAACTGTGACCATCAACTGTGCCAAACAACATACCCCATTTCAGAAGTACAGCACCAAAAGGCATAAAGGTAGCAGAATGAATAGAAGTGATGCACTTTAAATTAGTTTCTTGGGTTACCTATATGTAAATGTGAAAATAATTATGCTTAATTATTTTGTAAAGGAAGTTTTTCGGGACCCTCATATTTCATTCAGGCAAATTGAGATCAAAACAGCATAAAGAGTACAATGTTCCTTATCATTTGACAGTAACATCTGAAGTAGAGGCACTTTTAAATTCTAAGCCCAATAAAAAGTTACCAGCACCACGGGCTCTTTAAACCTGTTGCTCACAACAGTATTAGGCCATGCTGAAACTTGTTCCATTAACCTGTGCTCCTTGGATTCTAATTCTGCTGCTGAAGCAATTCCAGATCTAACGTTACAAGAAACAATGATTTCATGCTAGGTCTTTACAGGAACAAACAAGCAGTACATGCTCAAGGCCAAATTAAATATTTAATAATGAATTATAACAAAGTAATTAGTGTCAAATTAGAATATACTGGAGATTTGATTAATAGTTAATTGTCTTTACTCACCTGGGAGTCTGTTGTTTCTATATTTTCTGCCAAGAAAAAAACACAAGAGGAAAAACTTGTACATTGCACTGGAATGATATATAATTCTTGAAGGTTTCCATCAATAAAAGATGACAACAGATCTAAGAATAGATACTTATATATAAATAAAAAATATATGGACTTCACTAGTAATCCTGAAAGTTGCATCCTAATTTAAAGACTTGGTCCTTCTAAACCACAATATACATAATTGGTTGTCTAGTAAATGTGATAGAGGGATCATGCCTGGGATCCGGCTCACCTAGCTTTTAGATTGCTAAAGCTAAGTATCAACACTAGCTCAATGGAAACAGGAGTATAAATAACTAGTTTAGGCTACGTTTCTGAACTGACATGAGGTTAAATAAAAACCTAAACCCAAAAAGCCATTCATGTCACCAGCTTATGGGGAAAGGTAGTATCAATTTAGAAGGTAGGGGTGCAGTAACATGAATTTACATGACAAATCATCACACAAACTCAGTAAATGTGAGCCATAACTTATACAACTCAGCAAGGATAAAATGAAAACATGAGTCTGGCTTTAGCAAACATCTATAATCAAAAGGTCTAATTCTATGGGAATGTCCTAGACCTGATTTGAGCTCTTAATTATAGAGACCCGGAATTTGAGACTTAGTCTGCTAAAATCAGATTTTAACTCCTGCTCTCTCCTTTGAGTTCATCTAATGAAAATCAAGAGAAAGAAAACAGTTAACCAGTGCTAATGAGCTATAGATAACCAGTAAGAAGAGAGCAAGCAAAGCAGACTCATCACTGTCACTCTTTCTATTTTTTTTCAGGCAAAATGATGGACTATTTCTGCCATCAAGTGGTACCCAAAGGCATTATAGATTCAAAACATCTACATAGTCAAAGGGCGTGCTTGTCCTGCTCTTGAGCCAGACTAACAAAAAAAAATATACAATGTGCAAGTAGTGCCTTCGGTCCCATAGGTAACTGCTCTGTGCTCTATGAAAATAAATTCACTACTAATAAGATCTTAGAGAAAACAAATTGAGCTCCATATTTCACCTTCCTAGTAGGTAGAAAAGTAGACATTACAAAATATCAGCAATAGGTTTAAAAGGTATGAGATATATACTTCACCTGCATTTACTATGTCAACACATTGTGTAAAACATTGTTTTGTTGGACATAGACAAATAAGCACATCATATGCACACAATCTGCATGTCAGGAAAAGAATTAAAAATATCATCTCCAGAAACAACCTCTATTGCATGAAAGCACTCAGGATTTAAGCCTTGTGTAAGAAAAACTTTTCATCTGGTGGAAACCCCTTCCGCTGCAGACACCTACCATTTACCTTGTAATTGTAGGCTTCCTGTACGGACAGTGGAAAAAGGAAACTTCAAGGGATAATTCAATTCATTAACACCATAAGCAATTTATTGCCTACAGCAGTGGTTGTGTTCCATCATTTCCATTTTACCAGCTTCATATTTGAACATGCTGAAATAGTTTTTTTTCCCTCTCCATCCAATATTCTTAAATGGACACAGTCTAGAGATTGCTGAGGGCTAAGATGCTGAAATCCGTTGTCTGGTTTACGGAAAACAGAGTGATTTAGCCCCACATTAGGCATGATGTTTTTACAGGTGATAGGTATTATATACCTTTACAAATTCAGAACTTAAATCTTTGGAGAAACTCCTACTTGCAATCAGATCTCATTCAAGTGTACAGGTACTGGGAGATATTGGGCATTGCTGGAAACTAGGACATTTATTCATGTGCCTAATTCCAAACAGAATTCTTACAGACCTTTGAAAAATACAAATGCTCAAAATATTTTAGTTTGGTTCATTAATGGACAATAGAATTGGGATGGAGGGAGACAAGATAAATGTCATTCACAGCATTTTGTGTACCAGAAATTCTGCTGTATCAATGACAAGCTTAAAAAAGAAAAGTTTTAAATCTGGTCAGTGAGGTTTGAATGCAAATTTATGCCCTATATTTTATAATCTTATTATATTACTGGGAACAAGAAGACGACAAAGCAACCAACTTCTGTCTGAGCTTCTCTCTGATCCAAATTAAATTTCCAAATGAGTATCAGAAGCAAAGAGGACATTTTCATAAATGCTTGAACTATTATGAAATTATCCCACTATTGCCATCTTGTGGATGACCCACAGCATGATACTGCTTATTTGGCATCACTCTTTGCTCCTGGCCTTGGGGATAAATGTTTTCTGATACTCCAGATTACCATGGCAATCCAATAAAAGAAAGTTATTTTAAGTCAAAAGAATTGTCTTTATTAATTTAAATGAACCAATTAAAGAAAAATAAACTTGTTTCAATAACTGATGATCTACTTTTTTCCAAGTAAGATATTGAACACAACCAGTACGTGAATTGAATTACAAAAAAATAGCAATTGTGCCATAAAAGTGGCTTTAATTACATTTGTATAGTTCCCATTTAATTAGAGGATTGAATTTAGGTGAAGAAGAATGAGCTATTGTGTAAGGCATAAGACCTATGTAAATCATGTAATGTTCAATGTCACAAAGCCTGGAAGAGAATAGTTTTAAATATAAACGTATAACAGATTGTGTAAAACTCAGATACCATGGTATGTGACTGCAGGAGCCATATAATAAAGAAAAAAGCTTTCCAGCAATATCGTGCACTTATTATTTTTGGTCTCACATACAATATTCCTATAAAATTGGAATATAGCTAGACTTTTTTTTCTTTCTTTTCCTCCTCCACCCCAGAAAATAAGAGCCCAAAGGGCAAGGGACTACATGACGCAATTATGGAATTCCCAAGTTCGAAAAGACTTCTATGCCTAAGATGTCAAAGATTTTGCCTTCAGGTTTCATTTCATAAGTCTAGAACTGAAAATAAAGAATTTAACTAATGGCAAATCACTCTCCTGAATACAGCCTTTCCCTCTCCCACTGTCTCAAGAACGCCAATAAAAATATCACAGACGCCACTACAGTCTTTTACCAGCAGACCCCAATGCATTCTGCCTGCTTTACAAGTTGCTTCCAACCCCCAGAGGAAGCTGATTCCTTTGGTGCTGGGTTCAGTTAGCAAGGTCTGCTTAAGCATACTTTTCTTCTCCTTAAAATGTATTTTCAGTATTACTTCAATGTAAGAGATGTTTATAGAATTCTGAAGAAACTCTCAAGCTAGATTCAGTATAGTTTGCCTGCTTGTTTAGAAAGTAAATCCCAAATGTTATAAATGGAAAAAAAAAACATATTCCAGTGAAAAAATATTATTCTGTCAATTTTCCCTAGGTTTTGGGTTTCTTATAAACAATATAATTCCATAAAATTATAGTTATGATAACAAGACTTTGGCTTTCACAGCACAGCAGGATTTTGCAGAGAAAAACGTGTCCGTTGACAAGGTGGACCCAACTGGTACAAAATGAAAGATGAGGTTAAAGTAGAGCAGCTTTTATAAATGCTAAAGCCCCAGGCTGGGCAGAAATAAGCCAATGAAAATATTTAATGCACAAAAAAATTGACTTCACAAAAACCTCATGGAAAAAAAATCAAAAAGACAATCTGTTTTACAGAGATCATATTTTTTGTCAGCCATTTTCTGATTTTATGGAAAAGATTCAACCATAAAAAAATAAATGACAAATGTATTTTTTTCCATATGGTTTTCCCTACACAATCATTTCTAGATTTCAAACTGTGAGCATATGATTAGTCAGTGCCCATCTACGCAAACTCTCTGAGCCGGTCTGGCCCAAACCACAACACTGTCCTAGTCTAGTTTTATACATTGCCCTTATGGATTTGAAAGATTCTTTATAGAGAGGGTACCTGAAAACGTACAGCAGACATGAAGCTGGACAGTTAGTTATTAAAAAAAAAAAAAAATATTCACAAAGAAAATGCAAATTGACCTGCCTTCTATTAGTAAAGAAATCATGGTCACAAACTTCTGATGTCCTAAACCTCACATAATAAAGAAGCTCAAGGTTTAGGAATACAAGTGTAAGCCACACCGTAAACTGCCAGATTCAATGGTCAATTAATGTGGCCATCTATAGGGTCATCACATTTTGTCACCTGGCAGTATATAACATTATCCTTGGGGCTTTGGAGCTCTTGCGAGCACACTGACATTGTAATTAATATTCACAAAGCCTGACTTGCCCTTCGGACCTGCTGCTACATTTCACTGACTCAGGGTGTAAGCAACATCCCTAGACACAAGTTAGTGAATGTAAAATAGCTCTGTCATAAAAGATCCATTTTTTTTTAACTGATACTGATGGTTAAAGCAAGTATTTACGTTTTGTCTGAAAACTGATTAATTTAATTGGACTTTGCATACAGATATTTAGAGACTTGTGAGATAACAAAAGCAAGCTGTCTGATGCTTAGAACCGATATGAAAGTTCAAGTTCACAGTATTTTGCATGATGTATTTTATGTAATGTCAAAAATTATTTTATATTCTGAAAAGAAGTTATTAAAGGGGGAGCTGTTAGCAAAATTGGAAGTTGTTTTACACTCCCCTCTATCAAAAGTTATCACAATTCATTAGGATTACGATTACTAGGTGAAAGTAACACAGATCTCTCTACAATAGATCTTTGAAACATGGCAAGCAGCAGCAATTTGTTTCAGAAAGGTGCCTTTCTGTTGTCTTCTGTAATTACACTCTGGTTAAACTGAGTTCTATTTGTCTCTTTCTCTCTTTGGGGTAATGGTTTTTCTGTTCAGTGCCACATAATCCAGTGAAACCTGCGCAGCAAAATGTGCAAAGACAACTGACAGAGGACAAACCTACTGTATGTCCCAGAACCGGGCAATTCCCATGGGGGTCAATGGAAAAAATTCTTAGGAAAACATGTGTACAATTTCTATTGCCAAGCCAAACACTTCATAATTAAGAAGCAACAAATATAAATGCATATTTATTATCTTTAAAGTATTTCCTTGCCTGTATGCTTTATTGCCTATACATTAATGGCTTGATTGAATCCTATTCTCCATGTGCTACCCTGTCCCTAGTACCTTTACCACACTATTTTTATATTTCTTTAGGGTTTTAGATCCCATCAAATGACAGCAACGTGCATATAACATGAACACTGATGATTTCAGCTGCAAGACTCTATTGGCATGAACGCACTGCAAAACTGACTTTTAGAACTCAAAGATGCATAAAGTAATTTTAAATAACTCCCACTTACATTGTTTAAAAGATCTGAGGATCTTCTTATTTTTTCTAAGGGAATTTTAAAGCTCTGATATTTCAAGAATTCAGATTACAAACATTTTTCATGGAAATACTGAATTTCATTAGAGATTATTAGAACAATTGAAATGTCTTGCAATACAAAAGGAATTCACCTGCTCTATTCAAATGAGGAACACTTGTGTACAGTTTAATAAAAAGCAGCTCTCATAAAGACTATGTCCTACATGTTGTGGGAATTCTGTCACCATAGACAACCTGGATTAATTGTAATAAACAGAAATTGTCACTAAAGCTCTCAGCTTATGCCATCTAATATTGTGTGAATAAATTTAATTTTCTAATATTATGAAACAGCCAAGACTATAATAAATCATCTACCTAAGTCCTTTGAGAATTTTTGCATAATTTACCAAAACAAATTGATTTTAGCAGAAAAGCTACTAATTTATATGGGGAGGAATGGTTTTCTTAGTGTGATGAATTTAATTTCAATTTCCCTGTTTGCATGAATTCACTCCAGCAATTCATCACTGCTAGAATTAAACTACAACCATGTTTTAGTTGAGCAGGCACATAACTTACACCTGAATGACAATAAACTGCCTTTAAAATATAAGATGGGAAATTTGCAGAAGATACCCAGTGAAAATAATTGGAAAGGCCTCACTACTTATCAAAAATACAAACAATAAGATGCTGCATAACAATACTAAACATTTTGAGAATTTTATCCATAGACTGTCAACTTTACACTTCTGAAGTCTAATCTTTCCAATAATTTGTAAATTTTTCTTCTATAATAGGATACTTTCCCATGAAAAAACAGGAGTTTAAAAGAGAATTCATAAAATGAGCAGGTTTAGATTAGAACAGAATGAGGTCTCTCTTCAAGTATTTGAAATGAGTCATACATCCAAATCTTACAACATATATGAGATGGGAATAAATTATCTATTGCAGTCAGTTCAAGCTGTTTCAACTTTGACTGAAAAGTAAAATGGTATTACTGTAAACCCAAATGCAAAAGGAAGGAATTTGTAGGTTTATGTCCATAGTCCACAATATGGATTATGTTTCCAGTGGGTACTGGGAATCCCAAGTGAGTGAATTTTAAGATTAGGAAATCAGTACAAGAATGCACTTTCCCTAACTACTCTCTATTGTGACTACTGCAATCAAGTAGGTGGCTCATCCCCAGTCAGCATTGTTTGAAGATGCTATCCTTCCAACAGGACAGAAGATGAGAAAAACTATTCACAATTGGGTTCTGGTTAGTTCATTCCATTTTTCAATCACATATTAGATCTGTGTTCTCTGCCTCAAACCACAGCTGACCCATTATAGTAATTTTTAAATGTGATTTTCTAAGATATTGAGGTTTACATGATCTGTGAATGTGCCTTTCTCCAAAGTTCTTGAAGCTTTACTCAATTTCAGAGAAATGTGACAAGAGAAACAGATGACTCAGACTTTTGGTGCTAAA
Organism: Tringa solitaria; assembly: GCA_026413425.1. Classification (NCBI taxonomy): domain Eukaryota; kingdom Metazoa; phylum Chordata; class Aves; order Charadriiformes; family Scolopacidae; genus Tringa; species Tringa solitaria. The sequence continues at coordinate 37,575,921 of JAOXJM010000063.1, forward strand.
ACTTCTGTGAAGATAGGAAAGAAGAAAGAGCACCATCAGTGCAGTTACTGATGAAAAAAGTCAATACCGGAATATAACAAAATACAGGTAAGCACTAAAACGTTTGGTCAAGGAAGACTTAAAAGACCCATGTGCCTTTCCAGGCATCAAAATCAAATAAAAACTTTGAAAATATGTAGGAATCCAGGGCAGAAAGCGCAGTAGCTAAAAACAGACCTGTTCTTTCCTACCTCTTATGCAGGTGACGGCATCAGATGCATTCTTCTCTGACAAACACATCTGTAGGAAACTAAACGGCAAAGGAGGGTGCCTTGTTTGCCTGCTGAGCTGAAGGCAGTTGGTTGTATTTTAAGCCATGTGGGTTCTCGGTGCTTCTGCCCATGGGTAGTCCAGGAAAATCATTCTGCAAAAGAGGAAGACAGGTGCAGAAATCCACAAGAATGGAAGCAGGGTCACCCATACAGACTGGCTACTTTTCAGGGTTTCACCTCCCTTTGTCATCAGTTGTCCAGTAAAATAAGAAGCAGAATACTCCTCTGTCATGATCAAGAACTGATTTATCAGAAGGTCACTCACCTCATTACTTATAAGTTTATGCTCATGAAATTACAACAATGCTAAAATTGTTAACTAGATAACGACAAGGTTTATAATGCAAGTTTTTCTCCACCATATACACTGTACTCACTTTCTTTAGCACACACAATATGGAAATAAATTTCACAGAAAGTAACTTACTCCTCAGAGGGAAAAGGACACAGAAGATATTTATAGATTATTTGATTAGTTTCTTTCAGCAACATGGAAGAGGATGACACTGCAGCAGTCTGTATTTACTAAATACTGAACCGGTAAAGAATCCATCATTTGCATATTTTTCTCAAAAGCACCAGATGCATGCTCTTAAATAGAATTATAAATGGCACTGACAAGACTTCATTCTTTTAAAGAAAAAAGGAAGCATATTATATGGTACAGACCATGCCCGTACTTCACTTTCCAGACTTGTATATGCTCAAAACTCCACAAAATACTCTCAATTACAGTAAGAAGAAGGAAAGATGAAACCTCATTTGAAAATGCTCTTGTTTGCTTCTGGAGTCTATGTACTTTAAACAACACTTGATTTACGTATGTTATGTATAATTATCCTAAAAAACAGTATTCTACGTAGAAGTAAATACTAAAGACAGCAGTGTAATTTTTACCTTCAACCACCCACTCAGCCTTGCAAGATTCCTATCTGTGCACTGCACGCATTGGTTGAAATCTGCTACTTCATAAGAAATTCATTTTATAGCATGTAATATTGCCAACAGCAAAGTTGGGTGGTTCCCTTGATTTTTTTTTTAACCAGTTCAGAGGAAGTTTTCTGGCCATCTAGATGACAAGCTTTACTGAGGTCAGATTTTTCTTCTTTACTTAAGGGCAAATAGAGTTCTAGAACACCTAGTTGCTTCTTTAACACACCAGAAATAATTCTTAATTAGAGACAACTCTCCTAAGAATATGCACCCTACTTCCCAAATAAATCATTCTAACTCCTTTCCTTCTTTCCATTTTATTTTCTCTTGGTATTCCCAATATCCTGTTATAGATGGTTTACCATCTTATTGTGTCACTATCAGGTTTTTTGCCTTTTTTTTTTTTTTTGTTCATTCTGACTCTTAAGATCACATCTTCCTTCCTATACAGATGCTTCTAACATACATATTCCTGTTGCACTTTCATGCCTACTTCAAGCATCATAAGCCCTATTACACTAGAAGGCATCAATGTCCTGAACACAGTGTAATGCTTTCACTGTACTTCAGTCCATTTTCTGTATTTTCTTCCAAGAATAAATACTTCAGAAATGAGAGGCAGAAGCAAGAGAAAAAAGAAAGGATAGAGAAATTATTTTGTTAAGGAAGCTCAACACAATCTCAAGAGCCTTCCAGAATACAATCCCTTTAAAACCAGCCTTTTATGTCACTGATTATCCAGGGCTGCGTCTTCCCTTTGCTGGTTTCCTACCACAGAGGGATTTGGAACTATATGGCATGTGGGATGGAAATGTCCAGGAAGCGTGAACCCCAAAAGTAGAACTTCCTTATTGAGGAATCAAGCTGGCCATTAATTAGAAAAGCAACTCTCTAACACCTCAACTCTGAGCAAGTAGAGGCAAAACTCAGTACAACAGGGCTAAAAGGTAACAAACTATAAACTCTATGTACGTTGTCTCATTTTGACAATTCCATAAACTTACAACGAAGTTAAAGCAATACAACAATGGAGGGTTTGAGTGGGTTTATTATTTTACTTCACTGCAGAAAAAAGGTGGATCTATGAGAACATATAATTTCCTCCCCGCTGCGTCGTAGTTTACACCCCTTCATGACATATTAAGCACACATCTCCAACAAAGACTGCTTGCAGTCTCAACAGCAACATACACAAAACAGCACTTGAAATCTGTTTGTTTTATGGGAAAATGTGAAGACTGAAGTAACATTTTCTAAATCATGAACTGTTAACTTTAACAGTCATGTTCTTTGCTACATCTTGAGTGCCTGCTAAATGGATGTATTATTGCTACAGCTTTCATCACCAGCTCCTGCAGTAATCCTTCTGTTTAATGATCCTGATTTAAAAATCGTTACAGTTAACAACTACTGATATTTTACTTTCAGCATTTTGGCATTCAGAACTGCTTAAATGAAACAGTTCAATCTTCTAAGTGACAATAATAGTTCTCATTATACCAACCTGCAGGACTTCCATTCTGCTACATTTTGATATATTATAGCCTACTCTGTTATAATCATTAGCATAGCATTAAAAATACACTTAATCTTTGTCAGAAAGCTCATCAAATATTGAATTTTTTGTTTGGAAATGTAGCTGTTTCTTCCTGGGAATCCCTACTCTTCCCATGTTGGACATGGGCTACGCTCTAATTTACGGTCTGACCTGATCATTCCGTTATTGCAAGTATGTACAACAGCATATTAAAAACGCCAATTGCCAGACTAATTAATGAACAGTATACTCCACACTGTCTTTTTGGAAGCTCTGGGCAGCCTTTCAAATTAGTTCGTTAAAGAATGCTTGATAGCACTGTAACATTCAAGTCTCAACCTCAGTGATTTCTACATTTCTAAGAAGTGATTAATTTTGCCTTTGTTTACAGCACATTGATACAAAAGGTGATGCCCCTGTCAATACTAAGAGATTAAAAACTGTCAAGGGGGAGATTGAGGGAATAGGCATTTCTGCTTCTATTCTCGTTACTGTAACAGATACCACTTTCTGGAAGAGAACTGTCAAAACAGCAATAATACAGGAAAACATTCAGAATGATCATT
>JAOXJM010000063.1:37579277-37589481 GCA_026413425.1 Tringa solitaria
TTAGATGAGATAGTTCAATATTGCTAAGGAGACAGACTATTTCCAGTAGACACCTCTTTTGCATATCTGCACTAGGTGGGAAAAATCAGAACCGCGCACATTAAAACAGCAATAATCGCAAGAGCTGGGAAAAGTCACTTTACCCTTACACGTAAATACTGCAATAGTTCTCTACCTATACAACAGAAGTCTAGAAGCTGCTCTTCAACTGCTCCCTTATGCCTTAAGACCAGATCATAACTCTCCATTTCCACAACCTACTTTACCTTTTGCACAGGTGTCAATACCAGCTGCCAATACTATGCTCATTTCTAGCCACTGAAGCTTTAGGGTGCTTTCTGACTGATGGTTTAAATGATCTAGAACTCAGCTCACATCCTCCTGTGGTCAGGAACCTGGCTGCCACATACACTCACTGAGCTTTTGCACTGTTTCAATCCTGATATCAAGGATTAGATTGGGGGTTTAGAAGTGTGTAGCACTGCTCAAAAGCCCCTTATAAGAAAATCCTCAAAACAATTTTTGACACAAGCTGACTGGTATCAGACACACGTGTAAAAGCTGCACAATTAATTGAACCATGGTCTTTCTCCACTGCTGGCATCTATAGTAGCTGATGACCTCACACCACACATGGTAAGAGAACGAAAAGATTGACAGCATTGGATGTAGTGAAATACCAAAATCACAAGCTTCATCTCAGCTGCCAGGTACTGCTTCCAGAAGCCAGTATTACACATAGGAGAGATCCTAGAGTGGTTCAGCACACCTCACGAAGCATAGATGGCTGTAACTACCCATCAGTTGGTGCAAACCCCTTCATTCCTTTCCAGAGTAATTCATACCGCAGTGAAAGCGCTGAAGGATGAGCCAAATAAAGGATCTGGATCTGTGTTTGAGCAAAGAAAGCTAAGAGACATCTTTCCTTTTCAACACATCTGTGAGACGTAGTGCCAACTTTACCGAAAATTAACACAGAACTGAGCACATTAGAAAACCGATTTGCACTTACAGTTCCTGTACACGTAGCAACAAGTTTAGTGCTTGTAATTTAGTACAGAGTAGGAAGCATAAAAGCCGCTGTTAAAGCTTTGCAATTTCAATCTTCTGTCTTGAGAATCAGATAGCATCCGGTGAGCAAAAGAAACAGAATTTGGGCAGTCTTGGCTTAAAAGATCAGAAAAGTAGTGGGAGGAAAACCAAGGTTAAACCTTTAACTGAAAAAAATAAAATCTCATAAAAATCCTTTAACAAAGTCAGCAGAGTTGTGAAAGGGAACCGGCAACATTGCAGTAACTGCAAGAACACACATTCCTGGCTATTGAATTCTGGATTGTGGGTTTGTTTCTATTTATTTGTGAATTGCTGAAGCTTGATATTCTGAGCATATCAATATCCCATTTCTTGGGTTAAATTAACACAACATTCAAAAGAGCAACACCACAGAAAGGGATGATATCAAACAGCCTTTATTAATACAAGGGAAATTTGCGACCAAATGCTGTCTGTTAAATAATCCTATCACAAAACTGAGATAACTATCTTGACAAGGAAGCTCAGTTTAAAAACCTCATCAACCTCAAAAGTAAAATGAAACTTCTATTATTATTATTACAGGAAAAAAATAATTAAAATAGCAAGGAATTGGGGAAAGTGGCATTCTTGAAACCTGTCAAAGGATATACACTTTTCTGCTTTTATAATTTTATAGTAAAAAGAGGTAGATAGCAAAAAAAAAAATTCAATACAATTTGCTACACTAGGAAAAGGGGAGATCACACAGTGTTTTCTGTGTAATTGCATTGTCTATTTATCCATCTAGCAGTTCAGTTGAATTTGAGAAACAGGCAACTCTCTCACAGAAAAAAATAATAATTACTAGGAATGTTATGAAAACTGGGAGCTACACAGCTCCAAACAGATACAGCTCCATTTACCCTGTTCTGCTTCTTGCTGGATAACAGTTATGGAACGCAAATGAACTGACAGTACTAAGAAACAGGGTTTGTGTGGTACATAAAGAAAAAATACATACAGAGGATGAAAATTAAAAGGGTGACAGAATATGCAGGAAGAAATAATTAGCAGCTTGGAAAGCATTCAAATAAAATCTTGATAAGGCAGTTTTCCAAGCAAAAGAACAGGACAAGTAATAACAAAACAGAAGTTCACAATGTCTTTAATACAAGAAGTTTCTTTTTCTAGACAAGACTGCAGTGACCATGCAAAACTGAAAAGGCCATGGAAATTCCATGGCCTCCTGATGCTAAGCCAGTCTACTTTCAAACCTGCTGGATATACACCATGCTAGAAAGGTAAGCAGACAACAGTGGGCCTCCAACATCATTTAGATGCCTGGCTCTATTGTCAGTTTAAAGCATGGGCCCGATTTAGAAAGTGGCTCCAATATCCAGATGTCACACACAGGTCTCATCCAGGAAACCCAGTCACTTCAGAGCTGATGTAGAAAGGACTCTCTGGATGTGCATTACAGATTTTATATGCAAGCTCTAGTCCTCTGCAGTGGGATAAATATGATGTCCCAGACTCTTATGGTCCCTCCAAATTCTCATGTATCTCACTTATGTGCTTGAATGGATCTCAGCAAAGCACCATCAACTTTTGTGTTGGCAGTTAAGCTCCACTGTCCACAAAGAGAAGAATATATTGAAGTCCTTACAGCATAATATTTATAGATAGCTTTAGATAATACTAATTTTAGAAGCTGTGTATGAAATCCTACTACACATTAGTATTTTATGTGATATTATACAGGAATTAGATTAGAGACAAGGTTTAGAGACAAGTTACTTTTGCTGACACCTTATTATTGGAGCTATTCCAAGGAATAAAGCTCGGTCATAGTAAGGCTATCAGAAAGTGCCAACTGTTTCATAACCACCAGCTATAAGCAATTTCAGTCTCATCCAAAAGATGGAACTTACACTGATAAAAAATAATAACAGTTGTCAAATCCAATAATTCATCTCAAAGTGAATCTTGGCTTCATATTAATTTTCTTTCCATCAATGAATCAGTCCAACTAAATCCTACTAATTATCATTTACATCCAAAAATAAATTCTTCTTTATGCACAACAGAACTTTCCATCCTGAAGTAACAGTTTCTACATACAATAATTTGAATTTTAGTATATGATCCTGTATGCAATATACCTATCTCACTAGAATTGTGTTTTAGGGCATACCACCCATTTTTATGTGAAGGTAATTGATTTACATTTAAATAAAGTAATTAACTCATTACAGAGACTGTATCATTGGAAGCTGGCTGCAAGGTTAAAACTCCTGCTGAAAGCCTGAAGGAAGACAAACCAGCTTTCAACAGATTGTCCTTTACGTGTCATGGGCCTATAATCCACCAAATAACACTGCAACAATCTCACCTCATTCGGAGGCTGAAATCCAGCTTCTTAGGGATAAATCATCAAACTACATTATCAGTGTGCCCCTCATTTATAGTCAGACCAAAGCCAATATTTTAATGTCACAGGATTTTAAATTTTTTCAAGTTAGTAAGGAAAACATGGGACTTCTAGAATACCACACTGACGGTAGCCACAACTGATTGGCTAAAACCAACACTAAAAAAGACAGGCTGAAAGATTTTCTTCAATCTGCCACACATCTGTCACCCCGCAAGAGGGATCAACCAGAGGAGAGCAAACCCAGATGAAATTTTTAACTCATCATCTTACTTAGATAATGTAAATAATGAGGTTTATGTGATCCTTGATCTCCAGACCTGCAATGGGTGACATTGTCTGGTCTGGAGGAAGTGCTGGAGCAGTACTGGTCAGAAATGACCTGGGGAAACTCAGAAAATGAGTTCAGAGATGAACGAGATTCTTGCACGTTAAATTCTTAAATCACTTTTTAAAATTTATTTTGCAAGCTGAACTAGAGCATTGGGAACTAAAATGACCAACCTTGTCCGCTTTTCCTAAATAAAGAACATTATTTTGATTCAGTATATAGAGAATCAAAACCAATTCCCACTTCTGAAGGCTTGATTCCTCGGGAGAGAGTTCATTCTCTATAGTTTGAAGGTGATATTTTCTTCTCTCCTGCAGATAAAAAGGGTTCTTTCTACCACGAGCACAGTTTTGCTCTTTCACTTTTCTCTATCCACAAAACACATACTTGCCCAGATACACTTCTGCAGCAGATGATGGAAAGGTGAGTAAAACCAACTGTTTATAACAGTGACTGCGATAGAATAGCTGGAGCTAACTTTTGAGGGAAATTGGTAATTTTCCATCTCTTCAAGAATGAAGAGGACACGATATAGAAATTCAGCCATGGATAAATTCATATGATCAAGATAGAGTCATTAGAATAACCATATGATAAATTAAAAAAGGTAATTTCAGGCAAGAAAGGCCTGGTAATCCATAAAATATACATCTGAACAGTCTGTCCATGTCTGAATGTCAGTAGTTTGCTTTAATGAATCAACGGACACAAAATATAAATCCAAAAGTTACCAGATAATTAAAACTTGTGAGTAGCCAAAGGGTAGAAATCATTTTGATGTCCAGAACCAGCATCTTTCCAGTAAAATAAGTCAAAAGTTTCCACTAATTTAACAGGAATATGGTATTATTGTCTACTTTGGGAAATCCTTCTTTTTTTTTTTTTTTAACAATAAACACTAACTTTAAAAGCCCGATTACTATGTTCATATTTACAGTTACATGCATCATCTGTTCAAAAGGCAGACTAGCAGATGATGGTTTTGGATTTCAGTCCAAAACCAAAGATTCACTTAATAATTCCTATTCATATGCTTGTTTGGTTGTTATACTTATTAGACTTTCAGGACTGGAAAGAAATTAATAAGGAGAAAATATCTATTACAGTAAAACAAAGGTACATACTTCATGAAAATCAGTAATTACTAGGACATCATGAGTAAGCATTTTAACATATCATTGTATGATGACACATGCCATTTCTAAAAACAAAATTCTACTACGTCCCACAGAGATTGTCTATCCAGAATATGTTACATTTGTTAATTAAGACATAAAGCATGGAAGTGCACAGGTTAATTGCATAAGCAAGCATTGCAAGGCTTTGCACACGATCCCATAGCCTACTGAAGGCCTCAGTAAACAAAAAAACATTTATTTTCTTTTTCTACCAATAGTGGTTTTCCGAACTAGTACTCCTTCTTCACAGTCGTTCACTGACTCAGTAAATGCACTGGTATTTGGCATATCAAATTGTAAGAGTACTGTTAGTCTCCTCTTCTGACCTCTCAGGAACCGCAGAACCACTGGACACAAAGGCTTCACAGCTCAGACCAGTTCCAGAAAGATAAAAGAGGTTTCTCAGAGTATCCTGACCTCAATAGCCATAAAAAGTCAGGCTCTGGTTCCTTTATATGCTAAAACTTTGCTATGCCTTTAGCAAGCAGAAGGAAGCTTATGGTGTGTATGCTTTTTCTAAAAGTAGGGTAGGAAACAAATTAACAACTAAAACCAATCAAATATGCATATTTCTCCTTCATTCCCAGAGCAAATAACATGTGCCCTTAAGTTCTGATTTCAGGGGAATGTACGCCTGAAATCTGAGTCACAATGACGAATTGTGAACAGAGATGAATGCAAGACCAAGAGCCTGCACTGCGTTCACCCTTTCTGGACTGTCTCTTATGCATTTATTGACTAAATAAGACATAAATTACTTCACTCGTAGGATTTTTACTAGTGTCTGAATTTCAGAAAGGCAAATATTTAAGAAAGAAAAAAAACCTCACTGGGAAAAAAAAACCCTGGATACTTACAGAAGCCACTGAAAAACGCTGCATCAATATAAAAAAAATAATATTACAGTACTTTCTTAAAAACCAAACAAAGCCCCCGTATACCAGCCACATTTTGACAAGGAAAAGCAGTTATTACTTCAGAAATTGTCTTAATTTTAAATGGGAATGTTTCAAAAAATAAAGACAATTAGAAAATGGAGCAAGAAATCCCTACTGATCGGGCATGTCAGAAAAATACTGATAGGCGATATATCATGTTTGACCTCTATAAACTCTGATCAAAATTTAAATTGTCCTCTGTACAAATCATTATATTGTAATTATTTTCTCAAAAGGTTCATGATTATTAAAATAGCATAGGATTCATCACTGCTATTCCCAGAACAACAGGACTTTTTACACCATTTTAAGAGATCCGATACTGGCTGTCATCAAAAGCTGGACTAGACAAACCACAAATTTATTTCAATTTTTTGAGTGGTGCTTACTGAACGATCTCTGGCAGCCCTCAATTACCAGGATCTTTCCTAATTTAAAGGCTTGTTAAATAAAAGCTTCCTGAGAAAACTCTGTATTTCCTCTGCCTTTGAAAACATGGATAAATGTATCGAGAACTTGATACAGACTGACTCTTTCCTTACTGAGGCTACTGCCTAACCAGTATTCTTAAAGTTTCTTTCCACATAATGCAAGATGAAGGCATTTACCCTTTCTGGGGGGGGGTGAATTATAATAATTTTAGGTCAATTTCAGAATCATGCTTGAATAGTACAGAATGAAAATTTTCAACATGTGAAATTACACATCCATGCCAACTTGCACAAGTATCACGGTCCTTTGCAGACTTACATTTTTATTCTTTTCAAAGCTGTTTAAAAAAAAGGACCTCTTGGATAACCCACAGGTACAGAAACGGTAAGGGCTTCTGAAAATCTGTATGTGGCATTCAAAAGAATAACCAACATGGTTCAATTTTCCAAGAACAGGTCCTGTTATTAGAACAAAAAACTCCCATTGCTAGGACAGCTCTATATGATTTTTTACATAGCTAATGCACAAAGTCAACCGGAATCTTTCAGAACATTTAAATGAGATCTCCCAAGGAAATGTCTGGAAATGGAAATAATCCATGTTCATTCACTAAACTACAGATTTTCCAAGGAGCAAACTAGTAGCTCAGTTTAAATAAAAGGGCCACGAGGAGCTGCTTGTCAAGAGAGATTATTGCTGAACCTGTTACAGGATGGGCTGCTATTTGTAATCATTAAAGTACACATGACCTTTTTTATGTAAAGGTATTGACCCTGATAAAAACACACCGCAGAGAGTCTATGTTAACTTGACACTTCTACCCCTGGACGTCTCAAATCCAAAAGATCCTTTATGAAGGCATTTTTCTGTTTGAATATGAGAACTGCAGCATGCTCAGTAAGTGTCTTGTGCATTGCCTTCCGTGCTCTCTTGGGTCTCAGTCCAACTGAGGTATCTACTATTAAGTGCCATTTCACACCTACAATTTTTTTAATGATACTCTTAACATTCCTGTCAACAATCATTTTATAGCCTTCCTGATCTCTGGTCTAATGACTGCATTTCACCTTAGAGGTGGCTGGATTTTGGTAATGCTGGGAAAAATCCTCCCTTGGTGCACTCACAAAATATAAAAACCCCTCAAAGTCTTAGAAGAAAAACAAGACATAAAATTCAAAGGCTTTTTTTTTTATTTCTGTACAATATATACTTAAAGTATTTTCATTCTTGCCATTCTATGAAGGACAAAACCAGCAAAATTAGAACTGTTTAATGTAGAGAAGACCTGGAATAAACTCTGCTTCAGGAATTTCTTGTGATTTACCTAATTGGGATTTGGAGTGCTTAATCCCATTACTACAACTATGGTACTCCTATCAGCTGTGTTCTCTATTTCAGTTGCTTCAAAGGAATGCAAAGCATTCTTAGCAGCCACCATATAAAGGCTCTTGCTGCTCTGCTATCTCAGAACAAAAAGTGTCTCTTAGCTCTCAGCAAAACTCTGTTGTGTACAAGAAAAGCATTTAACTCTGAACGATGAAACCCACAGGAAGATAGGTGGTTTTCTCTTTAGTGTATTAGCCTTCCTCTGTTCCAGTCTTTCTGTGTGGTATTATTTTTTATGCTATTCTTAGGTTCAGGCCAGATGAACATATGTACTTTGGCTTATTTCTTAACACATAACAAAAATTACATGCTAGTCGGCGTGAATTGAAGGGAGAAGTACAGGGAGGCTTACCCATTCTGATGTGAATGACCATTTGACCTCTGATTTATGCTGTGAGTAGCACGAACATTAATGCCCTTTTCAGATAATACATTAGTCTTATTTTCATATTATGATTTCATAAATCTTTGGAACAGCCTTTCTAAAGATGAATGACTATGCAGCTTCTGTTGAGAAATTAATAGGAGGTTTGCAAACCACAGCCAATGGAAACATCATCAACCCACATATCAGCTCAGCAATGTTTTTACTAAAATTGTCTGCAGCTGGGTGATTTGAGTGCAATTTATTTTCAAAGGCCATCATTTCAGGCAGTTTCAGATGGCTTTTTATGGACATTAGTGGCATTGCCCTGCATTAACCGTAGGTATTGTATTTACTTTTTTTAGTTCTGTGCTGCTATTCATCGGTAGGATAGTAGCTACTGGAAGCGTTAAAACAGAAGAAGGCCTAGAGGACTGGATAAGGCTGGAAGGGACCTCTGGATGTAAGTCTAATCCACCTCACCCTGCCCAGTGCAGAGTCAGATATATCACGTTACTCCATCCAAGTCAGGTTTTTCAGTGTCTCCATGGACGGAGAACCCACAATCTCTTTGGACAAGCTGTTCAGGGTTTGACTATCCTCACAGCGAAAAGGTTTTTTATTATGTTAAAATGGAATTTTCCACATTTAAAATTGTTGAAATTACCTCTTCTCCTTTCAATACATACCACTGAGAAGAGTCCGATGGAGAAAAAGGGAAGAACAAAAGTGAGAAAACTCGTGGGTCAAAATAAAGACAAGGAAACCACTTACCAACCACTGCTGCAAGCAAATCAAACTCAGTTTGGGGAATTTAACTTATTGCCAATTAGAATAAATAATTACTGATTATGGTATTTGGGAACAAAAAAAGACAAACATTTAAAACACCTATTCTCCCCTTTCCCAGGCTCAACATCACTCCAGGCACCTCTCCTCCCCTTGGTAAGGGCCCAGCTCATCCTCAGTCCCTTTAGTGAGGAAATGTACAGCCCAGTGGGCTGGGGTCTGGCAGCTGTTTCTCTTCCCTGCTCCTCACTTCTCCATAGTTATGAAGAATGTAAGATTCTAGTTTCTAAAGTCTAAGAGCTGGTTGTGAATTACTACAGAACACATCACGGCTGGACGCAATTAAAGCATCTGACTCATGTCTTGTAAAGCACTTAAGGCGCTTCAAGTTTATAAACCCAAACTGAAGCCAGCATGCTTCTCGAGCAGAGGAAATAGTAAGATGACAGCTGAGAGAGATACTGGGGCTTCAGGTGCTGAAACAGGCAATCGTACCACTAGTTTTTAAATATTTATGCTTTTGGATTTAAAAATTAAGAAAGTGCATTAGTTTTGTCCTTTCCTCCTCCCTTTTGCAGGAGGCTAACATTCCTAATACCTTGATTTTTTGGAGAAGCAAGTTTTCTGACTCAGTCTTAATGCTTCTATTCCAAGTTGATTGATAAGAAAAGAAGAATCACTTACAAATCTTAGCTTCATTTTCCATTTTCAGCCTCCCTTCGTAAACCCCTTTCTCCTCATGCAAAAACAGCTAGGATCTTGGTGGGTAAGGAAAGGAATATGCACTTCATGTTACAAAAGCAGCCTGGAAAAGTTTTGTGATTGACAGAATCGCCAGCTGCTCAAGAAAATTATTTTTCTTAAATCTTCTGGTAAGTCTCAACTTACGTTTGCTTTGCAGAAGTGCAATAGCATAGCTTTATTAGAAGAAGCAGGGCAAGAGCAATAATTACCATCCCGCCATATTACACAGTCTGCAAAGAAAGCAGAATGTTTTTGAAACCCTAAAAATTTCACATAATCAAAGTTCAAATGCAAGAATGCATTTTAAAGAAGTGAAAAAAAGCACTAGTTGGGCACGTGACACTAAAACTTTGAATTTCAGCATTTCTTCAAAGGCGTTCGTTCACACATGTAACAGGAAATAATTCTGTGCATATTTAGGGAGCATTTATGGTAAGCATCATCACTTCTGTTCTCTGTATTGTCATAATATTAATCACAATGAATTTTAGGCTAGATATTTTCTTCTCATGATAAAAATGTATATTTATAAAATAATTTAGTTTCACACTTGGGAACTTTGAATTTGCATTATATTTCATTTGCATTAAATGACAA
>JAOXJM010000063.1:37612668-37625725 GCA_026413425.1 Tringa solitaria
CAACAGACAAGGAGGGGTTTTGAAAAACCCTTTTGAAGTCAAAAGGGGTTTTCCATAGGCTAAAGCAAGACCTGTTAAAAAAAACGTAATTAAAATCAGGCCCAGATTTTGCCCAAACCCAATGACATGTTTCATTGGATACACAAAATAATCTCACAGGCAGCACACACCCATGGGATACTGTATGTGAATACTTTGACTATGCAGAAAATCCTTATTTTTCCAGTTTAGTAAAAGAAATTGACATGGGACATACTACTGACATTTTTTGGAATAGGGATTTTCAAAAACTAAGATTAGTATTTGTGTGACAATAAGAAGTCACCAGTCTGCCCTTGATAGCAGATGTCTAGAATATGACTGTCCTTTTTCCCTTCCTACAGAAAATATGTTTATGGAAGAAAAAGGATGAAAAGATGAAATGTTTCTCTTGAGTTGTGAAATCTAAAAGAATAGCAAGTCTTTTAATACCAGCCTATGAAATATCAGATTAAATCTAGAAAGGTTTAAGTAGTTCATTTACCTGCAACAAAGAACAAAAAACCTCAGAACTACTCAGGATATCTTGGAATAAAACTAGATACTTTTGAGTCTGTACTCCTCAAAATAGAAACAATGGACTTCAGTTGGCATTGGATCCATCCTCAGAATGACTGTTCTTTTGATAACAAAAAAGTTGAAGAACATTAAGCAAGGTGTATCATAATATCTTATGCTTAATTTCAAGGTTTTTTTACTTGTTAAGCAGTATTTATTCTGTCTTTTAAGGTATTTGGAACAAGAAATGTCTCTTTTCCTGTCACTTTCCTCTCTGCAAACATGCTGAACCATTCTGAAAAGCAGTACAGAGAGTTTTCATTAACAAAGAAATTTCTAAGGTATGTCCAGATAATCTCCAAGGAAAATTTAGTAAATATTTCTCCATATTTAATAATAAATATTGATTGTTTAACAGCCAGGCTTCCAGATGCTGAAACGGCAAAAACACTGCTGGCAGCCAGTCAACAGAGTTGGAACTCTCTACACTGAGTATTAACGAAAAAAAAGAAAAAAAAAAAGGTACATGGATCTTGGGAATCATTTTCCTTCTCCAAGCACAATGCTTCAGCCCGCATTATTTTCCCTTTATTTTCTGGTCACCAAATTCTCATTATGCTAATATTAGGCTTCAGTTAGTGATTGTTTCCAAACAAACCTTAAGTCAAAAAAAAAATTAGCAAAGAGAGGAGATACCTGTGTGTATATATAGATGTTTGCCTATGTATTTTTATCTCTTTCTCTCAAATAGCTAGGAAATAATTAGGGTGACTGCATAATAGGGAATTTAGCAGCCATTTCATTTCGGTTTACCTCAGATTATTCTTGTACATTAGGAAAAACAGCATGTGTTTCCCATTAATGCTCTAAAATGTAAAATGAACATTGGTTTTTTACTTGTTTTTTTATGATGAGAATTACTTTAAGGAAACACTTCTGCATGCTGAAAACTACTCTATTTGCAGCATGTGAGGAGAGCTGACTATTTAATCTGATAGAATCACAGAATCATTTTGGTTGAAAGAGATCACTAGCAGCCATCCAGTCCAACCTCCTGCTCAAAGCAAGACCAACTTCCAAGTCAGGTAAGACAGATTTCATGTTAAAAGCCTTGTATGTTGTATAATAATGTGAAACGAAAATCTCAAAGCCTGAATACAAGAAATTTCTTTCAAAAAGGTTACATCTAGATCTTGTTCTTTTTGCCCATACAGTGATTGTAAATCTACAATAATAGAACTGGAAAACTCTGCTTGCTATAACTGTAAATTGTTTGATGTGTTTTACCGTTTCACTGTTTGAGTACTAACACTGTTTTTAGCATATATCTGTCAGTTATAAATATGCTTAGGGCTTTACCCTAACAAACTTGTAGCCTTATAAAAATGGTGGAATAAAACAAATGTAAAATGAAATCGCTCCTATTGCAATGCTAATTTTGTGAGCAATAAGAAATTGTTATTGAAAGGCTTCTCACAACTATTTGTTTTAAAAAGAAAGGGGTACAAAGAAAAGCTGTTGTATCAGGTTGCCTTTCTTTTTGTATTTATTGATGAAAAAAATCTGCTTAAACTAACCTTGTTCAGTGCCTCATTATGCACAAAGAACGTGACCTAACTAGTGCTGAACAACCTCTCAGAAGGAGCCTGATTGATTTCAAATCCCAGTCATTTAACTACAAGCCAAAAAGAATACTGGTCTGCAGTAAAGAAATGAATATGCATAAAATCACAACTGTTGATATGGATCTAGCTTAGTGATGGAAAGTTACCAAAACACAAAGAAAAAAAGAATATGAATGTACAGAGATGTGTCTAGATAGAAGCTATTCATTGTATTTATACAATAACTGAAAAAAAGGATGCCAATATAAGTCACAGAATCTCCGTGGTTTGAAGGGACTTCTGAGATCATCGAGTTCAACCACATTATTAAAAAAAAAAAAAGTCAAAATTTCTTAAAAAAAATGTTATGGAAACTGACTTCAAAGTTGCTACGTGCATATTCACCTGTTCTGCGAGTTTTACAGACTCCACAGTGTTTGTAGTCTGTCCAAAGGCTGAGAAAGTTCTTAAACCTGGCATTTCAAAGACTGGCAAACCTTCAGCTGAATAGGTTCAATCAAGCTTTCACACATGTAGCCAGAGCACCTTTCAAATGAAAATCATACCTCTGATCTTTTCGTAACCTTCATTAGAGCTGGAACTACCCATAACTCTGCAAATAACATCCAATGGTCAAGCAAGTTGAAGCAAATATCCACTGAGTCTTAGGTACTGCACATGTTGATGTGTATTCAGTTTCTGGCGAGGTGGGAATGACCTTTCACCTGAAAAGAAGAAATTATTGAGAAAATCTGTAGACTCAGTTTATTTAATCCTTGAGAAATTCATAATATGCAAAGTACTGCAATAGTCTTTTACCATAGGTATGCAACATACTAGAAATACCTGCGAAGAATACATTAGCATATAAAAATCCTTGGCCTAGTATCCCTGAAGAGAGACAATAATTAATCATTCACAAACAAATGTTAAAACTTATTAAGCATCAGACAGAGGCTATCATATTTTAGACAGAAATACCAGCTGAGAAATCCCACAAAGCACAGCGTGAATCATGGTAACAACAGGCCAGGGATACTCAGAATAGACATCTCTGTACATAACTTACATAAGTATTACATGCAATAATGCCAATTAATAATGCTAATAATAATGCACTGAGCTGGCAAATGAGAGCTTCCTCTGTGACCAGCAAACCTCCTTTCTGAAAGCAATCCTGCTAAAGTCAAGTTGAATACTTTCACTAAAAAAAAGGCTAAGCTTCTGTCATAAGGATCTGTCTTACCCAGTAAAACAGATTAAGACAATGGTTTTTGATTTTGAGAAAGACTTTCAGTGCATCTGCTTGCTTTTGATCTTTTTTTTAGAGTCTAACACTAATGATGAGAATTTTATTTCCTGTGTTTATAAGAAAGCTGGTACTAGCTATGTGTTCGTAGTTAAAGCTTTAAGAGGCATTAGACAAGGGTATGAACAGATTTAAATGTAGAAATTATTCTTTGAAAAAGTTTCAGTGTTTTGCATGTGTAAGTTGAAAAAAATGTAACACTCTACGCTTGGGTGAACTTTTTGAGAATGGATTCATAGAACACATTTTTAATTTATTTTTCAAATAACCCACACACATGACAGAAAAAAGAAGTTCGCTTTTCAAATTTTCATGCAAGAAGTGTCAAACGAGCTTAATTTTGTAAAAAGAGGTGTCCAAAGAGTAGATTGAAATTTAGTTTAAATATCTGTTACCAACTGGAATCCATCTGAATTTCAAGATACATGGAAACACACATTCTACAATTTTCTTTAATTCTGATTTCTAAAATAGGAAAAACTGGTTTTTTCTAAACAACTCTGTATCTGCACAGTTCCACTGGCTTTGACAGAGTCATTCTAGCTTGCCGACAGCACAAATGATTGAACAATTGGGCCCAGGGTCTTTTGAGATATATTTAAAGTCTGATACAGTCAATTGCACACTGGCTCCACCCACTCACCAGGCAGGCAGTAGGGAAATGGCTCATTTTAAATTCATTTAGACATGTAACACTCAGTCAGACTCACTGGTTTAGGCAAAAGCTTGGTTTTCTGAGACTATCCATGTCTGACTGCTCAGATATGCTCTTTTTCTTTGATGAGACGGATACAAAGAATAGTTATTTTATGCATACTTAAAGTCAAGGCATATACTAAAATAAGACATTGCTTTCCAGGAAATACATTCATTGCTTCAGTATGTGAAATTTGTCTTCTCTTTAATCTCTGTCCAAACCTAGAACTAATCACAAAATTTGACTTAACTTGTAATAAAGAGTAACACACCTATCCAATTACAAAGAAAAAGAAGTTGGAAATACTCCTCCTTCTTATTTATTTTAAACTGCTTTATGCAAGGGCAGTGGGAAATTAAGTGAATATGATCTCTGAAAACTTATGATTTCGTATCTTTGGATTCACCTTAAATAATCTTTTTCAAGCCCTTGCAATCATTTTTGGGTTTTTTGGGGGGTTTTTTTTTTTTTGGTCTCTTAGACACTGTCTACTAGTCTTCTAAATACAACATATGAAAAATGAGATCTGAATAGCAAAAAAAATTCTACATAACTTCCAGATAATGCTAGACAACAGAGTTCAGAGTATGTTATTAATGAATTTACTTTTTTTCCCCCCATGTTTTTATGGCAATCTAGAATTGCCTTCTTAGACATTAGCTAAAGGAAAAAAGAATTTGCATTATAAATACCTATTTGTAACTCAGTATTCTCTGCGTGCAAGTTCTGAATTAAAACTAAAAAAGTCCCATTTTCATCCTTCTACGTGCTTGGTGACCTTCACTGACACAGCAGCTGGGACTGGATGTGGAGAACAATATCATGGCAGAAGGTGAACACCTCTATCACGTTGATGATTTGAATTAAGTAAAATCACACTTTTCCCACTGGATTTCTATTTGAAGGGATTTGACAGACCAGAGAAGCCATCTGACAAAATGAATTCTATAGTTCCTTGAAACCTGCAAAATTTATACTCTGAAGCTGCATAAGAAAAATGGAAAAAGCTGCCTTTTTCTTTTCTTTCATTCTTTCTTTTTTAAAAATCAAGGACCACTGGCAATGCAAGTTACTGTGATACATAAAGGTCCAATCCCTCTCAGTCCCAATTCTATACTCCACTGAATTCAACAGCATGAAGTTCATATAAACCTGTATACCCCTGCTCAGTTTGGCTTGGATGTGCTGCACCAAAAAACCACCTTTTGTGAAGTTTAGATCTCAGAGCCCATATTAGCCGACAGAATCCATGCTTCCTGAAGCGCCAAAGAATTTTAAATAATGCAGAAACCATAAGCATCTGGGAATAGCAGTGAAAGTTCAGCCTGCCTTGGGTTTGCAAGCTACTAGATACAATGAAAAAAGCTTGACCAGTCCAACTTGTTAAGCCCTGCACAAAACGCTCCTTTTTGCAGTTATGCATAATTAGGAACTTTGAACTGTAAATAGAAATGTGTCAATACCTGAAACACACCATAATAAAAAAAAAAGGGCAATTAATGCAATGTTATTTCCTTGAAAGAACACCATTTTTCTATGTTAGAATTAATATAAAGTAAGAATTATTCTAACACTTTTATGTCTAATTTTTTTTGCAGTAGTATCGGTCAAAACACTGGCTATTACAGCAGTCAGGGAGAAACAAGGCACAGAGTTATGGGGAGAGGGAAGCTAGTAAGTCCAGGATGCCCCTTTCCTATGAAACTTATACCTTTCACCTTCACAGTAATAGGAAAAAAATGTGATTTCTAAATGCATCAATAACCTAAGTCCCATTTTTTTGGTCCTTTGTTGCCCCTGAATCCCTTATCTTTATGGCAGGCTGTGACATTATCTGTCTCACTGCAAGACAGAAAATAAGAGGGCTGTCAGGATGACATGCATCTAAAAGCACTAACTTACTATTAAATGAAAGACCTTCCTGCAAGAATTGAAAATATTCTCTCTTTGTTGTCTTGTTTCATACTGTTTTAATCGCTGATAAATACCAACAGAGGGTGAAAAGGGAAAAAACATTTTAAACTATGTATCGAATCCAAGCAGTTGCACTGTTTGTGCTCAGGCTGCAACACTGAGCAATATGAAGCAGCAATGAACCTCTCACATGGCGATTCTGCCTCTAGTACAGGAGGAATATCAGTGACTCCATCTAGACAGGTTGCCAAACGTGGCAGGTTTACATTAGCTGCTTTCTGAAATGCTGAAATTTTACAAGAATAGCAGTAAGTCCAATGGTTAAAAAACTCTTGCCTCATTAGAAAAAATAAGGCATGTACCTCACGTGTGCCTTTTCTAGTCCTTAACGTTAGTATATTTTGAGTATATTGGTGAGTAAGATATGATACTTTTAAGCACTGTTACATCGAAGCTTCTGTTGCTCCTTGTGCTCTGTGTTGATCAGTCTACCACACAGCAGACTAAAACATATAAGGTATCTTTGCACAAAAGTCAGGGAGAGAGCACATGGGCTTCCCACCAGCCAAAGAGAGAGCGAGAAAGAATGAGCAAGATGAATTCTCGAGGAAAAGGCATGGGAATCAGGGAGCACCACAGTGTTTTGGGAGAAGCAGAACTTACCACTTGGGACCATTCTAGGTTTTTTTTTCATCATATTCATTCTCTCATAAACAAAAAATTACTTTGCTCCTAAGGAGATCTTTAATAATATCATTTGAATAAATGGGAACTCATCTCACTTAATCCACTGTATAACAGCATCACTTTCTCCTCAAAACTCGAAGCAATGGAGACATTACAGAAGCTTGCTGAACAGATCTGAAAAATCATATCACATTTCCCATATTTGAGTTTGGAAAGTTACGTACCAAGAAGCTGCAACACTGTAGAGTCAAAGCTGCCCTAACATGTCTGTAGCTGTTACTATCACTTCAGTCCCGTTTACTATTATTTCCAGGATTGCTGATGATACAACAGCCACATCTATTTCTGCTGTTGTACATGCAAACGTGAAACTAAAGATGCATTCCTTTAGTAAGGCAAAGCTCTGGTGCATACACTGTAATGTATAATCCCATAGCATACCACCTCTGAAACACTGAAACCTAGGGAATTAATTATTAAAGCAATCAAGTAAGACCTGAAAAAAACAAATAAGTTAAATGTTTTACTTTTTCTTCAAGATTTCTAATTTTTTAAAATAAATAAATAAATAAAAGATCCCTAGCAACCCAGTCATCTCAGTATCTATGGGGGGCAAGGGAGAAAAAAATATATTTAACAAATGTTTAAAGACAGCACACCAAAAGAAGAACTAAAAAAAGATCTTGAAAGTTCAAAACTGTGAGAATGCAATTGGAGGCTGTAAGATTATCAGGCTGAATCTTTCATCACTCAGTCATACTTCTAACCATTCAATCTATTCACTGCCCCTGAAGTACAATTTAAAACAAATAAGCCTTCTTTATTTGAACAATGAAACCACATTACAACATTTTCAGTTTGTTGACTGACCTTTACAGACATTTCTACCTGTCACTTTTTAGTCTTAGCTTGAATTTGCCACAGACTCTCAAAAGATGAATAGTCATCTGCCTAGTAAAGGGTTTTGCAGAGATAAATTAGGATGAGGTTATCTCTAGACAGTTTCTTCTCAGATTAGGACACACAAAAGTGGCTTTTGAGACACTTTGGTCTCAAAAGATTTCTTCCATTTTACTAGAGTTGGAAAAAAGTCCTCTTTTTTTGTGGTATTTATTGCATTCAGTTGCTCTAGATGTTAAACATTAGGCTTCCATGAAGGAGTTCATGGATCAAAACTATTTCCTTTAAGAAAATGCTTGTGACAGTGGAATTAATTAAACAAATCTTGCAGAAGACAGGACTGATGAAGAGTCTCTACATTGAGAAATCAGCAATAATGATTATTACAAGCCTATCGCATCCTACGTGCTAAGCATGCAAAAATATGACAAAGAAGTTTCTGCAGACATCTTTGGCCAGTTTGTGGTAATTTTGATGATGAAATCCTTTCGGAAGCGCAGGGAGATGACATTGCTCCTCTGGTCTAGAAAAAAATCTTAATGTGACCTTGCCTAATTATTAGCAACTGAAATGCCATGGTCTTGTTCTGCTCTTAACTATGTTTCTTGGACAATACTGAATTTTAACATGATTCCAATAGAGTGGATTTTATAAGGGATCTCAGAACTGAATAATGCGTAGAAGAAGAAATGTCTTTCCAGTTAGTGAAGTAACAGGCAAAATTTTTTCTTCTGTCACAATTGCTCTCTTGTTCCCACTGAACTGAGCTGTAAAATTGCTCTTGTATAGAAAGGATGATCCTGCAATAAGTTACTACTGTAATACAGAAAAGAGCATCTGAATAAAAATTCAGAAAGCAAATTAGATACGTAAGAACATCCATGCTGCACTTAGCAATTGAATGTAACTTGTTCATTCTTCCAAGCAGATCTCCAACCAGGACAAAGTATGTGGTCCTAAAGTCTAGGGCCATGATCCTGGTTTTTGCCTTGCTCCCTCCTCTCAGTATCCTGAACTCCACAATCTCATGGTCATCGCAGCCAGCGCTGTCCCAGACTTTCACATCCCCAATCCATCTTTCACTGTAAGCACGAGGTCCACCAGATCACATCCTTTCACTGGATCCTCCCTCGCCTTTTATAAGAAGCTGTCACTGATACACTCCAGAAACCTCCTGGATTATCTGTGCTGTTTGCATTGGGCTTCCGGCAGCTACTGAGGTGGACCCATAGGACCCCACAGGGTCCCCCATAGGACCATAGCCCATGAATGGGAGGCTTCTTCCACTTGTCTGAAGAAGGCCTCATTTGATCAGACATCTATAGTAAATATCCATTACAACATCACCCTCATTGGTCTGTACAGTAATCCTTACCCACAACCTTTCAGCTTGCCCATCATCAATGCCAAGGCAGAGCTTAACACATTCCCGCTGCTCTCTCACATAAAGGGCACACTGCTGTCCCAGCCTGACCTTCCTACTGAGCCTGTATCCAACCATTGCCACATTCCAGTTGTGTGAACTACCCTCCCAAATTTCAGCGACCCTCGTCAGATTGCAGCCCTGCAACTGCACACAGTCCTTTGCTGTTCACCCTGCTTGTTTCCCATGCTGCATGCACGTACTTCGGAAAAGCATGCAGTTGTGCTAATCCCCCGGGAAGAAAACAGAAGAGAGGTTTCCTCCTAATACTGTCCTGTAGACACCTTCTGTGCATACTCTTGAAGTGGGTTAGCTAACACACTGGTGTGCAAAGAAGAAATAAACCCACATCATGACTCTCTAAAACAAAGGAGGATTTTTCAACTAACAACCTTGATAAGTGTATGTTGTCCTACTATTTTCTATGCAAAACAGATGAAGGTGGAGGAAACAAAGACTATTTTATAAATAGCAAGAACCTAACTTTGCAATTAAAGACACATAACGAGTTGAGTGCATGTAGATATGTATCTGCATAACATTTTGTTTGGCTGATTGGACAAAGTCATATCAGAAAGGAATCTCTCAACATTTAAACCCCATGGAACTTATTACAACATAGTAAACACTAGTTAAAATCCACATATATTTTGCATTATATATAACTCAGTATAATAGAATCAAGCTGCACAACAAACACAAACTGTACTTCCATAGTACAAAATATTTACAGTAGTAAACTGAATACTGATACATCCTTTAGTAATCCCTTAGGTTTCAACACATATTAAAGATTAAGTACCGAGCAACATATTTATCTGATTATTAAATATTTATCTTCTCCCCCCCTTTAAAGGAAAAATAATTTATTTTCCCTGAAGCAAAAATATTCGGCTTTGAAAGTACTTGTTTTCATTAATGTGATTTTAATACTTAATAAAAAATGAGAGTTTTATTTACATGAATTACATGTCAGAACTGTAGAAATAAAAATTAGTGTCACCAAACAAAACAGAATTTTAGTTGCAATATTAACTGCATTCAAATTATGTGATACTTCATTGACAGTACTGAGTTGACTCAGAATTAATTCAATGGCAGAATTTAGCTGCAGATGTCCACCATACAAAACCAGTTAAGAAAGTGTTTCAGATTTCAAAAAACATCCAGTCTCGGTCTAACTCTTAATCCTCAAGAAGTCAATGACAGACCAGACATAAGCTTTAGTGGAATTAGAATTAAGCTGCTGACTCACTTAAACTTTCAATGCATAGAATTCTTATTCTCTCTCTCTTTGTCCCTCCAAAATCTGCTACCATCAGAAACATAAACTTTGGGAACTGTATTAGAAATAGTAGAATACCAAATTTCACTTCCAGGTATAAATATCAGTATGAACAGACAGATCAAATATATATGTACAAATAAACGTACAGTTTGCTCTGATTTGACTAGTTTTCCTTCAGTATGCCACAGAGTAGGTAATGATCCAGTAAAGCTTTGTCACTCAGAGGTGGCTGGCAGGCCATTAGCTGGTGCAGTCATAGCCATGTAAAAACAAAACAAACAAACCAAAAAAAAAAAAAAAAAGAGGAAATAACACCAAATAATTAGCACACTATCTTTCACCAGGGAAATTACCATTCAAATAGAGACATTACCAAAAAACAGGCTCCACATTGTGTAATACCTGAATACACTGCTTGAATGTGGATGCAGCTAATATGTATGGGCAAACTGGCAGCCTGCAAAATCTGTCCTGTGCAATCTGGTCTTGCAGATGTGCAGGAGGTACACGAACAGTTTGGGGAATGTGAATCCAACTCTTTTTCCAAGTGATGTTCAGTATTGAAAACCTGGTAGATAATACAAAACTAGGCCATGAAAAGTCCTTGTTGACAAAAGATAGCACAGAAAGATGAACAGAACATTGAAACATACAGAATGGCCCAGGACTGAGACTGGGAACTCACAAGTGCTTGATCAGCTCACATGTGTGTATCTTGCCTTCAGAGATCCAGTGACATGTAAGTGATACAGTGTCTGCACAGTACTGCAAAATGCTTCAAGCATAGCAGTATCAGTAAGACAGGAAAGACCCTATTTTCACTTTGCTTCATGCTGGCTGGTGGAGAAATAAACAAGCTAAGGTTTAAGTTTTTTTTTTTCCATTTACCGCTGTTTTCATCTCAAAGACGCGAGTCCTGATACCCCAGAGATATGGGATACTGATTGGCATAATTCATTCTAGATGTTTACTCAGTTTAGGGCTTCCAGAAGGCTGCTGTTTTATTGTCTGTTTAGGTCTTCCGTGAAAATACATAACTAGTACAGTTAAAGTTAATCTCAATACAGTCTTCCCAAAATATATTTTTTGGTGCTTGCAATTTACTCTGTAATCTGTTTTTCCTTAAGGACGGTGCTATTTCTTTTATTTAGTCTGTTCTGTACTATGTCATTACTTTACAGTACATAAAAATATCACCAAGAAAAAATTAGGCCAGTGTAAATAGTAATCTTAGAAATGCATCTCATAATTTATATTAGGGCACCTTGTGAATTTTCACCTGGGCTACATATCTATCCCACTTCAGCAGATGTTGCTGGTCCTCCTAGGGGTATTCTAACTTTCATTGCTTTATTTTCTCACTCAGTAACCAGATGCCAAACCACAGAAATATCAAACTCTGGTGAAATGTATGTCTAGTTCAGTTATCAGAATACAAATTAGTTATCTAATCTACACCAGCAGGGCATAATTAAAGATTGAAGACTGCAGGCAAAACCCTAACTGATGCTTACTTTGCACTTCTTCCAAATACATAATCAATTTTAAAAGAATGGTTTGGAGATCTACACTTTGCTTGGCTCTGTCACTGAATTGCTGAGTCACTTTCCCTTTATTTTCATGAGCTGTCAAATGGGTTTACTAGAGGTAGAAAAGTATGGACAAATGCAACCAGTATGATCAGAAGCACGGAAGAGATTCAACATGAGCGAAAATTAAGTAGGCTACCAAACCTCACCTTCATAAAGAAAAGGCTGAGAAAGGAAATCTCAGAGAAAATCTGAAATCTGAAATGAGAAATCTGAAAGTTGCCAGGGATGCAAAGAGCGTTTCTGACTGATCTGAGGAAGAAAATATGCTTGGAATAGCGATCAGGTATGGAAGAGCACTATCGCTAACAAGAAAGGCCATCTAGACAACCAGTTCATGAACAAAACATAATGGAAAAGAAACTCTAAACCGTATTTTCATATTTAAGTACCCACTACTTCTGACCTGTCACAATCCTTAGAGGAAACTAGGACTGTAATAGAAATTTTATTCAAGGTTTAAGAAAATTCTGTTCAATTTCTGCAACTACATTACACGAATCAAAGGCATAGGTAGCCAAAAGGCATTTTCCAAATTCCCAGGGATGGTTAATAAACCCATTAATTTTGTTACTACTTGACCTTACTACACTCACTGCCTTGCCTGAAATTAATTTAAAAATAATTTAAACTCTATCTAGCGATCTAAAGGATCCTGAAACAGTTTTACTGGTTACCTAGCTCTACAATACTAATATGAAATCTGCCAGTGCCATAAGATGAAAACAGACATGGAAAGTAAGTCTAAATAGTTCTAAAACAATGCTTATTTTCTCTTAATATAGTCAAAATAATTCAAAAATAAGAATTCCAAATATATTCAGAATCTTTAAAATGCTTCTTTTCAATTTTAACAGATTATTTATTTTTAATTATTCAAATTCAATATGTAATGCTTTTTCTATACACAAACCCATACTCTAGAATATGCCAGGCCAACAATACTGTTTGTGAAATACGCGAAGGCATTGTGAGATTTGATGATAGCAGTGATTCCTAATGGAATACAGTAAAATTCTATTTGAACAAAGATAACCTGGATTTATAGCAAAATAATAAAATCAGAACAGATATTTGTGGATACATACAAAGGAGGAACATTTATAATA
>JAOXJM010000063.1:37649971-37663984 GCA_026413425.1 Tringa solitaria
CTTGTTACCATATGTGATCCACTGAACCATCCCCATGTTTAAAATAAAAATAATGTAAAATAAAAATACCTCCTTCAAAAACTATCTAAAGACAGTGGGAATATTACACATGGTATACACTAGCAGACATAACATATGCCTGAAGCTTGTAATATCTTTACGTGAGAAGTTCACCACCACTATGAATAAAATTTAAGTGGCTTGTTTATGACAATGAATAATATAGAATTTTTATTACACATACAGTAGCCAATACATATTCAAGTATCTAGCATTAAAATTAATATAAACCTCTTACATTTGATCAGTATTAATAATATGGGTACCTAAAACACTTATTATGTTCCTGAACTATTAATTTTCAAGTAGCTAATGAATGGCCTACCAAGCAATTAAATTACACTAGCTTTTTTCATAGTGCTAGTACAGAACAAATAACTCATTTTAAGACAACTTCTAAGCTTTTAAAAAGTGTATCATTTCATATTCGATGGGAACAAGTCAACAACTTAGAAATTCACGTATGTCCAACTTTGCTAGCTAAAAATTTAGTGTTTGAGAAATTTTTTTCCCTTAGAAAGCCAACTCTGTCTATTGTCTATTAAACACAAAAAACAGGACTGAATGAGATTTGTAATACCTTCCATATACAAATTATGCTGCAAATCAGAGCTCTACCTTTAAACTTCAACAAACAATAAGAAGTACCTTATACAAAGCAATAACCCAGAACTTACGTATGTGAAAGGTGCACTACATTCTTAATAAATCGCACCGTAGACTTACCTGAGGCAGCAGGCAATGCCTTTTCCTCAGCAGAGCTGCAACCTGTACCAGCTTCTCCCAGAAGAGCTCGGAATTCTTTCAGCAAAGGGCCGCCAGCACCCTGCTGCCTCAACTCCAGCAAACGCCTCACAGGAGGCGTTAAAGCCACAACTCTGCGTTGGCATCTAACCCGTTCGTGTGAAAACACGAGGTAAAAGTTCTTCCTTTCCCGGCCGTTGTTCAAACCAGCTGAAAAAACGAGGAGAAAAACCTCCCGATTGCCTTATCCCGTGGCGAGAGGCCGCCCCGCCGCAGTTACCTCAGAGCGCTCTGCCTGGAAGCTTCGAGAAGCTTCTGGAAAGCGAAGGGCGGGGCGGGGCGGAGCGGGGCGGGGCGGTGGCACGTGACGCCTCGCGTCGCCTCAACCGCTCATCTCAGTTCACCTCAGCGCGCGCCGTCGCTTCACCTCACCCCAGCCCCTCAGGCGGGCTGGTGGTGTGTGTGAGGGCTGTGGAGGCTTCAGGGACGGCTTCGGGCCGGGAAGCTATCCAAACTGCCGGCTGAAGGTGGCGCCGCCGGGCTTCGCTTCTCCTTTGCTAATGGTATGGTGGCTAATTTTGTTTTCCTTCGACTACTTGCCCGCGGGCTTTGGGCTGGAGGGCTCTCGGTGCTGGAGGGGCTGTGCTGAGAAGTGATCTTACGTATTTCAGTGCGTGTGAGGGTATGCTTTGCAGAGACCTTTTCTGTTGATTGTTCGTTTTAAAACTGGCTTTATTAGCTGTTTCCACACTGAAATTAGCCTTGCGTCCGTATGCTTTGGGCAAGTGTTAAAATTCAGCCTTGTCTGTGCCTAAATTGGCAGTTGTTGTAGATAAAGCTACTGGTGATAAAGCCATTGGTCTGTTCCTGTCAGGGAATCTGTTTTTAGCTCTTGTTATCTACTGAAGTCATGTTGGTTTCTGTCAAGTTTAAGGGCCGTTACAGTCAAGCATATGTTTAAATTCTTTGCTGAAACCAAGTGCTTTTATGGTTTTACTGAATTGGTGATATTTTTTTCTGTAGGTTTTCACTTTGTCCAGATGTCATGAGTATAAGCACTTAATACATTTCCTTCAGCAAAAATAGAGATTGCAGTAAAATAATTGTCACAAGGGTATTGAAAATACTCAAATTGTGTTCTCTTTTTTTTGGTCTCTATAACTGTGCACTAAGAATACATGTAATAGGTCAACTGTAGCTCTCCTATTCCCTCAGTGATTCTGCAGTTGTTGGGATGGTTTTTTTTCTCATCTTGTTGTTTTTCCTACACCTTTTTAGAAAGTTTGGATTCTTCTTTCTTTTCAGCTATCATGGTATTTATTCAGTAAGTGGATTCTTGTACCTAATGAGTTTCAGAGCAATAAACAAGTTCAATATCGCAAACAGTCCCTGTTTGCACAAACTACAAATTGATTTTCCTTCTCTCAGTTTTTTTTCCAGAGTTATCTTGACCCCACCTCTACCACAAGTAAAGTCTCTTGATAAGAGCAAGGACTTGATAGGCTTCTAATCTAACCTTTGCTGCTAATTCCTTTAGTATTGGTGGATTATTTTTTTGTTGTTGTTTGGGGTGGTGTGGCCCTTCCCCTTCTCCTTCCCCTCATTGCAACGAAAAATCTGTCTTGATGGGTTTATTTCTGGGCTTTCTGTAGTCTCTGCTCTCCCCCAGCTGGGTACATGTGAGGAGTTTGATTTCTAAATACAGCACTGCATTATGATTTCCTCTTCGAAGGATGCCCTGGTCTTCAGGCTGTGGGTAGTTACAAAGCCCAATCGTAGTTCCACATGACTTCGGAGCTTCTCCTTAAAATAAAGCCAGTGTTTTCCTTCACAGTACAGCTCAGATGTGCATATAACAGTTTCACAGCCCTGTTTACAGGCAAAAAATATGAATGTGTAAAGCAGTAGCTTTTTGCCTTCTTTTCATAAGTGTTCATTACTCACACAACTAGGTTAAAGTTTTGCTTGAACTTATTTCAGGTGTCTTACATATGTCCAGTGATTTTTCCCTTGAAAGGTGTTTTAATTTCAGTTTACTAAGGCTGTTTTTGTTTATTTTCTCTTACTGCTGTTATAATGAGGTGTGTGACAAGTATTGCTGTTGCAATTCAGTCACCACATAGCAGTGATTTCTCTGTAGCTCTATGTGGGCTTCCATAGGTGTTTCTCAGATGACTTGTCTCCAAGTCCAAACTTTTTAATGTTATGGGTCACAAGACAGTTTTACAGTCCACTGTCCTTGCATAACATTGAAAAAATAAACTTAATTTTAGAATCCCAAGTAAATTCTAAACCACAGAAAAATGGAATTGAAGAAAGCAATAGAGTTCAAAAGCAACCACCCTCTAATTGAAGTAATATTGTAACAGCAAAATGTGAGTAGCATCTGAGATATTAATGCATTACCACATGCAGTGCTGATTATATCATCTTAATAGGTTCCTTCTGACTTGAGTTAATTTCTGAATAAAAGTAAGTGGTTGACAACACAAACATTCCAACATATATGGAAAATTTTTTTTTTTTTTTTTGGTTATATGAATAGTTGTCTGAATCCAGATATTTGCAATAAATTCTGAAATCAGTACAAAGCTAATAATGTTTTACAATTACAGAAACTAAGTCGCATAATTTCAAAGTTAATACATACAAGTTTTATTTTTAGATAGCAGAGTGGCTGAATGGATATGATCTACAGGACAGGAGAAGTCACTAGGAAAATCTGTCTATGGGCATTTCTTTTTGGTAGTGCATGCTTTCTTCATTTGCTGTGTATGCAAGTTATAACCTTCCTATTTCTTCTAATTACTAGAGCGTTGCCCTTGCTCTTTCTAGCTCGGCACTGGCTTGTGTTCGTTGCCAGTTGTGAGCTTTCCAAAACTTCTGGATATCTTCTAGGTTGTAGAACATGGACCGACAATACTAGGTCTGTGATCTTGCCAAACTTGTGGGATCTACAAAAGAAGTCCTTGGAGAATCTATTGAAGGGCATTTTCTAAACAGAAAAAACGTGTTCATAAAGTAGATGCAAAGGGAAAATTTTGAAGATGTTTTAACAAAAATAATATAAACAAAAAGTCCCTCATTCATGGTTTCTATTGATAATTATAATTCTTAGTTGTTGTTAGTTATAGATAGCTGGTGAAAGCTAATTGGATTTGTTATTTTAGTTTAAAAAATTGCACAAAGGCTGATAATTAGTTTGTGACTTCAGATAATTCATTCATTAGTAATTTTCCCATGACCATTACTTTTTGAAGGATTATGGCTACAAAATGTACATTTTGTTAACAAGCACTCATCAAGCGGTTCAAGTCAATCGTGACAAACCAATAGAATGAAAATTACTTATTTTGAATCCTAACTATTCATTAGTTTTCTTGAGAAGCTATGAAATATTAATTAAAACATTTATTTTTAAAGAACTAATTTAAAGACAAAGTTTATTACAAGTGTAATTCATAAGGGGTCAGTACATGCACTGCTATTTTAAGGTACTCTCTTCCTTTGTGCCTGCTGATATCTTGTCTTGGAGGAGGTGGGTGTTTATTTGAGGTTTTCTGGTAACATTGTATGTATGAGGATATTTCACTCAAACTGAAACAAACATACAAGTCTCCTGAAAAGTTCTGTTTCGTTGAGCAGTTAAAATTTTTTGGTTTACCTTGATAATTTCATTTCCATTGCCAGATTTCTAGGGTTTTGCTTGTGATACTGGTGCAAGCACTTTTTATACATCAGCGGAAGTGACTCTCAGATGTTTCCACTGATATGGAAGCAGCCCAAGAGGAGCCATTACCGTCACATTCCAGGCACTGGACTTGTTACAGTGTCAGTGAAGTGTCTCTTATACTTCCTTGGATGGGATAACAGCCCCAGGGGAGTCTTTACGATGTCAGTGCAAGTGCCTGAGTGGTTATGATGTCAATGGAAGTGCCGTTTAAATTCTGTGTAGAAGGGTTGTGAAAAATTCTAGAGCCATGATGAAATAAGGGAATTACTTGTAATAAGTTATTTGAATGTAAGTCTTGAAAGGAGAAACATCCTCTTCAGCTTCTTAGATACACGCTTTGGCATGCTGGGAAAGACGGACAAAAATTACTTGGAAATTTGCAACTTGTACTGCACTCCACAGTACCAACATACTATACAAGTGCACCACAGTACAGTTGAATCAATAGCACAGTAACTGTTGTCCTAACTGAACTAGGCAAATGGTGGAAGCATCAGTTATGACACAAAGCAATGTTGGAAACACAAGGCAACTGTGGTTTAGTCTTCATCCTGTCAGGGGTAGGAACAGTAAGTTCCTTTCAGTTCTGATGATCTCAGGGATGAGATTCTAGAAGACGATCTTTGGGCTGCATTTAAAGAACTTGTAGGACTGAATGTTTTACTCAATGTTGTCATGTAGCCAGGTGAACAAGGTGACAAACATTTGTAGCTTTGCCAGATTTGTCCCTCTGAGCAAACATTTTGAACTGCACTATAACAATGGATTTACATCAGAAACCAAATTATATGAGTAGGAGGATTTTTAAATCTGAAAAATCAAAATACTTGTTCTCATCAAAGCAGAAGTCATAGAAGAAATATAAGAAGGATAGCTGTGAGCTATTTTTGTGTATAACTCTAGTAATATTAAACATTTTGATTTGTTGTGCTAAAAAGGATGATGGTGAAGGTTATGTTAATTAAAGAAATTACACAGAACTAATCATATGTACGTCACACAGACATGATCTATTTTCTTTATAGGGGTATTGTGAATTATGTTAGGATAGGTATCACTACATATCCACAACTCTCCCCTCCTCCACTTCACCCCCCTTTGTTGTAACTTTGTTACTTTAAGGTAATTTAGCAGTTGGTTGGTGATTAAAAAACATTCCCAGCAAGTGTTAACAAATAAGGGTATAGGGCAGTAAAATACATATCGTTAAAGTAATTTTTCTTTTTAATACTTACTGAGAATTCAGGTTCATTATAAATAAAATGATTAAGGGAAATATAGACTGCATGATAAAACCAGTCAAGTTAAACATTTAATGCTTTATTAGTTCATATAAATATATTTGCAATAAAATGTAGGCTGAGTGATTCTCATGCAATGAAAGGCAGATGGATAATTGATACAAGTAGTGGGGTTTTTTCTTACAAGGAAAATATAATCTGGTTTAACTAGATTGTTAAGTGGATGCTTTTATTCCCTGCACTATTCTACATGGACACTTGTAAGGTGTACCTACTGACTATATTTTTTTCTATATCACCTTTCCTAAATTTTAATGTCAACTTAATCATTGTTTAAAATTAGCCTTACAGATATTATTGGAAAACAGCCTGGTCTCACTGATGTTGAAAACATCTTTATTACTTAGTTTAGATGTTTCAAATGCAGTACTTTGATAATGCACTACAAGGTTAATTGCTTCTTATGTTCCATTAACAGGAATGAGGTGTGTCTTTAAGTAGAGAGTAATATACGTTCTTCATTCTCTTATTCTGGCTTTCATTAATATATGGTTAAGGAGTAAGATGACAATCATATGATGATTATGGATTAGCATTTTGTACATATTCACGGTTACATCAATTAATTTAATACATTTAATACTCTAATACATTGAAATCTTTGAATTAACCTAATTTGCTTAGTCCTAGGTGTTAGTAATTCATTAACAGTAAATTTCTTTTTGGCTTTCTAGCTTTAATTTCTTAATTTTCAAGGAAATGCAACCCTGGGATGTGTTTTTTTTCAGTGGGGTGGTAATTCTATATTGTGGAGGAATATAAGAAAAAAAAAGTTGTCTCACTGTCTTTTGAATCAAGTATTCAGAAGCCTTTTGGTTATCACTTCCTGAGAATTAAATCCTCTATCACAGTGGATCTGAACCCACACTATTAATCACTGGAATCTGATACGTAACTAGGAATGACAGCAAATTGTGGTCTTCCACAACTCTTAAAAGTTAAAAAGGATCTGTTTTCAAAAAAGTGTCATAAGGGAAGAAAGAGATAGGAAGTGAGCGTAAACTGAGCACTGTGGGTGCCTAAAACTTAATGGAACCATTCTTGTAAGGGATGGTATCTGGGAAAAGTGTCAAAGCAACAGCAAGGCAAATGCTTTGATGTTGCCTTCTATAATGACCTTGCTGTGCTACCAGTGAGAGAGCAAACATGACCTCTGACTTCGCTGTTTTTCAGTTTTGTTAGATGGTAGTAATGTCTGCCACAATTTGTTTCTCAAATGGGCACAGTAACATTATGACTGCAGGTTTCCTCATTCTTCCACAAGAATCTGTGTGGGAGCTGAGACAGTGGTTTCTGAGGTGTTTCTTTTCCATGCTGTTCTGACACGTATAAGACAATTTTTGAGATTCTGCATCCAGAGTATTACATGATTCTCTGTTAATCTTGGTGACTTCCTGTGGCTTGAGCAAAATAGCTTAAAGTTCTTTTGTGGAACTTTATCTATGCCTTGTCTTTTTTTCCACAACTGAAAAGTATCTTGAAATTTATGCTAGTTTAGCTGTGACGTATTTCACTTTTACTATTTACTGGAAGCCCCAGGGGCAGCAAGTACATGTGCTGTCAAACATATGCTTAGTGCTGATTGAAACTCTTGCAATTGGCTGTAGTTATTTGTCTGGCATGTGCTTTGCTTTGGAACGGTTTGATATACAGAAATGGGACTTAAGAGAAATGAGCTGCAGTTCTTTTAAAAGACCTTAGCTTCTATATTTTTTTCAATTCTGTGATGATATTCAGACCACTCTTACTAGACAGCTGGTGTAATCTTTGAGAGACTAGGTCTTGCTAGACAGACAAGTGACCAGTAAATGTATTATTCACAATAAATCTTTGAAGACCTTAAATGAAAATGTCCCAGGAATGTAACCCAGATATCAACAATAAAGTAAAACAAAAGAAAGTCCTTGTCTTCCTGTCTGTCCCTGTCAACCTCCCCCCGGCTGAGTTTACATCTACTTCTAAGAACATGTAGAACTCTGCTTTGTAGACTAGTACTTTCCTTGAATATTTGTAGATGGGGAAACCTGCATTGGCCTTAACAAGACATGAAACCATTGTCTAAAACATACTTGTCTTAAATATGCTGTCCTGGTAAAGTTATACTGCTTATTCCTTGCTGGAACTATTTCATTTGTCCAGTACTTTAACTGTCTTTTCGAATGGTCTGCTCACTGTGACTCTACTTCCATATCCGCCCCCCTTTTTGAAAACTAAGCTGTTGCAGTAGTAAGCTTTTACATACCTTAGCCTAGGAACATTGATAGGCCTTGAACTCCCACAGTTTCTCATTGATGTATACCTGCTGTTTAACTGTCAATCTGTAAACCCTTATTCTTAGGGTTAGGTATTACTCATTTCCGTGAGGTGCATTTTTAAGTGATCTTTGCTGTAAGTGTTGTAAAACCAGAGAATAAAATAATGTTAAAGGTGATACTATAATTTTTAGAGAGAGCAACAGAAGTGTTGTAAGTTTTGAGGTGTAAGGATTGCTGCTTTTTGTAATTTAGCATTTAGTGGCTTCTTTGGTGCATACTCAGAAGTCCAGGCACACTGGACAGATAATTGCATTTGTGCTTAAAGGCAATAATAACATAGATGTGAAACACGAAATGCTGCTGGATGACCTTGGAGAGGAATGCCTGAGGCATCATGCTGTGGCAGCTGACATCATTAACTGTGACTGTTATGCTTGAGTCCTGGAATAATCAGACTTTAGAGAAGTGTTTCGCAGGGGGCACCTTATGGATGTCAGTCTTTCATGCACTCATTATGATGCTGTATATGTTTGATTGTGTGAGAACAAGGAAGATCTACCTTGAGGCATATCAGGCAGTCTAGCTGGTAGTATTAGAAATCTTGACAGAGTAAAGCAGTGTATTAAGAGCTTTCACACTGATGATCCTCTTAAAAATGAGACTTCAGAACATCTATTGCATAGCATGATTCATCTAAGACATCAAATAACATATGTTCTTAGCCTTTGACTGCAGTCTTAATAACGTTATGCTTTAGCTGAAAAGTAAAATCAGTGGTAAGTTTTAAAATACCTAACTAATTTCTCCATAATATTTTTGTGTATCCATCTTGTGAAGAGGCTGATTCCTTTACTCAATCATTGAATCAGTGAATTGATGCCTGAGTGAAGTCAATTATAGGATAAAATATTTTTTAAAATATTATACAATTGTAAACCAGTGGGATCTGTACCAGTTTCAAAACAGTGTTTCTTCACCAAGCTTCTGTACAGTGTGGTTCACTTTTAGATAGATACATTTTTCTTAGACCTGAGAGATTACTTACTTATTTGAAATGCGTTTATGAATACAAAGAACTATTTTAAGAATCATCCATTGTTATCAGTAAAACAGTCTGTAATAAGTATCTTATGTAAGTTAATTATCACATTAAGCTTACCTATTACAATCTAGTAATGTTATGAAGAGAATTCAAAATAATAGATGTTGATAAAATAGCCATTTAAATTCAGTGTTTATGATATTGTAGAGTTCACTGTTTGAGAATCATTGCCCTTGGGCTGGAGGAGGAGTTGGTCAGTTTTCTGTCATGAACAAGTGGTACTGCACAGAAGGGGCCTGTCAGGACTGAACAGGAATTTGAACATCTCAGAGAAACCATTACTACTCCTTTAACCATCTGTCTAGGTATAATAAAACAGATGGAATAGATTATAGATTCTTATTAAAAATGTGGTTTTATCAAAGGTAAGTTAAGGAGACTAAAAGGTTTTGAAGGAAACCTCATTATTAAACTGTTTTGTGTATAAGGTTGGTTTAGATACATATAAGTTAAAATGAGAATTTTGTTGGTATGCTTTGACTGACCATATTTAGATGCAGGTCAGCATC
This sequence comes from Tringa solitaria, assembly GCA_026413425.1. Taxonomy (NCBI): domain Eukaryota; kingdom Metazoa; phylum Chordata; class Aves; order Charadriiformes; family Scolopacidae; genus Tringa; species Tringa solitaria. The sequence continues at coordinate 37,659,676 of JAOXJM010000063.1, forward strand.
AGTTACAAATATGATCTGTTGTTTGCATTTGCTGTCTCAACGTGGATTTTACAGATCCTTCTTTTTTTACAGTCTTGTGAAATCTAGGTATTTGACGTATTTGCTTTACAAATACTTCATGTGTTTTGTGCTTCTTGGAGGAATACCTTTAAAAAGATATTGACACTGTACTTTCTGTACCTGCATTAAGGATGAGATGGCTAGTTAGCTTTGAAGAGTTCTTCTTTTTGTCCTCACAAGAAATTCACTCCCTGGGGGAAAAACACAGCTTTAGTATTATGTTCTGAATCAATAATGGGCTTGAATGAGGCTGTGGGAGGTTATCTGGTATTCTGTATCAGCAACAAAATATCCGATGGGGGAATCGCCCTAAATATTGTGAAGAGATATGTTGGGTTTAAAGTATCTGGTTAAGAAGAAACCGTGAGCGCTAAATGAGTGTCCGTCTCTTCAATTGTAGAGGTTTGGACCCTGAAGGGCAGCTAATGCAAAGGTACTATGGTAATGGTTGGCAAATATTTTGAATGTGTAGAATAATACAGTCTGTGCAGCTGCTGTGTTGGAAGCATTTCATAATTAGACTAAAAAGCCTTTCTTTAAGCCTTTAAAATAAACCATGATATGCAGATGTCTGTAGTAGCTGTACTGTCTGACTTGAGCCAACAGCATCCTGTAGATAGTAATTTTATTGTTTCTGACCCTGATCCTTAGCTTTACAGCCCTGTTTGAGCATAAATAATTGTAATGTGGTAATTAATCATGTGATAACTGAAGACAAGGTAAGCAAAACTGATTCTATTGGCTCATGAGTTAATTATTATTTAACCTAAAGCTAAATTTCCACTACCTGTTTAATGATATATAGCTTACACCTGTGCAATTGGCCTTGTCTTACCTTTAATCAATATAAGGTAGCAATATATAATACACTAGCCAGTTAGCATGTATTTGATATCTCACAATTTACAGTGACATACCAAGATAGTAAGTTCTTGGTACTAAACCTATATTAATTTACTGAAATATGCTTATGGTAGTACTCCTTGTAAAACTTGCCTCTTTAGAAATACAAAGTGTGCATGTGTAAAAATGTATTTGGTATATTCTGTTGCTGTTCATATGTTCTTGGGGTTTTTTTATGTGACTAAGCTTATAGGGGAAAGAGAATTTAGTTCAACACCCCTGTGTCTCTGTAGTTATTACTCAAGGTGACAGTGCTTGAATTCAGGCAGCAATTGAGTTTATTCAGATTTTATTTCTGACTTGAATATGCTTGATACAATGAAATATCTTAAGGACTGTGGAGTGTTAATTATATTTTTTTAAATTTAATAGACGTGCTTTTAGCTGTAATAAGAAGTAAAAATAGGACAACCTTACTACTGCCACCCACGTGTGTGTGCAGATATGCACACATGCACTCAGCCTTTATTATTTTTCCATGGGCTAGTACCTTTTGAGCAAGCTTCAAATTTCCAGCCGAGCTAAGCTCTGTTAGAGTCAAGACACTATCAAAAATTGTATAGAGAAATAATCTTGTGCAATATTAATAAGTATTAATAAATGCTCTGGATTTTTTACTCTATTTCTTTGACCTATAATACCAAAAATATAGATTACATCATTAAGTCACGCATTTCTGCATTCTTACAGTATTTGCTTCCTTTTTTCCCTTACAATGAATACGTCCAGATTTTTACAACATCTGGCATACTTATAGCAATTACTTCTGGACAGACTGTACTGCTGTCATTCTAAATGGAAAAGTACAAACACATAAAGAAATTATGATTAGAAATTATTTAGTCAAGGAGTAATTAGTTTATCTTACTTAAAAAACAAAGCTATCAAACCTGACAGGTCTGACTGTTTTGTTGCTGGTTTCACTGACTAAAATTAAGCTCTTTTTTATAAGTTTGAATTTTTTTAGGTAAGTACACATGTGAAACGATGTAAATATTGTTCAATAGGACTTTTTTGCTTTTGATCGAATATCTTTATACTGGTGAATGAATCTTTCCTAAAGGAATTCAGAATAAAATATACATTTACCCATAAAATATGTGTCCTTGTGAAATAAATGGATCTAATGTAGTAATTAATGCTTCTGTGGTGGGGGGAAAAAAAAGGGGGATTAGTCTGCCAAATTATCTTACAGTTATAAAGGTCACTGTCAGCATCATTCTTTTGTTAACATTCACTTGACAGCTTTTACTTTCAAATTTAATAGGACTGTAGTGTAGTTACAGAACTTACCTTTGTGTATTTCCTATGCCATAAATACAGTCATTAAGCATGTAGCATATTAATTACCACAATTAAATAGCTTATTATTGGCATAGCTTTTTGACACCTAAGACCATGATCTGTGCAAAACCACTATATATAGACTATCTTGTGTCCATACAGTAATCAGTAAATGCTTTAATACAGACTTTCTGCATTGTACAAAAATAGTTTAGTAACAGAGAAGTTTCCATCATTGAAAATCACTTTGATATAAGCTGCTGCAATTCTCACCAATATGGGAAAACTGTTATTTGGAGTTCAAAGTATGGTATATTGATGATGATAATGCTGCACATTACACAAAAAAAATTTGTAATGTCCTATTGATGCTACGTGCAGTGTAGGAAACTATTAAATATTGCTTGGCTTTTTGTTGACAACATGACTTTTGAAGGAAATCCTAAGTGACAACTGTATCACATACATGTGCAGGTGTACACACACTCAATAGTGGACAATGCAGGCCTACAAATCTATTAGAAGCTTTGAGAGTTGGGAGTCCTTTTCCTCGAGTTGGTCAAGAAAGTTTGCTTCTTCAAGTACAGAATAAAGGACAAAAAAAGGTACTCATTAAGAAAAAAGTTACCAGTATGTTTCTTTCTGCATGAAATATGGAGTATTTAAAAGAAAAATAAAAAGTTGTCTTTGAAATGTCACTGTCATAGTGGTTAATTTCTGCATGTCTCATCACCTAAATGCATATCTTAAGGTTTTTGGATTATTATTTTTTTTAATGTTCAAGAAGGGTATGTATTTGGGCATTTCCACTACTCTGTGGTTTACGTTTGATTAATAAAGAACTAATGTGGTCAGATCACATTGTTATCTCAAACAGTGAGATTCCGTTGTTTGCATCTCTCTGCATTTGTTACTCCTGTGACTGGCTGCTGAGTTGCGGACCATGAGCATTACAGAACATACATGTTCAAATTATGAAATGCAGAAGAAATCAGCTAGTATAAACCAGTCAGGAATGCTTCATCAAGTTAACAACTACTTTTTTTAAACAGTTTGTCAAGAATTGAAACAAATTGTAAAGAAAAATGGAGTTGAAAGCTTTTCTCTGACAATCTCTAGACAAAGGTAGTCTTTACTATGTGACCCCTTCATCTCTGGTTTTCATAAACCCATAGAGAGGCACTGAAATTTGATTGTAGTGTGCTAGCTGGAATGCCTACAAGTGCTTGCCTCTGAATGGTATAGTTCAGGTGATTTATCATTTGAAATGTCACTTTCCACATGTGACCAAGGCAAACTCTAAACAGAAGAGGAATCGGTTACAATGTGTAATAACAATGTATCTTACCACTTGTGTTCTCATCACTTCTATATCCTTTTTTATAATAGGAGAATTTAAGATCTGCACACTTCTTCTCTGGTTCTAATCAGAATAGCTGAATTGGATTCAGTGGAACCGTTTTTAGCTACATTGCATCTGTCCCGTAGTTAGAAATAGGCTATATTTTAGGTAGAATTTGAGCATAAAAATTCTGATTCTGTCTGCGGCCCCAAGTAACAAAGGTGTTCAAGGAAAGTCTGTCCTTGATACCATAATAATTCTGGAATATGTAATAGCATATTAATAGAAAAAATGGGTAAAGATATGGCACATGTATTTCTGCTCTTATTCCACACTAGTCTTTTCATTATTTGATGGCATTCGAATAACTTTTTACCAGCGTGGTTCTATACCAAAATACCTACTTGGCCTACAGGCTGAAAAATGGATCCCTTTACATTATGCACTGTAAAATTATTACATTAAAAAAGAAAAAAAAAAAGTTTTACACATGATCTGTGAATAGTTTGGTTTGAGAGACTATACTTTCAAGGTTTCTGTCTTGGATTGCTCATTATGGCCAAATTCCAATATTACTCTACGTAACTTCGATTCTGCTCACTTTCAGCAGAATGAAATTTGTAGTACATAGAAACTGGCATTGTTCTGTTGAAGTCAACAGAGCTGATCCAGGTTAGCTGAGAATATTGGCCAGCATAACTTTTAGTTCCTGTCCTGAAG
>JAOXJM010000063.1:37664006-37686300 GCA_026413425.1 Tringa solitaria
AGCTTATACATACACTGAGCTAAAACATGCAAGAGCTTTAAAATAGTTGTATATTAAAGATATTAAATAAATGTGTACTTCTTGACTGAATTGATCTGCTTATAGGTAATAGGCTTTTAATTACCCCAACTTTTTATATAATTCCTTTAAAATGTAAATTAGTATAAGCAATTTGGACAGTATGTGCAGAGAACGTTATAAAAATCAACCAAAAAAACCCCAGCTACACACCATATAGGGTCTCCTGTGGAAAAACAGCTACTGGGAGGAGGATAATCCTTCCAAGTAAATCCCTAATGAGGATGTATGTACATACATGAAATTATTTTCACTACAGTTCCTAGGATATATAATGCAAGACCCTGATGTGTCTAAAATCCTTCTTTAGTGCTCTAAGGTAGACAATTTTAATTCTATTTGATGTTTAGGTAAGATGCTTGCTCTATCAAATATGGTGATTAGTCACTCTTGAATATAAGAGAGGGATTTCTGGCAGCAGAAATCTATTTGACTGTAAAACCTAGGAGGCTGGAAAGAAATCCTTCATAAAAAAATGTCTCTATATAGTTGCTCATACACCAGATTCTAAAAAGAACCTCTAAGCTGTCAAGAACTACAATATGATAAAAAGCAGGAATGATGAAAAGGAAATGGCACCTTGCAGCTGACCGTATAAAAGCATAAATTCCTCCTGGGACTTCTGCATATAAAAGATAGGTTTCACTACTTTTCTAAGAACACTGGATCACATTAACTTATTCAAATAGGAGGTCAGATCACAGTGTTTAGGTTTAAAGCTGTCCCACACAGTCCTTGATAAGAAAAAATTGACAAATCACACTTTTGAATAAACTCATTTTAATCCTTTTCTTCCTTTTGAAGTAATAAAAATATCCCTGTCATGCAGTTGCCTTTGCATTTAATGGCTGTCATTTAGTGAAATGGAAAAATGATATCTGAACATAATGCCTTCAAATATGGCTAATAGCATTTTACAGGAGGAAAAATACTTTTATTTTACATGAATATGGCTGTTACTCTATGATTATTATTGAAAATTTAGCTGCTTTGCCTATTGCAGCAGAGTGATAAGAACAGATACGACTCTTGCCTGTCATCCATGCAAAAGAATAGTAATCTGTATTCTTAATGTTTTATATAATTTTTCAGAACTCAACACATTTTTGCCAATTACAACTCTATATCATTTTTATTTGGTATTCTAAGCAAAATACCATTTTTTTTATATTTTAAAATGATGCGTTGATTATGTTTTTGGGTCTGTTGTCATAAGTAAGCTTTTATCTCAGAATACATCACACTTGTTGAGATTTATGGCAATGTCATTGTATAAATGGGCATTAATTAATGCTAAATTACAATGGGGTGTATGTGGAATTAGAGGTGACATCCACAGCAGTACTAAATGAGTTCCTAGTGATTAAACTTACTAACGTTTCTAATTAACCTTGAGTGCACTGGACATAAACTGCACAAATCCTCTGAATTACATACATGATTTGCAGCCCCACTGAAAACAAAATGCACTGTTCAAGAAGTGGCTGTACAAAGGAGTTAAATGAATACCTGTATGCTGAGGTGATATTTGAAAGAGCCTAGGAGAATTGGACCTAAATCAGATCCACTCATAAGGAAAATCAAACACGTTGCAGAGCCGATAAAAAGATGTCTTTGGAAGGCAAAGGATATTTGGTTCAGAACTCTAGTGCTTACTCCGGGCAATACCTTTGCTAGAGTTCTCATAGAAATCTCCTTAATGGACCAACTGAAATATATTACCTTCTTTGTGCCAGACATTGCTGTATCCTGAATGGGGTTATTGGACTTTGAATTGTAGTGAATTTGCAGCAGATTGACTCTTAATTATTGGAGGATCCTGCTTCCAGTAAAACAATATGAGAGACTTACTGCAACTGGTTTCAGGAGCACACAGAGAATACTAAGTCATGACAGATTTTAGCTGAGATTTGAAAATGGGGATAGTCCAGTCTTTGAGTATGTGGCTGAAACCTCCTTGTTTATTTTGTAAGTGGTGCTTTAACAACATAAACTCCAGAAAGAAGAAAATGACAATGAAACTAGGAACAGCTTATAGAATAAATACTAATAGTATTTCTAAGTAATGCATACAGGTGTTTGCTTAGAATGGTAGAATTTAATCCCCATTTACGTATATATGTATTTGTTATCTGGTCCACTTGAGGTGCACTGTTTATTCCATCTAACCTCAATAAAGTGGTTGTTGTTACCTGATGTGTCCATTTTGTGGCTTTTGTGTGTGAGTGTCCCACAATCCTAAATATGGATAGTTTCATTGACATTACATTGACTGCTCTTCTCATGAATCAGTGGCGATGCTGATTTCTAGATTATTTTTGATGCAGTTTCAGTGTGTAGCAAAAAGGACTCAACTCCCTTATGTTGTTCTTGTGGATTTGTAAGTTCTTACTTGGATAAAATACAGACTAATGAAACATTCCCAATATGGACGAATGTTGACCAAGGATAATGAATAATACTTGCAAAGATCTTCTGTCAGTGGGTGTTATTGTGCAGTATCTTTCTAAATATGAGCCTGTTCACATCACTGAATAGCTCTCTTTGACGCTTGTGTACAATTTTGTGTCATTTTGATGTCCTAGATAATTGAAATGAAGTTGGACAGATGACCATATGTAAATGACTCTCTTTCCCCTGTTGTAGAGTTCTACATGCTGTGTAGCTGACTACCTTCATGTGCGCTTTCTATTTTCAGTTTATTTGTCGATATGAAGATGCTGATGCAAAGATGGATATTTTGGCAACTCGGAAAAATCTATGTCCTTTTTTAGAAAGTTGTGCAGTCTGAATTGGCAAAGTGGTCTGCAGCTTTTGATAAAATGTCAGTAGATTCACTTCTGACTAGTACCTAATTAATACTTGGTTGGGATATAGAGAACGTTTTTATTGCTTGAATTAAAATAGTCTTATGGATTTATTATTTAATCCAATGCCTCCATCATTACTTTTCTAGCTTTTACCTGGTATGTAAAGATGCCAAAAATTTCAGATGGACAAGGTAGCCCTCACTTTAAACGTTCTGCTTAAAATCTGAATTATTGGTTTGTATATTGAAATACTATTGACTGTCGTGTTTAGTTAATAGATAGGAAAGTTTAAGGATGCGGTGTGCATGTGTAGACTTTCCTATCTATTAATTTTTTTTCACAGTGTCACAAATGGCAAATATGAAACGTGAAGCTACAGTGCTGCTTTTTAATGCAGTATGTTCCTCTTGTGATTGCAACTATGGGATAAAAGGATTTGCTTTTCAGCATAGGCCAAATTAAATTTTAATTGCCTGTGAAAACACAAATGTCGAAAGCAAATCTTCAAGCCAAAATTGTGATCCACTGTCACAGGATGTTTTGTCTCCATTTAAAATGAAAATAAGCGTTTTCTTCACTTCAAGTATGTTTTCAACAGAATATTCTCAAGTTTAGTTTCAAAACACTGTGCTGTAATATGTATGTACTGAACAGTGTAGTTGGTAGTATAAGACAATCTCGAGTTACGTATCATATCAGACATTGTTATGCTTAATATGTCCAGCTTTTGATGTGTGATCATCTGGCAAGTACATCAAATTGAACATAATGTATAGTTAAAATATATAATATATCCTACAATATACATTTTAACTATATATAATTTACATACTGAATTCAAAATCAAGTAAGGGCAAAGGTAAGCTTTCTTAGTGGATATAAATCAATGAATCTTTGCTGTCCTTAATGCTGCATGCTCTGGAATTGACCCTAAACTGCTTTTTACTTAATTATAATTTTTACATATTTCCTGTTATTCCAGCTGTCTGTAACATAAATCCTTGCTCAAAATCACTGTTAGGCATATTGATGTGCTAAATATAACTCAGTAGCTGTTTCATACCAGAAGGTGCTGGTTCATTATAATCCCAGTAAGAGAGACACTTCAACTGGAACATATTCTTTAAAATGCCATTTATTGAACCTAAAGCAATAAACAAAGAGGATAGTATTGATGATCTTACATCCCTTCAGGTATCGAGAACCCTGATTTGTGCAGTATTGAACAAGTCTTTGGTCAGGGTACAGCATTCTGTGCAGATTCTGTCCATGAAGGGGACCCCTTTTTTGGTCTCCAGGGCTTTTCAAGGAATTTCTTGAAAGAAAATAACTCTATTCATTACTTGCTCTTTGAGATGAAAATGATGGTCACATAAGAACTTGTTGCTGCACTTTTAGATAAAGGCAAAAGACACAAGTTTTGTTATTGCTGGTAAAACGTGGGAACTGCCTACAGAGGCTCTTGTGCCACAGATGGCCCACCAAGTTGATGTGCATGCAGCGGACATGCACAGTGCCTCACAGGCCCTGCGAGCATCCCATACGTTCAGTCTAGGCCTGCTCTTACTCAAATATGTGAACTACAAATTTATTGATGTACAGTGCTCTTTAGGTTGGTATTGCTATAGCAGCTATGACTTTTATGAATGGAAGAAAACAGGGAATACTATTTTAAATTCTGTAGGAAAGTAGACATGAACATAATGATTTCATTTCATTCAATTATCATTCAAATATGGCATGTAATTGTAAAACTTATGGAACTATGAAAGTGGAAATTTATAATGATGCAGTCTTAATTTTATTAATTTAATCCATAAAGCAGATATTACACCAAGACAGACATCAAATTAAAACTCTCAGACTCTAATTATCTTTAGAAGTCTCTTATGTCTAATTTATATGGCTGTCATAATTAATTTAAATACTGATTTCAACCTGGTCATGATGCAGAAAACTCCATTCCGTAGCAACTATTAAAGAAATATTAAATGGGATCTCATCTTGTAATCATGCATTAATTTACAGTAAGATGTCCAATTGACTTACATGATCTGGACAATATTATGGTACTTTATAGGAAAGAGAGAAAACTTGAAAAGTTAACCACACCTTGTACTACTAGAATTGCTTGGCCTGCCAGGCAGAAGCAATGTGTTGAAGTAGTGGTATCTGTGGTGTTTGTAGAAGCTAATAAGCATCACGCTATAAAGTCATCCTTTTTTTTTGTGGTTTTTTTTTAGTTATTTTTAAAATTTTTTTAATTTAAAAAAGCACCTACGTGCTATTTTGCCTACTTTAATCTCAAGACCCAGGTGCCAAAATGGTGTAAGCCCTCTAAAGTGAGGCAAGAGCAGAATTTCAGTGTCTGTGAACCAGATTGACTATAGGTCACAGAAATCTGTGTAGAAATATCAACATCAAGTGCTGTCTGGCATTTAAAGCTCTAGTATTTAAAGCTCCCTTGTAGACTTCTCTTTCTGTGCATGCCCTAAATGCGTCAGGCTTTGAGCAGTTCAGTATCAACCTTCTGAAACTTAATCCAAGTTCTAGATTCCATTAATTTTATTATTATTAAATGTCACTATCTCTGAATGGGAAAGTTAGAAAGGAATAATTATTGAGTTTTGCCAGTTGTTAGATACTCCATAACTAGTTGTGTCCAATTTTCCAGCAGTTTTGGCTCATTTTTCCTTTGCTAATATGTTCTTTAAAATATTACTAACTTCATGGCAAGGTAAGCGTTTGGAAGTTTAGTTTTATACTTTAGATTAAGGATGCTTGTCTGCATCCAGGTTTCTCATTTCTGGTCCATGAGAAAATAAGTTTCATTTTTTAAGAGGCCACAGAGTGGTGGATTAGGTAGTTGTGTGAAAAAGAGTTAAGAAAAGCCATGAAAACATAAAGACAGTCATATAAGACTAATTATCACTTTTTTTGGTGTACAATACCTGTCTTATTTTCCCACTGAAAACATGAACATGAAACATCAGGATAAAAGGGGGGGGGGGGGGAACAACAACTATAGAAACAAGTAAAAGTTATTTTCTTTCTTGCTAGATATAGTAAAGAGCTTGCATGTGAGTAGTCATTCATCATATAAATGAATGGAGTCATTTGTTAAACGTATTTCACAGATGCAAAAAGAAGTTTAACAGTCTTCATTACAGTTTATATGGGATTTTTCAACTCCCATGTTTTCCCTGAAATTGCTTCCTTTCAGTCTGAGGGGGGGAAAAAAAACCCATTTCATTTATTTTTATGTCTATTGTAGCTGCCTTGGTTGTTGGTGGAATAGTTGATTTTCACTAGCTTATGGTGACTTAGCATCTGACTTCAGGCGAGGTAGTTGTTTGTAATGCCATCTGGGAATAAGGGTAACATCCCAAAAATCATTGTCTCTAACAATTACTGTGAATAAAAGCTAACACCTAAAGAAATTCTAAGCAGTTGAATAGTCTTGACAGTTAGTTATACTGCAGTGTTTTTTTAAAATATCTGCAAACACAAATTTTGTGTCAAAAAAACAGTAATTTTCTTTCACCTATATTAGAAAATATGTAGAGAGAAGGGAGTTCAGGTTATTCTTCAAATTACATTTATAGATATCACTTCAGGATTTTATTCATTACAGATTTTAGGGTACTTCAGCTGTGTCACTTCTAAAGCTGATGTCATGAGAGCCATCTAAAACTAAACCTATGCTCTGTTGCGAGAAACATGGGGGGGGGTGGAAAAAAAGATTTTATCTGAGTTTAATAGACTTTATAATGTATCATGGCCTTCTTTTGGCCAAGCCTATATGACATATTTCACTCTCAGCTATAGCTGTCTTTCAGAATGGACATAGAAAAGCTTGAAACATCTTGTCTTCTGGGTAAGAGCCATACTATTTCTCTCACCTCTCTGATTTAACATGCATACTTCATGGCTGCCTTAAAATGCTTTTCAAGTCTGATTCGAATCATATTTTTCTCACATGTTTTAATCAGTTACTGCTAGTCAGTCCGCATATCACTCTGCCAGGCTCAGCTCCCTCTCCAAGTCCCACAACTCATTCCGAATGTCAAGAACCTTTCCCCAGAACAAGTCTGTTGTGCTTACAATGAAACAAAAACATTGCCGTCCTCTAATTTTTAGGAAGGGTTTCACTGAGAAATTCAGGGTGTTTACTACAGAAGTGACCTGTTCGTGACTATTAGTCTGACCTGAACATCACAGAATGATGTGTGAGTCTAATATTTCCCTTTTAGTTATCCACATGAAGTCTCAGATGTTTACATTAGGAGGAAAAGCCCAGCATCAGAAAAAAAATCTAGATAAATTCAGGATTCAATTTCCTTATAGAACATTAGTGACATAAATGCTGATTTTTTGAGAAATAGTTTGTTGCCAAATACTGTAGGTTTAGGAGAGGTGCTAACTCAAGCTGGTGGAGTACTGATAAAATATAATGTAACTGCACCAGGATATGCGCATTAAGGCTCAAGTTTCTAGAACACAAAAAGCAGTGAAATTCAGAAAATTCACAGGCAATGTATTTTTACCATGGATAATAGCAGAAGTACATATGCTTCTTTGTAATTGCTAGAAGCATGAGGGAAGATCTGAGTAACTTAACAGTGGGAGGGATGTAGGAAACAAATTATGACTTTTGCAATTAGCAGAAGACTGGAATGCAAAATGCCGATGTTAAATAAATGAATAAATAGAGAATATATAGAGAAATAGAGAATAATGGTCCTTGTTAATTTCTTTCTACAGAATGATTTCATGCTTTTTGTGTCTTAGTCCTAAAGCATACAGAAAACTGTAGCTCATTCTTTTGTCACTGACATGACCTCTCAAGGCTATCAGTATTTCAGAGTTGGGTAACACTTCCATCACATAGTAAAATACTGGAGGTAGCACATCTAAAATTCCTTTGGTGTACTCCTGCGACTTCTTGACTGCAGTGGAACTGGCAGTCTGCATTGTTACACTTGTCATGATATCCATGAGAAGTGTTCTGTGCAGGACCGTTGGGGGTCATGGTGTTTGCAATCAACAAAAGAGAAGGAGGAAAAGAATGAGAATCTACATTTAAAAACTATTAGGGGAAGGAAGTTTTGGCTCCATAAAGCAGTAGAACAAAAGTGTAAAATAAGCATTAAAGATAAGCAATACAGACTTGCTTTTGCAATGTTATTTGGAGAATTAAAAACAAATATATTAATACTTTACAGCCATAGCCAAGCTGCTGCCATGCATATTCCAGCCTACTTTTGAATTTATATTTTTAAAAAATTATGCACATTGGTTTAAATAAGCAGATGTAAATACTTAAATGTTGAGCCTATATTTTCACAACAGCTATAGATAGTTTAAAATAAGGGCACATAAGCTACATATGAAGGAATCAGGGTAGGGGGAAAGATGGACTTTAGGGGATGGGGTTAAACCTCCCTTACAATGGCATGTTTTAAATACAGATCAGCTGAAAAATTGAGATAATATTCTTTCTGAATCAGTAGTTTAGTGACATGTTACAAGGGCAGTGATTTTTCAAAGGACTTCATGTAAGATGCTAGTATTAATCAGGAGCACTTAGTCTGGATTATCCAGACCATGTGTGTGGGTTTTTTTGTTACATGTGAGGTTTTTTGGTTGTGTGGTTTTGTTGGGGTGTGTTTTCCGTTGGTGTTTTGGTTGTTTCAGTTTGGTTTGTTCTGTTTGTGTTAAATTCTGCTTGTTTTGCTTTTGTTTATAAGGATTGTGTAGCCAGGGCTCATAAGAGATTTCCTCATGAAAGGATTTTCTGATAGAAAATACTGATAGGTTAAAAATGATCTGTGGAAATGATTACTTTCAGTAGAACACTTAATGAAGTTGTAGCGGTGGCTCAGATTGTCACTGTAGCCTCTGAGGAAGTCTGTGATCCAATCACATGCTTGTGGCAGAATTTGGGGGTCTTCAGATGTTTCAAGCCAAGGACAATGTATATCCACTGTGTGGAGGGACTCAGAGCTTACTGACTCATTTACAGCTGCCTAATTGGCACATGCCAGCAAAACAGCTGCCAGAGTGTCAGTCACTCAGGGTGGCCTAGCCATGAGACCGCATGGCTGAACCCAAAAAGCAAAGGGGGTAGTCGATACAAAGTGTCGTGTTTCTGCATTTCAGTGATGAACACTAAAAACAGTGATGACATTGAGGAAAACTGTATCAGTTCTACTCAATGATAGCTGAGATTCCAAGGAATCATGGCTTATTTCTACAGTTCAAGTAAAATTATTATTTTCTAGGCTTGTGATTTCAGGAACATTTGGAGATGAATTTGCCTCACTTCAGTACAAGCAGATACTTCAAAACTGCTGTAGAGGTGCATGCTTTTCTTCAGCCAAATCTATCTGTTTGTAGCACTCCAGAAAAGCATTAATGGTGTTGAGAATCCATTAAAGCAGTGCTCAGGAATAGGAAATAATTTCAAGTTGCCTCAGGTTGAAACATCTGGTTATAGTCAAATTGCATTCGTATTGTCTTACAGCTTCCAGTAGCAGTATATGGGGGAGGGGAAGAGGCCTGGCACAATTTTCCTAAAATTCATTTAGATTTCAAGTTTTCACAGAGAAGTTCTGAGTTCATAGCTTCCCTCTACAGTCTAATACTCTGCCTGGAAGCTTTTGTTTTGAAAGCTTCATTTCCAGTTGCCTTTAGCTGTGCATGTGACCTGTAATGCTGCTCTCCCTGTCTGCTTTGTCGAGATCTGGGTATGTCTGCCTTGATGTAGAGTTGTCTTCTATCACTCGCTGATCTCATGCCTTGCCAGTTCATTTCATTGACAAGACACCGGTACTTCGATAATTTTGTCAAAAGTTTCTATGAACGTTGTAGATCCACAGTTCTTCCTTTCTCAAAAATACTTTTTAATACTATGAATTTTGAGACTGCTGATTAAAGTGGGCAGCATTTTTCATGGGTCACTACTGCATGTCTGTCTCATAGCAGGAGTAGATAGGTTTTGCTGTGTAAAATTTCAAAGGATTCTAGCTGGAAAAGAAGTCATAGCAAACACTTAATCACGTGTACTGTTTCCTTTTTCTTCACGATTCCATTGTAAATAAACTACAACTATATAACTTTTTAAAATAAATAAATTAAAAAAATGTAGCCAACCACAGCAGCTAATTTTTAATATAAAACTTCATAGGTTTGGCTTTAGGTCACTGTTGGGCAATTGTTTTTGGGAGGGAATTTTAAAAAGAACAAAATTTTGCTAGAGGCACATCTTGCAGCATTTCCTGCTTCCAACTGAATACTTCCAACTTAATTTTAGAATCTAGTTTTCTGGTGTCCTACCTTGCATGAGTTTTTGGGTCTGTGTCTTCTGGGGAGCATGTTGAGTTTATTTATTTTTTTATTTTTTTTTAAGTTTGGAATTTTTTTTATTAAGTGGGGTTTTTTCATTTTTTTAATTTATTTTTTATCTTACATACTGTATTGCCTTTACAGATACCTGTCTTGACTCTAATAGTATCCAGGCTGATGCTTTAATAATTGCTGCTTATCCATTGGTTCTCACTATTTTGAATTCTTTGACCCTCTTTTTTTAGTTTAATGACTTGCTGGTGAAATGAATGAATACCAAACAAAAATTTTGTTGTCATCTGGGATGTTTTTGCTCAGATTGTAAAAACTAGTTCCATATTATTTTAAATTTGTTTTCTGCTAGCAGTATTTTTGTTAGCTTAAAACTGTAGTTTACACAAAAATTAACAATTAAAACAGTAGATGGTGCTATTATCTTAGTTTTAGCTTAGTGCAACAAGTCTTGAAGGGAGTCACCATGTGATCTTTATTTTTGTATCTTTGAAAATAAACTTATATATACAAACGTAATCAACATGATGCTATAATTATTATATGTGTTTGACATTTTAAATATTTTAATACAGTATTTACTCTGAAGACTACGCTATATTAAGATGTAGTTCTTGATGAGAATCTACTGGACAAGCAACAAATGTGTGATGTTACTATGAAGAAAATACAGATTTGATTGTGCCCACTGTGGCAACTTCTCACAGCTATGCACTGGGTTTGCTATGCTTCAAACCAGCACATCTCCCAAAGGTTCCCTGTTGCACTGGGAGAAAGAAATCTGTTGTTTCTTCTGAGACTGCACATCTCACTGGAACCGAAGAAGTCTCTGCATGCTCAATTCCTCTTTTTCTCTTTACCAGCTCTTTTTCTCTTGAGGGGAAAAGGAGAGGGTATTTCCTCAAAGTTTAAGTAATTTTACCTTTCACAGAAGAGGAGTTGCAAATGCCACCTGTTGTTACGATGACTATCTGGGAAAAATCTTTGTAGTCTGTCATTGAACCATGTGTATGATCTGACGTTATTGGCTAAAAGATACATTTAAATATATTAAGCTGGAAGAAATGGCAATGATAAGGATTCAGTCATCATTTGAAGTTGGATGCAAAATTTATTAAAGCACATAAAATCTAGTCATTCCAACAATAAGGAGTTGCTGCTTCCATTAGAGAGCCACACTTTGATAGAAGACTTACCCTAAATAACCTACGTTCAGGCATAGTCTACAGCATGACAGCTATAAAAGGTAGCATAGATTTCATCAAGGAATGGTAAATGTAAACTGAAAAATTAATTTTTATAGTGTAGAAAGATTCCAGGAATATTAAAGTGTCCCCCTCCCCTTTGGAGACTAAATGGGAGAAAGAAGCCTGAGCACATGCTGTTAAGTGTGAAGTCATTGTACAGCATTGTTAACAAACACTATGAACTGGTCACTTTGTAATGAGTTCAGGAAAATTTCTTGTGAAAAGAGTTTCTGCAATTTCCAGTGTAAGCTCTGCACAACCTGCATGTATTTTTCTACTTTCCTTTTGTATCATCTTTGCATTAATACAGCATGGCTATAGCCCCTACGTGCAGTAATAAAGTGGAGAGCAAAATACATTTTCTGCAGGTGATAGAGTTCGGGGTGTGCACAAGACTGGTATAAGAGTGGATTATTCTTGTATTGATAGCAGATGGTGTTAGAGATGAAAAGAGTTTACTCCCACTTTGTCTTGCATTTCTTTTCTAAACCTCTGTCTCTTTTGCAATTATAGACTAGGTCATTTCAGAGAGGTGTAGCAATGAAATTCGTATAAGCCCTTTTAAGGTAAGACTAGGTATATTGAAACTTCCTTATTAATAGTAGTTACACGTTCAGTTAAGCTTCATATTTCCTGGACAATGAGACATAAATATAGAAGTAGTGTATAGTGGCATAGTGAGGGGACTTTCAAAGCAATTGTTATGGTATAGTAATATTATTATTTTGAATATAATTTTTATGGTTTAGAATGTAATGTTTATGACACAGAAACCTCATGTTTCTGTGCTGTCAACACAAACAGTAAACGCTACTAGATCTGGAATGCATGTTTCCTACTGGAAGCTTTTGGTAAAGCAGCAGATAAACTAGTTTTTGCTGGTGTACATCAAAAGTATTTTCACTTCTGTTTAAAGAATATGTAGAAAAGCTATTTAAAGGAAATTATCATACTTTGCTATCTAATGCCTTATTGCAGTAGCTGTATGCTTGAACAAGGAATGTAGCTTAGAGGCCCCTATTTGTGACAGTACTAGATGTGACAGTAGTCACAAGGACATTGTTACAGTTCCTAGTACATTTGATTATTAAAACATTAAGGTTTTTATGCTAAGATGTGAATAGCTGCACTAGTTAGATGCAGAACCATTTTAACTGTAGGGGAGCCTTAACACAGCTCCAAATGTCCAATGAAGATCTTTTGAAGCTGATGTGAGGTCTCATCTGTACCACTTAATTGGTGAAAAGACTTCTGAGGTCCCAAAAGCAACCACGCATTATAAAGTACAGGATTTATTTTTTTTTTCCTTAAGAAGCTCTTCACTTGCGGGAAGAATCTGAAGTGCAACGAGCATGTGACTTAGACTAATTTTTGCTAAGGAAACAAAGGCTATATGTGCAATAAATATAATACAAATCATAATCTGTAGAGGTTGACAGTATAAACTTTATACTTTGTTTTATGGTGGTGATAGTTGTTTCTTTTATGAGAGTTCCAAATTGATCCCAAGCAAAGATGCATAGCAGTAACACGCAAGTACAATGTATTGTTAGGAAGTGGCTCATTATAACCTCATCTTATCATATAAACCACCAGCTCAGGGATGCATTAATGCACTTAGAATGTGCCTTATGGGCCTGCACAAGAAACAGATTAATGCTTGTGAAATCATATTTTAATTTTTAAATATTCTTTCAAGATAAAAGGAATCCTCTAAGTGCCATGGGTAAGCAATATTTTAAATCTGTGTGATTATAATGTGGTTATTAATTTAATGTATTATTCTCATAGAAAAGCACATATTACTATGGATCTGTTTTAAAGTGACAGTATTGCAGAAGGTAAGCATTGCTTTTTTGAGCAAATGTAGTAAAACAGTCAATCAAAGCTAAGCAATTAGTTTGCTTTATGTATAGGTACACATTCCTGATGCACTGGAAAGCACTTAATTGTGGTGGGTTGACGCTGGCTGGATGCCAGGTGGACAGCAAAGTTGCTCACCTCCTCAACTGGACAGGGAGAAAAAAAAACATACTGAAAGACTCATGGGTCAAAATAAGGACAGGGAGAGATTGCTTGCCAGTTACTATCACAGGTAAAACAGACTCGACGTGGGAAAATTTACTGTAATTTATTACCAATCCATTCAGAGTAGGATAATGAGAAATAAAAACTAAATCTTAAAACACTTTCCCTCCACCCTTCTCCACAGGCTAATAATCATGAGAAAAGAACAAAACCTTTGAGGTCCCGCAGTGTAACTATACAGTATCCTCCTTGTCTCTGAAAGTAAAAGGAAACTACTGAAATATATTATCCTAGTAATAAATGGATTTATTATTTAGATATGCAGTAGACACTTCTAAATTCTTGCTTTTACACTGTATTCTGATTTTAAAAGTGGTATATTCTGGAGGTATCTGGTGATAAATCCTAAAACCTGGTATTTCTTCAGAGCTTTTTAAGGTGCTGCAGATAGACAGTTAATGCCTCCATTAATTCCAAAGAAGAATAAAGGAGAAAAACACCCAAACAACTTTACAATAATTTGGAAATGGTTTGCAAATGGTTCAGATGAAAAAAAACAGCTCAAATTCTAAAATTTCTAATAGCTACAGCAGCCTTTTGTAAGGTAATCATGGGAGGTTATGGCCTTATTCAGTTGGCTAAAGATGTAAGTAAGAATATAATGGTAGAGAGATAATACTAAAGACAGAATAAATCCTGCCAGTTAACCCAGTGGATGTAAGATACTGAATTCTTTGATTGTGCTTTATAAATCCTGATCAGGATTCTGTTGATCCTGATTTATCCTCTGTAGAACTTCATGAAGGAATTGTATTCAAATGCCATGATCGTGACTGATTCAAAGTAATATCCTAAATATGCCTTTGAAAATGAAAAAAATGTAAGTGATACTTAAACATAATAATTCTTGTATTACTACTCCATATTGTCAGATGGCACTCATGAGAAAAATGTTTACTGTACATACAGAAACCTGTTTACCAGTATATTATAGTTGAACTACTGCTGTTAGGAAAGAGCAAAAATAAATACTTCTTGTACTCTGAGGAAGCTCTTCAGTCACAAATTTCTGTGTGTAGTAGTAGTGTCCTCCAAAATGCTGAACAAGCTCCAAGTTCTGAATAAGAGGAAGGTTTCCTTTCTTTCCTTTTTTTTTTTTCTAAAAGACTACAAGAATCTAATTTGGATTTAGACTTGATATCTTCAAAGAATGATTTTGACTAGTAATTTTATCTCCATCCCATTTTCTGATTTGTGTGCTAGCTACCAGAACTGCTTATTTTCTGGTGGCATTTTTTCTGGCAAGAGACTTGTGTAAGCAGCATATACTGGTGTAAAACTTAGGAGTATCACTGATGTACACTAGTTAGGGAATCAGTTTCCAATGTAATTTGGATTCTGTCAATATGTTACTTCTGACAAGAAAATGAAATTCATTGTATTTGTAGATAGGTTGTTAGATGTAACTAATGAGTTTGGCAGGTCTTATTCTGGAAGTTCGGGATTTTTCACAATTAAAGTTTAAGAGCATTTGATCCCAACAAGCAGCAAGTTGGACAAAAGTACTGGGAGGCCTGCACAAATGAGCAAGGAGCTCCTGTCAAAACTCACACCTAAAGAGGGAATATTCAGAAGGTGAAAACAGGGTCAGATATTAAAAATCCAGTTTCTCCATACTTGTAAAACCATTTTTACTGCAGAGCTTGTAAGTTGATGCTTCAATATTGAAAGGTCTGTGTCTGATCAGTTGTTATTTCATATCTGAGTGTTAATTGTTACTGAAAACTATTTAAATTGACCAACATTTTCACCTTTAAACTTTCACCTTAAATTGTATTCCAATTAGCAGGTCAATGACTGTATTAGACATGTGCCCAGTGACTCTTCTGGCCTTCCAGACACACGTGGTAATGGTAAGCTCATATGAAGTCAAGAAGAAAAAACTCAGGCAGGGGAAATCAGCAACTGACTTGGTCCATGAAGGGAAAAAAGTTGGACCATTTTGCCTGATTGTCTTTAGCTCTCTCTAATTCTCTGGTTAACAATGTTATGCAAGGTGACAGATTTCTTTAAGAAGCTGGAAAAAGAAATGATTGACATACCACACCTTTAAAAAATTAGGAAAATATTAATGGATCAGTGTAAAGAGTGAGAAATTCAGATAATTAGAATAAACAGAGCCTGAATTCCATCTTTTCTTATTCTCATACTTCTACATTAATGTACAGCACTGTAACACTCCTGAGAAAAATATTTTCTCTTCTTGCATTTGCTTACCTGTTTCAGACGTAATTTTATTATAGAAGCTCAACATTAGCTATAAAAATAGGAAAATTATGTGAAAGGAATGAGAGATTGGATTTCTTATTCTTTTTGTTTTCAAAAATTGAAAGTTTTTTTTTTAATGATCACTGAATTGCTTTAGAAGTATGATGAACTTCAGCAATTTACATCTGCTTTCCCAATTTACTGTGGCATTTAAAGCTATTCACATGCTTATTTGTTACATACAAAAAACCTTCTTTTTATAGATACACTGTCTATCATGGGCTAAAGACACAACCATAGTAATTAAGTATTTTAAGATTGTAAGAGTATCCCAATATAAAATATAACATCATTAGTTGTTAGTATCTTTGTGCATTCAAAATTGAATATTCTGTTCTGAAATAGCTCTGGGTTGTCTAAATCTTTGGTCAGCATTATATTTTAATTAGAAATAAGTTTTCATTTTGTAACGAAAACCCAAAAGATACCTGACAAACCTGACAAATTCTTTTTTCTTTTTTTTTTCTTTCCTTCCACTATTATCTTAGTGCTTTTCTACTCTCTCTCTTTAGTCAGTTTGAAGCATAAAAAATATAAAATCTTACCTCACAGCTGTGTCATGTGCAGTGATTTGAGAAGCATTTGTTTTTTTTTGTCTAAACTTGAAGTAAATAAATAATGCCTGGCTATTACATAGCGTGTTTTCAGCAGCTCGCAGTGTACATTGAATGGAAGTTGATTTTCATCAACAAATTTTACACATGAAAAATATTAATCAAAGAAAATAGACTTAGCAAAACTATTATGGTTATCAGGGCCAAGAGCAGAAATCGGTCTTCTGAGTTCCACTGTCTGCCCATGTTGCTGTGTATATGAACCAGATTTGATAAATATTAGAAAAGGTATGTACTAGTCGAGCTGCTCTGCTTTTTCTTTTGCAACATTTTGCATTTTCGTTGTCAGTACACCAAAACCTTGAATCTTATTTATGTTCTTTCGAGGTTATTTTGTGTTCCCATATTCTTTAGGAGTGTGTGACTTGATGTGTACTTATCTCTGGTAATATTTTTGAGTTCTATGTATTGTAAAACAATGAAGGTACCTAAGAAGAAAGGGAGAAATTAAGTGTCATTAATAAAAAAAAGGAAAGATACATACCTGCCATTTTTTCATCATTACTGTGATGAATTGAATAAAACATAAGTTTACTTCATTTGATAGATTTTACATTTGAAAATGTGTTCCAGCACATTGTAGTTAAAATTCATATTTTAAAAAATCATTTGGTTTATCAGCTTTGGAGAAAGAGTTTTTGGGATTGTGTATTGCTAGAAACGAAGTTGTGGTCTCTGTGGTACAACTGTTGTAGTGATCCAGACTGGAAGTCCACCTTGCATTGGAAATTTAGTGATCCATATTTAGTACCCTGAGCAGCCACAGGCCTGGGCTGTGCTGCTTGTACAGCTTGGCCTTCCAGACCTGTGCTGTGCCGTGCACATCCCTTTGGCCGCAGGATACATTTAGCCAGTTAAGTGTAAAATGGGAGCTTATTTTAACCAAATAAATACCTAAAATGACCATCATTAAACATTTACATAATTAGTAAACTAAAACTGCATATATGAATAATAACTAAACAGTGCAGTAACAGAAATTACTGAGTTCTTATATAGTAGAATACAGCAGGGAACAGAATAGGTTCTGTATTTGTTCCGTGGCCTTCTATCTGAGTTTTGCTGGATTTGTGGTAGACTGTCTTGTGTGTGTCGAACCCTTTCACTAAAGGGAAGTTGAATCACGTTTTTAAAAATAGACACTTTGCTCCAAAAAAAACCCAAACATTTTTTCCTTTCTTTCATAGCATGTTGCAGTGAGGTTTGAACTGAAAAAGTAACTCTGGAAGTCTGGTTTTTGCTTCTAGCTGCGCTGTTGAAAGATTGTTTTGTTATGTATCTGCAAAGTTATAGCAGTTTCCAGTGTATCTTCTGAATTATTAACTCTTGTACAGTATTAACTGATTCAAACAAAAGAACAGCTCTCATCTAAAATGTGGGCTATATGTTAAGACACTTTTAGTTGGAACAATTCATTATCTCTTAGAAGTTAGCAATCTTCATAATTAAAGTTCATCTCTGTACTTTTAATAAGGACACAGAAATGTAGTAGTACCCAAATCCCACCAGACTGTATTATTCAAATGGTCTTTTTCTGAACTAGAGAGTAGAACTGTGGGAAAAGCTTGCTCTGGTAAGTTTTCCAGCCCACTTTTACAGAACAAAAAATGGGAGATGTGATTTTTCTCTGCCTGCAGTTATCCAATTTAAATCTTCATATTGTTAACATCAGCAATTGCCTAGAGGTACTGAACTGTAACCATTGACAAAGTACTTACAAAGCCTAAAGTTCTGAAACATGGCCTTAATTACATGCCCAGTTTTAGGCACCTACATGTGGTCTGAATTTTGGAGCTGGCAAGCACTTGCAACTCTATGGTGTGTCTATCTGTTAAATAGCCAAGTAATCTTGAAATAGCCAGCAAAATCTGTCTATTCAAGCCTCAGATGGCACATCTTAATATTTTGTTCCCATAGCCTGGTTTCTTGAGGTGCTGAGCACCTGTCTTTGCTGCTGATTGCTTTAAGAATCGCCACCATTCAGGGAAGCTCTCACTACCTTCTTGATTAGGCTTCCCTGTTGGTGAAAAACAGGGGTTTGATTGTAAGGAAGTTTAAAAATCTTTTGTCACAAGCATGAGAATGGAATTCTAATAAATGTGCTACATTGTGGAGAAATACGTATAAATTGCTGGTATTATGCAAAGCTTAATCAGTTCCTACAATGTCATGAGATTGTGAGGAAATTGGATGTGTAAGTCCTTAAAATGTTTTTGGTAGTAGTGTGGCAGTACCCAAACCCTGTTAAGGACTGTTCAGTGCAGAACAGCCTGACATGTAAAGTTGTCTATAGACATCCAGCATTACTGGCCTCAGTTTATCAGAGTGGGTAGATCCTGAACAGCAAACCAAAGGTGGATATCCCCAAACCTCACCAAGAGAGATACTGCGTTTCTAGTGCTGGACTGTCAGAGGCAATATGATTGTACTGAGGTGAAGAACGCTACCTGTGTTATCTGTGACAATTTACAAAGCCTGAAGCTCTGCCTTCAAGTTGATGAGCAAAGTGAGGGAAGAGGTACACATTTACTCTATTTGTAAGTTTTCTATGTTACTTTCTTGAATTAAAACCTTATTCTACCAGTACATAATCAGTCAAACAATTTTAGTATTCTGTGACTATGCTTCTGAGAATTTCTAAATGTTCTGAAATTCCTAATTGAGACAGTGGATGTACTAAGATACATTGGTCTGTGCTGAGGAATGGGGGAAATCATCGTAGGAGTACTAGAAAGTGCACTGAGAACATCAGCCATCTCCATTCCTTTATGTAACTCATCAAAAGACACTAGAGGAGTGTGCATTAATCTCCTTCAGCTTCAGTATCCATCCTTGCAGCTGTACATTCCTCAGCTTTACAGCTTTTCACTAGTGCAGGTCATCAAAAATCAGTTAAATAAGTATTTCTACAGGTTGGTTTGAATTCCTCTAGCAACACACTGTCACTTTTGAAGGAAAATTGACTTCCACAGCAAAATTTAAGATGAATAGAAGTAAGTGATACTTGTGTGTATGAGCTTAAGCCAGTTTGTAACAGGGAAGAAGAGAATGCTTCTGTTTTAGTGTATGAATTAAAGGAAATAATTTGCTTATTTGCCACTAAGATGTCAACGGTACAAACAAAGTTAAAAGTAGAAAGAAAAAGCTTGGTAGTATATCAGAGAGCAGCTAAGCTGCTATAGTCTTGAATTATTCATATGGCTTACGTAAAAATGGAACCTGGAAGATGGAAAAGGAAAGGATATTATTTATTTATTCTGCTGAAGAATAGCACATGTAAGTGGAAAAGCAAGTGGAATCTGAATTTTTGTCCTACCATCTCGCATCTGTGTTTCAAAATAAAAAAAATTAAACTACTAAATCAGTTCTATTGCATATACTTAAAATTACGGTAAGAAATATCCCTGGTTAACAATTTCGATGCAGATAACACAGTTTCTGTAAATATCTCAATTACACTAAAAGAGAGATTGAGCCATTTTATGTACTGTTTTCTTTCTAGACTAATATAAGAAGAGGAAATGCAACAGATATGTTCCTTGAATATTTTCTCTACATACATATTTTCATATCATATATCATTATATATGAGTATTTCTCCATATTATTAAAATACTGAAATTTTCATGTTTGAGCACTTTTTGTGGTTAAAGAATCCTGGGGTCTCATTATCTTCAAGAGTTAGTAAGGATGGGAGTTCCATTAGTTGAGTGGTAGGAAGGAGTCAGCGATACAGGTAATTTAAATCAGGATTGCTGTGTCCAGTGAAGAGCATGGCTGAGAAATGAGGATATTTGTTTCAGGATATTTTGGGGATACATGTGTATTATTTTGAAAAAAGTACATTTATTAACGATATTTTAAAGAGAATTCTTCAGCTACAGTTCTAGACAGCAGACAATAAAACAGACCAGCAACTTACGACACAAACCAAACAGAATTCTGTGGTGACATCTTCTCTTGAACATCCTCTTTATGTTTATCACGATAAAGATTGGATTTAAGAATTTTAGTTTTCCTTACAGATTTCCATCTTTTTTTGCTACTTTGTTTTTAAATTAAGCATTAATTTTAGCTGATTGCTTCATCCAAAGAATTATTTTTATATTATTTATTCCCTCCAACCTATCCCTCGTTTCCAACTTTTCCTGTGCAAAGACTATTAGCTTTCATGATTTCTATTCACAATATTTACTTCAAAATAATATATTAAATGTGTCATTCACATGTGGATTTTTTGTATTTTCCCTGCCCCTTTTTTGTCTTGTTGCTAAAGGTTTTTGTCAGCAAAAATACAATTGATAGAGAAGATGGATTCTTGTACTGTTACTAATGGTCAAAATGTTACACTGTTTTGTCAACAGAGCTCTATTGTTGAAAGCAATTTCTCTCGCTGTGTCAATATATATGCCATGCTGTGTTGATATTAATGGATCTGCCAGGAAAGGCATTTAATTAATCAGTTCCCAGAATAAACTCTGTCAACTTTAATTTCCTAGTGAACAGTAATGCTTGGGCCAGCATGGTGGGTCAGTCAACAAATGTTGTAATAAGTTAGATTCATGTTGAAAAAGCCTTGGTTCAGGACCTAGAAATGGTGCTTAGGTCAGCAATTTGTTTCTTTCTGTCTGTAGACATGTTTCAGCTGTCTGACAGCTCTGACATTTGTACAAGGAAAGAAAAGAGTAGTCTGCAATATTCCAACAGGTCATAGCATCAAAAGCATTTGCCAAGTTCTGGAGGGAAACTAGGAATACAATCACCTGTCGTTTTACTGCAGCTAATAATCTGTATCTAATAATTCTGTAATTATGCATTAATGCAGCAACAATTCACATAAGTCAGAAATGATAACAAACTTTTTGAGTATACTTGCATGTAGTTTCAAAGATTTTGTAGCATATGTAGTTGGTTTTCAGCAAGAGTTTACTTGAAACAGATACTGTAGTATACAAAACTAAATAACTGACATATTACATTACAAAGAAGATAACCATAGCCACTGAATGAGACTATCAGTAGGAGAATATATCAGTCCACAACAAAATAAGATTTTAATTCCATTTTTAAATTGGTTTGAGTGCTTTGTAGGCTAGTGTTACTAGCTTTCTTTATGCCTAGTATTTAAACAGTATAAAGCGGCTATTAACTGCAAAGAGAATTAAACATCATCTATACATAAATTCCATGTGTGCAAGCTGTTTAAATACCTGTAAAGTATTTAACATGTTTTTGCTTTCTTATCAAATGTCTGAATTTAGCAAATTTTGATCTTAACCTACTATCAGAACAGCTAGGTTAATGGAATGGTACAAAAATAACATTTATTTATACAGCCTTACTCATGTGCAGCTAACAATTCATCTTGTTAAATGAATGCTTGACTAATTAATTCATTTACATATTTTGAACATCAAATACCCAGAAAATCAATATTCTTTCAGAGATAAGAGTAGTATGTTGAGTACTCATCCTCTGCACATCACTACCGCTCCTCACCAAGATACACTTTTTAGTGCATTCTGTAGAGATATTGATTAGTCATTTTAAATCCTCAAAATATTATTATCCTGTTACTGTGTGGGTATTTTGTCCTGGTCAAGAAAGGGAACAGGACATTTACATTTGATGAGGAGTTGGTTAGGCATGGTGGCATCTTAACTCTAGCCGAATTCCTACAGTGGCAGAGGTGGGAAAGAGGGGTTGGGAGGCAACATGTTAATTTTAATATTAAAGCTTTTCTTTCCTTTTGAAGATCACGTAGTCCTACAGTGAAGTATACATGCTTTATGCTTGTCTTTGATTTTTCGTCTTTTAGTAAGAAAACAAT
>JAOXJM010000063.1:37686400-37699620 GCA_026413425.1 Tringa solitaria
CAAAAAATCTCCTCCAAAACCCAAACTATGGTGTGGTATTTTTGTTTTGTTTTGTTTTTTCAGTCTTACACATCTATTTGTAATACCTAAGGCCTTATTTTCAGAGTGGAAGTGGCAGATTTGCTTACAAGTGCAGCAGTGGACATACTCATGGAACCTGGGGTCATGCCTGTTGTTCTTCTGAAATCTGATACGAGGTACATTTTGCCCAGAAAATGAAGTAATAAATGAAATTCTGTCTCTTGGCCTTTATTCCCTCCAACAAGGACAGTATTTATTGACAGAAAGACTGAGTTAAATGCATTTTATCAGCAGAATTACAGATGGGTGTTGTTAAATTGCTGGAGTTTTTAACAAATTAAATTAAAGGGCTCACCATGGTTTGTATTGATGGAATTTAATAAGAACTTTAATAAAACTGTTTTGTAAACAGAGTAAAGTGAGGGATTTCCTGAAAAAATGTGTTTTATTGACAAAAGAGAAATATTATCTTGGAGGAAAGTATAGGTCAACAGAGTACTGTGCAAACCCTGGAAATTCTTTATGGTGAAAAATTGCACCCCTAATTCTACTTCCACTTGTTAAAGTACTGTGCTAGATGTGATGATTTAACAAAAGGAGTGCCCTAGACTCAGTTGACATTAATCGCTGTAGTTCCTGTGAAGCCAGTGGAGCCAAGCCAGCTTAGATTAGATAAAGATTTGCCTAATTGAGTTTGCAAAGATCCTCAGTTTTGTATTCCTACAATAGCATATTCTTTATTTGAAAGGTGAAGAGCAGTTTAGCAGAGAGAAGAACATACCATGCTGTGTGCATGTGCATGCTTCTGCGTGCTGTTAATAATTTTTTACTAGCTTAGTTTTACCTATCCCTAGTATTCCGAATTAGACTGGTCTAATTATAGGGACCTAAAAACTATTGCGCTAAAAATAGGACACTAAAAATATATTGAATACATTGTGGAGATTAATATTAAATTCATATTTGCCTATGGTGTCTCGGCAAAGAGAGCATACTTCAGAATGGAATGAAAGTTTCTAGCAGAAGTGGCTGTGCCACTGTAGCACCTTCCTTCAAATACTCTATGGGGAGTATGTGTATCCAAGATATGCATTCTCAGTGGCTACCCCAATGTGTAGCAATCCAATTCATGTATTAAAATAACAGGACTATTATAGAGTTTAATTAAGGGGGGTCATTGTGGCCACTCCCCCCACTCAATTACTCTCTTAATCTTTGTAGTGCAGTTCTTTTGCATCCTGTGTGGCTCTTCAGGGACATCACTGTTCTGCTTTCAGAAACCAGGACAAATGTGTTAGATCTTCTGCTAAAAATACTGTAACAGAAGCTGTTAACGTAGTACAAAACTGAGATGAAGATAAGGTGGTAACAGCCCTAATCTTAACTTCTATCGCTGTTGTTGTATTGAATTTGTTGCTGGTTGTGCATAACACTTGAAAGGCACAACGTATACTGAGTGTTCTGTGGGACGAACAACATATTTATTCCAACATTGAACGTTTGCTAGCTGTTGGATGTAAGATTTCCAGAAATTGCAACAAGGAGTCACCATAGACTATGTATTTGATCGTGTAAATCACAATATTTATCTACCTACCCATGAGTAATATTATTGAAAAGAGATAACACCCACGTAATATCATGTGACTCAGAATATGGAAGTCCAGAGATAAAAGTTTAAACACTCTGCTCAATTTCATCTAATTATTGATGCTTCCTGTTTTAAACAAAGAGATTTAGGAACTTGTGTCTTTGAGATCAGATCCTGCAATCCAACAAGTCATATTCTTAATACTATGGTAGGTTCTTTGATGGTAGGTGGAGGGTTCTGAGCTGTCTTGAAAATCTGGTTGGAGAGAGATTCTTTTCTGTTACTGCCAGAATGTAAAATATGTAAATACACTTAACAACAGTCTCTTCTATCATTTATTTTTTGTTCAAAAACTTTTTGGAAGCCTGTACCTAATTGGATAAAAAGGTACTAACTTCCCCAAAGTAGTTATTATCTTTTGTAAACTATGACCATATTTGTTTAAGGTGCCAGTAGACTTTGCAATAGATAGAATATAACGCTATGCAGATAAAATGGTCTAAACAATGCTTCATTAATATTGTACCTTCATTTAGCATCCATAGATACAACAGTTCTGTTCGGTTGAAATTTACTTTAATAACCTCTGTTTACTTTAATAACCTCTGTTCTTTTCTCCTTTTGTATTTTTGGTTTCATAGCTTTAAATAGGATAAAAACAGCAATAATTTAAAGAAAAATTATAAAGAATATAATGTAGCTTCTCTATTTTGGTGATGTGGAACCTGATTTTGTAGCAGTTGTTACTGCTAGTTACTAGTTTGTGTGCTATGGGGAAAAGTCTCAGAAAAGAGTAAGTGGGGAAAACAATTTTGCAGCTTGGTTGCCTTCTTTAATGAAGCATTCAAGTAAAAAAAAAGTAAATATATTTCTTCAAACAGGTGCATTGAAAAATGCATCCTGAATCATTCTAGATAAAGGTGATCTGCTACTTAAAGCCTGAGAATGGAATCTAAGACATGCGCTTCATCAGGGAAGATTTTAAAAAACCCGCCACCATACGTATATAGAAAAAATCCAAACATTAAATAAAACCATCCTAGACATACAGTAGTACCTTTTTCTCTTTAGAACGGTATGTATTTAGTAGAGATTTCCTGGAAATCCTGGAACATGTAAACAATCATAATTAAAATAATATGTGGTGCTATCATAATTTGTATTTGTGCATAAATCTGTATTTTTGAGCTGGGTATTTGTAAATAACTGGATATTTATAATCCTTAGACGTAATCTGGTTAACTACATACCAAACATGGAGAATTCCTACTTTGTGAAAATTTTAAAAAGATTTTGTATTAAAGATGTATAAAGGTTATGTTAATTACTCGATGCACACATGCTTTCTATTTATGATCAAGAGTGATAGCTATGAATACACTGTTGGGATTGAGCTCGTATGAACAAAATATTTTTTTGCATTTATGTTTCTAATGAAGTTCAAATTTTCATTTTGCAAGTATCCCTGAAGCTATAGCAGGTAGGTTTGAAGCAGTAGAAAATTTGTCATTTGGGGGCACTGGTAGAAACATGAGAGGCGGGGACCGGTCTCTTCTCCCAAGTCAAAGGTGATAGGACAGGAGGAAATGGCCCAAGTTGTGCCAGGAGAGGTTCAGATGAGATATTAGGAAAAACGTTTCCACTGAAAGGGTTATTAAGTATTCAAATAGGCTGCTTAGGGAGGTGGTTGAGGCACCATCCCTGGAGGTATTCAAAATATAGGTTCACATAGTGCTTAGTGACATGGTTTAGTGATGGGTTTTTATCAGAGTTGGGTTGATATCTGGACTAGGTGATCTTAAAGGTCCCTTACAACCTAGACAATTCTATGATTCTGTATTTTCCTAGAAATTGTGTAATCTAGTCTCACTTGGGTGACTGACTGGCTTGGTGACTGACTATTGCGTAGTAGCCCCTTGGTGCTTTGGGATAACAGAGGACACTTCATGTGGAATGAAAATTGTTGCAGGAAAAGGTACATAAGGGTATTGTCTGTATTAGTGGCTGTGAGAATTTAAGACAATTAGATTATATTTATGTATTTAAAGTCTGTGGATCCACTACTGTCATTGGACAGTCTTTCAGTCAGAAAGAAAACATTTCTTTGTATGTTGCAAGAAAATTGTCATCTTAATTTTCAGATATGCCTAAAGATTAGACTACCACAGCATGTTCTGTACTATTAACATTTTTATAATGCATTTAAGATTTGTTCTCAGGAAATTAAGTCCTCGGGCACGTGGAAAAAACAAATGCAACAGAAAGCTGTAGCCAGAATGAAAATTCCATCAGAGATCTCCTAAGTCTGTTGTACCTCGCCTAGTTGGGGGTGTCCCTTCTGGCTGTGGGGAGGCCGGGCTAGATGACCTTTGGAGGTCCCTTCCAGCCTGGACGATTCTATGGTGAATGCCAACAACATCAGTAACCTTTTTGAAACTTAGCTTTGATGTTGAGATTGTAGCGTGTAGGAATGCTCCTAAAGAATTACAATTTTGTAGTTATTTTTCTCTCATGAAGTAATAGAATACTGTAGAGTAAGCCATATCATTATTGTATTATGTTGGTTTTGTGGAAAGACTTAATAAGGCTGTAGAAAGAAGTCAGAGTTGTATTTGGGCAACCATCTAATCAGCCAATTAAATGATTAGAAAGTTAGAATAAATTATTTTGTGAAGGTATGTAGGCTGAGAGAACACTTTGACTGTTGCATATTGTAGCGGACATCCAAATAATTAATCAAAACCCATGAATTTTCATATTTAACAGTTCTCCAAGCTACTTGCTTAGTGCTACGTCAAGACTACAGCTTTAATGATGCCTCATGCTGCTATGAAGCAGTGGTTAAAACCAGTATTTAAATGAACATATTAAGTATAATTGAAAATAACCATCACGTGGATATTGGTTTTAAAAGCTGTCAGTTCACTTAAAGCTTTTAGCAGTGCTCACCCTCTGCAGGACCGGCTTATACCTTTTGCTCAGTATGGCAAATTAGAATGATTATAAACGTTTAATCTTCTTTCATTACTAAGAAAGAAGAATATGAAGCCAGAACAATTAAAAGAAAAAATAGCTGAAAGCCATGATTACACAAATCCCATTAGATATTATGTTAAAATGTACCCAAATATTGCCACAAATAGGAAGAGAAAGAATTGTAGGAGGAGCCCAGAAAGTATATTCGGCAATGTTACTGGGCTGAGATGGGACCCTCAGGTGGGAGCAGCTGTGCTGCAGGGGCTGCAGCTGGAATGGGAAGGAATTCAGAAGGCCAAGGGAGGCCTCAGGGGAGGATGTTGGCCAAAGTTTTAAAATAAGAAGGAACTCACACAAATGTAATGACAGATGTAACTGGAAAACAAAAGGAGGGAAAACAGAGAAAAAGAAATTGAATTATGGAAAAAAAATTGTAAAAAAGCAAAAAGGAAGGCAAAGGAATAATACGATTGTATAACTGCTACACATTCAAATATACCTAATTGTAAAGAGGGAACTGTAAAGATAATAAATATGTAATTGGAATTACGAGTGAATTGAGTTTAAAGTGATTAAAATTAGGCCTGTACAGGACACTGAAGAGGTATTTCTTTATACGCTAGGGCAAGCCAAAACTCAATTCCTGTTCCATGGAGCACTATGTATTAAGATTCCATTTATATAAGTATAGTATCTATCTTTTTTACATAAATTTTTTCAGTGTCTCCATCATTGAATTTTTCTTCTGGAAGACAGATGCTGAACTATGTAAGACTGAAATTAAAAATGCAGTTCTCTTGCTGATTGTTAATGTTTTTTCACTTTTTCACTGACAATTGCGTCAGTGAAGTATATGAAGAAGAATAGGAACAATAATAAAATCGGCATCTTTTACTCATAATGAGCAACCTGAATTCTGAAATACATTCTTTTCAGAAGGCTCTTGGATCGTGGTTCAGGCAAGCAGTCAAATTACTGAAAGGAAGGATGTTCTTATCAAAGAATGAGCTCAAAAATGAGGAGCTAGTAAGAAGCAATGGAGAAAACAGCAAAAACTTTTAAAATACTCTGTATTCATACTGTGAGATGTGGCAGTGTTTCTAAGCCAGGCTCCTGACCTGCTGAGTAAGATGGCAGTTTAGACAGGCCTGTTTTGATAAAGTATGTTATTGGAGGATGTGATTGTGCAGGATAAATTTTTTGATAGGACAACATACGTGCTTGTCCTTTTATTTCTTAACAAAAATAATTCTTTGATCATTATTCTGTATCTACTTCACTCATAGGACTGGTGTTTCAAATGATAACTCTTTTTGAATCTGGATGGGTAGATCCAGCATGCCATTGAAATTCATTTCAGTATGTCCCTTCCTTGGGTATAGGTATCATTTAGTTGTATTTTTAGATTTTGTGTAGGATTAGCTCTCACAGCTGTTCTCTAAATCTTCTGATATTTGTAGAACTTCTGTGCTATCAGAATGAATAGTTGAATATTCTTGTATCAGCGTTAATAGTTAGATATTCTTGTATAAGTCTCTCCTCCATGGTCATCAAATGAATGTATTTTGAATCATGTTAAATCTGCAAATTTGAGTACTTTGATGCCAGTGTTCCTTTTATTGCAAGGTATCCCATTTTCATCTTCATAAAATTAAATGCTTGCATGTACCATATAATTAAATGTAGGCACAGCAGATAATTTGATCTGTGCATTTATTAACTTTTGACTGCATCTCTGTTAAATTGCTTTGGAGGCTTCATCAGACTAAAATGTATCCAGGATACATTTACCAGTGAAAGAAATGTGAAAAAGTTATCACATAGGAAACTGTAAAATTTAAAAACCAGACAATGTATCTGCATCCCCATAACCTACCTACTGGGTGTGACGAGGAAGCCAACGCTGGCTGCATATCGAATGCTCTTCATACACTATTTTCCTTTATGTTTGAAAGGAGAGATGCAAACTTTTTGTGGGTGCAGTTGTGTGTAATGGGAGTGAAAAATACAATATATTGTGCACACACACACAGTTGGACCTAATTGTTTATGAACTTCTTTAATATCTTTATATCACAGTGTGTCTTAAAAGTTTGTACATAATGGATGTGTAGAGGTAACTTTGTCAAATACAGTTCCTAAGCACACAGAGCTTTCCTGACACTAGCTAATTAAGTTTTGAGAGTGTAAAATTTATTCAGAAATGTGTATTCCTACATGTTTAGTAAAGATCAAGCTGGAAAAACATAAACCAGCATGCTTTCACTAATCTTGGTTTAGAAGGCATGGTAGCAGCTAACCCATGAACTTAGTGTGAATATTGAGTAGGCTTATGTTAATGTTTGGTAAACAGAATAGGAGGAAAGAGAATGAATGACAAAAGTATATAGCAGCAACAAATGTTTCAAGTGATTTTGTATTTCAAACTCAAGGGCAGAATTTCCGGGGAAGTGAAACCACAAATTAAGCTGGTGTCAGGTACGTGTTCAGGAGTTTGAATATCAGGAATTTGATGACCACCATGCGCCTCATCACTGCCCCAGAGCATATTTTCAGGTCTCTGCAGAACATGTGACTGTCATGATCTGGAATTTGTCCAGGTGGAGTCCACGTGTACCCCCTTTTTTCAAACTGTTGGTTTTCTCCTTTGATGCATGCAGATCAGTATTATGGTATGTACTGCTTGTTGGACAACCCAAGAGTAGGACAAGTTGAACATGGGTTATTTTTTTTTTAATCATATAGATCTTAGTATTGTTACATATATGCTATATGTAATTATGGTATAATTCAGACACCAAATTCTCTGTGTGCAAACAGCTACTCTGCGCACAGTAGATCCTTAAGGGATGGATAAGTTATAGTGAGGTGATAGTTCTGTCTGCAAGGGAGACCAGAGTGTATGTTTCTTTGAGAGTTAAGTGTCATAGATAGTAGTATATCAGAAGATTAGGTAGCTGTGGTTGCTTGGATCTTTTCTGGTTTAAGTAAATAGAAGAGTTATAACCCAGTAGTAAGCTCTGATTCTTTCTCCTCCTGTTCTTGTGTTTGCATACATGTGTGCACACACATATGCTGTATAGTAAAGAATAATTGCAAATACCAGACAACTAGAGCTCGTATAGCAAGTATTTGAGGAGCTGGCAAATCCAAAGTACTCTTTTCTTTCAAAACTGTAATTCCATACTTGGATATAAATGGTGAATTTTTGTAATCGTGCTGGTTCTGATATACAGAGCAGTGAAACTTTGGATCTTAAAATATGCGAAGAATGTGCTTCAGCAAGTACACTTCATCTTCTCTTGATGATGTCTGCTATCAGCATGTACAGTGGTTGCAACACTACACGCTTTCAGACCTTTAGATAACACAATGTGAAACGCTTGGTGTTAGGTATACAGGGTATCAGCATTTATGGATGTGGAAATAAATATAGTAGAAATGTTAAAAAGGAAAAGATATTATATCTATTAGATGTTGAGAAAAGATTCTTGATGCTCTGTTATCAAATAGACATATTACCTGTTCCCTAAAGATATTATTCAGAAGAAAAAGGTCTGCCTGGTAATCAACTTCGTAATAGGTTTTGCTTATAAGTTTCTGTTTACCTCCGTTTATGTTGGGGAAGCATTCAAATCGATCACAAAATTGATTCAAAATTAAAAGGCTAGGGTTTTTCCTTATCTTATACTAGTAGGAAACTGGAAAATGCAACAGATTAGTATGTGTATGCTCCAGTTCCAGGTAGGCAAAACTTCTTTTTAGGTTTTTAAATATCTGAAAATGTAGCCACTGGGGTTTGTCTGCTTGTTTTCTTTCTTTATATGCCGGCCATTGATTATTGATTCAGGTCATGTTTGGAAAAAATCACAGTTATAGCTTTTAAAGATTCTTTCTCTTGATTTTCTCTTAAACATCACCACCATTACTTGGAGAAGGAAGCATTCTTTTTATTAGAACTTTTACTTCCAGTTGGTCAGATTGCCAAGCGTTGCCTTTAATCTTCTCTTCACTGTTAGAGATGGGTTCCTGTACGTTATTCAGTTGCATCTGTGACATAGCTGCCATCAAATCTTCATCAGTATTTCCTAAAGTGTCAGAAGTAGAAGAACCAACATTTTATTTTACTGCCCAAGGTTTTGACAAGTTTATGCTGAGAAAAGTCTGAATCAAAATTTTTATATAAAACCTGAAACATAGTAATGATATTGTTGATAAGAATAAGTTTAATTCTGTATAAATATTGAGAAATACAAGCCTAAAAATATGCTAGTTTTGTAACTTTGTTCCATTCTGCGTATCATACAGTACCCTGGAAGTCTTTCTTCATCGTCTTTTTACTGTTTTGGTGGTATTTTCTAAAGTAACATGAGTGAACTTGTACTTTTTTTGAAGTTCTTCTTTTAGTGTTTTATTTTGTTTTCAGTAAAGTCTGTTACTGCCTGCTTAGCATTTTCCTACTCAGTTCTAGAATTAGTTTTCAAATGTACAGTCAGGATGGCTTTCACCTTAGCAGAAGTGGGCTTTTCTGATCAAGATTTTGTAAGTCTCACTTAAGTCTTGTATCATTCTGTCTCAATAATACTGTTTTCAAGGATGGCAGCTTTGCAACCTTTCTGAGTATTCAGTGGAGCAAAAAGGAGTAAAGATAATCACATATAGCAAGTTTTCACAGGTAAATAAATAAAATTTTATTTCTTAAAGCTTGAACACATTTCAGTATGTACACATTCGTACACATGTTGAGTAGCATTCACAAGGGATTTTGCAGTCTGTCCCTAAGCTGGCAGAAGTAGGCATGAGTCAGGAGAGGCTGAGCACAAAAGGGAAGTGTAGGAGAAAATTACAAGGTCCTTCGCAAGTTAATTGTCATTCTTCCTGTCTTCCAACATAGAAACAACTCTATATTCTGATTCTAGTAATATTACCTTGGTAGTGAATGTCCTATATTATCATTGCTTTTACAGTATCATTCCCTCTGTTATAAACCCAGTGCATGCACGCACATGGATGCAGTCATACACATGACTACTGCAGATTTTCTGTTGGGACTGCCACTGCTAAAAAGCATTTCAGGCATCACTGCATATAATACAGGAACATACAATGGTTACCATATACAAATATTTTATTCTCACAAGAACAGTGAGACTGACTTCTTAGTATGTTTATATCTTTGTTTCTTTCCTTTTTGTTTCAATTTGCCTGCATTTTCATACAGTTTCATTTTTATGATCTTTCTAACCTTCTTGCTCTTTGTGATCCTGAGGGTAATACTTGCTAAGTGCTTTGGGATGCTTTAGTAGATGATAAGTCTTTAGAAGAAATGGAAGTTGTTATTGTTGTCATGTTACTGATGTTCTCCTTATTTGCCCCTATTATAACGCCACACACACAACTCTACTATTAAGATTATGTCAGACTTTCTATTGTAAACCCTATTTTTAGTATTAAAGCTTGCCTATCAATATATCTTTGAGTGCTAAAACACATCATGTCTCGCCTTGAGAACAAACTATAGAAAACTGGCAGAAACCCCTCAGTTGTTGAGGCAGAAATTTACTTGGGGAAAAATCATCTGTAATTGTAACAACTGTCCGTTGTATGTTACAAACAATACTCAATAGTGTTAACACTTGCCGAGAAAATAAATTAACACGTGCCAAATAAAATTTATTCTATTCTCCCATATTCTGATATACTACAAGCAATATAGTAGAAAATAACAGGGGTAGCTTGTCCTACAGCAAGATATTATTTAAAATATTTTACAATTCAGTTTATTCATATAACTCTTAAGTAGTTATGTCTCAAAGTGTGTTACAAGGATAGGAAGGGGCTGTATTTATTACCGTGAACTGAGAGCATAGGTAAATTTTTGTGATATGAAAATAAAGACTATAATTCACCTCAAACGTATTTCAAAATAGTGGCACTTTGGAATACAGTTAGAATTTTTTCATGGATCACCTTTTTTGAAAGCAGTTTTTCATATGTTGCCACCATAAATTTGAAAATATGTATGCACTGTTATTGTCACAGAGCCATCTTAGCTAGTCTCAATATAGAACAATTTCTATATCATCTGCGAAGGCTGTCTTAGAAAATACATATGATTTAATTTGCATGGTAATTGTATTTTAATTACTAAATTAAATAGGTGTGGTTCAAGTCTGAAAACATTACAAAATTGTAACTGCCATATACTCCCCTACCTTTCAGGTTCCTGAAATTGGAATTTAGGCAATGAAAATATTCCAATTTTGAGGTGATTCTGAGCCTGAAATTATTCAATTTATGTAGCATAATTTCGAAGTGGCATGACTTTAAAGCAGTGCCAATAAGTTCAAGAAGAAAAAGGTCATCTTATAGTGGATCTGTACCATTAAATCTCCTGGAGTGTTTTTTCAAAGTATCAATAGGATCTTATTCCAAAGCAGCATGCAGTATACTACGTATTACTGCCGAGTGGTTCAGAAATGTCATTTTGTTTAAAGGTATGTGTAGCTGATATATTCAAAACATGTACTAGTTGGCTCTTAAATGCCTGTTTATTTGGCAGTTCATGATGATTGTGATCCTACTTTTTAATTCTAGTAATATGGTGATAATACAAATACGTGTGTTAAGGACAGGTAAGATAAGCACTTGCCTAGGTAAGCTAAGGTTAACTTTACAGTGTAATTTTTCACATCATATGTGTTTAGAAGTCTGCGGCTGTAATATTTTTAGTTCAGAATTAAATGTGGTGCCGTTGCCTTATGTATGATGTATTTCAGATAATGAAACTGTTGAATTTTAAATAACATGTTTATAAATATTAATCTTTTTATTAAATACATTTTTCCTTTATATTTGACTACAAACTCCACTTGCAAAAAGATTATAGTGTAGCACTGAAAGGAAGACATTAGGATATTTAATTCCTTGGAGAAATAGATTTATATTCTATTATAAGGTTATCTGATTTTGACTGTATAATAGTTCTGTCTTTATAGCGTAGCATTTTAGCCAATACACTGTGAAATATCTTGCACTCATTCTTCCCTTTTAACCGCCACACAGCTGACAATAACCTTAAAAGTTTCTTTTGTATATTGTTTGAAGAATGGCATGCTCAGTTGTGCTTGCTGTCATTCCTCAGCAGTACTCAAACATCACTCCATTAAAAGATTTCTTTTTATAGAGACTAGAAAACCTACTAAGGACTGTATATCATCAATTCCAATGTTTCCTATCTTGATAGTTAAAAATAAAATATGAATCTCATTTCAGGTTCTTTCTCCTCACAGTAATCTTTTTTTTGCCTTTAAAAATGAGTAATACTTTTTCTTTAGAATAACCCAAACTTGTTCAAGCTATCCTTTCAGTTCTAGATCTATAAACATTCTTGTTGCTTGTAGTCTTTCCAGCTTGTCCACAGCTTAAGTACACAGATCAGAGAAAAAGGAAATAGGAAACAATCCAAGAAGTCATGGAACTCTCCAGTAAGAGGGAGTGATTTTCAGTCTGAGCAGTTTGTCTGCTATGCTTTTGGTGCAGCATATGCTGTACATCTCAAGCAGAGAACATGGACATGTCAAACTGATGATGATTTAAGAATGAAATGTTCTGTGGTTGTCTACCTCGCAATCTCATGTAACAATGTTAGTGACGGAGAGATGGAGGAGGAAAAAAAGGTGTGAAAGGATGCTATTAATGGTGTAGAACATCATCTGTATTGAAGGTTGTAAGTATTTCTTGCAGCTGAGAAAGAAGAGCATGCAGGTATTTGGGAAGGAGGAAGTTTAGGGGCACAGATATCAACCTATGCCCCGAACCTGTTCCTTATTCAGCATCTAATTTATAGGCTGCTTTCCTTGCATGTATTTATTCTGTATAATACAGATCAAATCAGTAATTCCGCTGTCAGTTTTCTTCTGTAAATGAAGTAATGTATTTGGAGTACATCAGACTTAATGTTAAGCAAAGAAATCATTGATCTTAAATAATTATGAAAATTGCAATGTTACTTAATTTTCAAAGTTGCTGTGAAGTTTTAATTTCATTCTTACAGCGTATTTCACAGTTCTCCTATGAAAAATATGATTGTATACTTAAATGTGGGTATTTTAATACAGTTCTGTTATGCTATACGATGCGGGCTGCCCCTTTACTTAAGTTCTGGCAATTCTTTTTCTAGATAAATAATAGATAATTTTATCCTATATGTTATTAAATCATTCTATCTGTTAAGTATTGGCTAATGACACTCAGTCTCTTCAGTAGCATCGTATATTAAGGGATATGTAAATATATAACCATTAAACAGGTATTCAGTCTATTTTTTACTTCAAGTAATGAGTTGTGGATTGCGTTATATGCTCACATTTATCTGGCATTTTGTTTGGAGATGTAAGTTTATACAGTAGAGATCTTCATCTATTGCAGCGTTGCTGTCATGTTAATTTGTGGCTCAGATAAACTACAGGAATATGTGTAATTTCCTCATTTAAAAAGTTGGGGGAAAATTGCAAGTGGTTATATTGCTTCATAGTGCACTTAAATAGCTCATGGTTTCATTAGACAGATTGTATGGTGACAGTATGTACTTTTGTGTAATAATCATCAAAGTTTACTAAGAGTTTTGTCA
>JAOXJM010000063.1:37726662-37741863 GCA_026413425.1 Tringa solitaria
GGATAGGATGAGTACTGATGTTTGGAAAAATAATCTCATGATTTTCTCCAAATCATCCCAATCTAAACTGCTCATTAGCTTGAACCTAAACTTTGGGTTGTATCCCTCCCTACCCTACCTGTAAAATTTTCTGAAGTGTGTGAGCTATAAATCCGAGAATTGTTCTGATTAATTTTAGAAGTATGTGTTTTACTCTTAAAGCTTATACTCTAAATAATTAGCCATATTTTAGGAATTACTAAACAACAGTTTATATTGTGTTACATGGTATTCTTAGCAGTAAGGCCACTTCTGGAGTCTGAAATGCAGAAGCAGGGAGGATTTCTTTGGATAACTAATGGATAGTTCTGGTTACTGTTGTGGTTCATCAGTGGAGATGCTAAATAGTATTAGGTTTGTCAGGAATGAAAAAATAAGAGCTTAGAAATGCTGAATTTGCTTTTAGAATATAAAGCTATTGGTATAGCAGTGGAGCACTTTAAATCTACAAAATTAATCAATGTTTACTTTAACAATTTTCCTCTTAAATATTATTTTGAACTTCTCCTTAAACTTCTTCAATGGTAAAAAGTAAATTATTAAATGAGGTCTTATATCTCATTAAAATCTAACACGGTTCTCTAAATCTGTCTGGTATGTGCAATGTGGAAAATTGGATTTCACCATAGGTGAGGTACATGTATGGTATTTTAAGTTACAAGGACTCATTTTTTTTCAGCGTGTGATCAAAGCTTAGAAGTATTATGTTGTTCTGTGGTCTGAGTTTAAATAACAAGTAACCAGAATCACCTAAATGAGTAGAGTAAGTTTTTTTTCTTGATATACTATTTTTTTCCCCTACAGATTAAGCTTCCTTAATTTTTCGTGTATTTTTTAGGTCATTGGACTTAAAATGCTGA
The DNA here is from genome assembly GCA_026413425.1 of Tringa solitaria. Classification (NCBI taxonomy): domain Eukaryota; kingdom Metazoa; phylum Chordata; class Aves; order Charadriiformes; family Scolopacidae; genus Tringa; species Tringa solitaria. The sequence continues at coordinate 37,727,562 of JAOXJM010000063.1, forward strand.
ATGGGGATAGACCCATTCAGCATACAACAGAACATCTTGGTGCTGCTATCCTAACTCACATTCTGTCCTAAAATTAATCTGTTTGGTATTGTAGAGCACCTCTCGGTAAATTGCCAGTAAAGTGTATTTAATATTTCTTCAAGCTTAATCTTTCTTCTTTCAAACGTTTGAATTTATGACACTTTTCCAGCACAAATATGTAATTTGGTAATGGTACAATATTCAAAGAATTAATATAATGGATAAAATATAAGGTGAAAGTGTTCTTTCTGTGAAGTTTACAGATATTACAGTATTGTTGGCTATGATATGTATTAAATACATATCTCTATGTAATACCACAAGGATGGACTCTCAAAATTTGATACGGAATGAGATATACTGTTTGATTTTTGCTTTGTTTCTTTTTTAAATAAAATAAATTTTAAACATGGGTTTAGTCAATACAGCTAAGTATAATTCAATGAAAAGACACAAATTGTATTTTCTTTTTTCTTCAAACTAAATTAATTCACAAGGTATTTTATCTTGTTTAAAACCCAGCCCAAGAGATACAAAATAACATTTTTTTAATGTGGAAAAATAAACTCAGTGCAGTGGAGAGGAGTTTAACAACATTGATAAATACAATCTAAACATCAATAGTTGTTAGCATTCCTTTAACTGCACTCCTCTCCAATTTAATGAAATCCTTACACTATTTCTTAACACTATAGCACTATTGATTATAAAATATTATAATTTGCTGCTTGAAAGCTCATGGCTCTCAATCTGGAAAGAAAAATATAAAAAAAAAAAAGAAATTGTAAATGAGATAAGTAAATTCCAGCCAAGACAGTAATTTCACAGTATTTAATCAAAAACAGTAACCTGTAATGAAGCTTGAGAAATCATTGAAAAAAGTTGAGTAACAATATTTTTTCTGTTAAAATGTCTTGACACAGCAGGTATAGTTTGACAAATTTAGTGGTTGATCTGTCTTCCCCTAAATACCTATCTTTAAGAAAATTATTAAACGCTTGATTCATAGTTCATTATAATTAGAACTCTGCTGACTTCAAAAAAATTCATACAAACCCTCTCGTATAGCATGGCTGAGGAAAATGTGTTTACTCTTGTCTAATTCAGGGCTCTTAACAGCCGGATATTACAGGTAATTCATGCTTGAGGTAGATAAAAAAAGTGATCTGAAAGTCTCATGCGAGGGATGCTTAAACTTCTACAAGAAGGTACTTGGACTTCTGGAGAAGTGTCATAGCCCAGTGCCAACTTCTGTAAGATAGAGGCTATTCATCCTTACGTGCACTCTGCTGGAGTGAACGCTGTGAGGCTGCAGGATACTTACCAATAATCCAAATTTCATGTAGGCAAGTGGCTGCTGGTGTACTGCCTTCACCTAATGTCCCAAATGAGAAAAGTATTTTAATTATCCTTTTTTTAACTTTCTTGGTACCCAAATCCTGGTTTTGATCATGTCCTGTTTGATACAAGGTATTAAACATTTTTTTGAAGATGCATAGGGCTTATCATCCTCTTAATGGAAACCTGTTTTGCAAACTGTATTCAAAAAATTTAAAATTCCTGGATAAGGTGAAGGCTAAATGGATTATGATGCACATATGCAGAAAGATTAGCCAAAAGGGTTTGTGGCTGTCTAATTTTCATACTGAGTATATGCTGAGGCTATTGAACTTTAGGTTTGCTTATCCAAGCAAACCTGCCCCCTGGCAGAACTGCAAGAGAAGTCTGAAGAAGTGATGTTACACAATGGCAAGCATCTTTGCTATCGCTGGGCAGAAGTCAGTGTCAGACAATGGCAAAAATTTCAGACTAGGAAAGAAAAAAGTCAAACATTTGTGTTATACTATGAAAAAAAAAATCCTGCACGGATACCAAAAAGAATGTGGGAATAAGGTTTATTACTTCAGGAAGAAATAGGTGGGAATAGAAGGGTTTTGACTGAGAAAGTCACTGGAGGAGTCCACTGAGTTACTGGTGATGTTATCAGAGCCCCTTTCTGTGGTTGTCTGTAATATCAAATGTGTGGAAAAAATGAAAATTATGTTAATGTGAGCATCAGAGCATTTCCTGGCCAGTCAAGGGCCTTTTTTTTCAGATAGAGTAGAAGGCCTGCAAAGGCAAAATTGGCTTGGAATGACTTTGCCACCTCTTTCTCCTGATTCTCTTAGCTCTATCAAGAAATTTTCTGGAGTACCTCAGATTTTAGGATACAATCCAAATGTGTGTCATTTTACTTTTCTAAAAACATTGTATGACACGTACAAGCTGCTTAATAGTGACTTTTGTAAAAAGAGAGAGACAGCTTTGGAAAGAGCAGTGCATTTTTTTCTCTGAATGATGTTATACTTAGGAATTCCACTAAATTCTGTGCACCTACCCAAACTTTCCAAGTTACTTGTATGCAGATGATTTTGCATGCTGTATGTCACAGGGAACTGCAGAAATATAGGTTGTATCCTGTATTCCCTCTGAAGACTGGTATAGAGAAGCAGGATGAAATTTATAAAATATTGACTTAATTCCCAGGAAATTTGTCCTTTCCATCATTTCTGGCGGTCTTAGAAGAAAAACATTGCTGGAGTAGAGCATTTGCATTTTCTGCTGGGCTCGCTTTATATCACTTTGGAAAATCTCACAACGAATCCTATGTAAACATTATTAGAAAACAGTGCTTTATTAAGGCTCCATGGTCCCTCTAGTTAACAGCTTCTATATCTTCTAGTAATGAGTATAAATACCATTTTTTATGTATTTTGCATTGCATTTTTGACATTGCAGAAGTAACTTCACAAATTAAGCCATTCTTTTAAAATTTGCATAGAAATGTTTGTTTTCTACTGACGTCTATAAAAGTTTAATGAAACTGAAGCTATTAGGTTCAGCTCTTTTTCTTGTGTAAAGCACTCTGGCTTTTGGAACACACAGTATGTTTACATTTTAAGTTGCTACAGCATATCAATTAGTAAACATGCTTATGAAATTGTCCATTTAAAACAACATTTTTACACTACATACAGCCTCGTAAATCACAGGATGCTGACAACATGAAATGCCAGCTGTGAAATGAGAAACTGATGAAAATGCAGTAATTCTGAATTTTAATATAATATAAACTATGTCAGCAATATTTGTGAATAGCAGCTGTCACGATTTCATTTGAACCGCATGTATTATGGTATTTTTATATTCTGGTTTTTTCCGATAATTTAGACTTTCCTCTGCCCCCTCCCAACCTTTCTGTATGATAAGCTTTGCAAGGATTGGAAATTTCCACAAATTTTTTGACTGAACAGCATGAAATGAATTAGTCTCTCTGTTTCAGTGTTGTGACAATTATAACGATCACTAAAATTGTGTTCAAAAATAATACACACTATCATACTGGTATTATTTATTTTAAAACCTCAGTATTTAATTAAACTTTCAAAAAAGGTGTTTTATTTTAAAATGGGATGGGTATAGTGTAAGTGACGGAAATTTCTACAGAACAAGATTGTGATCTACAGTCTTATCCTGCAGAGAAATCCAGTAGATGTAAATGGTTCTTTACCGAGGTGGTTTAGATATGGAAGTAGTTGCAGGATCCGATCAGGTGGGTGGAATCTAGCATCTCTGTGGTGCCTTACAGTACTGTCTGCTTACTGACAAAATGAGCAGGACTTTAAAAAGACAATATGCATACAAAGTTTCAGGCTGGATTGCCGAAAAAGAACAAAAAATTTCTGAGTTTTTTGTTACTATTTATCTAAGTCAAAGGAATTAATCCATAACTGTGAAACCTCTATGTTTCCTTGCATATTCTCTGAACTCTGTTTGCTTTTTGTTTCCATCATCTCCTAAGGGGTCAGGAAAAGTCAGGAAATGCTGCTGTATTTGAATGAGATCGGAAAGGCTGGTGTTCAGTGAGTGATACAATCATAACTAAATGAGTTGCCTCTAGTATAAAAAATGTATATTCAGATGTCTGTCAGTGGAAGTGACCCAATTTGTATTGAGTTTTAGGAAGATAGAAGTGGATTGCTGGCATAATTTAATATGATTTGCTTCTGAAATCAATGTCTAAAATCATTTAACCCTATTATTTGAATAGCAGTAAATAAACAGTATTAAACAGTTGTACCGCGAAGTTGTGATGTGCAGATTTTAACACATTCAACTCATACTTTACAGCTGAGGCTGAGTGTGAAATACAGATAACTCTCCTAAAACTGGAAAATGCAGTAATGAGAAAGTAGGGTGCCTTTGGGGAAGGGAGCAGGTAACATTTCAGCTATTGCTCTGATTTCCCAATCAGAGTCACTTGGCCTTTCCAAGGCTTAGGTTGGGTAATTAATTTTCATTGAAGGCTTGATTTGTTGTAAACATTGTGTAGGCACAGGTGCTGCTCGGTGGTACGGGCATATCGCCTGCCAATCAGAATGTAGTTCACTGGCTGGCATTCCTTCCTCATCTTCTGTCTAACGTATAAATAAATATGTAAAAGAAATGTAATCAAGAATACTATTATGAGGAATCCACCATGTTTTACTCAGCAGCATGTGATTGTAGTGAAACCCAGAGGGCAATCAAAAGAGCTAGAGAACTGTAATCGGAAGAAAAATCTTTAATATTTCTCTGTATACAATCTCAAAATAGCAAAAGGGAAGGGAGTTTCAGCAAAAACAAATGTCAGTTGAAGATAATGAGACATAAATAGACTTTATAGGGGAAAAAAACTTTATATAGAAATTAATAAATAGCTTTGCAAAACACAAGTACTCTATAAATAGTGCTTCTGGAGTAAGGAAGGCCAATGTCTGCAAAACACAAAAAGTGTTGGCCCAGAAGAAACATGTGGCAAAACCCCACTGACTTTCCCTGCAGCATGCACTAATTACACTTCATAGATTTCTAGAGCCAGGGTTCATATCCAGAATAGTTGGCTTGGTTGTATATTTGTGAATGTATATTCTGTATTTTCAGTAACTCATTGTCTTTTCCCTAAAACCTCTTTAATTGACACTTTAAAATGAGGTGAATCCAGAACTCAGAACTTATAAAGAATGGTCCAAATGTCAAGAATCACTCTAACCTCCTTCATAGTGAGCACTGATGGAAAGAGTCCTTTGAGCTACTCTGTTGTGGCCTTAACCTGCCTTGAGTTCTCTTTTCTCTTCTTGATCACCTGTCAGCCCTTCCAATTCTTTGTTTGAAAAAATTTGATTATTAGCTTTTATGCCTTAAGCAAGCTGCTCTTGAAGTATTTTTTGGCCTTCTTTATTATGATTTTATACACAACAGAGTTCAAAGGGAAAAACTGTAAAATTATGACAAAGTCAAAAGAAAAAAAAAGTTTAGTTTTCCTGCCCATTCTTCAGTCATTCCCACATCCCTCCAGTTACTCTGGAGTTGCTGCACATCTATGAACAAGAAGTGAAAAGAGAGGCATTGTTATACAAGATCTGTTGGCTTTGATAGTCACCATCAGGTCATAAAACGTAAGATCCAGTGGTATCTGCGAGACCAAGTAACCTAGCCCTGGGGAAAGGTATTTTAAAACTATATCATCTTCTTTTTTTTTTTTTATTCCATTTCCACTCTAAAAACATAGCTTAGTGAGCGGTCATAGGAGCTTTTGCTGCTTATGACTGCTGAGACATAGTCACTGCTTTTTATACTGCTTGCAGATGTTCTGTTGGGATTTGAAAGCATTCATATGATGATTAGGTAAGTTGAGTTTGTTGGAATATGAATAAACAAGTTTGTAAATACCAATTATGATGCATTTATTGAGTCTGAGTTGAACAAATGTCTCTAAGAGCTGCATTTGAGAAAGGAAGTTCAGTTACAAACTAAGTCTTAACAACCTCTGCCTTGGGACTTCATAAGGAGAAGAGAAAGAAATCATTCATACATTGCATCCTCACAATCTCTTTTTCTAATAGCTTTTTGTATCTCAAAGATCATATTTAGAGTGCCACTTTTGCACAGATACAGCTCTCTTTGACTGGAATAAGCTTTTTTACACCAGAGCAGCAGCAAGACTAAAATTTGATTTTTAAAGATAAATTTTTATAGTATGTCAAGCACTGTTGAAGACTTTGGGGTGAACCGTAAAATCAAAATATTCCGAGCTTTCAACTTGAACTTCACAGTTCTCTGTACACTGTTAATTTTCAAAGCTACACATCTGTGCACATTGTCAGTCAGAGCAACAAAACCTAAATTTGTTAGAACATGGGGAAATTGAAGTACTCAGGCTGCCAAACTCATCCTTCCTCCATAGGGATGGTTCTCCCATCACTCATTCATCACTTCGCCTATCCCAGTTTTTCATGTCGTTCCAAATCAATTTGTATTCATCCAAGAGGAGGAATCAGCAACGTCAGATTTGTGTGTTCTCCCGCTTGGTTGTTTTAATCTCCTGGTTTGTTCCATTGCAGTTTGTCACAGTGAAACAGGCAACTGTTGCCAGATATGCAGTACTTCTTTTTCTTCTTGAAGCTGAACAGTTGATCCAGCAGCCATGTAAACCTAGTGCTCTGCTTAGGGCTGTATCTGCCAGATCACGAAGTTTACAAAGAATTGGGAAATAATGTTTTTAGATGATTCAGAAGCATGTTGGGTTAATCCCCTTTATCTTCCAGTTTCTTAAAAATTATGCAGACATAGATGGTCAATCAATATCAAAAAGAAAGATAAAAGCATATGGTAGGGGCAGAAGAAGTCACGAAGAACAGAATGATTTGATATCCTTAGGGACATTGTACAGATTCATAACTGGTAACCCCTCTGGCTCATCAATGGGCTTCTCTAGTGCTGTAGAGGAAACAAACTGTTCATTTTCCAGTCTTTGCAAAAGCTTCCTTCTATTTCTATTGCAACTTCACTTATACGGGGAAGAGTTAGAGCTTCTGCCATCTATGGTTATTGCATTTTGTTAGTTCAGCATTATACATGGATACTTACTGTACAGTTAATATTTCTGTAGTTTATTATCAAACATGAACTACATAATTCACTGTGGTCACTTTCTTAAAAAAAACAATGGAATTTCATTTGTGTTCTTTAAGTTACTTGGTAATATAGGTCTTGTAGCTGGGGGCTACAATCATCTTATGTTTTCTGCAGAATTAATAATCATCTTCAAATAGGTGATTATTAATGAAAAGAATAATGAGAATCAGTAGAAATCATTACAATCCGCATTGGTACTTCTACTTTAATCTTGTTATATACAGACCATCTAACAGAAGTAAAATGTGTTTTTCTTCTCCAGTTATGAGTGCCTTATATGGTACTGTTTTTATGATGCTTTTTTCCTAGATAGTGATAGGAGGGCTATTTCAAGCATCCAGAAATTAGAACAGAGGTCTCTCATAATTGGGAAAAAAAAAACCCAGCAACTCCTAAATATAGCAAAAGTTTCATTTCTAAGATAGTATGTATATGTAATACCCTAAACTGCTTGTATTCTGCTCACTTTTTTTTCCTCCCTCTTCATCCACTGTCATTCCAGAGTGTCTAGCATCTTCAAATCCTTCACAGAAATAAGGTGACATTAACCTGCCAGTCCTTCTTTACAACTTTCTGACTTTTTTGAAGGCCTGAGGCAAACACATGCGACCAGTCACTAAAGGATTTGGTAACGTTCCTACAGTGCAGTTAGTCTCTACCCCAGCAGCTGTTGTTTAGTGATAGATCAGTGAAGCAAAAAATTATGCTGGTATAAAAAATAGATCTTGAACCACAGCTCTCATTCTTATGCCTTTGTTCTGCATTAGTGGCAAACCTCTGGGATTCATTTAGCTGTAATCATTTGTTACTGAGGGGCAGAGCATCTTTCAGATAGCGGTGATGGAGTTACCTTTGAAACAAGTGCAAATGAGCAGAAATCATTTACCAATCTGCCCTCCCAGGATTATATTTTATAACAGGCACATACTCCAAGAAGCTGTTCAGAATGTATAACAAAAACAGAAACACCAAAAAAAGCATTGTACTGTTTTATTCCTTTTTTTTTCTGAGGCAGTTTAATTAGTTTACCGTCTGGATTTGTAATCCTTTATTGAAGAACGGCAGACATGCAAAGCAAGCACCAGGAGGCAAATTTTGCTTCTGTTTACACTGAGAGAGAAAAAGACATATTAGGTGTCTGATGCAAAACTCAGTGGAGTCAATAATAGTGGTCAATGCCTTTGGATTAACTGTAGAATTATTGCTAGAGGATACTCACAGTTGTTTGGGGTGGGTTTTGTTGGTTAAATAGTTTTTCTATGCTCATTCATTTTCCAAAATCAAGCTGCACAATCTAACCTTTTACTCAACACAAAATTTAGTTTGTAGTTTGCAGATGAAGATGAGAAAGCTTATGAAATATCTGTGAAAGCACTTGAGGCACTACCTGTCGCAAATATCTGATCATAGTGGGGGATTTAATCCCTTAGGTTTTGCCATTTTCATACTGAAGAAAAACGTGCTTAGCAGAACACATGCATTTATGTATAAAACATTACATCCATCCCTCAAAAGGATTCTTTGTTTGTTTGTTTCGTAAAACTATTTCACCCACTTTAATTGGATATTGTCTGTGGTTTGGGGAAGAAAACTACTATAAGGAACATTGAGATTACCAATCTTCCATTATAGTAACAGCTTTTCCAAAAAATCCCCAAGATAAATTCCAGAACCTCAGTATCTGAGTCAAAAATTTCAATTTTAAATGCCTCCATACTCCACATTTTTCTTTTCTGGTAAGATTGAGCCTGGTTCTGGATGTACATTAAGTGTCATAGATTCTCAGCTTTCTGTATTAAGTAGAAAGAATTGTTATTCTGCACATGCCTACAAACATCTCTGGAAGAGAAGAGCTCGTGTCTGCATTAAGCTAGGGTCTGAGCTGAATCACAGCCTTTCTCCTCTGATTTTATCTGAAGGGCTTGATCCTGCTCTACTTTGTGAGCAGTTTTCTACATAATATTTGTGAAAAACCACTGCTTTCTTTTAAAAGAAGAAAAGATAAAAATGCTTTCATCAAGCAGTTGAATGATTAAAACAGTCAGACCCAAGAAACTGGCAGTGTTTACTTCCCTTTTTTCCACCTAAAGTAAATCCTACACAGTTCCACTTCTACAAAGCAGGCTGCAATGGCTGTTCTGAGGCAGCAATACTCAATTCCTCTGCCTTGCTGGAAAAAAAAAGGAGTTTAACTGGTTCGGTCATGTAGGGATTTCTAGTTCCATATTTACTATTTGGATTATTTTGGCAGTAATAATTTCAAATGAAACACTGAGTCAGTAGTAAGTGGGAAAGTATCTCCTGTATTTCTCACTTAGATTAGTAGGATGAATCTGAGTTTAACAAGTATAACTCCCTCACTCTCATATGTATGTATAGATATGTAATTGTTATATATATAGTATCTTCCTCAAGCTTAAATATATCACCACTTTACATAATTACCAGAATATTCAACTTTTTAGTCTATCACTAAAACAAAATACCTAGCAAAATGTGCGAACACTAAGTTATCTTTATTGGCAGTAATTCTCATGGTACTTCCAAATTTGAGAAACCAAACTAGAGTTGCTTAGTTACATCAAAATAATTAAGTACGAGCCAGGTTTATTTGTGATGTTAAGGGTCAGCAAAAAGCATGTGGTTGTCCTATACGTTGAAAGTACATACCTGGTGATATTCCAAGCATTGATGTAAATACTTTCTTTTGTCTAAGTCATGATCTTTTAAACAGTTTTCCTCTTTCTCAAGTTCATGAAATCCCAAAATATTGAGCGCAGTTGTGGATTTTCTACTGTTATATCAACAAGAATCAGGTCACAGAAGTGGTCAGTCCTTTATGGGCAGCCATGTGTTTAGCAGGTATATCTTTCGTCATGACATGGATGGACCTGCAATACACAGAGCTGTTGAAGAGCCCCTAGTGTCACCACAGCCTTTGGCTGAGTGTTTTCCACACTAATATGCTATAAATGTCTAGACACCAAAATGTCCGTGAAGCTGATCAGCAGTCACTAAAGTTTTCCAGTTTGTATTCCAGTTTGATCTAACTTAAATCTTGGTAAGAAATATTAGTCATAAATATGTGAGAACACAGCTTAGACCCAATGCTTATATGAAGAATCTCTTACTTAAAGTAAGATAGCCGCTGTCTTATTTCTAATTTCATATATCATTCAAATATTGTTTTCTTCCCAGAGATATTTTCAGTCCCTCAACTAACAATTATTTTCTAACAGGCCACCTGTACTGAATGAGAAGCCTTAAAACAAAGGAATTTAAACCCAAACCAGAATTCAAACAAATTTAATGAAATGTGAAAAAAAAAAAAACACAAAAACTTAATAGGTTAATAACAGGTTAACTTAATAGGTTAATAATTCCTGCCGGACTCCAAGCAAAGGCTTGCCACTAACCTAGCTCTTAAATATCACAAGAGATCAATGCATTGGATAAATGCAGCTGGAACATCCCCAGTCATCCAGCATTAGTAATAGTGAGCTGTTTGAAACTTCATGTCCATGGACTGAATCTAAAAACAGTATGAAGTAGTACATTCTTCCCATGATTAGTGGTAATAATGGTCCAGCCACTTTCCAGCTGTTGTCAGCTTCTTTTTGCATACTCCATCAGAGACATACCTGATAATGTTAAATGTGCAGATTGGCAAACAGAAGTTTTGTTTTGAAAAGCATAAACCTTGAGGAAGGCCTGTATTAGAATAATACTGGGAGAGCAGCTACAAATTCTTGTATAAAAGAATACCTGTGAAAGGATAGCTTCCATTTAATGGAGCGAGTTTACTGGTTTACAAGAGTCCGTGTTAAGTTGAACAGCAACAGAATAGGAGTCAGTGAAGTGTTTTATATAGTTTATGATGATTATGCAACACTTGAAAAGAAACTTAAAAAATCACTATTCAGTTCATCAGAAGAAAAAACCACTAACTTCAGAAAGCATTTGGGCAAGGTAAATGTTATAATACACTGCCTGGTCTGATCTGTGTGTGTGTTTGTGATAAGGTCTCCATCTAGGGGTTAGCCTACACATAGCATGAAACAAAAGCTTTACACTGAGATTGCAGGAAAGTAAAACTGCAGGCCCCATCTCCCCTGAAGTTAGTGATACTGTGCTGACAAAGGATTCTTAAAGTAAAAAAACACCCAACCAAATTAAAAAAAAGAAAACCACCAACTCTCACCCCCCCAAAAAACGATAATCACTGTTGCTACATTCAAACTAGAGAAGTTGATCAGAAAATTACTCCAGTGGTTTCTAACTTCTTAATGTGTCAGGAAAAAAAGATAGATACAGTGCATTTTTTTTTCCCTTTTAGGCAGTTGAAATATTTTTCTTACTGAGTATATTCAGATCTAAGCTTTTGTTTCTTAGACACAAAAATTCAACATTGAGCATATGGTTTGTCTCAATTTGTCACTATCCTAGGAATTAAGGCAGCTGTAGTAGTTTTATCACTCACCTCATTCTACTAAGGTAAAATTTGTTTAGAAAATCCTTCCTGGGCTCCCTGACATGCTCACCTTTTTGGTTGAAAAAGATTGTGTGTAGAACCAGTGCTACAGGAATTAGAATAAAGAAAGAGTGATGAAGTGGTATCTGCTAAAACAGAGCTGTATGGCACCAGTGTTCTCTGGCAAAGACAGAACTCCTTTAGAATTCAAATGCCCTGGCGTGAGTGGTGATTTAAATAATTAATCAGCTGAGAGCATTTTAACACAATATGGCCATTATGAATGATAATAATACATTCAAATATTCTGCACACTGGAAGAAAGAAATGGCCACTGCTGTTGTCCATGCAGTAGGGGTGGTGAGAGAGATGTTGGTGCTCTCATTCATATCCACTGGTGGAGAATCTGTATCAGCAGCCTCGTGGTGAAGCAGCTACTGAACAGAGGATGAGTGAGTGAAGCCATCTGGTTAGAGACCTTGGTGCCGCCTTCTTTTTTGGCCTCTGGCTGCCCCCATTATGCTTTGAAGAGGTGGAGGAGCCATGCGGTGCTCAGTACAGAGCATTCTGCATCCCTTATTTTAGTCCTAGACAGTTTATATCAATTAGTTATTGTGAAAACTGCAAATTTACCAAGGTGGCGGTTTCCAACTTTTTTCCCCCACCTTTTAGATACAGTGGAGTAGATTTTCAATGAATTGCTAGTGTTTAGAAGTTTAATTCTACAAGGAATATGGAAAAAGGACTGAGAATAACTTTAATGCTTTATATGAAATTTACTATTATTCATCCTGTAGTACTAAAAGGTGTGCTAATAATCAGACAAATAGACCAGCAGCAGTGATTGTGATTTATTGTATGGATACAGCTAATCCTTCAGTCTTCTGTCTCCTGTCTTCCTATTTTGTCCCCAGGCTAAACCAAAACTCTAATGCTGATTAACAGAAGTCTCACTTTTTTTCTTTCTGTGGGGTAGCAGCATTATCATTCAGGTGGCTCTCAATTTTCTGGAGTCAGCTGAGAAGCATTTATTTGCTAGGAAGTGCTGAGACTTGAAGCAAAGTATTAATCTGGCTCCTTAATCCAACGTCTCTCTTCTCTCATGTGGTACAGCATTGTCTTAAAAATTCTCTCTCTAAACTTAGAAAAGTTTGGAAAAATCTCAGACATATTCCAGACATTTTTCTCTTCTCCAAGCTTTCACTGAACTCCCATCTTTTGCTTTGGAATTTCATAGATGAGCGGTATATCCTCTGCAGACTCCTCACAGTGAGTGGAGGGCAGTTCCTATGTACGAATGCTTTACCGAACAGTTATTGCTGTGACACACAAAGCTACCAGAGTATAGATTGCAAAGTGTTTTGACTTCAGGCTGTGTTAGATACATACACAAGCTGTTTAATCGTCTCCTTTATAAGCCTAATTCACTGATTAATTCTGTCATTGTCATGAGGACAGTGATGGGTGAGCCAGCACTCCTGTGCTCAATATGAAGCTATTATTCCTAGAAGGTATCTCACAATAATTAGGAGGTAGGACTGGGTGTCAGGAGTAGGAAATAGAAATGGAAAATGCGAAGAAACTAGAGATCACAGTCAGCTTACATAAAGAAAAAGACATTAAGACCATATAAATTCACAATTTTTTAAATGCTTGTTACCTAATGAAAACCTTTATTGCAAGATGGGCTCAAGTATTGGTTAATTCACAAAAACATTCCACTTGAAAGCACTGACAGTTCAGTGTCTCTGCTGAGAATACCTACCCCTCAATCAAGGCTGCAGACAATGAGATGCCAGTAAGAATCTTAGCTGTTGCAGACAACCTGATGCTCACAAAAAGCAGCTGTCCCAAACACCATCAGAGGAAGGGAATGTGAGGCACTTATGTACTTCAGTGTTTTATTTTGTTAGTCTGAAAATCAAACATAACGCACTGCTGTGTACTGAGCATATTTGTGCTGTCTTTGGGCACTTTTAGCAGCTGCCTCAGCTGGCTGTTGGTCAGTGCATGTCCCATTTACTCTCAAGCTTACTGCTACAGATCACATTGAATACACAAGCCCTGCTGTCCGTAGGAGCAGGGTTGTGGTAAGGAGGCTTGATCCATGAAATATTTGTTATTTCTGTGTCTGCTGTATAGTTAGCTAGGCCTGCTTCCTTTTGAAGAGTCAGAAATTGTTAAGAGTGTTGTCAAGTGAGGTTGAATGATTCTGCAGAGGTATCTGGGTAAGGTAAAAATAATGTTATAGATCATGGGAATGGAATGGATTCTCAGTCCATTGCTGTACATGGAAACAATACATCTAGAGTGCTGATGTCAAGGAGGTCAGTGGTCAAGAAATTGTCAAGCGATGGGGAGAGTTGTTCCATACAATCTTGGAGTGTTTGGATCCGTGATTTCCAGTAGCTATTAGATGTATGAAACATCAGTAGAGTAAAAGCAGCTTTTGTGCCAGACCTGCATGTCCCTTCAGACATATGAAACACTATCTTTAAACAGTATAACATTAAAACATTACATTTTAATGAATGTTTATAATGGCTAATAAAATTTTTGTCAGGTACACTCTTCAGAATACCTAGCAATACTTCCAAGAGTGCACAATTTATAGAAATGAGATTTTCCAAGGGTATCAACTGCTACGTATTTTGTTTTTGCAAATATAAAGACAATTTGTGAATACAATTCCTTGTTTTGCATGGTTATTTTTTGTATTAGTCCAAGTGAGATAATGCATCCATGGTCTGTTAATCTTATTTGATTTTTTTTACTCTTTGCATTAATGCGCAATTAAAATAACATTTTGTGTTG
>JAOXJM010000063.1:37741963-37755320 GCA_026413425.1 Tringa solitaria
TGCATCTGACTCTTTGCTATGTAGTACAGAATTCAAAAAGTACTATTAATAGTGGGTTCAATCAATTTCTAAGTGCATACATTTCCTCTAGGTACTGATCTAATTGCAATCATAGAAGACATTAAAGAAACATGCTCTAAAAATGGGAAAATTGTATAAGTTAGAGTGCCAGATACAATGAATAAACATGCATCTGATTCTTCTAAGTGCTTTTGGAATGAAAGTTTATTAATCCACATAAATTCACATAAATATCTGTAATCAAATGCGTATTTCAAGCTGCCTCCCAAAATGTGATTTACACACTTGTGTTTGAAGACAGCAAACACTTCCAGGAGCAATGCCTGTGTTACAGAGAACAGGGTTCAATTGTGTCACCGCTCTGCCTCTTTAAAAGTGGATTTAATGCCTCAGGACTCTGAGTGCACAAATAGTGGCCTTGGGCAGCCTTACCAGGGGCTCCTACCCAGGCTCTGCCCATGGGGCTGGGGCTCCCGTGAAGCTCAACCGTTAAGCTTTTAGTCCTTATTTGAGCTACATCATAGATGTCTTTGTTTTCCGTTCTGGCTCTCGTGCTGCCTCCTTGGTGGACCTCAGATACACATTGTAAGTGAGCTCAGCTCCTGGGCTGATTCCTCAGGTGTAACTTCCAGCTTAGATCTGGAACCATCTTAGGCCGTATCTCGCAGATAGACTTTGGGACTGTGTCACAACCCTGCTGGCAGTTGTCTCAGACCTCAATTTCTTTTGCTTCTGACTCGTCTTTCTATTTGGAACCTGGACCTGGTTCACCACTTGTCTCATTTGGGATAGTTAGTGGCCCTTGCTTCCAGCACACAGCTCTGCCTGCTGGGTTCAGGCCCTGCAGCTGAGGGCACTGTCTGTGCTGGGCATCCTCAGCTCCTGGCTCCCTCTCCATCCCTCAGGGAGCAGCTGGCCCTGGCTGCTTCCTGATGTAATGAAAATGATGGCTCTATCACACAGGGTAGTTTTCATACAAGGAAAACTATTGCATCTCTTGAAAAGTAATCTCAGCTGGGCAATAATAGGAAAAAAAGGCAAGTATGAAGCACCCAAATTGCAGTTCATATGAGGTACAATGGCAGGTGAAAACTATTTAACGTTGATCTAAAGCAAAAAGCTTTAACCACTTCTGAACTGGAAACGCTTGCATATTTCCATATCACAGGAGGGATCTGCATTTCAGTTTCGGTTCTGGTGGAGGTGTCAAATAAATCTTGCAATATATAATATTCTACTGAAAAGAAATATAATGTGAATTTTTTGGGTTGGGTTTGGTTTTTGTTTTTTTTTCTATCAACCTGATCTCTGAATTATTAACTATATTCTAACCAAACAACTCGGTACCGAAAAGGTCTAATTTCTTGCAACTTTAAATCAATGTTTAATCTGTATGGCCAGTGCTATTTACAATTGGTAACATGGTAGTATTTTCTCATCAGCTGTCTGCTCTCCAAGGGATACAGGACTGTGAGAAATATTCCAGGAAAATTCAGAACAGCAACCTTTGCTAGAGAGTAAGCAATATTTAGATGCAATAGTATCTTCAGATCTGGCACCACTGTGATTTTCTAGATCACAGTACTTATGTATACAGTCTTTAGACATTTATATAAAGGATTGCTTCAAGTGCTGAAAAAATTATTCGATGTAAAATAAAGAAATGGAGGTGGGCAAAAAAGTCATCCTGTAGTTCCCAGATTTTAGTTAAACTAAAATTCTTGGGGATCTCCACTTAAAAAGATGAAAAAAATCAAGTCATAGTAACACAAAATGTTTCACACCTTTTTTGTAAAAACAAAAAGAAATTCAGTTTGTGGAAACCTAATTTGTATTATTAAGCATCAATATAAGTAAATATAAAATACTCATATTGTATTACATTGTTCTGTAAACTTTGTAAGATGCAGTTTTCTAAGGTCTTTCCTGCTCATTCCAGATGAAACATGGAGGACAGCCAAGCTAATGGAAGGAAGAAATGGGCCACATTGAGTTTTTAGTGGTTTTTAATTAAGATTTTACGAAGCCTTACAGAATTCACATGGTAGAATGAAAAGCATCTTAACAAAAGAGCAGAAAACGTTGTCTTGAAAGTATTTTATGTGCTCAGAGTACAGGCTTGCAGTTCTTGTCCTTTCTACTCTCTCTTGCCACTATATCCTTATCACAGGGTCAATTTGAAAGGTAGCAAAAGACTCTTAACAGCTTTTATAGGTTAAAAAAAAGAAAATATCATAATGCTTCCTATTAAATTGGTAGGAAATAGTTTTGGTATTGGATGGGGTCTGACGAATGCAGCTGAAGTGGAAATAGCAAATTTTCATGGGAGATTTTTCTTCCTGTGAGCTGTTTTCTGTGGTTTTAACCTGCAATCAAAGTATTCACTTAAAAGGGCTATATGTAGTAGCTGTTGAATGTATTATGCTCCTAAATGATACCTGGTTTTCATGCTGAAGTTATCAAATGTATTATTAGACATTTAGGCACGTACCTTTGGTTTTGCTCTGTTAAGCTTGTACAGGGCAAAATATTTTTCTCTCCAACACAGGAGTGAATTGCAGCTTCCAATTTGTCAGGAGATCTGTGAGTAGGCACATAGAGATGAACACATGTTATTCTAGGAAACAAATACTGAGGATTCAAAGCTTCAATGCTGGTTACAGTCCACCCAAAAACAGTTCTAAAGAAAAAAAGTCCATAGTGCAGTACTCATTTCTGCAGGCCAGCTTTCACCCCTCTATTTTACCTGCATAAATGGGCCACTGCTGATTGTATTCTTTGTAGCTATGAGTTGTGATTTCATTGCTTTGAAATGTGCTGCTCAGGAGACATTGACAGCAAAGAGTTGGATAATTCAGTCCTCACATGTAACACAGTTTAATCCCAGAAGTAGTCACATTAGAGAAAAAAGGCTCTAGCTCATGGTTGTGTGAATTTATTGGAGTAGGGAGGTCTTGGGCAAAGTTTGACTAAGTAACTCTTTTCAAATGTGATATGGCTGATTTTGAAATTCTTGTCAGTCTTTATACACATGGAATAACTGCTCAGAGTGGGAACAGTATGTATGATGCAGCTCTGGAAATAGTGGATTTGTTTTAGAATACTACTCCTCAATTGACTTACCTTCATTTTTTTACACGACAAAGTTCTGCAAAGCTGTTTAATTTAGGCATTTAGCCACTATCAGTTATATCACAATTATGAGGTTTAACAGACCAGTTCTTTATCATAGTTATCAATGCCTTATACTAACTCTGAGCAGGATTAGTCAGCAACATGATAAAGCAAGCCTCCGGTGTTACAGCTACACTAGTAATCATCGTGCTGCTATTGTTGACAAAAACAATGTTGAAAATTATTTAGCAGAGCAGTAGTAACCATTTGGTATCTTCAAAATATTACTTTTAAACTAAATAACCTCATTTTCAAGGCCATTATTTATAAGAATATATAATTTCCTGTGTATAAATAGGAATTAGGGGTAAAAAGTTGTTCTGCATTTGCTTATTATAAAATACTAGCAGAAAGAACAGATTTGCTTGTTACACATTTGAATGCATATCTAACCCAACAGTAGCAAGGAACAATTTTACAGAAACCCACACAAAATATTCTGAAATGACCTTTCTGAATAATTGAAGATGGCTTTGCATTTTTACCAGCATCTCCATAAAATCAGTGTGGCATCAATGACAGTTTACCCACAATATCAGCCATAGAGTATCATTTGCAAATATATTTAGAGGGGTTTACTGTAAGTAATGAAATTATTAGAGAGTAACCAGGACAAATATATCTGAATGCTAAAATATGCTTTATGATCTTAGTAATTCTCACAGTAAATATAATAGTTTTCTCAAAACCTGATGGCTAATAGCTGGACTTTGTGCAGTTTTGAGGTGGGTGGGTAATGAACTTGCTGTTTTCCCGTCTTCCTGCCCAATATGAGTGTCTTCTTAATCACATACAGAAAAATCTGTACTAGATTTCTGGGGCATATTTTAGTTTTGGCTATTTATTTTTTTAAAAAGAAACATAGACACCTCATGCCTTTACTCACTGGAAGGTCCAAGCATAGTCTAGTGTCCTACTGGATAAAGAAATCCAGCTTTATTTATGCTTTGTAAAGTGTGAGGGAAGAGAATGTAATTAAGTATGTTGTACTTCTTACAGAAAGTAGCCACATATATTTTCCAGGTGTAAACTGATACTTCGAGGATGCTTTCACCCTATATTCCTTCTACTCTACACTGTAAGTGATACCATCTAATTAAAAGAGAAAATAAAACATCATCTAATAAACTTTCTTATTTTAAATCAAAATTTAAGAACACCACTACTTCAAGCTGAAACTGCTCAGTTGTCACTTGCATTAGAAAACACTTCCTGCTAATAAAACCCATGTAATTTTTAAGAAAACCGATGTGTATCTAGTACAACAAATAGCTGCTGTGAGTTTGAATTCATTGACAAGTGCTGCACAGGGAGGTAGGTGCCCAAGTCTCTGCTACATGGCAGGATAAGGAGTTCCACTTACCGCTGCCTCTCTCCCATCTCGAACTGCCATAGCTCTGTGGATAAGAACACCAGTCTCGGTAACATTTCTTTGTAAGCAAGGGTGTCAGACAAATTCTGGAATACAAACCAGGGCTGTTTGTGGTCAGACAACTATTTACAGCAAATGAAAACCAGAGACAAAGGGCAACTCCATGCATGGTTATGAACAAACTATCAACGTGAACCAGGGGAGAAAGAGCCAGAAGAGAGCAGATGAGTAATTGTGGTAGTTCATGTAGCACAAGATTACAGAATGGGAAATAGTTATAATGAAGATTCATTTTAAGTACCTGATTATCCTGCCACTACAAACACATAATGTGTTTAAAGTCGGCAGATACATGTTCCTCTCATTTTTTTTCCTTCTTTTATATCATTGAAGAAACATTCTCTCGATTAACACAGTTCCAGCAGAAAATGCTTGGAGTCCACAGATAAGTTGTTATTTTTCTATATTGGGACTAGGTTGTGTAAAAGAGTATTAGGATTAGGTTATATAAAACAATGGCTGTCCTTGATTTCTTTGATGGTCAGAATTTAAGCAATGTAAGTGGAATTTGAGTACTCACTAAATTATATTCAAAATCTCGTATTACTTAAATGTTTAGGCAGCTGCTTTATAATTTGTGATCTGTATGCTTTTTTTTCACAATATAATCTGTGTTTTTATGCCATAGAAAATGTAGTAACTGACTTTGAAAATGAGGACCTGTGGTTTACTGCTGGCAGTGGTGGCTTGGACCAAAGCTGTCCAGTACACTGGGAACCTCTGAAACTGTGGGGGCTTTCCAGTTCAAGTTCTGGATGTCATATCACAGCAAAGCTTGACCAGTACAGACCATGTGCTGCTGTGGGAAGCTGTACTGTACTCAGGGAGAGTAAACTGTTTACAAAATAGAGTAAAATTAATTCCTACAAGTTTCACCATTCTTTGTTTCCATTTTTAATTTGCATCAATTCAAAATCCCAGAAGATACCAGTGATTTCTGAAGTCTTACTGCAATAATTTTTACTTTTTTTTTTTTATTTCTATAGAAGTAAAATATGACCATTTATAATTATGGTGTCAGATAAAAGATTTCTAGTCTGCAAACTTTTCTGCCTTAAATTTATTTTGGAATTCATGAGTGAAAATTCTTTTTTTACCTATTGTGATACAGCAAAGCAGGCAAGACCTTTCTGTTTATGCACTTTGAAACATGCACTGGGAGATAAATACCTGCAGTTTGTCTTAGTTTAACATTATCCCAATATTTAATAGTTTCCAATAATCATTTCTCTGGTACATAGAGGATCTTTTGTCCACCTTTGAAATGTGCTTATCTTTCTGTCCTATAAAACTGTGAAACAGAAGTGATCAAGAGAGACTTTTGATTCCAGAGAGTGATCTTGAAAGCAAAGAGGAACACCACAAAGGGGTAGGGATATTTATGTGCTTGTTTCTGTGGGCCATGGGACTAGATTGTGACATTTATATCACATTCCAAAATGACGGATGAAGAGAACATTGTTCTAGGAATGGAAGTGAGTGAGATTCAACAGAGTGAAATTTTCTTTGATGGAATAATTTTTATGGGGTATATAGCGTGCTCTAGCCATCAATAGAATAGATGCCTGTTGCATGGCAGTGTATTTACAGTCAGGTTATAAAATAGATGGTTGTGATTGTCTTCTGTTTCATTGTGTCATATTGTCAAAGGAGGTACCACCACATAACTGCCTCCTGTTAGCCAAGGACTTGGCAATAGTCCTGTAGAAAAAGGGGTCTCTAATTTTCCTTGCTGGTGTATAGCCATGTCTCTTAAGTACATGGTCTTCAGGCAAAAGCGGTATTCCATATATAGATGCTTGGAAACACAAGAGCTTCTTTCAACTCTGTTCTTCAAAGCCTGTGAGTAAGTGTTCTACTGCAGTTGGGAAGTGTGGGGGAAAAATAAAAGGCACCGAAATAGTCTGTGCCATTTTTTTGAGTCACATGACCTGGTTGCAGTCTGTAATCATAAGCCTTTCAAGACAGCAGAACAAAAGTATCTAAGGCTATTCCTATCCTTCTAAAACTGTGCAAGCACCCCCAAGTACTTTTGAAATAACTGTTTCTATAGATATCCTTCACTGTTTCATACACTTTAAAGGTACTACATTATTCTGCATTCTGTGATGACATACTGTCTTGTGCGATCAGTAGTCAGAATGCATGAAGTTTTGCAGAGTTTCCTTGGTGGGATCTTCCATCTGCTGTGGATCAAAGGTCAGCAAATCTCTGTATACTAAATATGAAACACAGGAATTTCATAGAAAGAATTTTCAAGTTAAATTAGTTTAAGGATTTAATTTAAATACGTTCATGAAATAAGCAAAAATGTGTCTGTCACAACAGTTCAGCATGTCAACTCCACTGTCTACTAAGAGCTCCTTATTAGCAAGCTTCAAAGAAAATGTCGTCTCTTTGTTATTCCATTGTGAAAAAGTTAAAGTTCACACAGCTAGGATGCTCAGGTCAGATATGTATCATCTTCCTGCCACAGTCATGCCTTCAGCAGTGATTCGATAAACAGCTTAATTTTGTTTCTCATAAGCTGGGATTCCAGTTAGAAGATTTAATTAAATACCTTGTTTTGGGCACCTTTTTTTAATACTGTGGTGTGGTCGCAGCACACTAATGTGATGTTTTATGTTGGAACATGCAAAATAAAATGGTTCTAATCTTCTATTTAAGAGTAGGATACTAATCACAGAAATAAGAAAAAAATACATAAACCTTTTAGATATTATTTCAGTGGCAGATTGTGCTCCGTTACAAAAATATAGAAAGAAAAAGAAGCTTGGAATGCAGTTTATACATATATACTCTTTTTACCTTTCTAAATAGAAAGTAAAAAATTTCAAAACCAGGATTTATCTGGTTTGAATTGTGTTGTTTTTAAAAGAAAACAGACTATCAGTGGATGTAGCAGTGTATTTTTTTGAGGTTTGGTTGGATAGCCAAAATGAGAACATCAAAGGCCTAACTTAAAATAAAGAAAAGTTAAATCAACATCCTATGTGGAAAGTACCAGTTGGGCATGATTTGCCCTTAGGGAAGCCATGTTGGCTGTCACCAGTTTAGGCTTGCATAACAGGTTTGCTGGATGTAGGAGAAATATATATAAGTAAAATAATCTTGTTTCCTTTTAAAGTTTCTCTGAGTGATGCATTTACAAATGAAGATGACAAAACAGGCACAACTGCAGGTTAAGTACATCTGTGCCTGGGATGTGTCAGACCCAGGTGTTGGATTAAATAAATATGTTAGCAATTACATGAGCTACTATTTTTACTATATTACATATGTGTATTTTACCACTTACCAATCTTTGTATTGCATGTGAAAGGATCTTTTTTCTTCCTTCTCTGTCAAATTATTGTTGTAGAAAGTATATGATCATTGACTATTCTGATCATGAGTACTTTCTTCTGTATTTCTCCTGTTTCAGATATCACTAATATAGCTCCACTATGACAATTGTCAGACAAAGACAGCTTTCCTTTCAAAAATATGATGAGTCTTATTGTCATCATCAAGGCTTCCTTACATTCATTGGCCTCTGAACATCCCTTCTAACTTTTTAACTTTGGGCTCTGATGAGAAGATGACATGGAAATGAGTCAATGAATGCAAAAGATCATCAGAGTAGGTGCAGTAATACTGTATTTACCTGTATACTTCTTCACTCATCCAGTGAACTGTTCCTTGGTTTTGCTGCAGAAAAAAGGAAAACCACACACAGTCAGGATCTGATTTTTAGTGTCATGTCCCATTAATTTGATTTTGTATTCTACTTTAGCTTAAAAAGTGATTTTTAGAGGACAGTTTGCGTTTAAAGTGAACAAATAATGTTCATACTCAGTAGCTTACTTAGAAAATACTAATGAGGTATGCACAATTGTGGTTTTATGTATGTACATGCACACATGAAAATTAAATTATGCACAGTTTATTTAGAGTTCCTGAGAAGAGTTTTTCTACAAGGCCTGGTTCCTTGTTAGTGGAATTCAAAGACCGAAATCTTGAATGGGTACTTGATACCTCACAGTTACACATACCTGGGGAAAAAAATTGGCTCCTCCTTAAGCCATGATCAGCAACAAAAAATAGATTTAAGAAAGATTAATTTAACCACAGTCATATCTTGCTTTTTTTTCAGTCTTCAATTAATACCATTTAACAGATATTTTTGCCCCTTTTAAATTAATGCTTCTGTTGAATATTCATTTATCTTCATATTTTAAAAGGAATGTTAGATGAACTTAATGCAGGCAGTATTTTTCTTCCAGAATTATTTTTAATGTTTATTATGTACAATTTAAGGTGACACACAGCTAAAGTTACCGTCTCCAAGTTTTCCAGGATAATGTAGAGCAGCCTGAGGATTACTCTAATTTCTGCCCATTTTTAGTGTTCTCTCTTGCTGTCTCTCCTCCTAATAAGTAAAGAGAAAAGCTGCAGTAGAAGACAAGTTCTGCTGCACCTGAAATACTCAGATTGCCCCCAGGAGGCTTTTTGTTCTTTTGCCCCTTCCAAAGAACGCTTACTGGAGAGATTTGTAAGAACTTCGTTAATTTTTCCTTCAGCTTTCTTCTTCTGCTCCACCCTCTCCAAGCAAGGGCCACAATTCTTGTCACACTCAAGTTATTTCTTGAATTTATTTATTTATTTCTGAATATCTGTGCTCTCATTTAGAGCATTGGTGCAGAAAGTATTTAATCAGAAGATGCTGCAGAATGTTGATTTCTATAAAAAGTAGTATTGAATATGCTGGTTTTCTTTTCACATTCAAATAGGGTTAACCTTCATTCAGGTGGCTATGTTTGTTCTCTCATATTTGATCTCTGTAATCATAATAATGGTTTCTCGGTGGTTGTTTGGTTTTTTTTTTTTCAGGTGTTTCTTTTACAAGATTACCTTTGTTAGAAAAATGTCCTTAGAAAAACCTTTCTGTCTTCTTCCTTGACCTCTTATTTTATGTATTGTAGTCAAAATTTTTTTCTGTTTAATCGTATCCTGTAGTGCAATCTACATTTCATTGCTACCCATGCTGTACTCATCTTTCAAACTTGCAGATTTATTCTGTGTTCTTCCTCCTTCTAAGCGATGTGCTATATCTGACATATGCATCTTTTCCACCTTTCATTATTACTCTTTTGGTTCATTCTTTTTCATATAGCTTTTCACTGTGAATTTATTTCCAGGCAGCACGAAGCCTCCAGATACCAAATTATTTTTTTCCATTTCCTCTGTCCTTCTACTTTAAAGAAAGTGTATCACTCAACTTTATTAGTGGTAGGGTTTTTTTTTAATTTAGCAGAGTAAATCTGTGCTGCTTTGTACATGATTATTCATTGTTGATATCTGACAGGGGGTTGGGTAGGAAACTTGAAATTTCTCTTTGAGGTAACGTTGACACTTACAAAATAACTTTTATTTGAAAGTGGAAAGAACAGTTTTCAAAATGAATGCTTTCAAAATTTTATCTCAGTGGGTTTGCAGAAAATTCAGTTTAGGGATTTTTTCCTTTCATCCTTTCAAAAATTAATACTGTTTCATCTCTCCTACTTTGTATAGTCTCCTTTTGACTGTAAGTAGGTAATGGCAGAGAATATTCTTGCTATTTCTAACACATTGGGCCTGATGCTGAAGCTTAAAATTAATTTTAAATTATAAAATAGTATTTAGCAAACTATTTTTTCATAAATCAAGTTTTCAACTTGTTCAAATATTAAAATGTCTTCAAAATAGGACATTACTCTGCTTTTATGTGCATGATCAAATAATCACAAAGAGATTAGTTACCCTATTGTTGGTTATAACAACACAGTGGTATTTCCAGTTCAGCTTTTCATGGGTCCTTCTTAGCTTCTGCATGTATTTTAAAGTGGTTTTTTTTCAAGTGGTTGATCTCACATTTTCATGATTAGCTATTAAAAAAAGAAAGTAATTCTTTTCACTGTTATTTATCATTGGATATTCATTATAATAACGTGCAGAAATTATTTATGTAATCAAAAGTTTGCGAAGTGAGAGTTTACAGAATAACATAGAGCTTGTAATACTGTTTCTCTGGACTGTTTCAGAATATACTATTTCAGTGCTCTAAATATATATAATTTTAGACCAGGCTTTGTGTTCTGTTATCTGAAGGGGAAAGCAGGAAAAGGAGGTATAAGAGCAATATTCAAAGTGAATGTTGGGATCTTTTCACTTGATATGTATTAGAGATATACCACTGCTGGCTTTTATGATTATTCTTAAGTTAATATATATGTTTTAAACAGATACTGCTTTCTCTGATCCTGCAAATCATTGCTTATAACTCAAATCAGCTCAGCAACAGGACTAACATTTCACAAATAATACAGCGTTGTTTATCGTTAATTCTTCAGAGAAATTTTTAATGCTACATTTGTAGACATTCAGTTTTTCCCACTACCATGATTTTTTAGGCTTTCCTTTGGAGTAGGGTTAAGCCACTGGAATTCCAGGCTCCCACCCTAGACATTACTGAAGATTTTGTATTTCTTTTATCATAAAAGGCTATGTAGCATCATGAGAAAAATTACTGTCTTATAGACAATTGCACAGGTTAGATCAACTCTTGGCACCACACACTTGAAACTGAGGATATAAAGAAACACTGGGGAGCTGTGGTTACCAAAGTGGGACCGTACATTATATCTACAACAGCACTACAGGCTCAAATTGCGTCTTAAAGCTAAACTTGGGACATATGTTCCGTTTGGGTTTTGAATGACTTGCAGTGACTCAAAAGATGCAGTGAATAAGAAGACTGCAGGTGAAGAATGATTCATGCAAGAGTCCAAGCTGAGTGCAAAGGACAAAGCAGAGGGAAAGAGAAGACAGATCAAAGCTCAACAAGTGAAGGACTTCTTAATAAAACAATAAATAAATCAGGCTTCTCAACTGTTTGTAAAACTGCCAAGAAGAGAGTAGCTATTATTGCCACAAAATGGGTTATATTAGTTCAACACTTTTGTTTATCTTCAGAATATTACACAGGTGCATTGTAACTTATGGAAATGAAGATTGTTTAGTGCTGCTGACATCTGTTCGAAACCAACAATGAATCTTCCTCTGATAGAGATGAATGAAAGAAAAAAAGTGGGAATATGAGACAGGCATAAGTGATCAGGAGCAGATTACTTGCACTGAGTTTTACCTCCATTTCACATGTGCTAAGGAGAGAGATTTGGAAATTTCTTCCACAGGAAGGATGATTTGATTCATATTCGAGTCAGTAAAACAATCCATTGATTTCCATATGACAAAAATTAAATTAATCTCTACCCACGTATTCAACATGAACATATTTCAAACAGAGAACAAAGCCCAAAGAACTTTGA
Organism: Tringa solitaria; assembly: GCA_026413425.1. Taxonomy (NCBI): domain Eukaryota; kingdom Metazoa; phylum Chordata; class Aves; order Charadriiformes; family Scolopacidae; genus Tringa; species Tringa solitaria. The sequence goes on from JAOXJM010000063.1 coordinate 37,753,940, forward strand.
TTTACCAGATGCAAGACCCACTTCCTAGAAGAAAGGATATGCTGATTCTCCTCTTTGTTTTCATTATGATAATCATTAACGTTCTTTAAAAACACTTACATTCAAATAATAGCAGTGCTTAGTATTTACACTATCTTACTAGTATTTACTTCCTATCTTTTTTTAGAAGCATTAACTAATGGATATTTTAAATCAGAAGCAAATGCTGTAAAGTTTCAGATACGGCTGCAGGGATTCCCTTAAATTAGAGATTCACTGGCTGCAATATGGCAATTTTATGTTGTTGGCTCATAATCACTCAGACTAGAACCTTAGTGAGTTAATCAGATTTCTCTCACACTTCTGCACATTTGCTTTAATTAAATTGTCAGCTGAACCCTGTTTCAAATAATGTACAGATTATATAAATGTATACTAACAATGAGGCGTTACAAATAAGTGTCTTTTGGGGTAGGAAATAACAGAGAGCAAACCCTGCAGTTTGCAAGCAACGATTTGCAAGGAAGTGAATCTCTGATTTCATTCAGGCACTTGGAGAATTCCCCTGCTTCTCCAAGTTTCATGCTCGTAGATTTTAAAATACACTGCAGACTGAGAAAAATGCTCAACATGATGAACAGTGATAAGACTTTTTAGACCAGCAAAATCTCCATAGCATTTTGCCTTTCCCTGCTGGCATCCTGCCTAATTGGAAGATTGCCTTCCCCTACTGTATTGTGGCAGAGGAGACTCCATCAGCCATAAGCCATCCCTGAGAGGAGGACGTCAAATCTTGCCTTGAAAATGCTTCAACAATTACACGTATCCCGTATATTTATTTCTGTAAGAAAATCCTCTGTCCCAGAAGTCCTCTAAGTACTGTGGTTTGCAGAGATATCCATGCTAAATACATAGTTTTTGTAGAACAAATGAATGAGCAGCTGCTTCTAGCAAGGGATTGCTGTATTTTTGTTGCCAGACTTCTACCCTAAGACTTTTATTTACATATATATTCATATATATACATATCCCATATATTTAATAAACACATCGAGCATAAGAGATGTATAAATATATATGTATGTACTTTTATATGCATATTATCTACCAGTGTAAACTAGCTGTAGAAAATACAAAATATCTACTATTTTTTTAACTGTGTTTGGAATTGCATGTTCCATCTCTAAAATTCTGAGTTCCCTATTTATAAACATAAAGTAAATAGTGGATCCCATGAATCACAGGAGGTCATGTTTTAAGTTAAAAGTCTGCCTCATAGTGTCCCTGGGGAGGGTGTATTTGGAAATAATGGAGAAATTATACACAAGTGTTGTATGAACTTCACTAAGCGCAGCACCTTAAGTCTTGATTTGTGTTTCTTTGCTGTCAGTCAGAATACTGG
>JAOXJM010000063.1:37758635-37822365 GCA_026413425.1 Tringa solitaria
ATATACATTCACTACTTTTTTCCACGGTGAAAGTATTGTCTTGTAGTTCAGCTCTGCAGAAGTACAATTAAATCATCGTATTTTTTAGTTTTGCAGTCATTCATACAAAAGACTAAATAAAAAGGTTAATGGTTTATTATACTTCATCTTCTTCAGCCCTTACCATTTCAGACTACTCTAATACCAGTTTTCTTGAAGCAGCACCAGCAGATTTCATCCAGCTTTATGTAACTAGTAATTCAGAACTAGTGCTAGATTTATTTCTTAAAGGAAATAGGCATTTTTGCTGTAAAGATTCTAATCTTCTTTCCTCATATTTAACAGACTTACAAAATTTAAATATATGTAAAGGGAAAGAGTCAGGGGTTAAGAGGAAAGAAAGATAGGAGAACTGAAAGACTTGAAAGTATTCAAAACAAAACTGAAGACTTTTTTTTTTTAAATTGTGACATCTTCACTTTACTCCCTCCCCCCATTTTTAGTTTTGATCTATTTCTTTAATCACAGTCTTGGAAATTCTCATTTTTACAACTGAAAAGTCTACTTTAGAGAGTCTTGCCATAAGAAATGAGTTGCTCACTGCAGAGTACTCAGCCTGCGAGCTTGCAGTCCTGCTTTTGTATTCCTATCCACAACAAAAGATTTCAGATTTTGATCCCAGACACTTCAGCCTCAAAATTTCCATACGCAGCAAACCATCATTTTCTTGACATACACTAATTACTCTGCACAATCATTGCACCTAATTGCATGTTTACCATCAGGTGATGGGATGATGAAGAGCTAGAACCTAAATTCCAAGGCTAGTCTGTCTAATTAAATGAAAGGATTATGCATGGGGTGAATATAATTTGTCAAAAAGTTGCATTAAGCTGCAGTTGTGGACTGTTCACTTTAATACCGTGTTGAGCAAAATAGATGTGGAAGGCAATTCTTTATGCTTTAAGACTAGAATTAGAATTAGTAAAATTCTTTGTCTTTCTAAGGGAAGATTTCGTTTTTTCTCAGCTTGCAAGACTCTATCATTTGCATCAGCAAGCTCATAGACATGAGTTCTAGAGAAAAGATGATTCCCTTGTTCTCAGCAGTTTTGGGGAACTATCTTGAATTTCATATGTAGTTCTGAGCCCATGTGAGTAAGAGCAAGTCCCATGGACAGCCAATAAGTTGCTTAAGGGGCTGATGTATGTCATGTATGAGGGCAGATAGAGGGAGCTGTGGTTGTTTAGCTTAGACAAGAGAATGCTGAGAGGAAGGGTATCTCATTGCCATATTTCAGATAGACAGAAACATGGTGTATGTGTTTCTTCAATGGGCATTTTTATTACTGTTACATGAAGTGCTTTGGGAGTTGTCTTGCATAAATAATGAGGTTTGCTGTTCTTTTTACAGTATAAGGTTAGTATCAAAACCACAAATACTTTTAGTTTTCTAAATATTTCATCTAATGCACATTCGTTCCATCCCGTTCAACTGCTTTTCATGTGTCTGGAGTATCCATCAACATAAATTTTCTGTTGTTTTTGCAACTTACCTTCTCAAGACAAGAGTAGTATCTCCTTAATATGTAACTTCCACAATTGTCATTTGAGTCAGCGTGGGACAATTCCCACATACAAGTTTAAATTGGAACCGATGAACTAAACTTAGAAGTGTTAGACTGCATGAATTCTAGTTTAAGGGGAAAAAAAAAGCCATGGGTATGTACCTGAAGTTCTGAGACATTCAAGGACACACATTTGGGTATTGCTGAGTTGCCGAGTTCTTTTCCGTGGCCTCTGGCAGCCCAACCAAGTATCAAGAGCACCTTCACAGTACTTCATTTGGATGTCTTGCTACATCAATTTGTTCTCTGCTATTTCAAAGAAATGCAAAAGGTAGCACATGGAGACCATCGTTTTGGGGAAAGAAAGGATTTTATTTTTCCTTCTGATGATTTTCCTCTGTCATGATAACAAATTGTGAAAGCAAAATAGACAATATAAATAGGTTAAATTAAATCTGAACTGTTAGGCTAAACCCCTAGATGTATAAGCTCTCCTAAAACTCCTGAGAAGAAAATTATTTGAATACGTCAACTCCTACTGGTAAGCACAGACCCCTTCTAGTGAGGAGAACTGCAACATTACGAGCAAAAAACATATTGAGGCAGGTGATTTTAACTTAACTAATATTTATTAACGTAAATAATTACTGGTTATGTGAGATATTGTGGATTAAAGCAACTAATATGTAAAATGGTCATAACTTTTAATATTATTTCTTTTTATATTGTTAAAGAATTTCCCATAACTTTTCAGATCCTAAATGACTACTCATCAAAAATGTTTCACCTACAGTCCCCCCAAATCAAGTTATATATTATTCAGCTCTCACCTATTAAAAAGCCCATTCTGTTTGTGGCTTCTTTCGACTTTGTCATGGCTGTGTCTTAGCTTGGCACTGCCCTTTTCAAAGGGGTTAGCCAAAGTACTGTTTGTGCCAAAGACACAGCCTTATCTAGACTAATTTTGGATAACTGAAAGGTCATAGCCACAAAGAAACAGCAGGTACAATTACTGCCACAGTAGAAGGGTGCAACAAATAACATATGAATACCCAACAGAGTTCGGTATTGTCTTTTGAAGTGGTGTACATAAAGTCCTGATCTTAGGAACAGAATGGAAAGCAATAATTAGGGCCTTTAATTTATCACTGAAATGTTAAAAGAAGTCTGACAGGGTAAACATCAGTTCTGACAAAAAGAGCAGGAGTCATGTGTTTATAGGAAAGATGAAGCCTTGCAGGGAGTTACTCTTCCCCTGCTGGGCAGAAGTCCCATTGACAACTCCAGGGAATATTATTATTTCCTTGCTTTTTTTCTCAGACTGTGGGAGAAATAAACACACATATTTTAGGTGAGTGATTCTGGTAATTAACAGATAACCTGGGTCTGCTAATAAAGCATTACCAGAATACAGTATTTTTTTTCCAGCAATTTCTTTGTTTATACTCTAAGAAGAGACATAATTGGCTGTACAAATTTAATTCAGGTAGCTTTTCTTTTTCCTTCATGACCTGCCATGTCACATAGGGTTGTAAAAAAGCGCTCAAATTAAATGTAATGCCAGGATGCAGAACAAGGCTTTTCTTCAAACATAAAGCTTCTAAACCTCAGAAATGAACAAATTTATGCTAGTACCCATTACTGTATCTTCTCTTCCAAAGTATCTCATCATAATCTTGTTTGAGTCAAAGTGACCTCTTCTCCTTTATCAGCAGAGAAATTCAGAGAATATTTCAATTTAGCAGAAGCTTTTGAAATTTTGCCATAGTTTCTTTTTCCTTGAATACAAAGATTTTTGATTGCTTTTGCAAAAGCAAAATTGCCAGTGTCAATGTTCTGATTAATCACTGATATAGGAAAAACAAACTTATAGACTTATTGCTTTTACCAGTTGCCCCTTCCCAGTGTGCAGGGTTTTTTTAATATCTAAAAATGTGATGAAAAGTAATTTAAAATTTTGAGGAGTGTTGCTTTTTTTTATGAGAAGTATGACTGGAAAAGCAAAATAACTATTTATCATTTTTTCTTTTCATTCATTTTAGTGTAAGGGGAAGAAGGAGCTTAAAGAAACCTTTGAAGCTTAAGATTTGTTGATAAAAATTTAAAGAGCAAGCAAAAAGAGTCTATAGCATCTTAGCTTAAGTGACAGAATAACTAGAATGAATTAGTTAGGATTGATGTATCAAACAATATAGACTCGGTAACTGAGAGATAACTGGCTACTTGTGACACTTACTCTGTCCCAGGCACAAAAACTGGAGCTACACTAGTACTTTCTAAAGCTGAATATTCAGTATGCTGCATATTTCAGGCAAACTTTATAGTTTCATTGTAGTGTTTAGACAATAGAAAATCCCAGTAGTTAATGTAGACAGAAGCACTCGCAGGCTGGTTAAGCTCAATATGCAATTGTTGATCCTAATGTGTCCTAAGGGAAGATACCTATTGAGACCTGCCAAAACTGCACCATTGGACAAATGAAAACGTTGTGATTTACAGATTTTGCAGACCTACACTTTCCAAACTTGGTACAGAGGCTTTCTTAGGTGAAAAAGTAAACAAATCAAAGCATTTTTTAAAAATTAGGTCAATAAAACTGAAATGTAAAACAGCTGGGAGATTTGTGCTTTTCTGAACTCCTGCCCTGTGGGATGAATTTGACTGCCAACAGTATATTTGTTAATTGCTGCTGTTGTGATCCAAAGAGCTTCTCAGAGCTTGACACTTATATTGAATATCTAAATTAAATTCCCTCCTGATGATGTATATGCAAAGGTATCTCAGAACAGCTTTTTCCATTACCTCATGAACATTTTCCACTCTAAATGTCTGTGGCAAGTTTTCTCCTTCTCCTATTAATCTTTCTGCAGAGAAGTGTACTGCCTATGTAGCTAGTGATAACATTTTACTAACAAACTGTTTTCCAGATTCATTTATGTCATTATTGGAATGTGGAGCCCTTTTATAAATTTGTCTGTTATTGTAGAGGTAAGTCACTTTTTATTCACTGAAAAACAGCAAGTAGGATGTTAAGATGTATTTTGGATGTCAGTAAGCTAACACATAAAGGTTTCTATTTCAGCTGAATGAGATAATATTTTCTTTTAATATATAATTGTGTTAGCTATGTGAAAACTCACTAAATCTCTCTGGACGTTACTTAAGAAATTACTGAATTCCAAGAATAATGAACTACAAACATGAGAGCAGAGGTTGCTGAAGTCACAATGCCTGTTTCTTTCCTGTTTCTGCATTGATGTGTGTTTATTGCTGTGTTTAAGGCCACGAGGTGAAGGTAAAAAGGTAAAGCAAGATGTAAAGGTAAAAAATAGCTCGAGAAGGGTCCAAATTGAATTTATATCAGATACATAATCTTTACAACAGGTAGAAATCTGAATTTCATATTCTACATACACCTGCATGGCATTTTAGCAGGGTCACCTTCAGCTAACAGTTTAGTTCTATGTCACTCTGCCTGGACAGAAAATGCCTGGAGTTTGTGTCACCTGTAGTCTGTAAGGACATCCTAAACGTGAGTTGCAGTGTTGTGTCACCCACGTATGAGTGAGAGATGTTGGTAGACTTTATAGGAAATGTCTCTCAGACATTTTTGGGAACTGTCTGTCCCTAGCTATCAAACATGTGATGTGGGTGTGTGGTAATGGCTCACATTCCCTCTGGGTGTGCATTTGATCACACACCAAAAGGCAGCACAAATCCAAGCTTTCATCCTGGCATTTCTGCATTTGCCTCAAACCACTCACCAGCATGGTTTTATATCCAACATTGACAAGTTTGGCTTGAGGAATAGACTCACGTTTCTACTAAATGCAATTCTTAAATCAATACAATCATTTGCATTTCTATTCCAATGTATTAAATTATGTATTTCCAAGAACAGAAGAATTTGTTAAGTTTGACAATCCAATTTGCAAGAGGTATGATACATCCATTAAAAAGAGACAGGGACATACACGATCTTTCTGTAAAAGTAACTCAGACATTAGAAATGATGAAAATATAAAGAGGTTAAAAAATCCTTTCCTTCAAAGTAGTTATTTTAACTTCCAATTTCAAATTGCTGCTTTTGGAGTAATGATTGCTAGGACTCTTGTGAAGACTCAAAACTAGTGCTTATTGCGCAGTAATAAATGCAATAAAATCCTAAGACTTGGATTGCTACAGAAAATTTTACAATCGAGTTACTATAGTAATGTGAATTCAGATTTCTCTAGGCAAATGAAATGTGTTAAAATTTTGCTCTCACCAAATTCTGTCACAGCAACAAAAAAAAATTAATCAAACTGTGGGAGCTTTTGCAACAGGAATTAATGTGGGGGATTTGTGTCTTGTATCCTGTTCTGTTCTCTCCTCACATATATGCCTTTCTTCCTCTGCTCATGGCAGCCTTTGACTTCCAGTCACATCTGACCAATAGAAAAGTATGTAACCACATCTTCTGAGTAGTATTACTATGTTCTACTTTTACCATACCAATTAAATATATTTATTGTGGAAATGTATTTAAATTTGAAACTGGACTTTGTCGTCATGAGTCAGTTCTGTCATGTGAGAACTCAGATTTTTTGGTTATTCTGATTTAATTGTCATGGTCTTTAAATTTTTTTTCCATCTCTGATATAGTTCCATTTCTCAACCGTCATGCATTTAGCCATACTGTTCCCATTCCGTTCCTGCTGTAAACTGGGAAAGCCTGTCTGTGTATCAGAGTAGATACAGACTATAATATCACTCCCATCCTCACTGCATCACGTTTTGTACTGCTTTAACTGCCAAACTTTGAGTGATACTTAATCCCATATCTCTTGGGCTCTAAGACAACCTTTTTTATGGAATAATCCTTCCTTTTCTGCCTTTTATATTCTTTCAAATTCACATAATCTAAAGAGCGTACCAGGAAATTCAGTTGATTCAAAGAGACTTTCGAGCTCCCCCACAGACACTGCTTGGTACAGAGATTTAGCGGAACTTGCACCCTCAACCAGAAAATTTCAATGATTCTCTTTGTCCAAATCCTTGCGGTCTTTACTAACAGACAGAATTTGTTCTCTTTGTTTCTCAGTATTTTGCTTTTGTAATACAAATCCTTACTTACAAAGCTACTTCTGTATGCTTTTCTGCACAACTGATATTTGTGTGATAATTTTGCCTGAGGTTTTCTTTCTCTGAACTGTTCTGCATGGCTCTCGCCACTGCCTACCCAAATATGTATGTATAGTCTTCAAAGTTCTTCCAGTGAGCACCCACTAAAGAAATTTGATAGCTGTTACTTATAAAAACACATGATAATATGAAGTGGAGCATTTGTTCTGCAGTTTGTGTTGGGAAATAAAACCCCTATATTAGCATTAGGCAGATCCGTATAAAAATAACCCTTTTGCCAGTAGCATGCTCCCAGCACTTCCTTAGAAGATTCACGTTTACCTTCCTTCCCCAAAGTGATTTTAATTCATGGAAGATTTTCTTTTTACCGTGTTATCTCAATTTTCTGCTGTTCAGTGTTACCAAACAACACTAATATAAATCACCCTTGTAAGTCTGAAAATTCTGCTTTTATGCCTGTGCCTATAACAGGCATCATGGTCAGATAGCATGGTCATAATTACCCAATATACTAGTAAACCTGAAGATTGCTTGGATTGAAATCCTAGTCCTCCTGTATCTGAAGATTCATGAAAGAGAATACTGAAACAAGGCTTAAAAATGTCTTTAGATGAGTAAGAGTGCTATGAGACAAAGTAATTATGTTATCCATCAAAACTATGCTGGGAAAAGTTTTGTTGCTTTTCATTACTTTCACTGTCATTCCAAGTGCCAAATTTTCTGTGAAATTTGGAGATTACATTCTTGAATAAACCAGAGAACTCTAAAGTCACAAATCAAATAAGTAGGAAAATCAATTTATTTAACTGAGGAAAATTGTATGAGCATGTAATCCTAATAGCATTTTTTCTTGCAACCTACCATAAACATATTGTTGTACTGACATAAAAATAGATTACAGTATCTCTAAAATTAAAAATGGATCTGTATATATATATATTTCCCAAGACATTCTCATATTGTACAGCATTTGATCAATTCTCACCTTCTTTTATAACTATTGATGGAACAACAAATTATTCAGAAATAACTGATCAATATTAGAATCAGTTCCTGGATTTCTTGTATTAACCATGGGTATGTTATTACTTTCTAAATTATGATTGCATTTTCTTACTTCTTGTTTCAAGACTTAGGCATATTTATATATTAAACCCACCAGGAAATTCTTTAAACACTGCTGTTCTCTAAAACTCAGCATAACCTTGCATAAATACATGCACTGTAACGACGCTGATACTGCATCCTCTCTGTTCTCACCCGTTCATTCTAGGCAAATTGTAGGGCAATTTCTCAACTGGTGTTTTCAGCCACATGCTTTAAAAATAAAATGAAATATTCCAAGTCATCTACGTTAGTAAATGGGAAATAAACAATTACTCTGTCAGAAAATGTCTTTTCATTCTCTTAATCAGTTGGTGTGAAGATAAATATTTAGTTCTGTTCCATGTAAGTTATCAGTATAAAGCTGTAGGGATAAATACGAGAGTCGTTTAAAAGCACGATACCAGTGTTACCTTTCAGTGGAGAAGTGTGTTCTGGTGTTTATTTACATAGTGCACAGTTCATCCATACACCATTTTTTAAAATAGGGCAAGTGTGTTCATGGGATATAAAATCACCAGCTGTTTACTGTGAAACCCTGCAACAAGTGCATTAAACAGATATTTGGAAATGCGCATCTACAAATGAAGCTCTTTCATTATAATGTCTATTTTTAAGTAGACTATGGCTTAGCATAGCACTTTCCATATTAAAGATTTCAGAGTAGGAGCAAGCCATTAAACATATTAATCCATTTGCCCTCAAAGTAGGATTTCCCTGGAACATAATTAATTGTTGGCATAAGAGATCTGGAAATTAATATTTCTGTAGTCCACTTCCATTTTTAGGCTTAAGACTTTGTGATTTAAAAAATATGTATTTGATGAAAAAAAAGGTATAAAGGCTAGACTGGCTTAAATTTTCTGCAGCCGTGCCTTCCAAAGGCTAGCTTCCCAGGTATTTTTTTATTCATGCCCCTTCCCCCCTTGCCCCAAGATATGTTGTGTCCCAAAGCTTGTAGAGTTCACAGGTGTTCCGATCCTTCTAAATTAACAAATAAATGATTCTTCTTTTTCTGTGTAACACTGTGATACTTTAAAGTCTGGTTTGTGCAAATTAGAAACAGTCATCTGAGTTATTCAGGTGTCAATCCTTGAAAAAAAGAAAGATGGAGTGTTTCTAGAACTACTGGTTTTCATGTAGAAAAGACAGCCCTGTCCCCTGTGTTAGAAGAAAGTTAAGGTTACAAAGACAGTCAGAGATTTCAAAAGTGCTGGAATTAAACTTATCTGAAAAGCTCTTTTAATGTAATTCCATTAATTGAAAACCGAATGTTAGGGTTAAAGTTTTCTCTACTTCCAAAGCAGAAATTCTCTCACATGCAGTCTTGCCAGCCACTGTATGATTCAGCAGACATTTCCTTCTTAAGCAGTGGGAGTAATAATAAGGAGCCTGCGAACAATGGTAGGTTGTAATCAAATGCAGGCCAGACACTTGATGATGCTGAAGTATTCTGCATGGATGTGTTTTTCAGCTATTTACTGACTGCAAGGGTAGATGGAGTCCTCAGTGGTATTTGAAGTTATGAGGAGTCATTACATGTACATGCTTAGTAGTTGCAGAGCATATAAAATTGACTTCTAAATCACAGTTTCTGAAAATCTACCTTTGGAGTTGAAAATCTGCTTACCCATCTAGATCAGCTGATAGGACATAGACTTGAAGATTTAAGGAACAAATGAGTATTTGTCCAAGTAAGGAAGGTACCCAAAATGTGTGTTTTCCTTTAATCAAATAACTAGACATTGTCTCTAAGCTCCATGGTTGGAAAATATCGCTTGTCCTGTTGTTCATGTGAAGTGTGAGGAGTCTCTGAATACTAAAATGTCTTCTGTGCAACTTCTTCCAATGCTGACTTACATCGAGACAAATTCCTACTGAACTTTAGAGGAAAACTTAACCGGTTAAGGACAAGAAGCTGGTTGTCGTACACTGTGTATATGGTTATATGTATGTCTATATAAAATACACAAATACAAGTGTATAATATCGAGAGTTTTCTTTGCAGTGGGCTGCACATTTTATGGTATGTTTTTCAAGTAGTGGCCCTGCCTTCGATGTCCTGTTCAGCTTCTGTATCCTGACAGTACATTAAGACACCTGGTAAAACACTTCTCAGCAATGTTAGTAGTTTTTCATTTCTGGCTCATTGAGATTTGTGGATAAAACAGTAATAGTTATTTGTCTTCTGAAACATGTTTTCCAAGAAAAAGGTTAAAACTGTCTGTTTAGCATAATCTTTATTTTTTTAATTGAAAATAAAAAAAATTGCTCAGCTATAAATGTTCCATAATTATCTCTCAGTTCTGTCTCTCCCAATAAAAGTAGATGTCACATCAGGTGCCCAAACGTGACATGCATTTACTCCATGCCTTAAAGCAAATAACTGAGCAGAATTTCACAGAACAAACAGCTTAATACTAAGATTATGTTCCAGTTTAAACCAATGTTTAATGTATTACATGGAGTGGCAGCTGAACAGGAAACAAATCTATTTAGGTGCATCTTGTCCAGGAGAGCGTATGAAGAGGTCTTAACCATGCTAAAGAGCAGAATGACAGATTAACTCTGATGTTAACAAATCCATCATTACAAAGAGTGAAAGTTCTTGTCAGCACACAGCTATAAATGTTAGAGTATTTAACAAACACAGAAGGTGGAAATACTGAAGCTACTGATAAAACTCCCAACACAAGAACTACCTCAGTACATCTCAGATTTTATGTCACAGTAGCAATAAAATATAATTTTAGTATCTGCTCCAGGTTGAGAAGAATCTCTTGTTATTTGAGTCAAGTCAAATATCAGAAACTTAATCTTATATACACTTGAGCTACTCTCAGAAAAAAAACGTTTCATATATGTTCTTATTAGGTCTCTGAAATGGCAGCTGTTCTCACAACAGGCAAATAAAGTGCACATTATGTTGTCATGTCGTGTTTTTAAAGTGAATAGTAGCAATCATCTTCGAGGATGTGCTTGTATAATTATATTTCTATTTTTATTCCATTTTTAATACATGATCCAATTTACATTTGCCTATAGATATGTAAATTTACATTCTATACACAAATATCACTAGGGCTAACTATAGCGCTGTAGAATTGTACTGTATAAATGCTGAATGAATTATATCTCTGTATGAGAACCTACATGTTATAGTTTAAATATTCTTTGTTCAAAATGGAATCCAAACAAATGGAACAAAATCTTCTTCAGTTTTTATGGAATATTTAAAAGCTCAGAGTCTCTAAAATTCTTATTCTAAATTCTCACAGATCCTACATCTGCATGTGCTGTGATAAGAACCCTCAGCAAAGCTCAAACACATTTTTCCTTATATTCTGAAGAAGTGATAGAGTCTCTGCAGTTTCTGTGCAGTTCTCAGACAAAACTGCAGTTTGAACATGAAAGCACTGTTCAATATTAAAAACAGTTAACAATTAATACGAAAAGTTAATAAATTTAACAAATGCTGTCAGTGAGTTGGAATCTCAGAATGATACACCCTTAGTTGTTTCTTCTTCAACTGTGGATCTATTGCAGATTATGAAATTAGATCATCACTTTAAACAGGTCTGCCTTCTGCTACATTCAAATTGCTAATCTATGATTTAAAAAATAGCCTCAGATTTGTGGCAGTTCTTAATATGGCCTCTAAAAAGACTCTTAAGTCTTTTATTGAAAGTTATTTTGAGCACTGACAGAAAATAGCAATTTTTGTTTGTTGTTTTACAGGTCACTATCTGGGTACTTCATGTTCTATGAAGCAAGCAATAGTCTGATCATGGAGAAAGAAGCTGCGTGGTTCCCTTGTCCTTGATCTTGTCTCTGATGTCATGGGGATCTCACTGGAAGGAGGGTGAGGTTTTTCCCTCCTGGTAAGAACAGCATGCTCAGTGGAAGAAGCTTCTGGAGTGAAGGCAGAGGAACATGAGAAGGTGGCCAGTGGTGGTGGATGAAAAGAGCAGGAGTTTGATACAGAGCACAGGCCTCAGACACAGAGGAAGACATCTTTGAAGAGCTGGTAAGGAAATTTATGGAGTTTGTTGCAGAACAGTTGAGAACTGAAGCACACTGAAACAATTGGCGTATTCTGTTTCTAAAATTTCTAAATTCTCAGAAGAGATGTAATTTAGGTGTTGCATTCTTTCACTATAGATAATGCTTAGAAAAGCTGTATGGTGGAAGGACAGCACTTGCAATCACTAACACTTGCATGCTGGCAATGTAGCAAAAGTGGTTAATTCATAGAAACTGCATTTAGAAGTGAGATAAGTGCTTTAAAGACACCCCAGTTTAAACAGCAGTGAGTATAGATTCAGCTCTGGTTCAAGAACTGTGGAAGAAAAGAATCCTTGTTTTCCACTCAAACAAAGACAGACTTGACCAGAAACAGACCTTCTTCTCCAAATGTTACTAAAGGTAACTTTGCGGGTGGTTTTACTTAAATATAAGTGAAGGTTTTGGTACAGGATTTGGAGAGTAAGTCGCTGTTGGAAAAGTTTTTGTGTCCTCTGTAAGAGTGTGCCCTGGTGGAGGCTTGTGCTTATCAAAATGTTTGTTTTTCTCTCTTAAAGTGAGTAACAATTCTGTTTCTCAGTAAGCTACAGATATTTTTTTTTGCAGGGTAAGCAAACTTTACCAGAAAAACTTAGTTAAACAGCAGTGGCTAGGTGAACATAAAGCAGGTAGGTAAAACTTGGTTAGCTGCTATGGAGATGAAAATAGAAATTATTTTCACCATTATTCTGCGCACTGAAATGGTTCTGAATTTCAGATGGTTTTTCTGACAAAGCTAGTAGGCTAATATGAATATTTGCAATATAGAAAATATTTTGCAAATATGAGTTTTGCAGGGTATTCTACATCAATGCTTCCTCTAAATCCCTAGTTACTATACCCAAACTGAAACAGTTGCCAGACTGATGAATCTACATGTATTAATTAAAGCTTACTAAAACTTCTGTTTTGGTATTCATCTTCATAAAGGGTCACTTGTTTAATTTTTGACATACATGGTTCTGCAACAGTTCAAATCCAGAACATTCATGAAAGCAACACTGACCAACTGAACAAAAAAGGTAAATCTATTTTAGGAAAAGTTAATCTCAGACCAACATTTACAGTATATTTCATCAGATTATCAGGTCAGACCAGGTGGCAAGGCTATTAGGAATTTGGCCAAAAAATAGTAAAATAGAAGACTAAAAGCAGTATGTGATGAATAGAACTGCAAACCACAACGGACAAATAAGCAAAAGCATGAAACAAAGTTTTCATACTTTGTGATAAGACAATATTACTATAAGAATAACATTATTAGTCAGAGAGTGGGGTAGAATTTACTTAGATATTCAGGGCGTCCTGCATTGCAAATGTGAATCACAGTATCTGTAAATCTGTGCTTTACAGTAAGTTTCATGAAGAGCTGACAAGGGGGTCTCTAAATAGTGCAGCATAAAGGGAAGGAGCAGATGAAAAACCATAATACAGATGACTCTTTTTAGAGAGAGCAGAAAAATTACAGTAATCCATATTAGAGAGCATAATACGGATGCTACAGAGGATTGGAAAACACTGGGGAAATTTAATTCAACTGCTTTTTGCTTCAGTAGAGAAATAGTAGTGATTCATTATATTAATTCCTTTGACATATTAGGATGTTTAAGGTTTAGCATCTCTAGATACTACCGTGAGTATTGTTTGATTGGCCTGTTCAGGTCTACCACATGTTTAACGGCTGAATCCCAGAGATCACTGAGATGGTAACATGTATTGATCAGACCTCATATGCTCACAGTGTAGTATCATCTTAGCTACAGTCTTTAGGGGTTCTTAGAATACAGATAACAAAAAATCTTTAACTACAGGAACACGGTAAATACAACTTTGCATTGTAATTGCAAGTATGGTAGACAGACATATTACAATCATTAAGTGATAAAGAAGCAAAGCATGTTATATTACCAAGAGTTACTAAAAAATACTTAGAGGCAGATACATTTATTCATGCAGATTTTAAACTGGACAAGATTGACAGGCAGCTTTATTTTACACAACATTTTCAAAAATAGAATAGTGAGACGTTTAAACAAACACTACAGTAGAAAATACTTGGCTTTTTTATTACCTTCAAAGACGTTTTCTATTGTGATTATTAAAGTTTTAATGTCTACCTTTGCTAACTCAGCATATCATCTTGATAAATTGATTTAATTAATTAAGATTACATCATATATATTTACAGTCCACAAACAGTGTTACAATTACACCTATGTTTAAATTTCCTCTATGTTATTTTAAAAGAGGACGTGAGTGATTACTTATTTAAAGCTTCATGATTCTTCTACCAGGCTCTCATGCTCAACCTCACCAAAATGTTTTCCAGCAAAAAATGCAAATGCATCATTGGTGATCTCTGGTCACTGCTGTGATTCACATTTGAGTAACTGGCTTGTCTTGGGTAGAAGCCATCTCTTTGTTAATGAAAATCATTGCTCAGCAGTGGTTTATTACCCTCTGGTTTTAGTTCTGTGCCAGACAGAAGAATTTTGCTGTTGTAGGAAGTAAAGATAAATCTTTCCAAGACTTTTCACTGTGATGTACCTCAATGAAGAGATTCTGTTACTTGACCTGTGCTTAAATAGTTTTCCTAAACCATCAGTAGAGCTCTGTCTAATTCTTCCAAACTTGTCTCAGGATTTTCTGAACTTTAGCATTAAATAGAACATCATAAAAATTGAAAGATATTATTCATAAACATTTAGTCATTTCCTAGTGGTGTTTCACTTCAGAGCCAGATTGTTAACTTCATTATTCACATTCTGTTTGGAATCAGAGTTTAAAAAATTAAGATAATTTGAATATTTACTAAAACAGGCTGCTGATGTACCTAAAATACAGTTAGTAATGAAAAAAATATCCTCTGGGCATCACAAAAATTAATGTGGGGTTAAATTATTAAGTAATTTATTAAGTCCCAAGACAAAAGAATGCAGTGTGACTCAAGCAATTACTCATGCACCTCAATTTGAATTGTGAATTCTGAATATTCTCAGTGAAAAAAATTGAGTCAACTTGGTTAGAAGCTATGTCTACAAAAGCTTCATCACACAGTCAACAATTACTTCAGTAAACATCTGGAATGTGTCTACATGCATAATACTAAAAGGCTACCTTTGCTGAATACATATTTTCCATTAATATTTAGTCAAGATCTGCCTGTGAGCAGCTTGACCGACGATATTTGAAGTTATATGAAGTTGTTAGCCTATAGGAGCTTGAAGTAGGGTTTTTTTGACTAGCCGAATTTGGATATTCTGTATTGAAATTAATTTGACCCATACATACTTTTTATTATTTTCTGTTGTCTTAGTTACATGCTGAGGGAGAAGAGCAAAAGGATAGATAAACATGTCAATAAAAGGAGACAAGTAAACTATTATCCATCCCTTTGACTGTTTACACTGAATAAAATAGGCATTAGTATTCCAGGCTTGTGAGTCTACCTCTTGGCTTTTAGACTTTTAAATGCAGTTGCTAATAATCTCCATGCATTCATGCATGCTGACAGATATGCCACAACACTTTAATCAGCATTGGCTACAAGGCTAATAAAGGTTAGTAATAAAATAAAATTCTGTAGGGGCTCCCTCTTTACAGGCAATATCAAGCCCTATGAACTTTTAATGCCTGCTCTGTCTATTTAGATAGTCATGGCTCAAAGCCTGTATTAAAAATAGCAAGGAATGCTTATTCTGAAGTGTTTGAAAATATTGCAAATTACACTGTGGTATTGGCTTACTCCAAACTAATCTTATCCCTTACTGACCTTTGCAGAAACACTTCTCTTTTATTTGGCAGCTTCATTTCCCTTCTTTCCTTCTGTCTTATTCCCCTGTCCTTTTACCTCTAGTTTATTTAGTCATCAGAAATTGGTGTGATTGGCCTGCTGCTTTTTAACTATGTTGCTGATGGGTTTGTTGTGTTCACCCAGAAACAAATACCTATTTCTCATTCCATTCCCATTGCAGCTTCATTTTCATCTCGATATTGTATTCCTCAGGAGCTGCACAATACATTTCTTTTGAGGAAAGCAATGAATGTATTTATTCTTTGCTTTACCTCTGTACAGGGTATTGTGGATTTTCATATCCTTTATTTCCCTGTACCTTTAAAAAAAACCACCAAAAACTAAATTCATCAGTAATCAAAAAATAAATTCATCAATGATTCAGGAAATAGATGTATACACAGGCATGTGCAATGTAGGTCTTTCATTAGCATTATTTATTAAAAATAGATATAATACTGTACAATCGCCGTGCAAAAATTAGTAAGCTCAGTGGAAAGCTGAAATATTCTTACATTGAAAGATGGATATATCTGTTATTCTTTAAGATCACCAAGCTTCTATCAGGTCTAATTCTACCCTGGTAGTTGATATAAGTTTCCAGACTTCATTGTGGAAATCGGATCGTTTTACAGTTATGAAGAAAAAAGTGAACCTGGAGTAGTCTTGACAGAATTAGTGTATTTAACTATGGAACCACTATTTCATTTCAAACCACATAAAATAAAATACCTAGACGTTGGTCTATACCATCCTGTTCTTTCATCTCAGTCTTCCCTCACAGGACCAGGAGATATTGGATTCCTTTTTCCAGGCTCTCGTCCTAATCCAGCAGTCAATGGGTTTACCAGGCACCCGTGAATCTGTGGCAAAAGCAGTCTGGCATTGACACACCCATTGTAAATGTTGTCATTTAGGTAGTTTGTGAGTTCATAGGTCATCTGCTTCATTCATCTGTAATGACATTGTAATTCTGTTCTAAATGAAATTGATTCCAGTTCTGCCAGAGCCATTGACAGGACACAGAGTTTTACCCAGTGCTCCTCAAAAGGAACCTTATAATCCCATAGGATATCATTCTGATATGCTCCAGGCAGCTTCAGTTTCCATGGGTGAGCTATATTGACTACCAGTGTATTTTAGAAGGTCCTCCTTTGCCAGTAGCCTGGGCTGTACTCAGTGTCATAGTTTAAGGAGCAGAGGCTCACAGATGCTGTTGTATCACAGCTTGTCTAGATCAACCTCCATTCTCAATGATAACTTTTAAGATGCCTAGGAAATCGAATGCTTCTGGAGAACAGACGGCTCTGTAGAACAGGTACCCTCACTTTCAAGTATCCAAGTTTGGATAATCGAGTAATAGATGAAATAAGGTTCTGTTCCTGCTCATCACATGATGATGAGGGGCACAGAATTATCCCAGAAGCAAAGAACCAAGGAAAGACATGTCTTCTTCCTTTTCAAGACTTCCATTTCACAGGTCTTAGGTAAGGCTTTGTAGCTAACTGTAAATTGCAACTCAAACTTGGGTGTAGGGAGGACTCTATACCTACTTGAAACGTCTCCAAAATCCTCTCTTGTCTTCTCTTTTTGATGAGATCCATCTTCCCTTATGGTGACACAAAATGCATTGCACAGGAGGGTTGCTTCATTGAAGTTTCTTCAAACTTTTCTACCAGATCCTGAGTTTTTACCCTTGGCATTTCAGCTGAAGTATTCTAAGGAAGTCCCAGAGATGCAGAGATGCCATGCTGACAGACCCAGCACGTCCTGGTACTGACCGTACCATGGGGTTTCTTGCCTTGCCTTCATAGCCTTGCTAACAAATATCAAACCGTTCTAGGAATGTTACCAGTAAAAGCCGAAAGATGAGACATTAAAAACAAAAAACATACAAAAAACCTAAACACCAATAAACATTACAAAACAAGAGATGGGGTTTTTTTTGGTTCTTTGGGGGTTTTTTGTTTTGTTTTGTTTTTTTAAATTTAGGATCTACTGCTTCATATTATTGCTTACAGCTTAATTTTCACTGTCTCTGCCAATGTGCTCTCCTATAGGCCAGAGATAATGGATAATCACATCTAAGCAGTAAATCTCAAAAATCTAAAACCAAAACAAGACTAGCAAGCCTCAAACCAAGTGCTTATGTTGAAATATGTCATCAAGATGCTTTAAAGAGTAAATCTATGATCTATTCAAGGACTTCTGAGAGAAAAAACAAGACCAAATTTGTTGATTACAGTATTTGTTCAGATTTTATTTCTTCAAGTTAAGGACTAATCCTCTTCTTTTAATTTAAGATTAAGGGAAACAAAAACAGATTAAATGAATTTCTGTGTGGAGGACCAGCAAAGTGACTATTCTATTTATGTCCTATTTTCAAGACTAAAGAAATATTTAAATGATGCCTAAGTTTTTGTGAAAGTTGTTAGCAAAGGTATGAGTCTTTTCCAGCAGAATAGCAGAAGAGAAAAATAGGGTATTTTCATATCCATCTATTATAAACGTTTAAAGATGTTTCTAGAAGGATTACTTGCAGACACAAGGTTATATCCTTTTTTCCTTTCTAACTGTTTTCAAAATGCTTGGGTTTTTTCTGATAGCTTTTACACTTTGTTCATAAAAGAAAATCACATACCGTCAGTTGTCCTTACAGAGAAAGCCTTATGTTTTGTAATAATAGGCCCAATTTACTGTACTATGTTTGCAATTCTTCCAGTGTTTAAGACTTCACTATTTATCACAAAGACAAATCCAATTTTTTCACCGTTTGATTTCTTCACTAGTACTACAATTAACATGTCCTTAGTCCTGTTCTTACATGTCTTCCTTTTTTATCAATATCTAGCAAGTCTATAGCTATTGTAGTACTATAGTTCTGCAAACATTTACAGTGAAGTATTTTAAGTCTATGTAGGTGACAACTCTGGATAAAGAAATAGAGTGATTCTTCTTCACTGCAGCGCACTATCCTTTTGTTCTTACTTCACTTCAACACAGTTCTTTCCACTGAGCAATCTGTACCGGTTGTTTGGCATCAGCATCTCTGATTGGAACTCTTATTTACCATCTGCAGTGTAAAACTGCTGTGCTGTGCAAGAGTTATACTTAGTTTGCTTTTGAAGGGGTCTGTGAGGTTTATGATATAAATTGAAAACTGAATTATATCAAACCTGCAATGTAATATTTGTTTAATAACAAAGCTAGATTTTTCTATGGTTGTCTTATCAGTTAATATTAATTAGCTTAGTTAACATTTTCACCATCTGGTTACCAATGATTTTGTATTCAGGATTCAAAGGCATAATTCTCAACATACTTTAAAGTTAAAATGTGGTCACATTTAAACCACAACTGCACCTTATCTCTGAGAAGGATAATGTGCTGGTTGAGGTGTGGACTGGCATATGTATTCTTTTTTTACATTTAGGACGTATCTATGTCAAATCAGTACCAGAGCCCCAGACTGAATTCAGATTTGTAATTTGGGATGATATGGTGTTTCTTAAATAGTCCTGTCTCTTCTCTATTTACATTTCAAGACCTGTTTATGGTCTCTAGGTACTACCAAAATACAACTAAACAATAACAATAGGAGAGAACTTAGAGTTCTAAGTTTGAAATACAGCTTTGCCAATTTGTTAACTGCCAGGAAACTTAGTTGCAGTGTGCGTGTAGCAACTGCGTGGTCGCTCAGACAATTAACAATGAATGCTTTGCATATTTATAAAAGGTAATATAGTTTAAATGTCATAGATGATTTTACTCACGTAAAATATTATCCATCAACATCAAGAAAAGTATTAAAGTCCTTGACTGTAACATAAAAAAATCTGTAGTAGTATATTCCTTGGTTTTTTCCCCTCAGTGTTCATTGCTTGAAAATTACTTTGATGTGAAGTAATTATATTTCTTTTATTACAACCATTTTTACTTTTTCTATTCTTTTACTCCTGCTTTCAGTTTTTCTTTCCCTTTTTAATGCACAGCAGTGCCACACGTTATCTATGGCTACATTAGCAAATAGTGTGATGCAACACAACCATATCTGTGAAGCCAAATAGTTGTTGCTAAGAGCTTGATCCACATTATGGGAATTTGAAGTAGGCTTATTTCAGACTAGTTTTCATTTGGTCCTGTGGACTACATATTCACTACTGGTTGCATGCAGTGCAGTCCAGGAGTACAACTAAAAGGAATTCAGTTTGTCCTCTCCATGACTGCTCCCATGGACCAGATGGGCTTCAAAAGTGCAGTCATGATTAAAAATAAAGTGCTAAGGCAGTTGCACAAAGTTCTGAACATACAGGCTTGTACTTTCTGGCCGCTAGGCAGATTTGTAATGCATTTCGGTTTAAGTTTTGTATGAATCTTCAAAGTTACTGCATAAACTTTGTATTCTAAAGCACAAAAATCTAAAGCCACTTCTCCAAACAGGTGGAAGAGCCACTGGCTCTGGAGTAGTTAAAGACCACACATGCACCTTAGAAGAGAAGGAGCAGGTCCCTAGACTGGTTTTGTTTCCACTGTTACACTTGTTACAGACCCTGCCACAAAGTTCTCTAAAGAACTGTCTGACAAGTCCATCCACTCATTGATCACTTCAGCCTGGCAGGGAGGGTAATCAGTCACTAACAGGATGGATTTTGTCAGGCTGATGTTAGCAGGGCAGGGTCTCCAAGCCTGTGTATCTTGCAGATAAGCTTAGAAAAGGCAGGAGAAAACACAGCAGTAATCATGTCAGCCTGTCAGATACCCAGCTCTCACACAAAACAACAAGATCCAAGATGGTCAAAGCTGAGTGACCCAAAAAACTCTTCTTGAAATTGTTGTACAGAGCCTGACAGTTATAGACAAGCCCTGCTTTAATGGAATAAAGCCACTGCAGAGGGGAGGGTAATATGAAGAGAAAATTACCATGGGAAGAATTTATATTTGATTCTGACACTTTATTTTTCCATGTAATTATTCACGTTTTTTAAAAGTGCATTAAAATTTCATTCAGATTAAGATGAAATACAAGAACAGGAATAAGTGTAATGCATTGAAAGATCTTGTGTTGACAATCAGTTTTAGGCAGTAACCTTAATCAAGGTTAATGTTATTTCAGTGCCTCATCTCAGATCCTAATTTTGTGTCTTAGGCAAACCTGGCATTTTTGCTGTTTTTTCAAAGGAATGTGTTTTATTTGAGATATCTGCTGCAGACTAATTATTCAGGCTTATCACATGTTTAAATAGCATCTCTGGTGGAACTTCATAAAATATTTATTAATAAATGTAAAGTACCCAAGATTTAAAAATATTTTTGCATGATTTTATTTAAAAGGAACAATATTTAATGTGGACCTTCATATAAAGTTTTCAGTAATTTAACTATCTAAGTTTTTTACTCGTACTATAGAAGAATCTGTGGGAAGTAATTCTATTGCTAGGAATCACAACAAATAGTTCATTTTTTTTTGATCTTTTCAAGATCCCATTATGCTGTGCATGCGTACATTACATTGTATTAATTCTAGCTCATTAGATGTGTTTTATTACGGCATGGTTTCCAATATAAGCCTCCTGATTCTGCTGCATAATACATCCTACTCAGATAATCTGTTTGACTATACCATTGGTGTGCCTACTGACATTATGTAGTCTTATAGCCTTAATACTTTGAGCTGGCCACTGATACTCCCCCAAATGTAGACACAACCCAAATAGGCATGGTTTGATCCTTTGCATAAGGAGGGTGCATATGAAAGTTCTCAAGTATTTCAGTCGTTGAAGATCAAGGTCTAAATTTGCAGTCTCCTTTTCTGGCAAAAAATTCAAATCTTCCATTCAAAATGCTGATCTGCCAAACTTTGTTAGATGAGTCATCCTAATTACGCAAGTGACCTTACTGACAGCGTCACATGGCTGTGCGATTAAGATTAAAAGATTTGGTCATACATTGGGAAAGGGTAAAAAAATTGCTGCATTTAATTGAAAATGCAGGAAACACTAGAAAGATAGAATGTTGTTGCTTTTGTACCTAAAGCAGACCATAATAAAATCGGTTTGTTATTCACCATATTTTATAGGAGTAAAATAAGTTATGGATTTCATTTATTCATTTTCTCTTTCACTACATAGTATGTATTTTGAAACAGCACCATCAAGTGGATGGAAAGATGGAGTTAGGTCACTTTTAGCCCCATTTCCAGAGCGAGAAAACATAAAATTACCAGTTGTGTTTGCTTTACTATGGGAAAAAAATTGGTTCTTGGCCAGAATTAGTAACTAATGTGTTTTGTGTACTAATACAATTAATGTTATACTTACATCTTGCTGTTTGCATTGTGCGGGTAGTTAGCATGTTCTGTGGTAGATAACAAATGGCTGAATATTGACCAAGTGCTGTCACTTGTGTCTTACCAGGTCAGACCAGTGAGTTACAGAGATGTTATCAGATAATTCAAATTTAAGAAAGTTTCACCTCATGCAAAAGGGGATTTTGCAAGGTGATGTACTATGGAAAAAAGGCTATTAATATTGATTAACCTTTCTTGGAGCTGTATGTGTTGTCGAATAGAAGTTACCCCACAAGGCTGAAATAAGATATATTCCTAGGCAAATATGGTGGGGATGAAATTTTTTGGAGCCTTAAGTAGGGGTAAGAATGATGTGTGAGGCAAAAATGTACAGATGGTCATAATCTCCTATATCCATCTGATTTATTCGTTTTTAATCACAGTCCATTCTGATTATAGCTTTGACTTTGCTCTGTCTTTGTTACTGTTTTCTACAACATATCAAAAACTTTTGTCTGTTGTAAAAAATATTAAGCAATGGTCTAAGCTGCTCATCTGCTAAAAGCTACCCATATTTATCCACCTCTGTTGTTTACTGTCATTAATAGCAATTGCATTTCACAATCTGACCTTGAAATGACAGTTTCTGTGCATAAATTCTCCCTCCCTCTAACACATATAAACACATAGTATTCCTGAACATAAACATTACATCAAAAATCTCTAATTTAATACTGGAAGAATACAAGTGTGAAGAAAGAGTACTTAAACATATTGCAAATGTTAGTGTAAAATATCTTTTTTTTTGTTTTACATTTTGCAAAATACTGTCTGCATCCTTTCACTTTTTTTCCCCCCGGTAGCAGAAAAAATGGCAAGTGCAACTGCACAGTATGAACAGAGGCATTGTATGATTGCAGTGCTGCTCCATAGCAAGGATAATAGAATAAACACTAGGAACTCTGTTTTCTAATAAAAATAAATATGCACTTGGCTCCCTATAAAGAATTATTTGATGTACCTATAGGAAGTATCAGGAGACCATTTGATGCAGAAGTGTGGTGCCTCCCACTTGGTAGTTAATTTTAGGAATATATTCTGTGTAAAGCTCTGTGTTCAACTGAGAATCTATTTTCTGTTTCCCTCCTCCTCTGTGAACATGAAGAGAGTTATAGTATGGAGAAAGGATGCTTTGTCCATTCCACAGGTAGCTGGTTTTTTAGGGATGAGTGAGTGTCACCCAGGGACATTATTCATTAAGACACCCAGGAATCCTTCAAGATAAAAGGCACTATAGATTAAGTTACGTTAAAATTCTGTACCATACCCAACTCTGCGTTTTCTGAGGAGTGTTGCTAATGTTTCTCATTAAGGTAAGCACATTAGATCTCCTGGCCTTGTATTCAGGCACTGATGTAAAAGAAACATAGCTCATAAGTACTTAGATCCTCTTTTACCAGCTTTCTCTAGGGGGGCATGCATTTTCCTTACCATAATGAGGCCCATAAAGAAGAAAAATGATGTGGCCTACTATAGATAGGGAGTCACATTACAGTAACTTTTCATCAGAATTAGAGGAGTTAGAGACTACTATTTTATAGCAGAGGCGTGTAACTCTGCTACTGTTAAGAGCCACCCGTCAACATTTCTGTTATAAACCCCATTTTTCAGGGGTTTATAACTCCTCTGAAAATTCCACACAGGGTGAAGCTTACTTTAGAAAGACTAAGGAAGGGAGTGATCTTTTGAAAATGAAATAGAGCGGCAAATAAAAGAAACCTGAAATCCCTGCATTTTCTGGAGAACTGCTGTTTTCCCGTTTTGTTTCCTTTACCTTAGTGTGGTTGCTTTAGTTTTAGTATAAACGACTTGCAAAGAGAGTTTTCAAAAACATTTTGGTGCTGATACTGAAGTGATTACTGCATAGTTGACTCCAGCCTCGGCTCCAATGAGCAGCTTTACCAAACACTCTGAAACGGTTACAGAAACGTCTAGCTCCCCTGGGACAGTCTGTTAAGAAAAGAAAAAAGAAAACAAAAGGGAAAAAAAACCCCACAAAACAGTTGAGGGCTAAAATGAGATGATGCAGATGATTCTTTCAGTCTTTCTGACCCGGTCAGCTTCTGACCCATCTCAGCTCCAACCTTTTTGTTCTTGTAGGGCTCAACTACACATGGAGTTTTTGTGGTTGCAGAATGAGGCACAGAACATTTTTAAGACACTCGTTCCGTCACCGCCAAACAGAAGTGCCCCTGTGCAGGGAATAGTCATTAAATAGACTGTAGAAAATAGTTATGGTAATTCAATAAGTGCCATTTTTAACTCTGAAAAGAGTATCTTACCCTGGCATTAGAGGTCAAGGAAGGTGCTGTCTTTCCAAGAGGACATTAAACCAACAGCCACTTGTAGGCTCCAGAGTTTCCATTGAACTCTTCTTCTAAGAGTCTGAGTGTTACCCAGAGTTCACTTCAAGTGATTATTTGCATTAACAACCAGGGAGAGACCAGTGCAAAAATAAAGCAAATTTATGACTGGTTTTTATGACATTTTTGAATAAACCTCTGGAAGCGTCCTTGCACTCAAATTTTATTAGAATGCCTGTTAAATGTCAAATTTTAAACTCTGTGTTGTAAGTTAATTTCTATTTCTATTTTCTTAATTTCTATTTGCAGCGTATCTTCTAATTTCCAGCTTTGCTAAAAAAAATGAAAAACTTTTGCAAACCAGTGAAAAATATTAGGCTTGAAAATAGGTTAAATTTGCCTGCATCATTATTTATTACAAATTATCCACCAACTCCAGTAGTTGTCTACTTACCCAGAATTTCTCTAGCATTTGTTTTACAGGATGCTTTCTGTCATGCAACAGTTGTTACATTCCACTCTGGAGGAGGCAGCATGGTGGTGGTGAATGAAGGTCCTCAGTTTCTCATGGGCATTGTAACCCAAATTTACATGCTTAAAAATTAGATTCCTCATATAATCAGTATGATTATATGAGAAATGCAGAAATAAGGAAATTTATAAAAAAATGTCTACATATTTTATTCACATCCAAAATGGAAAGAGTGGGAAAAGTATCTGCAGGATGTTCAGCTTTCTTCTGCTGTCAAACATTCCTGATCCCTTGCCTTTGCATTTTGGATTTCTGACTTTCAAGCATTAGCACTTTTTTATTGCCATCCATGTAGGTGAACACTGGGACTATCTGAGGTTTCACTGGAGGAAGCTGCTGGTGCCTGATGCCGTGAAAGACAAAATCAGGACTCAATAGTCGGGATGACTATTAAGGAGGTATCTTTTATTGCAGCGCTTGATGCACAGGGGATCGCTCCTCCAAATGTGCGTGCCAGAGAGAGTCAGTTTAACAACATATATGCACACCACACATACATATTCATGCAAGAAGTCTTTATATTCATTAGTTTCCAGTAATTCATTACCATATGCTACCTCCTTCTTGGAGCCCCCCCATTTGTCAGAGGTAACACTGTGCTGGCCTCACGATTGCTACCCACATACCTGCCTTCCTGTCTTGTTACTTATCGGAGCTCTGCAGGGGGGTAGGCCCCTGTTTGTGGTCAGCCAAGGTATATTTGCTAACTCATACTCTAGGTAAGCAAACCTTCAAGCCATACCTAGCCTTATTCTTTAATTCATGCCTTTTCAGAATAGGCTGAAATTACTAATTGCGTTTTTAGTCTATACATGTGACTAGTGCAAATCAGATCTTCCCGTGAGGGATGATGCAGTGCCAGCATAGTGAAGTGTCATAGAAGATTGCCGCTTGGTGTTTTCTTTGAAAATTTCCCATCTTCTGGAAACTTGATGATGTTTCTGCAGCCTGGTTTCCCATCAATCTCTAATGGCAACATCTTTCACCTAAGAGATTTGATTCTGGATCCATACCTACAACACATTTCTTTTGCAGACTGCAGTTTCTTTGCCATTCCTTAACTGAACTTGTATCTTTCCACTGTATCAAGCACATACTTTTCCTGCATTTTATTATTTAAATTATGGTTAAAATTAATGCAAGGTAAAAAGAACATACAGCAACAAGGTGAGCAATAATTTTAGTTGTGTTGGTTTATGCATATTTTATATTGTTGCTTCCCACTCGTTGATTGTGCATTGAGTCAAGAAACAGATGAATCATCATCTCAAATTTTTCCTCTCCTTATTTTTTATGATTCTCTGTTCTTTCCAGAACAGTAAGTGGAAATAATTAATTGCACAATTTATTTGCTGGATATTCAAATAGTTACTCACAGTATACCTGGCAGAATAAGTATCTCATCATTACTACATTTTTATTACTTTATTTTGGTATGTGCTCATTGTAATAAGAGAGACATGAAAGGGCAGAGATGTTTTTTCCTTTCAATTTTTACACCCTTCTTAACTTTGACACAAAGTATTAAGAATGTGAAACACAAGGGCAGGTTATTTTCTCCCGATGTTAGGGAGGTAAAGATATTGTATCATTATCAAAATCACATTTTGTTGCTTCCATGCTGTTATGACAACAAAAGATAATTGTTGCTTCTTATTCAAGGGCCAGACTGTATTTACAATCTCTTCCCTTGATTTCCTTCATAAACTAAAAATTTTCTTCTTTTCTGAAACAAACACTTAGGAATATAGATGATTGCTGGTAACTTGCCAATTGAGCTGGACTAAAAATTGAAATTGCCATTAACATAGTAATTTCAGCTCCATTTTGATAAGCATTTTGTATTACTCGAGTTTTCTAAAACAAAACCAGTGCTGTACAGGTGGAAAAAAGCTCTTGAAAAAACTCCTCTCGCAAAGGGAAAACTTTTGAACACACTTTTAATCAAATCAGAATCAGCAATAAATTTTTTTATGGCTTTGTAGTTTGAGTGATATATCAAACCATGTAAAGCAATAGTAATCTCTGACATGAGTAATAACAATCACTTTAGGCAGGAGAATTTACATTCTTCTGGGAAATGTGTATAACCAGGAGTGGTAAAATCTACAGAAGAAATAACCGAAATAACCAAACAGGTTGTTCCAGCGTGTCAGATAATCTGCATGAATGAAATGCCAGCTTTCAAAGATAATTGCATCTATAAAGAAAAATAAATAAATAACCTTCTCTTTGATTTATAATAGAAATATATTCCTGGATGAATGCTATGAGCAGATTTATGTCTATAAGAATATGTTTAAATACTTATTCAGTCTCCAATTCTAGGTTGAAACCTTTTGTTTTTATGTTATGAGACTGAGAAACTGACGGAACAAAAGGATTGAAATAAGTTTTATTTTCCTATTTCTGCAACTCCTGAATGGGGTAATGTTATCAGCAGAGATAATAACACCTTTAAGTGACTTGGAATTTATTTGGTTCACAAAATCATATGGGAAGATTGACAGCATCTTGAACAGTAGCAGTCAGTAAGGATGTGGATTGAGTATTGACAGAAGTGATTTTTTAAGTAATGAAGAAGGTGACGTAATTGAGTTTCCTGAAGCATCCGCTGCCTGAACTTACTGTATATTGTCACCCTTCTGAGTCACAGAAGAGCTTCACTTTTTTCTGAAGCAGGATCAATAGGATTAGAGGATTTGTGCTCAAAGCTTGCCTGTGGCTTCTTGTTAAGCATGTCGTGTGCTTTATAGCTGCCTTTGACTGGCTTTTTGCACTGTTCCACGGTATTAATCACCTAGATAATACTCCTACATTCTGATGTTTTGGCCAGTTTTTTCTATTAGTATTCTAAAAAATAAGGTATTTAGAAAGGAGCCAGAAGTCAGACTCTGAAATTTGTGTTTAGATTTTTAAATAATAGCCTGCTCAGAAATTCTGAGTACTTCTCAACTTTCATAGCAACTGATGGTGCTCACAATTTTATTTTTTATTAGAAGAGTTGACTGTAGCTGTTCCGCAGAAGGCCTGTTGCCTTTGTGTGTCAAACAGTATACACAGAGAAGTGCACCCAGCCAGATGGATAATGTTGTTTGGCAGACACAGCAAGTTAGATGTGCAGAGGACAGTTTAGCTGGCTCCTTGCAGGTCAGTTACCAGCCCATCAGAACTCAGTGGGTAAGCTGATGATCATGCAAGCCAGATGTATTTTTCAAGACTTGATTTGCATGAAATGGTAAATTCTACTAGTGTGTGCTACAGTTTAATGGGCTTCCATTGAAATGTGGAGTTTAGATGTTTTATCTCTTGCCTTTATTATCGCTGGTCTAAAGGTTTGGTATAAAGTCACAACAAAAAGAAGTGATTACTGAAGAAGCTGAGGAATCAAGTCCTTTGCAGAGCTATACACAAAGCACATAAAATGCCAACTTTGAATGATCACACATAACATTTCATTGCCCCAGTTCAACAGCAGGCGAAGAATACTGCTGTTTATCTTACCTACTTTAATCCAATTTATAACTTCTATATCTTTGTAGACAGTGGCTATTCAGACATAAAGCTGGATACTTGAGAACAGTTACTGCACACATATGTGTTTGTGTAAGAGGAGAGAAGATCAACTAAACCTGGACCAATACATATCCCTACAGACAGTAGAAGAGGGGAAAAAAAATAATTTTGTTACTTGTGTGGTAGATTTTCAAAAGGCTTCCTATTGAGGATTTTAGAAAAAAGATCCAGCATACCTGAAGCTTTGCAATTGAGTAGTTTATTAGAGAGCTAATTAGATGAAATGCTTGATCAGTGATGGGTAAAATATGTCAGAACCTATCTGAGCACTGGTTTAAGAACAGGCTTATGCTTTTGCTAGAATAGAACAGAAGTAGATGCCAAAAGCAGAAAGAGCTGCTTCTCAGGATAATTTGGCTTAAGAAATTCAATATTAAAGAAAGTCATTTAACTCAAGTTTATTGTTTTGCAGCTGAATTAGCGGGCATGAATTAAGCATTGTCATGCTATTTAGGGAAAGGAGAAAGCACATAATTGTATGTAAAGGAGTCTAGGAGGACAAGGACTGCATAGGACTTTTTTTTTTTTTAAATTGGTATATGTGGATTTGAATATTTGGTACTTGAAAACAGAAAGGTAATAGTCACTGAAATTGCAATAGGAATGGACACTGGTGTTAGCTCAGTGAAAAATAAATGTACTGGAAAAACTGGGCATGAGAAAAAGCATGGTTATATATACGTTCTCAGAAATTTTATAGAGGACAAAAGGACATAGGAATCATTGAGAAGAGTGAGGTATCTGTCTACTAAAGGATTAAACTTTCTCTGATGTTCATACTCTAGCAACCTGGAATGACTTTTGCAATGATACAATTCAACTGCAAAAATGGTCAGCTAGGGCGAGTAAATAATTTTTCCTAAAATTGTCATACAGACTTTACATGAGAACCTTTGAGGTACTGTGCAGTTACTTTTTTTAAGGACACATTCAATTATTTTGGAAATGTGAGACTATTTTGGAAAAAATAAAATAATTGTATTAACAATTGAGATGTTCATCCAGAGAATTAGACAGAATAGATAGCAAATAGTAATTAATTTTCTCATTTATTTTGTATTAGTTACCTGATACCCAAACTGAATGAATGACTTCAGTTGTGTTAGTGATGCAGCAGCAGCCGTGATGGTCAAATAAAGTTTAGCACCATGAGAGAAGTAGTACTGATTAGGAAATGTAAACAGGCAGTGGTACTGGTAATATTCAGATTTTTTTAAAGTGACCCTCATGTTTGACTGGGAAGAAAAATTAAAAATACCACAAAATTTAGTAGAAATAATGGAGAAAAGCAGAATTGCTGGAATACACCAGTATGGCTTATGCTAAGTGAAACCAGAAGTTTCCTGTTCTTGTAACAGGTCTCTCCATGGCTTAGTGTGTTGATTCTTTCAGTTCCAGTTTCCATCTTTCCAATTTTTTTTTTCCCAGATGGCATGTGCTTCAGGAAGGAATATTTTAAGTTTGATTTAAAAATTGTTGTTATGAGTGACCTTTGAATGATTATCAAGTGTTACTAGCATTATGACTGCGTTCTGTGAATTAAGTGAATTTCTTTCTGGAAAGTTATAATACAATTTTAGCTTAACAAATACTGAGGAAATCGTGTACACAAGTATTCCCTCTTATTTCAGATGATGTTCCATGCCCTCACAGTTTGCAGGATAGGATCCATCAATTAAGTAACTAGAAGGTTATTAAATATATGCAATGAAAATGATATTAATATTCAGTACTTCCAGCTGTGTGATGTGTATTGCAGACTAACACCTGCATCTGTGCATACACCCACTGATGACACTGCTATGTACATGAGCAAAAGAGCTTCCCTTTCTACTTCACGATTCAGAAGAGTAGTTGTCTTTCAAAAAAAAAATAGATTTTTTAAAATTACAAAATTAGTAAGAAAACAGTTTGAACAGAAAGATTGATTGAAATTCAGACTGTCTTAGAACATGTTCAATTTCACATGTATTAAACTTTTCCTGTATTTTTGTTTGTTTCTTAATTTTGAATGTAATGGGAAAAACAAAGAGGAGCCAAAGTTCTTGTTTCCAGGGTGAACATTACAGTTGTTATTGTAAAACATTTGAGCTGTGATAACAGTGATTTGAAAGGTCCTGAAGGGAAGCTTGCGGCTATTTTAAAATGTAAGGAACTGTGAGAAAATAAGTATTGTTTTGGTAATTCTCTGTGCTTTTCTGTCTCTTCACTTGGGATGAGTTAATATTACTAGTATATTTTAATAATAGGGGAGAAGAGAATGATGCAGTCAGCAGTGTTCTGGTAGTCTGTAAGGTTTCTTTCATTTTTAGCGACAGTTTCTTCCACCATCTTCTGAGTGAAGGTTATGACTTTCCAGTAGAATTACAGAGTAATTTAGTTTGGAAGGAACTCTGTAGGTTATCTGGTCCACCTCCATGTTCAAGGAAAGTGAACCTAGAAAAGTAAACATAGAATCATAGAACAGTTTCGGTTGGAAGGGAACTTAAAGATCATTGAGTTCCAAACCCCCTGCCCTGGGCAGGGACACCTCCCACTAGACCAGGTTGCTCAATGCCCTGTCCAATCTGGCCTTGCTATAGAAGTTCATGAAGCAAAATTTCTTCCTAGGTCCAGGCAGGAGTAAGAGAAGCTATAAAATTCCACTTTAGAAAATGTGAGGAAAAATGAAAACGTTCCTTTTTTATATATAAAAGGACCAGGTAAGAAAGTTTGAGTTTTGATACAATAAAGAGTAGAAAGGTTTATCAGATATTATGGTAAGAAAACCTAGGGGCAGTTGTTATTTGATTATGGATCATCTGGATACGTTTATCAAGATAAATCACTGCAACACATTTAAAAAATTCTTCTTTTGAAAACCATTGAGTGGGAAATCCCTAGATGCAATTTACTAGGGCATTTAAGAAATCCTTTTATATATACAGTGAAAATAATCAAGACTAATCTATCTAATTCAATCTAAAAATACAAAAGACTAATCAGCAAGATCAGTAAGTTACAAATTATGAGCAGCTCAAATAGATGCAGAACTTGATTGGATCTCAGTGACAGAGGGCAAATATGAATGACAAGACTTTAGGAATGTGAGATACACATGCAGGTACACAAAAGATCAGGTTCCTAACCTGTTTTCAGATGTATTGGATGATTTACATTATAAATAAATTGGAAGGAAAAATGCTTAGTAAGGCAAAGAAATACGCTGAGAAAACAAATCCTAGGCAGGATGGTCAATACAAAGGGCAGGACAGTAACAACAACAATACTGGAAAGGAGTTTATGTCATAAACATGCTACTTAGTAATGAATTAATGTTGAAAGATTTGATGTTTTAGTTGACAGAAGCCTGGAAAAGTTCTGGTGACACTGCAAAAAGTAACCTAAATATGCAAGTTTTCTCTAGAAATGTGAAAAGACAAACCTTTTTGTGAATTCAGTTCGCATTTTTTATTCTCTGCCATAATGGGTAATTTAGCTCATAAGCAGAAAATAATTTTTATTTGAAATATTATATCTAAGATGGGGAAAGATTTGAAAGGTGTGATTCACAACAAAGGAACCAATATTCTTTATACTTGAAAACCCATTCTCTGAGTTATGTTCGTTGCACTACAGTATAAGTAACAAAACAGAATTTCAGAAAAGAAATGTAGATCTCATCCGAGTATAGATTTTTTTCCTATTGTTAATCTTTACTTAGTTGATTAAGAATTTTTTTCTGAAATAAGTATCATTACACTTCCAAGAGACATACTGTTAATGTTACTGTGGAAAGCAAGCTAAAAGCAATAAAGAGATAAAAACCTGATGGAAGTAAAAAATGAAAAATTCTTCTCAAAATGAAAGCAAATGTAGTAGCACCAACCAACCTTCTGTATTCTTAAATACTTTTTATGATTTTGAGTCATTAATCATTACACACACATAACAAAAGATAAAATTATGCTTCAAGTACCTATTTAAAGCCAATCATTGACATAAGTATTTGGTGCTATTTTCTTTGTAAATCCAAACATAAGGAGTACAGTGGAAGGGTACTATTGATTTGTCATTCATTGTTCTCAGAATAATGTGTTTTATCTTTACTTGGATAGTCCACTCTCTGATGCAGTTTACTTTTCCTTTTGTATTTTATGTAAAGTTTTTATTTCTGTAATGTTCTGACAGACACATAAGGGATCAAAAAAGAAATTTAATTTGTGACAGTTCTGTCCCCTGTGTTGTGGAAGAGCAATACAGCACTGAATAACTAGATTTTTTGCACCATCGAACCATTTATCCAAACATTTTCATAGATAGGCAGAGTGATAATAATAATAGTAAAAAACCCCTATGGTTGATCTTCTTAGAGTCATAATATTCTGAGTTTCCAGGACTTTCCTATTTAACATTTGAGCAGGAACACACTAAAGTGCTTTTTGGGTACTTCCTCTCTTTACAATACGTTTTTGATATTTATTTTCTGTACTTGTCCCCTGCTTTCCCACTAATTCTACTGTAGTCTTAAAATTTTTTATGCTTATGTCCATGCAAACTACTGCAAAATGCTAGATAAAAGGTGATTTTCCCCTAAAAAAAAAATATTGTTTTTTCTTAGGAGAATATTGTCTCTCTGTCCACTTCATTTACTTATCGTAATGACTTCAGGGTGTTCTAAAGTGTAAGGCATAATCTTAGATGTCTTTCTGCACATTTTCCTTCATACCTTCATTAGCAAACAGTTAACATCACAGTTGAATAGGCAACTTTTGCCTATAGCTATTTTACTGCTTTAAATGTTTGTGTTACTAAAAGCTCCATGAATAAATAAATAACCTATTCCAGCTAGATGTCAGTACAAAAATAAATTAAGAGCCGTTTCATCCACTTTCACATAAGGTGTTTCAAAATCTAGGACTTGTCAGCTTTGTTCCCAGTCTTTTTACTGAAGCTCCTTATCTAAAGCTTATTACCAAATATTTCTGTGGTGCTGGTTTCTGTCATCCTAACTACATTTCCTCTTTAGTCATCACTATTTTCACCATTCCTGGGACTGAGGCTGTAGCACCATGAAGGTTTTGTTTGTGTTTTCAGTGCAAGTTGTGCTCAGCATTAAACAGAAAAAAAAATAAATCTCTCATTACCAATTAAGAGTTGTAGGAACTTTTTTTTACAAATCATAATACCATAACTTTAATGATTTATGGTTCTAGGTGAGGATGTGAATCTTAGATGTTTTAAAATCATAATTATATTAGCAGTCTGGAAAGTGCTTTTTGTGAAGATAAGTACTACTTAACATATGGAAACAAACCAGCAATATCTCCTACACTTTTATTTCATGTTGCAGATATTTTGGAGCAATTTTATATTGCAGGTATTTTGAAGAAAATAACAGGAATTTTTCCTCGAACAAAAAATCATTGCATTAATCTTGATGTAGAAAATCCTACAAGGTAGTGTGAAATCTGCCAGTAAGATGCAGAAACCCATCAAGCCTTTAGAAATGAAGTCCTTTATTACAATTTTGGCACTTTCAAAATGTACATATATAAGTACACACAAATTATTTTCAGAAATAAACATTTCTGTCATCAAATACTTGCAATACACCTGAGTTTCAGAATAGCAGTAAAAGAGCAGGAATAAATCACCACGCTAACCTTTTACTGAGATGATTAGCAGGATTGGCATGACTCATTAAATAACGTGAGATAATTATTTTTTATTAGAGGCAGGGGATTTTCATACAAAACATGAATAACATCGCAGCTGAATGGATGGACTCAGAGTGTACCTGTGGCTAGTACAGAAGTTCTACTGTATGCAATTATTTATAAATATTATTTTTTAAAAGTATGTCTATATACATTCTATAAGAAAAAGTGTACACACAGCTACTGGTAGCCTTTAGTTTTCCAGTTTTCTTCTTCCACTACAGATTGTGAAAAATTTCATCTTTATTTCAGCTCAAATTACAGATAGCAGTTTTCTGCCATTATTTGTTTCTTGCAGGATGTAACAAATACAAAATCCACGGACTTCCTCTAGTATTGGCCTTTCAATATGCCAGCATCAGGAGAGGAAAAATTTGGTCATTGGTATTCCCACTGGGCCAAGGATGGCTTTGAACTGTTCCTGTCAGGGTTTTGACCCCATATCCCTCTTTATCTTGTTCATATTCCTTGTGAATATACAAATACCTAATACCTTCTCAGGAGCACAATCAGAGGGAAGGAAACAGGTTATAGTATTTATTTATCTTTACATATATACAGACATGTACACATACACACACTTATTAACAGATACACATGGAGTGAAAAGTCACAGGGTTCTCACCTTCACTGACCCACAGGCAGAAACCCCATGAGCTTTGAGGAGCTACAGGATTTCACACCAGTAATATGTGTCCCAACCTGAATTTTATTTTTACTTGCATGCTTTGCCTCATTAATTAATAGAATAACAGACTGTAACAAAGATGAAACAACAGAAACCACCTTTGCTCTGACATCAGATACCCATACATTTTGTCCAAACGTGTAACAAATAGCAGCACAAACTTAGTCTCCTTCCAGCACTGGGTGCAGCAGTGCCTTTGAGCCTCTCCACACCTCTCAGCCTTGGCTGGCTGGGGTAAAACACACAGCACAAAGGATTATAGTTGGAAAGAGATTCCATTAATGTTACCCACTTGTTTGAAATATGTGCTGTTACTGTTAGCCTCAAGTGCTGTACCCAGCTATTTTTGTGTTTTTACCAGTGAAATTGTGATTATCATAGTAGTTGTGACATTAAACCTTTAAAATGAATGTACTATTTCAACTTCTATAGTCATCTAAAAGGCCATTTTTTCTTTGAGTTATAGCAGAATCAAAACTTACCATATAAACAGTCTGGGATAGAGCTTTATGTTCTGGGGCTTTTTTTCCTTAGCTACTTTAATATTTTAAAAATATAATGCTCTTTGGGATATGTCCACCTCAATTCCTCCCACACATCCAGCAGAAGGCTCAAAACAGCAAATTAGATTTGCATTTTTTAAAAAATACTTTAAAAGCAAGCCCTACTGGAATCCAACACAGCTATGGAATAATTTATGGAGAAGGAAGACGATACCACGCTCTCTAAATGTATTTGAGTAGCTAATTATTAGTTATATGTAAAACTGGAAAACACTTTTTATTAGAATTTATGTAACTTTATGAAGTTATGTATTTGATAACATCAAAAGTAGCACTTATGTCCATTTTTACTTGTCAGTATTTAATATCTGAATATCTGTGTAGTGATCAAAGCTACAGATAGCACTCTTCTGCAGGGAATCAGTGCAATTTCACAAACAGCATCAGACGTTTATCTATACCGTATGTTAGACAAATAGAAAAACGCTGCCGTATTTCTATTTCTTCCCCAAGGGTAGGCATTTTAAAGATTTATTCTCCACTACCCACTCATTTTCTTGTATTCATACTAAAAACACTTCTTCTTCCTACTGTGTTCAACCTAATCACTACCAATATGCTCATAGCATAGGCTCTCAATAAGCAGTATAAGATAGAATATGTTATGTCTTAGTTAAGAGAAAACCAAACCTTAAGTATCCAAACATTAATATTAAGGCTTAATTATTTGAAGGGAGAAGTTAGGAAATATACCTTTTTACTTTCATCTAAATACACTCCCTGGAAAGAAAAAAAAAAAAAAAAAAGGATTCTGAAAACTTTATAAATAATAAGAAACAGCTTTTCAAGGAAATAGGATACATAGTTTTCATGCATAATTTCCACATAGTAATTGCTACTGCAAATGCTAATTAATCACATTATTAAAACTATTTTCTTTTTAAAGTGTGGTGAATGCATCCACTAGCTACATACATAAACCACAATGTATTTGTCGTATCCCATACAATTGAGGGAAGAATATTGCACTTGTGTCCTTGTACATGATTTGTTATATATTGTGGTGGGTTGACCTTG
Source organism: Tringa solitaria (assembly GCA_026413425.1). Lineage (NCBI taxonomy): Eukaryota > Metazoa > Chordata > Aves > Charadriiformes > Scolopacidae > Tringa > Tringa solitaria. The sequence goes on from JAOXJM010000063.1 coordinate 37,794,989, forward strand.
GCAGGCTGCTGGATGCCCACCCAGCTGCTCTCAGCTCCCCCACCACAACAAGACAGGAGGAAAACATAAGACAGAAAAGCTTGTGGGTGAAGCTGAAGACAGGGAGATCACTTACAGTTACCTTCAGAGGCAAAACAGACTTGGGCATAGCTCATTAATTACTAATTAAACTAGATTTGAATGGTGATAAACAGAGGCAAAACCAAAACCACCTCCTCCCCTGCTTTTCCAAGGCTCAGTTTTGGTCCTTTACTCCCCAGTCCTCAGGTCCCCACTAAGTGTCCCAGAGAGTTGGAACGTAGGAGCTGCAGCTACTGCATAACAGCTACTCCCAGCCACTTCTCCCTCCTCATAGTTTTGCTTGCTCCAGCATGGGTCCTTCTACACACAGCAGTCCTTCAGGATAAAACTGCCCCAGCACGGGCTCTCCAGGGGCTGTAGTTCCTTCAGGAAACACCCATTCCCTCTGAGATGTGACCTTCAGTCCTCTCTGTAGGGGAACCTTCTCCAGTACAGAAAGCATCTCCTCCTCTAACCTTAATACTCATAAAACTGTTTCCTTTTTGCCTGGGCGCTCTTTCACCCTTCCTTAAATATATTTTCCCAATAGCATCACTGACTTTGCTAATTCGTGTGCGACAGGTCCATGAGGGAACCAGCTGTGTGCATCTTGGGGCAGCCCGACGCTCTGATCACAGAGCCCCCTCCCCTGCAGCTCCCCACACCCAGACTGGTGAGCCCAGTGCACGTCTGCATTAACTGATCATGGGCTGCAGCTGGAGCCAGGCTCACAGCTGAAGCAGATTAATGTAGCTGCACTCCAATCTATAAAGCTGTGCCAGGAGGGGCTTGAAGACCCTTTACTGTTGTGAGGGGTGAAAATAGCAGCAGGGTGGAGGTCTTCAGCTTCAGGTGGGGTATGGAAGCAGGTTGGATGGGCTCACTACTGCCCTCAGAGCACAGGTATGTTTATAACAGTCCTCTTTTGATTTTTAAAACAGCAATATGTTTGAGGTGCTTTCTCTGGAGACAGTAGGATGGTGTTATTTCTCCTAGAAACATAGGTTTTTGCAATGTTTTTGGGAAACTTAAAAGTTCCTCTGGTACATCAAATCCGACTGTCTGGAGCTTAGAGTTTTTGGAGGTTGTACCTTAGCCTTTCTTGAAGAGGAAAAAAATTGTCTTGCAGCCTTGTGTAATTTTAGTGATTTCAGCCTGTGTTGGTGCTGGTCTTTTCTGGAGCAAATTTGATTAATTGGGATAACTAGAATTTGTTTTATAAGTGGTAATTTGTGATTCCATGAATTCACATATTTTTAAATCAAGAAGTGCTTGAAAGCAACATTGTGTTGTGGTCTTTTATTAAATGGTCTTCCCTTAATAATATTTTTCCATGACTGCTGCTTTCATCCTGGTACCTAAGGGAAGCCTAGCAGTGAGGGATCAGTAGTAACTAGATGCAGGTATGGGAAAACTTTGTTATGCTATTTCACATTCAAGAAGTGTCATAAACTGGCATGTAAACTATGGTTGAAGTGTATACCTGTCTGCTTTCAGAAGAGAATATACTTTGTTGATGACTTGTTGGGACTAAAATTATCTTTATTTGATTCTTTCAATTAGTTGGTTTTAACTTCGTGTAATAATGCTGTTCTCCACAAAACACTTGCCTTGTTGATACCCCTGTTACAAGTTTTCTCATTGGTGTCTTTAATTGCCTTATGACATCGCCGTGTTACTGTTGTGGACTTTCACACACTCCTATAGACAGCATGGCTCATAAAGCTTAAAGAGACTAAGTTCATTAAATTAATCCTAGTAATTAACAAACTTGCTGCTTACTTCTCAGTTGTCTAATTGTGACAGTCTTGGCAATTGGCTTCCACTGGAAGCAAGACTTGAGTTCAAAAAGCCTATAAAAGTTAAATTAATCTTCATTAGAATTAGATTATTGAATTTAAAATCAATTGCTGATAACTATTGACTCAGAAAAGGTTTTTCACTTAGAAAAAGTAACCAGTAAGAGGAGAGTTCACTAAAGTTTCTTTTCTTTCTCTGCACCTATGTCCAAAATGTGTTTTGGATACAGTAAAATTTCTTAAGTTGGGTTCTTCTGATTCTTCAGTGTGCACTCTCGTGCTCCACAGGGAGATTATGTGAAGAGGGTGGCTAAATAGCTGTGCTCTAAAAATCTGAATGCTCAATGCCTTCTGATAGTGGCTTGATCTTAAATTGCTGTTTGTGTTCAGTATTAAATAAGAATGTCAGTAAGAATAAGATGAATCTTTTTTAGAAAGTCACGTAAAAAAGAGATGAGGGATCTGTTACCCCAGTGTGCTAATCTTAATAACAGAGACTGGTTGGGAAGACTTTGAATGTGTTTCTATTTTTATTTGCATGCAATTGACTTCAGTGAAGTTTCTTGATTTTTTTATATTCCTCTATTTAAAACTAGAATTGGGACTGTTGAGGTCTTATTGTTGTATTATTATTACAACAGTTAAAAGGTTTTATCCATGAAATAAATTTAATTCTTTGTTAGAATTAACTGCATGCTGAAAAATACTACAGGAAAAACACTTACGTGCCTCTTTTCTTTCTCTTGCTAAAATTAAAAAAAAAAAGTTATGCTATTTCAATTACCGTGTTTAGGTTTCTGAAAGGGGTAAGGTGTTGCAGTGAATGGCTGTTTTAAGTTTTCTTAGTTTTTATTTGAAATGGTAAATAAAAGGCTAATAAAGCATACTTTCCCCTTGGCATGTGTCTGTTCTGTACATGTCAAGAGAACTGAAACCGTCACACAGCTTTAAGCTGCTTTTAGTACTTAACTGTGGAGGTATAGTTCAGAAAAGTGTTTCCCATTAAGACACTGGTCCCGTGCAGACACCTGAGCTCAGCCTGGGGGTGAGGGGAATTCCAGTAGTTTTCTGGCAGTTGCTGCCTGAGAAGGAGGTAGTGATGTGGAGTTAGGAGCTTTGCTTCCTTTACCATGGGAAGGGGGAGCTGGTCTCTTCTAGAGGGCGATCCATAAACTGCACTCTGTTGGCAGCCCCACAGCCAGCTGCAGATGGTAGTAAATCTCAACTCTGTCACTTCTGGAGCCTAGACTAGACTTGTACCACATCTTTAGCTTTCTTCTAAAAGTAAATGCCTGAAATACATCTGAAGGAATTGAGCATCGCCATTTTCTTTCTTAAATTACAGCAAACTCATATTTTATGTAGTTCCATACTCTATGTAATACCAAATTAGTCAGGCTGTTTTCTGCTAAAACAACATTCCTTCTGCTAAGTTTCAATTCATTACACTGAAGATACCCAAACGTGTGTTTTCTAACCTATAGACCTCGTATGCAATCAGCTGGGATACCCTGAGCAGCTATTTCTGACAATGTTTGATTATGTAGCAATTAGAAGTTCGTGGCAGAAGAAAGCAGTGGGGAGTGTGAGTGCGTTGGCCATGACTGCGCCGCTGCAGGAGTTAATGATGTGGAGGCATCGGGTGCCCTTTCCAGAGCAACAGGCAGGATGAGCAGTTGTGATGACTGCAGTTTGTATTGACACATGGTACTTCAAAAAATAGTTTTTAACTTTACATTGTTAAATAAAATTCAGCTTAAAATAACTTTTCCAAAGTTTATGTTGCTAAATGTAAAGAGTTTGACCAATTGCCTGGTTCCAAAAAGAGAAAATTGCTTTAACTGCTGCATAAGCAAGGGTAAAATGATTTGTCTGTTTATAGAATGGCACAAAAGTTATGATGATATCTACAATTGCACGTGCAAATTTATTTTTAATTTAGCTGATGGGTGACTGAGTAACTATTTTTAAGTGTCCTAGCATTCTTATAGTTATTTTTATAGGCATTTGTTCATGGACTAGATTCATTTACACAGGTGATCTAGGCAAAAACCTTCAGAAGTGATTATATCTGCCTGGATTTTCAACAGCTTTATGGGTTCACAAATCAGTGGTATGCATGGGAAGGGAAATAGTGGTTTCTTTTTATCCTGATTTAATTCAGCTTTCCCAAGGTGATTCTGCTAATGATCTGATTCAGGCTAGGATGCTTGGTTCTAAGGCAAGCTGTTTTTCTGTTTAAAGACCAACAGGAGGGAATGCCCTAAGGCAGAGAAAGACTCAAAGCATCATATATCAGGAAAAAAAAAAGCTCTAGGAGGAGGAAACATTTTTTTCTTTATATCACTGAAAAAAAAAATATATATAATGCAACAAAAAGATCTGAAACATTTAAGCAAAAGTGCCTCCCCTTATTCAAACATCAGTCCACTGATAAAAAAGTTCTAGTTTGTAAAGCCCTGTGGCCTCATTTCCTCTGGCTGTCTGGAGCTGTTAGTCTGTAAGAATTCAGAATATGGTGAAAACTGCTTTAATATGAGATCTTATGCTTGCATCAATTTTTTATGGTGCTTCTCAGCTAATGAAATCAAAACCCATACCTTTCCTATTTCCTTGATTAGCTGCAGTTAGAAGGCTCTGAATGTGTATCTATTTGTAATCTTACATAATTGACTTCAGGCAAAATGTTTATTTTTAGTGCTTGAGTAACTGAGATCAAATTTAATCTTGCATTGTTAGCACTCATCTAGGTGCTTTCTTTCATTCAACTGAAGTGGTTAAAAAAAAAAAACCAACAATGAAAACCCTTTGCTTGTGAACATGTAGTGCATTTCTGATTTCCTGGTTCTAAACAAGTGGGAGCAACACTGGAATTTCGAGAATTTGAAATACGTAATCAAAGTTTGTAGCTAAGATTCACCAAGGAGCTTTTGAATCTGTTCCAAAGTGTAATCTGTAGATTAGAATAAACTTTCTAATTTGCTATTTCTAAGATTCACAAAATTATTCATTATTTTTTAAATTAATGCTGAAGTAAAAGAGGAAAATCAAAAGGGTAGATGAAGAAGCAACAGTAGCAAAAGTATTTCAGACCCAGCTTTTTTTCAGTAGTACAAATCTAATAAAAGTTTGTGCAAGACTTCCAAGTAACATTTTTAGAGTGAAGGTATGCAATTTAAGTGATCTGAAATTGCTTGGTATAAATTATGTCTGTGTATCAAAAGCTAGATCAGAAAAATACCTTTTTTTAATGCAAACTGGGGAAATTGGGGACAATAGAAAGCATAGTACTTAATATTACTTGGTGAAATATGTTACCATGTTTAGGGAGCAAGGGAAAGAAATAAAATAAATTGCAGTATCCTTAGAAAAATTGTGAAGTACCTACTCCAAGTAGTTATTTCTTGTTGAGAGGATGACTGTGGATTAAGATATTAAGTGTTCAAAGTGAAGTCTCTGTAATCTTGTCCTTAGTGCTCTGCATCAACAACCTGGATTATAGTCAAGGGAACAAAGAAAAATTAGCTATGTACAATGGGAATATAAATTGGTGCTGACAACAGTAAAGCCAGATAGAAGTATAAACTTGAGATATTTTTCATTAGAATGCAAGAATTAATTTGCCAATATAGGGACGTGTGGGATCTTGTTGTGATCACTGTGCAGAAATAAAAGAACTACTACAAGAGGCTTGTGTTTAGGAAAGCAGACCAACGTATCTGGTCTAAAAAATGATCCCTCTGTGTTTTCCTTTTCCATATTTTCCGTGAATGTGATGTTTGGATAGAACCGATATATTCATAAACAATTATAATTATCTGTTAAATAGTTAAAATAACATCAGCCTTTTAATCTGGATGATTAAGACTAAGAAATTAAAATCATAGTTAGAATAAGTTATTTATTCTATTGGGAATTCTGTAACCAATAGCTATAAAGGTTTTTGTGAAGTCATTCTTGAATGAAATGTGGAAGACTGATAAAATCTACTTCTTTCCACTTACACATCTGTTCATTGCTGTGCATGTTGTTTATCACTGCACAAAGTCCATACTTTCTGCAAGTTCACAAACAGTTTTCCAGCTTTCAGTTAAGTGGCAGATCTTCTATCCTGGGGAATAAAACTGGGGCTCCAGAATTACTTTTCCTGTAATCATTTAGTCATAGTTCTGAACAAGCAAAAAATCCTCAAATCAAAAAAACCCCACCTCTTTTAATGTGATTCACTTACCTGCTATGAAGCCAAAAAAAAAAAAGCATGAATTGTATCTTTAAGACAAAAGGATTATTTACTGGAATAATTGAGCATGTTATTCTTCATCTAAAATAAGTGTATGTTTAATAAGCCTGAAATGCAACAGGTTCTTACTGTGTGTTACAGAGAAAATTGAGAAGGGCTAAGGGTTTTCTGAAGGTTGTGCAGAAGTATGGATGGGATAATAACTATCAGTATTGGTAGAAAAGCCTAAAACAACATCTTCTTTTTCAGTGACACAAAAATCATTTTGATGCCGAGGCAGAGAGTGAAACTGTACGAGTGACAGTGTTTTCTCAGTAAATCGGCAGATAGTTTTTAGTTTTCCATTAGTGGAGTTATACATGTCCTTGAAAGCTGCTTAAGATGTGAAGAAAAGTATTCAGGAAAGTCTGTTACTGTTTTCCAGGAGACCTTTGGCTCCTAGCTTCTCATGTCTCTGTGTGAGACATTGGCTGCGTTACAGCCAATACACACTACCTTGTGGACTGAAGATAATTCTCCCTGCAGTGCTTGATACTCACCTGCAGTATGAATTGCAAGGAAACCTTGATGCAGATGAAGTTGTTCACTGCAGACTAAGCTGAGTTGATTTACTCTATACTTGGTATAGACTAAGTGTATAGGCAGCTTTTGTAGCTGAGGTGGTGTGGAGTAGCTCATCCATGTTCCTGAAGCACTTTCCAGTGCAGTATGATCTAGTACTTTTTAAATTGCGTGATCTTTGCATTTTTTTGTAATTCTTTTGATAGGCAAACAAAACGAAATAGTGAAGTATGGGTGTTGATGGGACTTTGTATTTCTTGCAGTAAATTTGTGAGTAACAGCTTGTGTGCTCTAGTGGTCAAAAAGGTGATAAGAAGAGACAGAGAACCAAGTGGAGAGCATCAATGACCCTTTCATTTTGAGTGGAATTGTATGTTTGCAGTAATGCACGAAGCTCTCATATGCTTTCTTAGGAAATAAATTCCTGCTTCTTAACCATTGTCTCATATATTTAGCACTTGCCAAAAAGCACCTTTATACTGGGAGTGTTTCTCACAGTGCCATGAATCCTAAATCCTGACATTTTCTTCTACAGTGACAGAGTCACAAATACCTACTGGGAGTTCTGCTTCTCAGGTTAATACTACAAAACGAATTCCTTCTTGTTCTTGTGCTTCTGAAAGTAACAGAAGCTGAAAATCTGTTCTTTGCATTGTTGTAAATTATCCTTTCTCCTTTAAAGAAAGGAAATATTTTTGATGTCTTTCTGGCCTTCATATGTTCTGTTGTCTCTTGAAACCTCAGATGCTTAGCTATTCCTAGAAAATGTAATAACATTGCAATGATTCCCAGCTGATCTGTCAAAAATATTTATTCATGATTCAGATTGTATATGTGTGGACATCAAAACTATGATTTATCAATCAACACCATTTTGTTTTCCTAGGTTTGTCTTGAAACATATGTTAAGTCTAGTTGGTTTAATCTTCTGTTTCCCAAAAGATTCACATAAAACATGAAAGGCAAAATGGTGATGAAGATAAGGTGACAAAAAGCCTGGATTTCTGCTGCTTTTTATAATATTTTTTTTTCTGTGCTGGATTTCAGGTTAAGGCATGCTGTACTAGCCTTTCATCCCTTTTGAGTGTTAGAGTAAGATCAACTTTTTATGCTGTCATAAAGCTTTGTTGAAAGGCAAATCTTTCAACATATTTGAGAAAGGGGAAGAGAATAAAACAGTGCAAACTATTGTCAAAGTTGTAAATGGATCTACCTGCCAAAACAAACCTGATGACAAAATTGAAGCAGTCAAGAAGACAACAAGGAATACAAGAAACAGTTCAAAGCTGTCTCAGAAGTAGGTGGAGTTATTTTTAAGTTGGGGTGGTGGGGTAGAGAGAGCCTTTGGTTTCTGATATGATTGTTATTAAAAGTATCCATTCAGTGGAAAATGTTCCAGTACATTTTGTACATATTAAATGGCTGCTTATCGAATGTGGGCAAAATGAGCAGGTATTTTGTGCTCTTCTGTTTGTGAATGTTTTCAAGTTTTATGTTGGGATTTTTTTTGTCCTTACCTACTTAGGAGTGATTCAGTTCATAGTTTTGATTTCACCCTCTTCCAGCAAACTAGCTTGTACAGTTTTTGAATCTCTAAACAACTTTCTGTACATACTATATGGGACTCAGAGTAATTTACCCTGTGACTCAGTCTTGACATAAGAATGCTCGTGTGATTTACTGACCTTTATCTCACACCTCAATACAGTACCCTTTTTTCCCTTATCTTGCTTCATGTCTCTATGGAGTATATATTTTTTTGGCTAGGTGAAAAAGGTTCTACAATGCTAAAATACACTTAGATTTGCAGTATGTTCTGTAGTATTTTCCAGTAAGGCTTTGTATATATTTGCAGTTTTATATGAAAAAGGGTCTATAGAGAAAGTATTGTCTGTTTCTTGCATTAAATCATGAACAAAGTAAAGAAGTGGAAAAGAAACTGAGATATATCCATGTATTACATTACTCCTTTCTCTTGTTGATTGAACTGGTATTTGCTTTGAGAGCAGACCTTTCCCAGCGGAGTCCAATGCCTTTCTCCAAGTTTGAGTTGAGGAAAATGAGTGGGTTTTTTGCCTTTGCCTTGTTACACATAGGTGATAACTAATTCATTTGATCAGTCTGTGCTCTTTGTAAAGAGCTTTGAGATTATACTTTTAGGTTCATTTGAGATGTTAAAACTTGCATAATATCAAAGATAATTTTCTTTAAACAACCGTAACAAAATAAATCCTGTAGGTGAGGTTAAGTAGACTTAATTAGTTCATGATGACCTCTGGAAGTGTTTAATGTAGATCTTGACTTTCAGAGATATTCTTTTCAAAATCACTGTTCACATAGTTGAAAGCTTTGATCTTGGGTATTTAGTACTGATACCATTATTTCAGAATAAACTTCATAAGGTGCTTGTATATGAAGATTAAATAGCAATATTATATGTGCATAGACTATATCAATTCTATGCTTTGAAACACAGATGACTGTGGCTATTTTTAACTGATTATTAATTAATGGTTACCTGTTGACTTACAGGAACAATCAAATTACAGTCATTGTGGAATTCAGTATAAAATCATGCACCATGTAATGCTGTGGTATGTACACTAAAGAGTTATTGCTTCTGAAGTTTTTAGCCTGCTCATTTCTTTGATCTCTAGTTGGTACACAACCAATTTCTTTGTCTTAATGCAGAAAGAAAGCACTGACAGTAATGCTGATGTGATACTGGAAGATGAGTAGAAAGAGTGGTGCCAGCAACAGCTGCTCTCTAATCCATGGGCACTGTTTCCAACCTTAAATATGACAATTCCTTTGTTCTAGATTGCATTTCTAGCAGGAGACAATACTCCAACTCTGCTACATAGTTTCCATTCTCTGAAGAATGCCTGTTGTAGCCTGTTAGTGTCTGAGAGTGGATATGATTTATGCAACCAGCAGTTGGTTCCAGCTCTACAGAACAACTCTTTTAAAGTAAGTCGGGTTATTTACGTGTTGTTCTGGTAGCATTGCTTGTATCTCTGCCTGGTGACTTCTACTTCAATTTATGTCACTGCAGAAAGCATCTGGTTATTCTTTCAGTTCCCTGACAGTTCAGGTTTTTATTTCACACTCTGCTTCCACTGTTTTCACATTTCTGCCTTCTCTGCCTGGCTGTTGTTATAAATCAATGTTTGGTCAAGTTGTCTTCCACTCTATCCCAAGGCTCCCCTAGATGCATGTTGACAGTCCAAAATAGTGTCTTCATACTGACCAATATGGCTGCTACTATAGAGAAAAAAATGGAGAAATTAAGCTTAAACTGTATTCAACAAATCAGTGATACAGAAATCCCTTGCATTCTTTACAGTACTTCAGTAGAAACCCAAACTCCCTGGTAGTTCTCACAGTGGACCACAGTCATCACCATGAATCTCCCAAAAAAGCCGGTTGCTTTATAGGAAAGTTTTGTATCAGGAAACAAAGTCAGCTCAGTTCGGAAGAATAACATGCTGTTCAGAATGGCCATTTCTTGGAGAATACCTGGATATACAACTCTGATACTACATGTGAAGTTGGTCATAACGATCAAGGGGTTTGTGGGTGTTTTTTATTATTAGTTCAAGGCATAAAGATGCTGGAATGTGAGCCCTCCAGCCTCTTCTGACATGAATGAAACAAGTGAATGAAATTTGCAAAAAGGTGAATTTCTTGACTTGCCAAAATATGAGTTATAAGCAAAGCATGCTTATTTACTGACAGGTTAAATAGATGCTTTCATCTGGAGTTTCAAACCTCTCGTAGTCAATGCAACTGTACAAATTCAGCATGCTGTGTTTAAGTCTGTGTAAGAAAGAGATGGGAAGAATTCAGCACAGTTTTGATAGTCAAATTAAAAATTCATGGAAGTAAAACTCTCTTCTGCCTGATCCAGAAGGAGACAAGTTTGGGAAGTAAAAAAGCATTAGTAGGAGCAGAAGCCCTTGGTGCGTTATTTTATTTCATTTTAAATGTAACTTGTCTATTTTGTGATGATTTTATGACTTGCCTCTTGAATACAGTAATTCTCAGAGGAGTAATCTTACCTCCTACGCTGCTGATGTAGGAATGTACTGTATTTGATGATCAACAATAGTATACTCCAGAAAGGGCTTTAAGCCAGTAGTGCTTGGAGGAAACAGATATTGTAACAGTTGCAAATCAATACTTTCTTTTTATATTTCACGAAAGTACATATTTGTGCTAGACTAAATACAGCACTAGCTAGCTTTTATTTTTGTTACCGGCACAGCTTCCAGAGATCATACCTGTATTTTTGTACCTGTCATTATGATCTCATTAATCTAATTAGAACAGATAGCTACAGTATTAAGGTTTTTTTTAACATTCAGTTTTGTATATTAGAAATAGGCATGGTCTGGAAAATAGTTCAGAACTAATGCTAAAACTTTGCTAAATTGGTTAATGCAGTTGGGATTAGCAAGAAAAGTTAAATATCCCTTACAGGAAGAATTTAGCTATTTCAGTGGGATACCTCACAGATGATTGCTTTAAGCAAGAACAACAAAGCAGGAATGCTATGTAACTCTAATTTGCAGCATAGTAACTCAATTAAAATGAGAAAAAAAAAAACACAACAGCGTGGAAATGAAATGATGTGATGAACAAGTGCAAATTATATCTCCAGTTTCATGCGTTTTGATAATTAGAATTTCTTGACTAAGTCTGCATACTTACAGCAATGTGTCAGGCAATTTACAGAAGGAGAGAGAGAAGGTCAAGTTCAGTAAAAGTCCAAGTGTGGTCTCGCTTCAGTCCAACAACAATAAATTGAGTTCCCTAGAAGTTTGGGGCCACTGAAACACATACTAAAGTCTGCAGTCCAGAACTGCTGTGTAGATGAGCAATATATTGAGATCTAGGCACTTTAGTATGAGAGAGGCACCACTGAGGTATCCTGAGCAGGGAGCTGGAGGGGCAGGGACGTGGCAGGGAAGGAATGCTGAGCATGGAAGTGAGCAGATGACTTCTCAGATCCTTTTTTAGGGCACCATGGGCTGCAGGGAGGAGAGGTCACACAACACAGTGGTTAAGGGTCTTTGACTCTCTTCTGTTCTCCATTCCCAATAGTGTCAGTATTTTCACAAATCAGTCCTAGGATCCTGGGCTCTTATCTCCAGGTATTGCTCCTGCTGTCTAGGCAACAGGAGGCTTTCAAACTAAAAATAATATCACACTCCCCCCCCCCACCCTGCTCCAACCCAACAGTGGGGAGAGGGGATGCATAGCTACTTCACTGCAAAATGGCATATGAGAAGAGGGGTATGTGTGTTTTATGATGGCAGATTTTTCAATTGCCTAAGTTCTATGTCCCACTTAAAATATTAATGATCTCTGTGCAAATGCCTGATACGGCATTGTAATTCCTAGGACGTAAATGGTAGCCTAAAGGAATAGATTTCATAAAGTACTGGGAAATTGCTCTGCATTATGTTCAGAACAGTATTATGTAATGGAAGCAGTACTTTAGAAATCATGGACTTTCATCTCAAGATGGAGAAATGTTAGGAAATCTTTATTGTCTAACATATTTAATGCTTGAGAATGCCATATGTACTGTCCTGGAATCTGTCATAAATACTGTCTCTAATCTGCCATAGAAATATTGCAACTTGAGCTATAGTAAATGAATAGTATTGTCTGAATTCTGTAAGTGGATTGGATTAAAAATGGTTAGATTCTGGCTTTGTCTGAAATTCAAAAAAAGGAGGGCTTCTTACTGAGATAGCTGTCTAACTATATAGTCCTTTTGAGATAAGGCATCAGTAACTTTCTCCTAATCTTAGTTGAGCTTAATCAAACACCTCACTTATCGGACTTAGCTGCTCTCAGGTAAAAGCCTCCTTATCTTACATTCACAGGATTTCATAGGAAATTAGTTAACATCAAAAAGCACAGATTTTGAGCATGACAAAGTCACCTCTACTCTGCAGAATATAAGCAATCATGCTGTTCACATCCATGAAAGTAGTTATATCTTAAATCTTGAGAGGTTCCAGTCAGAATTGGTAACATTTTCTTTACTAATATTGATTATGGCAGGGAGTTTTGTTCTTTGGAGCTTAACATTAATGTTTCTGAACAAAATAGTGCTGTCTTATATGTGTGTACCAGATCAAATCCATCTTGTTTGGAAAAGAAGCCACCTCTAAAGGATAGTGAAAAGACATAAATTTACATTGTTGAAGGATTATATTCATAACAATTCAGTATACCAATGGGTGATATTTAAAGGGCCTACATGGCCAAGTCAAGCTATATATAGCGACCCAACTGTTAATTTTGCTCGTTTCATGCATTTTATCTCTGAATTTTCTTATTGTATATGCCAGCCTATGAAGCAGAGGAGGGCTGCCTTTGTATCTCATTCTGCTAATTTAGTTTAGAACATTGTTGGCTTTTTTGTGAGTAAATACCCAGAGAAGATCCAGAGGAAGGATTTTGTTTACTAAATGGTAAAAGAGATAGAACAGGGCAGATCTAATTCAGAAAGGGAATTGACTTAGCAGTGATGTAAAGTAATAAGGATATGAAAGTCTAAGGAAAATGTTTCATTTCAAAAGATAAAAAGCATTATGAAGATTTCAAAGACCTAGATTGCTACTGAACTGTATCTGGTAAGAGAGGAGTGTGAAATATTAAGCATTTGAAATGTTTTGTTCATATGGGAATTCATTTGAAATTGTTGTTGATTTTATTATGCAGTTCATGTTAATGGATATTTGACTGTAAGGTTGATTATTAATGAAGGACAAATGAAATCTATGCTTAATGTTATGCCATAGCATATCACCTTGAAACTTTAATTGTAAAAATTCAGTAGGGCCAGGCTTGTTCAGTATTTCAATTGAAAGCCATGAGAAGCATGAAGTAGTGCTGGTGACAGGCCCCAGGACAGCTTAATGGCAAGTCCCACTACCTTCAGAGAGAGGGACTGAACTGCTGCTGCCTTTCACGATCTTGTATTATTTTAAGATGGGGGGCCAGGGGGTTGGGGGAAGACGACCAAACAAAAAACTACTTTGGAAGGTTTGTTAAACACAGGTCCATAAAATCTCTGTAGCGCTTCCTATATCTAAACAGCTGTTTGCAGTCCTGCTGGCTGAAATAAGTTTTATTTTCAAACTGCTTTGTGAATGTTGATTTTGTTTCATCCCGTGACCTTCAAGTACAAATTTGCTTCAGGTTTAAAGGCCCCCTTGTGAAATGTTTTGCCATGGTACAGAAATATTCATTGGAGCAGGCCAGGATTTTTTCGTGTCAGGTGTGGATGTTGAGGGTGAAGCTTTTTGTTTTACTTGTTTTTTTCTGATAAAAAATACTGGTTTGTCAAAACTCTTTCACTGAATGTAAAATGATAGTGCTAGGATGGATTTTTTCAGAACTGAAGAAGCCTTCTTTATTCCCGTTTCACCCTTTCCACAATCCCAAAGCACAAACCTCAGTAGCTCTTGTCAGTGACCCAGCATTCAGGATTGCACCCTTGCTTTCACAGGGGATTCACGCAAAGTGAGACCCCGTGAGACTCTAGAATGGGAGCCTGGCCATGTCCATGATTGCAAGTGATGTAGACTGATGAAATCAGAGCTGTAGAACAAAATAGTTCTTTTAGAGGACCTGTCATCCACCATATGTGCTTTTCTGGGTTTTTTCACTAGCAGTTGTCTGGCTCTAGGGAAGTAAATACACATTTGCAGTTGGAATGCCACACTGCCACACTGTGGTTATTTAGAAGATAGATCATAAGCAAGAAACTCATCTCGGGACCCTTAAAACCACAGTACAGAGCTTTGGTGGTTGTTAATCTCTTACTCAAATGAGACAGGTGTGGGTAAGGCTGATACCTATGAAGAGGATCAGCATGACTGACTGTCTCCTCTGTTTTTATTTATCATTGAATCTAGCACTTAGGGGATTTTCATATTCTTGTGAGTAACTTGCTCTGAAGTAAGCACAAGGGGTTATCATGAGAACCAACATACATTCAGTAGTCTAAAGTTTGTTCTTGTTTTCAGGTTTTTCCAAAGCAAAATAAATTTCAATATCTAGTCAATCATCAGGCTTCAGGTGTAACCGATATATTTAATATCATCTGATATTCCTTAAATTTCTTAAGTTCATTGTTCACAAATGTATCTGCCACTAGGTCCTTTAATGGGTTCCCTTAGGGGATCGCTGTAGAACTGTTCCCCTTCAGAAGTCCATTTCTAATCTCATCTATCTCTCTACTCAATATGCTTGTGAAATTAAAAACTTGCACATAATCAAATAAGCTGGAGGGGGAAAGCTGAGCCACTGTGTTAAAGTTTCTTCAAGTATCTGTGGCCCAAGCCAGAGAGCAGTGTCAGCCTGTGCCTGTGGTTTGTGAACACCAGTGCTGTCTCAGGCAGTACTCCAGCCTGGGCATCACCCTCTGCTACCTTGGCATGGTGGGTCAGCCATAGGGACCACGAGTGTGGATGTCCTTTGGTCCAGGGCTCTGTCTTTGCTGCGTGAGGCATTTTTTGGTATATGGCTCGTAGATGAGGCTGCCTGATCACATCTGATTCAAAATAAAACAAAGTGACCAAATTTTTGAAACATACCCTTCAGTGAGGGGACTGTATTTTTTTGCCTCCTTGAATCTTTGAGCGGTTCTCTCTAACTGCTGATTTATCTCATCAGCAAGAAAAGTAATACTCAAGCAATCATCAGTCTATTTAAATGTCTGTATCTCAAATCTGATTTCTTCAGCTGTGACTATGAAGCAGTGGAAAGCAAGTGCAGATCATTACATTGTTACATAGTTCTGTTTTACAGGGCCTAGGGATGCTCATCACAATTCCAGATCTTTGGAATGCTGGTGATTTGCGGGTGCCTAAAGGCATAGAGAATAAAAAAACATAGTCAGGGTTATGCAGTGGCCACAGCAGAGCTAGAAAGAGAATTAGTTTTTACTCCACTTAAGTGTTGGAAGAGATTTTTTAATGGAGCCAGGTCTCAATATTTGTTATAGGAATCGAAGAGATCGATTTAGATGCTAAAATTAATTTGAAATTTAAATAAGATTTTTAATGAACAAATGAGTGTTCTTTTCACAAGGGGTATTACTGGAACCTTTGGAATTGAGTCATATGGCCCTAACACAGGTTAAACAACTTGAGTGTAATTAAGATTATAAGAGTCTTCTCAAGTTACAATTACAGTTCAGTGTTTTAGACAGTGTCATCTTTTTTCTGTTCCTTGCAACCAGCAGCACATATGTGACTTGGCACTTTAACCGTATGCATTGTTCACATTATATCACATTAATGAGGTCAGTGCACCTGAGGCAGAACGAGCTATTGCACAGCTTTTTACCCTCTCTGCTCCAGCATGTGTTGTAACAAAGGCTCCACAGGTCATTGTGGTGGTATCTCTGGGCTTTCTTCTGCCAGATGGTTGGGTTGCAAGTGTGAGGTCTCAATCTCATTCCTTTTTTATTTTTTTTCTTCCTTTGGTATATCTTTAATTCTAAAGAGTTTGTTAAATCTGAGTGCAGCATGTATAATTTTCTCATTAAATCAATGGACAAGGTCATTATATGTTAAAAGGAGGAAATAACTAGTTCACACATGTTATCTTCACAAAAATATGAGCTGAGCAATTCTGTACTGACCTTTCAATATCATTCAAAATTAAATTCCATATGCACTCTGCTACTATATTTTGTTCTGATGCTGCTATGATGTTAGAATGGCTTTTAGATAAAAAATATAAACTGTAACTATTTCTTTGAAAGTGTTCCATTGCATTTGCTTGTCACTAGTTTTTTTTGGTTTACCTGTATTTACCTTTCTAATTTAATGCACATATGTTTTTAATGTATTGATCATGGTAACATCAGCTAGTTTCTAAGTGCAATTAAAATTGCTATGACCATTGCATGTACTACTGACTGCAGAAACACAGGCCTTGATATGCTTAAGAGAAAAAAGTGGAAGGACTTGCATTGCTAAATACTATAGAAAAGACATTCGTATAGATTTGCAGTAATGAAATGGTCTGTCTCAGTGGCAGGAAGTGATTTCTGCAGGGTGTAATTCAGAGCCCAGAAGACCATTGCTACAAAGGTGCTGGGAAGATACAGAACAGGAACAGATAAGCCCCTAGAGAACACATATTTACTAAAGGAATATGAGAGTGATTTGAGGATGAAGAAGTGTAATAACACCCAGGGCTGCAGTGTTCACTTCTGTGAATAGGCTTAATTGTTTTATTGCAATGCTTTGAATGTGCTGCATGACAAATAGAAATCTGTAAGATGCTACTTTATTGGGGTTTCAGCTGAAGCCTTAAGATGGAGGCATTTATCTTTGCTAGTGGCAAAGCTGGGTATGAGCTAATGCTTTAGGGAAATGCATGGCTACTATGGAAAGGAAGTCAGGTACCTTGAGGAAAGCTTTGTCTTGCTCTGTTTTCAGAACCTAGCACGCTGGCTTTTAACATTTACTGTGATCCTGGAAAGTGGCAGAGCATGCATAAATATTTGGGGGATGGTGGAGAAGACAGCTACTACCAAGAACTTTCTGTCCTAAAAATGGAGCACTGAGGCCAGAGTCTGTGCTGAGTAAGTGGATATTATTTTTCTGAAGTCTCAGTTTTGTCTTGACTGAGACCCAATGTGATGATGATGGAATCAGAGCTGGATAAGAAGGTATTTCATCTTGATGCAGATTGTCTTTGAAAGTTTCAAACAAGATTTATACAGGAGGAGAAAAAACAAAACTTTGCCAAGGTTGAGGACAAAATATAAAACAGTAACGGGACACTCAGAAGCCAAGGGTGCCTCTGCTGAGAGATAGGAGTGCCGTGTATCAGTTGGGTTTTGCTCTAGACAAGGTTAATGTCCTGACCCTTCTATTTTATTAGTCTAGGATATCTCCATGTCTTTCTTGTTTTGACCAGAGACCTTTTCCAGTCTATTGCTGAAGTTGGTCTATTCTCAGCCTTTTGTCTATTGTGACTAAAAATAATTTAGTTGAGCTCGTCGAGATGTTGGCTGTTTCAAATATAGACAGACGGGGTGACTTGCCAAACTAGAAGGAGCACAATGGAACTGTTTTGGTTTGAAGTTGGGTTCATCCTTTTGCTTTTAAGATAAGAAATTCCTGAACTGAGAAGGCAGATACAACTTCCACTTTAAGAAAGGACACTTGGAAAGGTCAAAACAATTTAGAAGAGATTTATCTCTTCAAATAAGGCAAGTAGTTATGTTGTTTTAAAAAAGGAAATGAAATCTTCATTGTGGAAGACTTATTCATGTAAAACAGATTAAAATATGCATTCATAATATGTAAATATAGAGTCAATTAACATGAAGCTTTTTTACAGTATAAGTGATTGTAACCTGCCAGTGTCCTCTGGGACGACTTTGAAACTGAAATGCTTCTTCTCTATAGTCCCAGTTAACAAAAATCGATAAACAGTAAACATAGAGCAGTCTGTTGCCAAGTGAGCAATGTCTGAATAGGACAGTTTAATTTTCAAGAGATGAGCAGAATTCACAAGGAACAGATAGGCTCAGGAGTCCACAAAGCCCTGTACCCATTCCAGGACCAATTCCAGTAGGCAACAGAGTAAAATTCAGAAAGAGGATTAAAATCCGTGTGTGTGGACGGACTCCTGTCTGTTTTGCCTCAGATTTAGTCAGTTACACATGTATGAGCTCGATATGAAGAGGGTATAAAAACACTGAGGCGTTTATTTCCACTTTCAGTTTGATCTTTTCTTTGATCCTTGAAAGGTTCTGTCAAAGCAGGGCAGTTTGAATCTGTCAGGAGGCCTGTTGGTAAAGGAGGTCGTGGAGTGTCAATTTAATAGAAGTGACATCTTTCCCTGCAAGTGATTCCGGTAGGAGTCTGTGGAAGGGGTAGGGGGGCAGGCGGCCAAATCCTTACTAGCTCTTACCCTTGCCGCAAATATCTCTAAAACTGATGCTGTCAGGAGTACTCAAGTCATAATAAAGAGAACATTATTTATACATAAAATTATACAAGTGGATGTCTGGCTTTTTTGCCCTTGAACAGTAGGAGTAATTACTCCTAACTTGATAACTGAATTAGTCGATGTAACATAGTGATTTAAGTGGCTGTGCTTTGCTCCCGTTTCTAGAATTTAGCCTTTCTGAATTTGCCTTGAAACATTTGCCAATGAAAACATATAGCAAGGTATTTGACTATCTTTACATGAGGTCTGTTATGATTCTATTCGTAATCTCAAATTTTCACTTTGCATACGATCCGTGAAGTGTTCATCACTGCACTTTTAATTGCATTAATTCATGTTGCAAATAGCTTGCATGTTTCTGACAGTGCAGAGTTTAGCTCAACTAAGTACAAAACTCTTAAAATTAAGTAGATTGAGGGTTTTGCGCATTTGCTATGTTCAGCATTTGAAAGCAGTTTCTGCTGAAAGTCTGTCTACTTAAAATTCAAGCACTCTGCAACTAAGGAACTCCAAAAAGAGGTAATGAACCATAAATTATTGCCGTTAGATATTTAATACTCAATCAGTATGTGCTCTCTCATGCATATCCCACTGGTATTGCATTTATTCTGACAGTGTGGTACTGGTTCAATTACTTTGCTCATTTACAATAAAAGATTAATGAAAAGAGGTATATTTTAGTTCACAGAGATTAATTGCATCCCTTACTTTCCCTACTCTAGAAATATTCAACCCATAATCCTGATAGCTTTTTCGTCAACAAGTACATGGAAAATTAATAGACTTTCTTCTGCTGGAATCCTCAGTAGGTTTGCAGATACAAACATCCAGGGAAAAGCTGACTGAAAGTTGGCTTTCTGGTATGGAGGAATTAATTTACCTTCTCTCCCTCGCTCTTTCTCTTTCCTTCTCTGTTTAATCCACTCTGATGACACTTTGAATTAGCCAGAATAAAAACGCTTGTGCAGTAAGAGTTTGAAACCAGCACACTCTTTGTCTTATGTAGTCCAACTAATGTGTGTTGTGTATTTCCCTGCTGAGGCGTGGCCAAAGGCAGGAGTCTTTGGGAGGCTGGAGAGACATTTCAAGCACTTTCTAGGGTGTTGCTGCCTTATAAAATTTAACAGCTTTTATATTTGCGGAGTACTCAGGTTGATAATAAAACTTAACTTTAATTTTGCTATGAATGTTGTTTATACTTGTTTAAAATTGCAAAGTTTCTAATGTAGTTTAAGACTGTATAATCTATTGGGCCTTTTAGTTTGTAGATTTTACTCTTCTGTGTAAAGATGATGGGGAAAAACCAACAACAAAAAAGCATTCGTGTGTGTGCTGTTGTCATGTAGGGAGAGAAAATGTTTAGCTTTATTTCACAGGAGTTCTATCTACATTAACAGGAAAACAAATCTAACGAAAATCTAAGAAAAGGGCAACAATTACAATATCATGCCAAAACTCACCAGTGACAGTGATTTACCAAGACACAAAGTTAAGAGGTACTCAGACAAGCTGCCGAACATTAAGGCAGTTCTTCAGCTTTTGCCTTGGACTTTGGCTTAACCTCTGAAGCTGTAGCCAAGTTGTGATCTTATAGAATGCAAGTTTAGCAGGGCGAATTTAAAAAGGGGTTGCCTTGAGGTCAGCTTAAATAAGCATCCAGATGTTCGGAACTTATCACAAATTTCTAGATTTGTTGAGATTGCAAAACTAGAAGGGAAATCTGATGAAAATAATCGTTCTTGCAGTGTTTTGGCAGTTCTGATTCTGTTCACTACTGGACACTATTAGTGGAAAAAAGATACTGCAATTTAATATTTTGGTCCTAAAGCATTTTTTTATACTTAAAAATAGATGTACTCTTTAGATATGTGCCTGTTGCAGGCATTTATTGGACCGAACTTGTTTGCTTCCCCATGGTCACATAGTAATGGATCTTAGAACTAGCTTTGAAAATGCTTCCTGGGTATCTTGCTCTAAATCTACTGTAAAATATGTAACAGTGAGCTTAAAGACTATATCCAGCTCAACCTCAAAATGCAGTTTTATGTATTGTGATCCTTTTTAATCTGTGCTATTTTCCATCTTATTAAGGCTCATCATTAATTCAGCGTGAGCATTGCTGACTTAGAGTGGAATGAAAGCTGAACTGGTTTATGACTGGATAGTACAATTTATGGGGCAGTTTAGACTAACATAAATGAAGAAGCATGACTTCAGGGAGTCGTAAGTCATCTGTGGTCATTACACAGCCAGATTTGTCTCCTGAGGACTGCACAAAGACACAGATAAAATATTCAGACTTGGATTGTTAGTATCTTAATAATGAGGACTTTGCAGGTTTAACCCATGTGGAGTAAGGCCTCTGCCTCTTTATTCAAAACTTTGTCTTGCTTCCATTGGACAGTATAAGGGACTCTGAGTTCTTAGCTTGAAAAAAAAGGTATAAATCAAATAGATATGTACAAATCCTGAAGAACTGAGGCTAGACAATATTGCTTAATGCACTATGCTCTGATTGTATGATGCTGCTGTTCATTTTCCTCACCCTACTGGGCATGGGAGATCTTTCTGGAAATTATTTCACTAGGGAAAAAAAATTCTCTTTGACTGCTCTTCAGGATAAACTGGGTTTAATTCTTTGCTCATTTTAATGAGAGCTGAATAGTTTGCTGGTAGCTACATCTGATTTAGAAAACTGCAGCAAAACACTACTGCTGCATGTAATTCTTTTCTGTGTGAAAATTGTATTTTAAATCTGAATAATTTAGCTTATTTCACTTCTCTCTATGCCTACTATTTCTTTGAATACTGGATGATTCCATATTTAATTTCTGATCTTTCTGCTAGCGGATTTTTTTTAATTTAATAATACAGTAATATACTTTAGAGCTGCCTGTAATTACTTGGAAGATATGACTTCTTTTTGTGTAAGTTATATGCCTGTAATTAAAAGAAGATCTGGCATATATATCTCCAGTTAATAATACTCATGATAATAGAAAATTTGTGTAGGTTTTAATGGGAAACAACGTTTTTATTTGCTTTTATTGAATCCTATGTAAATTGATACAAAACTATTTCTCTTCCATTACACAGTCTGTCTTAAGGAGAAAATTTGATCAAAAGACAGTTTTAAATTCTGCACAGTAGATCCTGATTTGAGCCCCTTTGCAGAACACCTCGCAGAGTTGTGCCCTGCCATTGGACTTCTCTACAGAAACAGGTTGCAGCATCCTAAACCAAAAACTTGGGGTTTTGCTCCAGGTCAAAACTTGTGATGCTGAAGAGTCACTTGTTGCTTAACCTGTAGAGGCACCACAGCTGCACAGGGAGCTCGAATTCTGACCTTAAACCTTCTGCGCAGGGGTGGAATTTTAGGTGTTCCTTCTCAGCATTTCACTCTCCAGAGCCCAAGACCAAAGCAGGGGCGTTTAAAGCGCCTGTGGCAGAGAACAGACCTGACCTACCGAGTCCAGTGTGACAGCAGACACTGCAAGACGACAACCAGTTTATGATGGCTTCTTTTCTATGGCACTGCTCATTTTCTTGACGTGTGGTTTGGAAGTACTTCTCTGCCTCTGAGCATGTAGGACAGTCTGAGGAGAATATGCTGATTGAAAATCCTTTTTGTGGGCTTCTGTGATACCAATTAGTGATGAGATTACCTACATCAATATCTTTCAGGGAAACAACGTTCTTAGGATTGTTGCTGCTCATTCCTTCTTTTGCAAAGTGCAATGACTGCAGTGCTTATAGCACACGTTAATTTTGAAGATAACTGCAACACTTGCACTTCTTGTTCTTCTGGGTCTTCCTCAGTCTGATTGCCCAGCCTGTGGTTAATATTCTACATGAATAGTTGTAACTCTGTGCCTGTTTCATACCATAGAAGGGTCTGATGGTCTTCAATTTGAAAATGCAATTAGTTTTCAAGCAATGCTCATGCAGAGACACCCCTTAAAGTACATCAGTTCAGTAACGATCTTGAATACTTACTGCATCCCAGATTCTAAGACAATTCATTCAGTGGGGCATTAAAAGATGAGAGGAAAGGAAATTTGAGGGGGGGAAGTGTATTTTCTAACTGTTTCACTTCCTCTGCACTCTTGTCTTCTGCCTTCTATCAGAGACAACTTCTTAAATTCTAATGCTTTAAATCACTTTGAGACTTCAAAAATGTGCTGTAAAACTACATTCTTTTTTCATCTTTAGTCATAACTAACTCTTAATCTAAAATTTTGGACAGAAATTTCCACAGCACTCATTGAATAAATCAGAGCATCTGTTCCTTTAGCATTTGATTTTCGTCCTGTTGCAGTCAGGCAGGACCAGCCAAGGCAGAGAAGAACAACATTGATCTCTTTTTTTCCACTTGGCTGAACAAGATCTCTGGTGATGTTTGCTTCTAGGACTTAATTCAAAAGCTCAAGGAAATCAAAAGTCATTCCATTCACTTCAGGAAACTTTGACTGTTTTATAGTGGATAAGTACATATTTTTGTGTGTATATGTATATAAATATTAAAAACAGTCTGTATAGGATCAGCTTGTTTAATTAAAAGTTGCCTTACACAGATATTGATTCTTTAGCTCAGCAAAAGCACAAGTGAAAAGAAGGCAAAGAGCCAAATGGTGACGGATCTTGGGGGTGCTGGGGGGACTGTACAGGCTTTTTAATTCTTTTTTGGGGAGGGGAGGGAAGTCACCCTACTACTAAGAAATGTAATCAAATATCCAATGCAATTCTGCTCATGCTTTAAGAAAGTAAGATGAAATAAATTGTATTCACTTTAAACTTTACTGAAACTTAGTGTTTTAAGTAACTTTATTAATGCAGTATTTTAAATCAGAGCTACTCTATGAATGACTTCGTTAAACATGGAAAAGAGGGTAAGACTCAACCATCTGAGGTAAGAGAGGCAGGTCAGAATTAGTTGCAGTCAGCTAATGTAGATCATCATTTTCAAGAGCCAGCTAGATTTAGACACCCTTAAAGATTAGAACAGCCAAATTCTCATGGTAATTAATGCCACTCTTGTTGAGCTTTGAAACATAACTTTTCTGTTGAAGGTGTGATGGACAGTACTTGAATCCTTTGGGTTCCAAAAGCTAAATATTAGACTTTAAAGTGAGAAGTGAGTGAGCGTGAATGTATCTGTAGCTGGGAAGGAAAAGGAGATTGATGACAGCCAGCCTCTACTGATGAAGCATGGGATGGATCTGTCCCAAGTAGAAAAGAGAAGGTGAGGTGGTGATTTCAATGGTAAGTAAGCAGGCATCCTCACCCTATGGGGGTGATTATATCAATTTGTTTCTTGCAGGAGTAGAAAATACCTGAATTAAAGGAAGACCCTAAAAGTGGTTACTTGTAGCCTGCTTTGCTCTGCTCTTGTTCTTGAGCTATGCCATGGCTGATAGTCCAGACACTCAGGCTTAAATGTACTTTTGGGAGCATTTTTCTCATGAATGTAACTATCGCTGTGATCAGTAGTTCAACTGAAGTCAATAGTTTATTGTTGGAAAAAAGAAAAAGAAAAAGCAGTTGGGGTGAACCCTTTTATAAAAGCGTCTTATATGTATCCCCCTCAGAGTTAAGGCCAATGTTACTGCTACAAAGCTGACTTGAATAGAACTTAGTTTGAAAGAAAAAGGGACTAAATGAAACAGTTTACTGTAATCCATAAGTCCTGTGGCACTTGTTAAAATATTGTTATAACTGGTTCTGGTGGGTGAACAGGACAAAGCGAAATCCTTGGGGCTCTTTCTGTTTCGTCTTTGTCAGAACACTATTTCATTTAATATCAGGCTTTTAAATAGACATCAGGTCTTTGTACTTGCTCAACTGCACAGGAGTTCTACCCAGTTAGTCTCTCTCCCCACTGACTGTCTTGTTGATTATGTCATCACCTAAGTGTGGAAGAGGCAGCTTTACAAGGCTTCTAATTTCTTCCCCCAAAGGAGTTCTGCACCATACCTTGTATTGCTTGAGATGACTCTTAGAAGGCAGAAAACCCCAATTTGCTGAAGCAAAACCCACATTCATTTGCTTCATGACTTCGAGGAGGAGTTAACTGCCAAAGACTCAAGAAAATGGTCCTACTTTGAAGGAAGAGAATAGAAGCACACAGGAGGTGTAGTGCTTTACTCCAGGGTGGGGAGAAAAGGGAGTAAATAAGGGTGTTGATAGAGGAGGATTGGGTCACTGTTGTAGAATGGGTGATGTGCTTCTGACAATAGGCATCAATAGGACACAACTGTCACATTCAGACCTGGAGAGAAGAAAAAAAAAAAAATTCAAACATGAAAGGTAATGACATTATTGACAAACTTATCAAATGTATTTTGGAATAAGACTTGGTGTCAATAAAAGTGAAATGACCAGTTGGTGCATTTGTAATCCCTGAACCTGTTGGTTTTATCTTCTTCCAAGCTCTCTAGTGATTTGTGTTCTCTGAATTGTTTTTCTTTGCAATCTCTATCTCACTATAGGGTTCTCTATTCAGAGCAGAAAATGAAGGAGTGGAAAAAGGAAACCAAACCATTTCACAAGAAATTTATTGCAGATAGCAATTTAGGAGATTTATTATCCCAGCATGAGGAAAATACAGTACAATCCTAAGAAAGCCAACACAATACAAATGCAGTTATATACTCAGTGATTGAATAGACAATATCGTAATTTTTCAGTTCATTTTAATAAAGATACTATTTTTTCTGCTGTAATAGAATGTATTAAGTAAATATTAAGTGCTAATTAGTGTCCTGCTATTGAAAAAGCAGGAAATAGAGCACATGAGATGAGTTCAAACTGGTAAGAATTCCTAAGTTACTGGTAATTGGGCATGGTATAACTAAGGTACAGGAAAGTCTCAATAGCAAGAAGGTTAAAAATGCATGTAAGAATTTTCATGCAAGTCTAGTTACAAAAAGAAAATATATACACTGATGAGTTGGTGGAGAGGGGCAATTTTAAGTTCTCAATCAATTTTTTTTAAGACTGGAGCAAACAAACTAGAAAGGCAGTTTCAGTGTTTTCAGTGCTATTAATACTGTTGTTGATTGCAGTAGTTTAATGTATACTGTTTTCTGATGGATTCCTCCTTGTCTTCCCAGTAAACACTTCTTTTTTTTTAAATTCAGAGACTCTTGTAAATGGAGTCAACAGAGCTGGTCAAAGACAGTAAAAACAGCAATTTTGTTGAACATATTCTGACTGGCTATAAAAATCAATAACACTTCAGACACTGCATTTAGATATATGTTCATCTCTGTGGTATATCTCAGCTTTTGACTCAATAGGAGGTATTTGTGCTGTGGAGGTGCAAGTTGTGCAGTAAACTGGTGTCTTGAAATGAATTGTATTTGTCAACCAGCTTTGACAGTCTAACCGGTGCTCTGCCCATCATTGCAGGAAGGGTAATTTTAATTTAGAAAGGTAAAGTGATGAGTAGTGCATCAATTAATTCTTAACACACACATTTCAAACTGCTATCCACGTTATAGCAGTTACAAGCCAATCTGGATAATGCCATTTGTCTGGCCAGTAGTGTGCACACCAGAATGCTTTTCCTGCTGAGGTAACAGAATTATACTTTGTCTGCTGCCTCCTGGTGAATTAACAGAGCAAGTAATAAGCATACTCCTTGCTGTTACTGGAGTTCAAAAGTTGTCTGCCACTCATAGTCTGCGTAACAATTGTTCAAATGAATTGAGCCTGGTAAGGGATACCTTTGGAATGAAACTATAAAGGGAAGACACCTGGGAACTGTGCAGCACCCATGTCATGAAAGCCATCATAGATGACCTTTCCAACAGATCAAGGATCACTCTGGTTTGGGCTCCCTTTTATGTAATTCAGTGCTGCATATCTCGTGCAAGTGTAATGGTGACTGTGTTAGTAAAAGGGAAATAGTGACAAAAATAGTCTCTCACTCGTCCCATCTGGGTAGAATCCAAATGCTCACAACAGATTCTTAGTAGCAGAGCAGAGAGGATAAACGTGCAGTATGGGGCACAGTGTGCTGGCTGTTACTGCAGTAATAAAACATAATGTAATTCCGACAAATAGCTTGTGCTGGTTTTGAAAGTTACATACAAAGAATGTTGTTTCTTCTATCAATGTGGAATTACAGTAGTTATTAGGGTAGAGAAGAGCTTGTGAAATTCAGGGCTGGAGGAGACCAAGTTCTTGGGCACTTGGTCTCAGCAGCAGCATTTGCTTGGTAGGAGTTACTCTGCTGTTGGAGTATTTTCCCAAATGAGCCTTGGCACCGGTGTCTTCTGTGCAACTTTGCTGTCTTTGCTTTTAAAGTTACTTTCTTTCCTTGGGGGTCTCTGGTCAGCAAAGAAAAATATCTTCATCTCTAGGTTCCACAGCTCCTCAACCACAAGTGGGCTTGCATGTGATTACTGCTCTAACCCCATTTTTGCTACTAATAGCACAAAAAACATGGGCATTTACTGCTTCCCGAGAGGTGCCACCTGCAAATCTAATTTCAGGCTTCTGGTGAACAACGGGCATAAAGACCATTACTGTTCATTCAGGGATTTCAATGTAGTGCTCTAAAGACTATATCCATGCAACTGTTCTCTTAAAACTTTGTGTTTGACCTTTGCTAGTCTGTGAATGTTCTGGAGAGTTTAGATACGTTAGTGGCACAGAAAGCAAACCATAGAAATGCAGTCTGTCACATATTACTGCACTGAATAATTTAA
>JAOXJM010000063.1:37837521-37851106 GCA_026413425.1 Tringa solitaria
AAACTACTTTCAATAGTGTTTGCATTTTCAGTTAATGCAGTGAATACTCTTTCCTTCGCTTCTGTAAAAGCAAGGATCGTCCCATGTGTGGTGGTGCTGTAGCTCTGCAGTAAACTTTACCAGAACTCAAACACATAGGTGTTAGCTTTCATTTGCAGTAGAGGTGCTAGTTTTCACTTTTAAAAATTAACATTCATAGATGTAAGTCTTATTTACCAATACCCTGCTGTGATGAGAATAACATTAATATACTACATGGCTTCAAGTAAGCTAGATTTCCATTTTGTAATTATATTTTTTCCACCTGAATCTTTCTGTCCCTCACTGAAAAGATGCTCTGTATTATACAGTGGAGTTTAAAAAGCCACAAAATGATCTGGATTTGTGGTGCATAATTTCTAGTCATTTTTATGTGTATTAATGTTAAATCATGTTCTTGATTTCCATTAATGACCTATGTAACATGGCAAACTTCTTCCACATTTTAAACGACCTTAGGTTTTTGATGAACAAAATTGATAGGTATGAGATGAACAAAAGAATACTGATGACACATAATATAAGCCTTGATCAAAAGTTGTGAACTTGTCAGAATGTCTGCCAAAAATGGATTATTTTCTAAAAGTTTGAAATACAGCTGAGATGCATGCTGGCCATTATTCAAAGCCTTTAATTTATAAAACTGATGCTGTTAGGCAACTGATAATCATAGGTTTTAATTTCCTACAGAATTGGGCATAAGTGTAGAATGCTTTATATAATTTAATATGCAAAAAACCACTCAGATCAGAGATTGGAATTTATATCCCTATCAGTGTAGGTTGTCTAATCTGACATAGATTGATATTAATACATTACATAAAATTGGAACTTTCCTAGACCTGTGGTATTCTGTTGAATCCATGGTGTTCACACTTTCAAAAATGTCTCGATGCAATTTTATGTCCATCCTTAGTAATATACAAACTTCAGTATTTTTAGTTAAACATGATCCTGTGATTTCCTTCTGACTTTATAATATTCTTTCTCTCTATTCACTCTGAGTATTCACAGACTCGATTGTATTGTCTTTTTCTGCCAGTTAATAGTAAAAGATAGTACATACTAGAAATGCAACAGTCTAACACAGAGAATTGTTTAGCTAAACTATTATTTTTGCTAGAGCATTTTAAGTTCTGTTTGGGTACTTTCCCTTTCTTCTGCAAGAGATAATAAAGTACAAGTTGGTAAGAAGACTCCTGCAAAAAATTTTAAGTTGTCTTCCATCATACTGTCATCCCAACAAAGCTGATTTAATCAGGAAAAAGCTTTCCAGCAACCAGGCAATCTTGCAAAACCAGACTGTGTTTGAGGGGACTCCCTGAGCCGCAGCAAACACCCCATTTCCCAGCTCTTGGCCAAGTACCTTCCCTTTGATCGGCTATGTTCTGCTGGCCAGGAGGCAGCTGGGGTCTGAGGTCAGGGATCTTCCTCAGTGTTAGATCATTGTGGAGATGAAATCCTAATGAAATCATGAAGTTGCTGGCACAGGACCAATTAGCCATCACAAAAAGCCAGCTGGCGAAGGGCCCTTCCAAAGGAAGACATGATGTCCCCAGGGGATGCCTCCACAGGCCCTTAGGGAGTACATGAACAGCTGAATGAGACTCATGGTCTTTTGGACTTAACAATAACTTAAGTTTTACTCGGGTTCCAGAAACAATGACTTTCCAAAGACTTTTGAGGTTTTTGTGAAAAATATTTACTGCAAAATTTTTTAAGCTTGACTCTGTTTTACCTCAAAGCAGCTTGTTCTCTCTGCAGCCTTAACCAAAACTTGCCGTTTCCTTCCTGAGGTGCTTTTTTATTAAACACTCTTTTAACACCATGGAAAACATGCTAAGGGTACTTAACAAAAGGTGTTAATCATAATAGCTCCGTGGCCTTTAATTTATATTACTTGAGAATCTGACCCAGTATTCTAGCAAGTAAAACTTTTTTCTATTTATTTTGTTGGTTTGACTAACAGTATACAAAGATCTGAGTAACTTCATGCTGTAGAAAAGAACAGGTTATATCTATTTGTAAGTAAAAGCTAATGTTTTGCATTTTAACAGGGAAGGAAATGAACAGTGGCAGTAAAACCACATCTGCCAGAGCAGAGTCTAGTGGCAAAAGTTACCTCTTGTTACTGTGATGACAGCATCCAGATGTCACACAGTTAGGGGCATTTGCTAAAATCTTTTTGAAGTAGAAACACCTGTGACCGTCAAAAGTGATAAATATTAGATAATAAAATGCATTCCTGGTAGGTGTACTGTGTAACCAACATAGTCACTAATAGAGCAATCAAATTCTTTTTACTTTCCTTCAAAACACTTGTGTGTTTCTGTTTATTCTTATTTATGTAGTGCTTCTGCCTTGGCTGAATCTGAGGGCCTATTAATTTACCTTTTTTTTTTTTTTTTTTTATTTTGCAGCTCTTATTGTATAAAATGTATACTGTTTCCCCATTTACTTTCCTGTTTGTCTTATTCCTAGACTGATATTCTGCAGGTCTGAAGTTTAAGTGCCTGGAATGTTAGATTTGGTAAACTATGGGGAATGAAGGCTGCATCTTCCTGTAGAGTTGCACGTTTGCTTGGTGTCTGCTGGGTGTTGCCCCATCACAAGTCAGGAAAATATACAATGAACACATTGCCATGGTGATGTTTAAGCATAAACATTTGAAATATCCTTCTGTGGTCTTTGCTGTCCTCAGTTTCAGTGAATGTGAAGTAAGAGTTTTAGGGTTTTGAGGAAACAGAACCTTGAACTCAGAATATTGCCTCACCTAAAGCAAAAAATACAACCCCAGAACCTGGAATCTGAACTCATTTGTTTTGCAATGGATCATAAACGCTTGACCACTTGTAATTGCTCCCCCTGGAGAGCTGCCTGGTGCCACTCCTAGCTTGAATATGATTTGCTTCCTCCATCCAGCTCTGAACCTGCTGGCAACTCCCATTCCCAAAACCGACACAGAGGGGA
This sequence comes from Tringa solitaria, assembly GCA_026413425.1. Classification (NCBI taxonomy): domain Eukaryota; kingdom Metazoa; phylum Chordata; class Aves; order Charadriiformes; family Scolopacidae; genus Tringa; species Tringa solitaria. The sequence continues at coordinate 37,840,531 of JAOXJM010000063.1, forward strand.
GCAAAGCGCTACCCTATTGCCATGGAGTAAGAATGTTGCCTTCTATAACTGCACTGCTTTCAAACATCTCTGTGCATTTTCAGTTCCAAAAGGGTATTAAGAAAACCCTCTGAGGATCTGTGTTTAAATGGAGACAAATGCAATTTTGCATTTCGGGGAAAAAAAAATATGATTACACTTTCAGTTTTTGAATAAAAATGAAATTATGTAAGGCCTTGCTATATCAAAATCCACTGTTTCTATTTGATACATCAATAGTGACCTCTGGGGTTGCTGTTCTGCTTCTCAAGGGGATTCTGTCTGTGCTGTTTTGGCTGGACTCCAGGTTTGGATGACAATTTCAAGGTTACAGTTTGTTGTTTGTTTTTTTTATCCAGAGGCAGGGGAGATCAATCCCAATCTATAGAGAGACTGAATCTCAAATGCCAGAGTGCCAAAGGCTTGACCCTCAGAAGTGCTGAGCTCTCTAAGCTTGTAGGCAACTGTGTGGCATCCGGCACCTTGCAGGGTCGCACTTAACCATTACTGTCCTCTGCTTTGCCCCCAGAACTGAATTAGTCTCCTAGTTTTCTTTCTTACCAGAGGATTTTCTTCCAATTTATATTGATGCCACTGAACTCTGTCTTTGAGTAAAGTGGATAGTGGCGTTCATTAATTTCCCTTCGTTCACGAAGGTAATATTTGAGACTTAACCAGTTGTTTTTCTTTTTTCCTTAGATTGTCTTTCACTAGTCTTTTCTGCTCTTGCAATCTGCCATCCGTTGTTTCCATGTTAGCTCAGAAGTCTAAGAAACCAGGCTACCGGAATGACTGGCTGAGGCAGCAGCAGCCCTTTTTTTAGGAGCTAACCTTTGGTCTTTGATAGACTTGAGACAATGCTGAATAACGGAAGGCAACGCTTATTGTAGTGTTGTCAACAAGATCAGAGAGAAACAGAAAAATACCATTTCAATTCCATTTCATGTTCATCCTGAAGACGTTTTTCTTATGGTCGTTTAAGTGGAAGTATCCCTCCACCTCCCTGATGCTCTGTGACCTTTAGCAGTACCAAAGGAAGCTCGGTCCTGGTGAGAGTAGGGAGATGTCAGCAGACTGCAGAACTTGAGTGAAAATATCCAAGCACAGCACTTCTGGGATGACTGAAATCCTATTTTTGGAGAAGACAACATCATAACCTTTTAATTTTCCTTTCTATTTTTTCTTGGTGACAGATTGACAAGCCTAGAGAAAGAAGCTGCCTATTCATAGAACAGGTTCAGCGTGGGCAGCAGCACCGATTGTTTCCCATGTTGCCCGGCTGGAGCTTCTCAAACCTGACCTCAAGAGGCTGCTCCTGGGACTGAGGAGTTCAGCCAGGGCAGTGCAGCCTCTCCCAGACTGGGGAGATGAGCGATGCTCAGTGCTAGTGCAAAGGGGCTCTGCAGAGTAAACAGCTCTCTACCAGGAACTGCACTGATCACTAACTAACTGACCTATTCAGAGCTCTCAGTTCCTACCTCAGACAAATTTTGTTTTCTGTGCCCTTGACCACTGCTCACACTTCAGATAGCATTAAAATCTTAGAGCACAACATGAGTCTTCTCTTATGCACAATTAATTTAACTATTACTAGTATGGCAAAAGAAATCGACAACAAACAGTGGAATCAGTTTGCAAGCTGTTGTTTATTTAATGTATGTTTACTATAGCAGATTTTAACACAGGTTAAGATAAAGATGTGTCACAAATCAATCTTCTAAGTTTATCTTTTTTCCCTTTGGTAAGTAACTTCCCATTCCTAAACCCCTTTTCTTCAGTGTTGATGTTAGTATCGTCTCCATTTGTTGTATGTGAAAGATACCGCTTTCTGATAATGAAGATATTAGTCATACAATTACCAAATTGCTGCTTCTGAGCATTTATAAAGAACTTGGGGGCCCTTACAGAAAACACAGGAGAGAATGTGCACAAAAAGGATGATTCTGCTGTCCCTGCTCTTGCTTGTGTGGATTCTCATCCACTGGCTCTGAGAAAGAAAAGCAATAAAGAATATCCCGAACCAAGATAGGATAATATCTAATAATTTCCTGCATGGACAAAGAAAGTTTAGGGTGACTTTAGAGGGTATTACTATCTTGACTTTAATGATATGATATTTTATATTAATTTAAAATCCTCAACTTCAAAATATTCTTGTGGCCTCCACTCTCAGCCCCCACAAACCTGCAAAGACAAAGTACTTTTCCAGGGTAAAAGAGCCATCAGTCAGCGGCACACAATACATATCAAAAACATCACAGTAACAAAGGTATCATTAATACCAATACAGAAGAGAGTGCACTGCAGCTTTTAATACCTCATCTGAAAGAAAACCACACGGTAAATGGCACTTTGTCTCATTGAGGAGGAAGGGATGCATGCACTCTAAGATTTCTCAAGGATGAGCACAATTTATATCTGTTCAGACAGTGTTACTTGAGTTTATATTTGCTTATAGATCGCTCCAGTTATTCCTTTAGGAAATAAAGCATTATACTGTCAGTCTTCCAAAATATGTATTGTTAACATTAGCTTTACTTTGCATTAAACATTTAAATTATGCATGAGACAACTCAGGGTAAGGATGTGCAGTGAACTGTGGTGAGGAGACTAAAAGTCTGTCTGAAGGCACTTTAACAGAGAGGTTTGTGTGAAAAACATACACCATCCATACATGCCTGGACTGAGCTATACAGCAAACGATAAATCCCGTCTTGCCCTCAATGAAGCCGTCACCTGCTTTTCAGGAGAGACCTTACAATGTACCAAGCATTTGTAACCCTCTCTGGTGTAAGCACGTGTGCACACTTACCCCTGTACGTGCACACACGTGTATCAGTTGCGAGGCCAGCGCGTGGGAGGAAAGAGCCCTTGGGGCTGCTGGGGCTTGTCCCCTGAGGCAGAAGGGAAAGGGAAAATTACTGTGGGAAAGCGTCTTTGGCTCAGTGGTTCCAGTTCACTGTGCTGGGTTGTCCATGTGCCTGGGAAGGCTGCTTTACCTTGTGTTTCAGTGGTGAGCCATTGGACCCATTGGATATGTATAATTCCTTATTTGTTCTACAGATTAAGGTTTTTATTTGTAAGCATAGTGCCCCTTATCACTCTTCTGAACCTTGTCAGTTAGAAACAGATGCTTTATTTGTGGAAACTTCAAGGCAAAGTAAAACTTAACGCTAGTGGAAGCTCACTTGTTATTTCTGCTGCCTCTTGAGCCTTAGTTAAATGAAGTGGTAGGATATGACACTGCTGAGAAACTGCTTTTTTTTGGGTAACTATTCCAAATAATGGCATACCTTATTTCCAGGAGATTGTTTATTAGACAGGTAGTGAAGTGAAATCTCAGTGCTTGTTTGCTTTGTAGTGTTGTTTTACTTGTGCACTGAAAAGAAAAGAATACAGTAACAATGTGACTGGCAGCTATACATTATGGAATATGTGTTTATCCCTGTTTATATTTGCAGCATCATGCATGTTAATTAGAAGACTATATCTCCGGTGCACTCTTTGCTGCCAGATGTAAAATGTTACCAGGTTTTAGAGGAGTTGTCCAATGTGTAAAGAAGCAAACCAGGCTTAGTTCAATCTTTTTGATAACTCAAGAATACTCTTTCACTAAGATTTGATTCATATGATTCTTTAATATTCTGCACAGTATTTGCACTGCATAATGGTAGTATTCCTGCCAGCAACCCTATGCATCTGTCTACCAGCAAATAACACTTCTGTAATTACAGTATGGGTGATGACGGATAGATGAGTGGGAAATGGGGAGGGATAGTGGGAAGACAATCATAACAACAAAAAACACAATCTACAAAAGACAAGTCAAAAGAATATTACAAAAATAAACAATTTTCTGGGATTAAATCAGAAAAAGTATTACTGTGGTAAACAGAAAGAATGGCTTAACTGGAAAAAGCACAATAGCTAAACACATAGGACCTCATATTTGTGTGCTTGTAAATGAAAAGAATTTCCACTAAAGCATTGTTAAATTGTAGCCTCTGATAAATCTGAAATGCTGATGAGTTAGATTTGATTTGTTAGTGTTTGCCATTTGATTTTAATCAGTGTTTCCGCAAGTGCATGTCAGGCAGTTTTTCAGTGGGAAGTTGAGACACGCAGGCTACCTGGGCTTGTGGTTTCTAGGAACAACTGGACAATACTGAAGAGACAAAAATGTTACTTTGAATTGCTGTAATTATAGGGAGACACTACAAGTTTTGGAGGCTTGTGGGAGAAAAGTTCTTTCCGATAGGACTAAACCTTTTTGTGGGCTGAACTGTTGCCTGGCATTTGGTTTGATGCAGAAGCTTTTTGCTGTATCTCTTCCTTGGATTTCCATTTTGTAGAATCATAGTAAAAGTGTAGAGAGAATAATCTGGGATAAAATAATGCAAGGAAAAGAATTTGTGTCATTGACACAGGGATGACGGGGGAGGGGGGGGGCTATTCCTTGCGAAGTTGTACACTCCAATCCTTTGCGAGCAAACTGAGCCTTTCTCTCGCTTTCAAGGTGCTGACTTCCCTGAAGCTTTCCTGATAGTTTCCAACTGTTGCTTTTACACCCGTGTTCTGTCAGTGATAGCAAGGCCTCGAGGACTCATCAGGGCAGGCTAGACCCTTTTTAATAGGGTTAGAAGTTGAATGGAATGCTAGAAACATGGATGGCGATTTATTTGTGCTATCTTAAATCAGTTCATTAGCACAAATGGACCCAAGCTAGTCCTAGAAAAAGGAAAGAATCACTGAAGACAAATGTTTAGCCAAGATGCTGCCCCTGACCAGCCCATCCAGGTGGGGAGCTGAGCCTTTGGAAGTACGGATTGTTCTGTCCTGAAAGCTGACCTTGAGTTAAAGAGGTAACATATGGCTCCGTTCTCACTTTTTCTGTAATTGCATGACTATCACAAAAACCCAAAAAGCTCTGCTGAGTTTTGGTTCATATCTTAAAGGCATTTTACTAAAGTAATAGATAAAAAAGAAATATGTTAAATAAAAACATTTATTAGAGGACATAATTTTAAATATTTAATGATATAATTAAGTCTTATTAATGTAATGGTCTTTATTCTTCAGCTTAAAAATTCACAAGGTTAATTTCCCTTTCATCTTTATTATGCAATGTTTGCCACAATTATTTGTTATATATTCTAATAAATATTTGATTAATATTAGAGATTTTAATTTAAATAAAAATGTGTCATCTTTTACCTCAGTGTTACTCCAGCATTAAGCTGGAATTAGTGAAATTAGCACAGAAGTGAATGAGGCCCCACTATTCCTTTTGTTATGCCACAGTTGGCTTATTTGGCTCAAGTCATTCCAGGCGAATGCTGCCTTTTCCTACTGTCTCTTTACGTCAAACAGTTTGCAAAGATGCTGAGGATCAACAAATAACAGAATCATTTTCCTGTTGTTTCCTGTTGGGGGCGTTATTTCCAGCACCTCAGTCTCAGATACTTATTCACTTAATTTTACTACTGTTTAACAATAAACAACACCTATCAAAGTTCTTAAATGTAGAATACATATTTGATTCACTAAGTTACTGATGTTAAAATTAGTTCTTTTCAGTAAAATGATTCTTCCTCTATGTACTCTGCTTTTTTAGCAACTTACTGAAAAAGAAAAGTACCTTAGCATTAAGACCTGGGAATTTAAATGATTTATATTCTCTTTCATTAGCAATATTTGTTACATATGCACCATAAAATATTTATTTATTTATGAGATCAGTCTGCCAAACTATGATGTCAGCAATTGCTGAAAAAATCACTTTATGGGCAACATGTTGCCTTACACTTATTTCAAAGTTCTTTTCTCCATAGATTTCTGATTTGCTTCTTTATTTAATTTAGAAGGTATGCTCCTACTCTGTCAGAAAGGAAAGACACATACGATTTGGAGTAGCAGCCAGACTTAGGCTCGTGTTGCTATTAGATCTGGGTTATGGGGTATGCAAAACTACTTTTCCGGGAGTTTCTTCAGGTGGTATATGCTGAAACCTGAGGTTTGTGCTACTTTTCCTTTTGCTCTTGTTAGTAACCACAACTACCTTTAGTTTGTTTGCCTGCTGTCATTGTCACCTTCACATGGACCTAAAATACACTATTCCTACTGTGGTTAAGGAAGGCACCTTCATGAAAAGCTGGTCTAAAGATATTTCTTGTTCAGAACAGAGGTAACAGAATTATGTCAAATTAAGTTACCCATTTTATGGCAAGGAGACATCCTTGCCACTGAATGGATTTTCCCTTTCACTAAGTTATAGTAGTGTCCGTAGCAGGCGTATTTTTCTACTGCGCTCATGGCAGTTCACCCATAGACTGCACTGTAATGCTGAGGACTGAACAAAGTCTGGATTAGTTTACTCAAATCTGATGGGAATGAATGCAGTTTATTTTCCAAAATTGCCCCTGAGACTGTCTAGCCCCTACTAACATGTACATTAGGTCTGTACTTTCTCTGTGAGAGTGTCTTTTCTGGTATTTTCTGGAATAAATCTAGTTGTTGCATTATGTCGTCATGTTTTCTGAGTGCAGGGTGGCTATTAAGATAAGTTTTCTAGCACTTAATGGCCTATTTTAATCTACGTATTGGCATAGTATGATGTTTAGCTTTCTATTCCATTACTGTCATGTATGCCAAATCTGTGGTAGAAAACTGTGTTCTCTACGGAAGGCATGAGGAATAGCTAAGTTACAAAAAATAACATTCAAAAGAACCAACACTCCAAGTGGGGAAGAGTCTAAGCTACCAAACATAGAACAATCCTCTTGGCTTCTCTCAGCACCTCCCTTGGAAAACACAGCCCTACAACCACAGCCCTCGCTGAGATACAGGGGTGATTACTCTTTCAACTTATAGGAAGTCCTACTGATTTTACAACTTATAAAAGATTCAGTTCTCTCACCTTGTATTATATCCCTAGTATATGCAAGCATTTCATCTCCCCTGGGATCCACCCATCCCTCTTACATCAGCTCTCAGAAGTCCATTAAAAATCTGTTTTATTTAGAGCATGCCCAAGATTGCTATTATCATAGAATTTTATGGTAAATCCTGCTTAAAAGTGAATACTTGGCTCTGAAGCCAGACCACAATGAAATGAAGCATGGGAAAAAGTCTTCAATGGTTCCCCCCAAAATAAACTCATTTGTGCAGTGGAGAAAGTCAAGTGGGTACCTCAAGTGTTAAGTCTGCTTTTTAAATACAGGGGTGCCCCTTAAAAATATGATTAAGTTACATACCTACCTCCTGCAGGTACATGTACTGAGATTTTTTTCATTCTTTGTTTTCGGAGCTGCACCTGGTGATTTTTACCTCTCCAGACTGTTACCTCCCAACATCCTCTCTCTTCCTGTCCTCCCCTTCTTTATCTGTAAGTCAGCCAGCTGCCTCCTGTCCTGCCGATGTGGCAGTGAAATGGGTACAGCTGCTTGGCTGCACGCATTGCCTCCTGCCACCAAAAACCAGCGCTGAACAGAACTTCCTGCCACTGACAGACATGACACACCTTGTCCTGCCAAGTAGTGTCACAATTTGGACCAAGCACATCAATGTAATGGAAGGACAGATTAATCTTTCTGTGAAGGAAAGATGAGAACACACAGCACTTGTCACGTGTGTGCCTCAGTAAATTATTGGGTTTTTTAATTTTGTAGAATTACTTGTTTTCTAAACTGGTGACAAAAATTACTTTCATTATCAGCAAGTGATTGAATAAGAGCATAAATAATTGCATATATATGTCTATATAAGAGTACTTCCATTTTTCACAAATTTGTCTAGTTTTAAAAGGTACTTGTGTTTGCTGAGTAGCTAAAGATAACTTTAAAAGCTAAGATTATCAGTGGTGTCCAGCAGTTTAAATTTTAAAAAATCCCACAACCAAACAACAAAAGTCTAGGAGGATAATTAGGGGTTTCATTGTGAAATATTGTTCAGGGGTCATGTTTCACTGATGAATATGTTAATTTCCTTTTGCAGATAGAGAAAACTGTTGTTTAGATTCTTATAACACTGAAAACCGTATCTCAACATTTGCGCAATGTCCAGAAGAATTATTGGGCTTTATTTAACTAACACCTCTAAGAATAAAAACATGACAGCAAAAGAGGGTGATTTGATTAGGGGGTGATTGATAGAGGAGACAACTCGCATCCACACAGTTAATGCAGTGAACATCGAATTCTCTCTGCTCTGAGAAGAAAAGCAGTGTTATACATTACTTTGGGATTTAGCAGAGTGGCTGTTAGGAAAAAGGAAAAAAAATATTTTAACCTGCTTAGTTACTGCACACTAGAGGGCACTTGAAGTAGAGCAAAAAATATTTGCACACATTCTGAAATGGATGCAGTTACCTATATTCACAAGGCGTATTGAAAAGTAAAAGCAAAAGATTAACTTTACAAATTGTATCCAGAACATTATGTACAAAAAAATGGTTCACTGCCTCGATATAATTTTTTTTGGTCCTTATCTTAGAGTTTGATGTACAAAGGAAATACTTCTTTTTCTAGTAGTCAACCTGACAGCAACTAATCAAAATTGCAAACACTACCCAAGGAATAATAAACCTGATAATGTATTGTTATTTTTATGCACTCTGTAATATCATTGGGGCATATGGTGCACAAATTAGTTGTTGTCGTTTTTATATTTTAAAATCTCTAGAGAGTGAAGGGGGCTCAGAACTAGTTATGTTTTATTTTGCTAAATGGAGTAATTTTGGGATGGGAAGAGGACTTGCTAAGGGCCCAAAAGCCCCAGGCTGCTGCTGGGTTAAACCTTTGTTTCTGTTTGACAGTCCATGGGCTGCAAATGGAATTTGCATGGCTGTAAGAATATCCAATCAAAGCAAAAGTAACTTAGTCAAAATCAATGTGTTTATTTCTTCTCATGTATCAAGTAACGAGGGAATGGACTTTGATTAGATGTCTCTGACAGAAGGCCAGAGGGTAAAGCAAGTATTTTTAGGTGATTTAGAATCATTTTTGTCACTTACGGATGCTGCTGCTCTATGGTCTCTTCTTTCTTCAGTGAGGTTTTTCAAGCTTTCTGTTCCAGTGTTGGATATTGAATTTTAACCAGTTTTGATCTCTGTAAAGACCTGGCATTCCTTTGCAAATTCCTTGCTTAGGTTTCTTGGTGTTTCTAGCTTTCCCTGTTAAAATGAAGCCATGAATTTCTGTCAGTACAAAAAAAAAAAAAAAAGGAACAAAAAAACCCTACTCAGAACCATAAACCTTTATCTCATGTGCCATTTGTATAACTTCTTTTTTTTTTTTAATCTATAAGTATTTGTTGTAATCATTATGTGATGAACTTCAAGTTACAGATGTCTTCAGTGACTTCGCAAATACGGGGCATCATTATTTTTCATGATAACCAACTTGTGATAGCTGTATACAAGCAGGTTTTAAAGGTTGTAAGAGAGTGATAAGAACCTATGTTCTAAAGGTAATTATGTCTCTGTACTGGCATAGTGAACTGATAAAAGCACATATTTTATTCAGAAATGTTCCAGACTTATCTTGTTTCTTCTTATATGGAATGTGAATTCTAGCCTTCCAAAGCAAATTAAATTTAGGAATGATCCCTCACGTAGGTTTTACCTTTTGCTTAAGTTAGGTAGAGTGCTTGGATATTGCCTGGGAAAACAGCATTAAATTTAAAGCTTTAATCAAATAATGGAAGGATACGCTACTATTCTGTAAACTTCCTTTAGTAATTTTCAGATCAGTTATTAATGTTGTGTTATTAACATTAGTTTGAAGTGGCATGCTAGTAGTAATCCCTGTAAGCAAAAGTTGCTTGCAGTAAAGTCATTTATCTTAATCAAGTAATTCACACTGGACTCATTAACCTCAGGTAATTTTGGATCAGGCCCTATATTGTGTATTAAAAACTGAAATCAGCTACTGATGCTTTGAGGGAAATATCTCATTACTAGGTGATGGAATAAAATCTGAATATGAGGAATGAACACAGTGGTTTCTTTTCCAGGCTGCTTCCCTTCACTCTCCTCCCCACCCCTTTCAAGTTCCTGACTTTTGCATTATTATTTAAATGAGATGACGCTGAACATTTACATCAGCAGCAGCCCCTGTAAGGCTGTGTTGTGATTGAGTTGCCCCTTAACAGCTCATTTCAAGTCACTGCAATTGAATATTTTTAAGCAGTAAGGTCTAAATTCTCTGTCTTCAAAAAACAGTTTATTGCACTGCTTTGCAATGCTGAGGAACAAAGAATTATATGATAATCAACAACTGTTTTCACAGAAACATAAAAGGTTGAGAAGATGCTTGTGTTCCATTATGCCACACATTTTTAGATGACAGACAGATATTTCCTGTCTGTATATGAATGAGAAGTCACATTGGGGTTTTAATCCTTCTTGCTCATAAAAGCAAAGTAATATGGAAGAAAATGTCAAAAATCATCAGGTTCTCTTCCAAGCAGAGGTCAATTCCCTCCCCTTATCAGTCACAATCTGTTAAAAAAAAAAACAAACAAAAAAACAAAAAACCACCACACACACACACACCAACAA
>JAOXJM010000063.1:37864435-37876618 GCA_026413425.1 Tringa solitaria
AGTACACATTCTCGTGTCTAACATACTCAGTTTAGTACTCTGGAATTTCCAAACCACACATATACCTGCTTAACTTTTCTATTTTATTCTCCTAACCTATGATAAAACTATTGCCCACAGCTCTGTTTTGCTAGAATAAGGATCCTTATTTCTGGTAGAAATTAAATTAAATTTATTGTTCTGGACATTTAAGCCCATGTGGGTTGAATGGAATTCTGAGGCTCCCCAGGAATTGTGCAGAACGCAGAGGCTGGCTACCTGCTGTCACACGGTGCCAGTTGGAACTCTCTAGGTGATCAGTAAATGAACACCTCTCATCAGTTATTCGAGGCTGCTTGTATTGTAATGTGGGTTTGCTTATATTGCATTAGCATCAAAGTTAGAGATTATGCACAAAGATACCTAAAACATTTTCACTGCAACTCCACTGCCTTTATCTATCATTTACCTCCTCATATGGTGGGAGTTTGATATTCATCTTCATGTGGAATGGGTATGTGGAAGGGGTAATTTAATGTACAAAATATAAAAGATCCTGAAAATTCTACCAAAAATCCACGCTCTAGGCAAAAATTACTAACTATTGTCTCGCATCTCTAGTGTAGCTTATTTAAGTAAACCAGTACTTCAAGTTGGTTTGTTGTTTTGGTTTTGTTTTTAACCTTAATATCAGTTGCGTAGCAATTGATAAAATCCACTTTAATGATAAAATGAGGTCAAAGGCCTTAGCTGTTACATATCATCACTACAAATGATGAGGTAAATGCAGAATGAAATAAAGGAAAAACCTTGTTGCAATTGATACAACAACCCTCTGTGTCTCTTAAGTGAAGAAACACTAGAGTGGCTCTAAAATCTTCTAAACTAAGATAATGGTGTAAATCAATGCACTAGCATCGTAATAAAGTTTTTTACTTGACCAGATAAATATTCTGTGGTTTGAAACATAAAATAAATTGATTTTTTTAGAAGGTTTTTATGATCTTACTTTTGCTTCTTTTTCAGTAAGAACCTTACATATTAAACTAGTTTTATTAACTTTGTTACTCTTTTCAACAAATCTACTGCATTCCAGTGTTCACCTTTTAAAGCTACAAGATGATTCTAAAATTATTGTAACAAAATTAGTTGCATCGGATATTCTAGCCGTCGTAAAGCTTTCCTCCACTCATACACAAAAGGAGAGCTGTCATCAGTTAGTGTATCTGCTGTAGCCATCTACTACCAAGCCTGACTCTAGCTTTATGCAGGCAGCTCACTCATACAAGTAACCTACGTAGCTTTTTCTGTTCCAAAAGCGGTTGCAATGTATATGACATTAATTTCTGCAGTTAGTATGCTAGTTATGTTCTGGTGTTAGGTTATAAACTCCTACTTCATTGTAATCACTTCTTGTGTTGTACTTGAATAAAACTTTGGCACTGTATGGCCTAGAGTTTTACAAACAGTGGTCCAAGATACATATTCCTGTTAATAGAATAATATTTTTCTAAAAGTGTATCAGCACATACATAAGTGGAAAACAAATCACTTGGCTTTATTTGTATTTTTTTCTATAGGTCATGCATGGAGAACCAAATTTATGAATCCACTCTTATGTTTTTGAAACATAAGACGGTTATCTGAATCCCTGATACCTGACAGTGTCACATTTTCTTTCATCTATTTTCCACATTAAAGAAATTCTTTGCATTTTAAATATCACTTCCCCTCTCAGGGATGCATGGAGAGCGAAAGCTGGTTTGTAAACAGCTTTGCTGGATTAGAGTTGTATCTGTAGTTGTATATATCATACACTGTAAGGGGAAACCACTTAGAACAACAGTGAAGCTTTGTTAAAGAAATCAGCCCAGGGCCATACCCGGAAATTCAAAGCAAAAATTATGCTTTTATCAACACCAACAAAATCTTTATGAAGGTGGAGGTACATTTTTAAGGGCAACAGGCTTGTCCTCTTTTGGTTGCTTAGCAAAGGGTAGTTCTGGCTTCACTGGAATCATTTTGCTGTCATTCCATACTCACCGCTTCTTCAGACCCTGGCATCACACAGGAAGGGAAAAAGCTACTGTGCCCTGCCTGCTAGTCTTCCCTGTGCTAGATCTCCCTTCATATCTGGCTTTTTAATATCATTAGAGTAGCCTGTTTCAGTTGCCATATCAGTTTCTCCTACACATTTAATCCAGAGCATTTTAATTTAACTACTAAACGTTTCTTGATTTTTGTATATGAATATCAAATATAATAAGAAAATTATAAGGCCAAGTATTTAATAATGCATTCCATCTGCTCCCAACCACATACATGGTGTTCTGCTCCCAGGAATGGAGAAGAAAATCCATCACCAAATTTGGTGAAGAAATTTGGGCACAGTACAATTGCCATACATTGCACAAAGAGGAGGCTACAATTCACTGCTAAAGCAGCGAATCCCAAATGAATCTCAAAAGGCTCCAGCAGCCTGTGTTGAACTGTAGAGAAATTTCTCCAGCTCTGCTGTCGCACGCCGACCGCATTCCCCTGCAGTACACTCATACGTGCAAAAGTCCCATCAGGTGTTTTCTTTAGCTTGCACTAGCACTTCCCTGACTTTCCTGTTGGTATAATCTTGCAGTTTTGTGTTTGAGCTTGTGTAACTGTACTCTTCACCAGGTTATTTTATTAAATTAGATTTAATGACATGGTATTTGTATTGCTAATATTTTTGGTGTGCTTTTGGCTCTTGTTTGCCTTAAGGTATTGCTGAGTAGGGAGCTACTGCGAGGCCAGTCCAGTCACAGTGAATCTTCTGCATTGCTGGTAGTGGATAGGACCTAAATTTGATTGGAGTAAGTGAAGAGTAACAGGCAGGGAATCTGGGGGAGGAACCGAGCAGGGATGCACTGAAAGGAACTTAAAGCTTGCCAAGGATTCAGAGTGGCAGCCTGAAAAACAAATATCCTGTTCTTTCTTCAAACAAGATTGTTTCTCTGAGCATCATATTGTTTTATCTCATTTATTTCATCTCTTTTAGAAGGCAGCCTGTTATGATTAATTAGGAATTGTTTTCAAAAAGCCTCTTGAATATGAAAAGACGTGCTTTATTATTATTTGGTCCTGTGAGTAAAAAGAACCATGCCAATTTGTATTGGCAGAGTAAGAAAGGCAGTCATGGCCCACTTGGGTTCTTCTAAAGGCTTCCTTGGACAAAGGTGTAATGTACTATTCTGTTTCTGGTGGGCCTCTCTTTCTGGGTCAAAAATCACTTTGTGTGTAAAGACTGAAAACTCTGAGCTATAGAAAAAGACTCTCAAGTTGGGTTTTCAATTTATGCTCCCAGTTTTTCATTTAATCCTGAATATTGTTTGAAGATTGTTTTTTATTCTGTTTTATGGTGGTTCTGTTTCTGCTGTGTTTCAATTCTTGCTCCATTGAAGGGACCACAATAATCTGTTCCCTGGCAGACATGTGCCCCCACAAGTCCACTCACGTATGCACAAGGATCCCATACAAACAAACTTTACCACTTTCATTGCAAGTGTGGCTGTTTCTCTATTTTGATACCTTCTACCACCAAACATGCCCCAGGAAATGTAGCTTTATAACACATGCCAGAAAGCAGCAGTAGAAACCTCCAGTTAATTCCCTCGACCCAGGAGGGGCTTCAGAGGGTGACTTGACAGACCAACAAGCAATTAGACTATTTGCTCCTTGTCCTTTTCTCTTTCTGGGATTGAGAGAATGCCAAGAGATTAAAGGCTTCTCTTGCTTCCCTCACATTTTTCCCAAAAATCTCATAGCAAGAGCACGTTGTGTTCTCTGATTTCTTTCTTTCCATCTCAGTTGGCAGCGAGGCCTAAACGATGTTTCTAAGCCACAGTTACTTCTGTAATGGGTATTCACCTCATTCTTGATGCACTGTCAAAGCACTGCGCTATTAGTTTACCGTTCGGCCATGCTATTTGAGATATTGAGTTTTAGTTTGATAACAGCTCTTCTCCCCTTCTAACAAGACAAGTTTCTCACAGTTTCAGGTTTTCATGCAACAGATTTCACAGTTGCTTTGGCAATTACTGAAGTTTAAAAAAAAATGACTTTTTACAATGACTTTTAAAATAACAGCCTTTACTGGTGTTATTCGTGTTTTCAGCTATGATCTTCTATGAGTGTGTACGCTCAAAACCCAAACCCATGCGCTGCCCCGCAAAAAAACCTAAACCCCCCAGATTTTCATAGACATGCAACACTAGGAACTCATTTTAAAATGTAAAAAAATAAAAAAAAGCACTCTGAGACGCACCTTAAGCTTAAGAGTAGACATTTCTACCTTCCTTGTATATAGTGGTTTCTCAGGAGATTGTTTGGATATGAATCAGTCGATGAAAACATATCAGGAATCTTTTTCCCAAACTCCAGCCTCATTAGAGTACCTGTAATGCAGCCCTTCTCCCTGAGCCGTGTCCCATCTGTCTTTCTAAGTGATCCATGGCTGCATTTCAGGTTTTGCCAATCACTGTGGCATTAGCAAGCCCTGCCATGTTAACTTGTTTGTCCATTTCAATGAATATTTACATCGAGATGATACCTGGTGTGGACTTTCTAATGCATGAAAGGAGGGGTGAGGAAAGAAAGATGAAATGCTCCCAAGTGTCCATCAAGGAAAATGTCTTTGAAATAAGATCTGTGTGTTTTCTCTGAAAGTGAGAGACGCTGAGAGTCCTGTAGTACAGATGTGCATAAATGAGCTACTTTAGGTTCTGGTAGTGGTCTGGTTTGGGGATCATGGATTTTACAGAGGACTTACCAGTCCTCGTCCTCTCCTGGGCTGTGAAGGTTTTGCTGAGCTGTGTGCTGCTGCAGCCAGGTGATTACTGAAATGAGAATGTGCTGCTGGGGCCTTGTACTCTTACTAGAAGCAATATTTTTTGAAGAGGAAAGCAGAGTAAGTCTGTATGCAACAACGTTATTTTGTTTGACTTTTATTATTTGACATGCTAAGTGTTTATAGTTGACTACATAAAAAGTACAGGCTTAGCAAGAAGGCCAGGAGCTTCTTCAGACCCTAAGACAAACTGCAAGTAAAATGCATTCCTGAGTGCATGTAATCATTTCTCTGGCTCTGCTCTCACTGTGTCAGGCAATGAAGGAATTCACAGAATCACGTAATTTTTTTTTTTTTAACCCATTTAATGTGCACTACTATTATGTACTACACATTTAAAACCTAATATGGCTTTTTTATGATGTAAAAGTAAATAAGATCTTTCAGAATGCTCTCCCAAACTCTATAGTCACTTATTTTTTTTCTTTTTTTCTTTTTCTCCCTCCACCAGGAATCTTTAATGACTGGAAAACTCAATGGATCATGTTTTTATAATCTGAGCTATTTTTACCTTGACTGTGCTGTAAACACATGGAGGAGCTGTAAGTAAATGTTCTGTACTGCATGATGAATTGGATTGCTACAGTCTGGAGGAAAGCAAAATAATAATTTCATTTCTGTGGTGATTTGCGTAGCTCGTGGTACAATGCCAGAAAGACTAACGGAAATGCTTATGGATACGTGGACTCCATTAATAATATTATGGATTACTGTCCTTCCTTCCATTTGTATGGCTCCAATGAATCAATCTCAAGTACTACCAAGTGGATCTAGTACAGGACTAAAAAGGCTAACTGAAGAACAAAGAGTTTTGAACCGTTCCAAGAGAGGCTGGGTTTGGAATCAAATGTTTGTATTAGAAGAATTTTCTGGACCTGAACCAATACTAGTTGGCCGGGTAAGGCAAGATTATTTATTTTTTTTCTCTGTGTATTTAAATGCACAGCATGTGAAGGTCTTCAGTCATACTCTTCTAAAAAACTCAATTTTCCGGTGCTTTGTTATTCTGAAATTCTTCTCAAATATCGATACATTTTTGCTATAAAAGTACCTCATTTTAAGGGTATAGTTTGCTGCTTAGATAACCTGCTATTTACAACAAAATTATGCGTATTCAATTTGACAGAAATATCTAAGCCATGTATGTATCCTTTCTTTGATATCGTTAGTCATCACTCTTCACCTCTGTCAGCTGCACATTTTCACCAAAGCAGCTTTTTGTAATATGTTCCTATTCATTCAAAATATATTCCTATTCATTCATTCAAAAAGGTTTTTACACCTATAGGTCATTTTCTATCTCCAGCCTGATAACACAGAAGTTACTTATGCCCTGAGAACTTTTGAAAACCAAAACAGGAAAGGAAGGGTGGTATATACAGTAAATTACAAGGTACTAGTTTATAGCAAGGTCCTGGTATGCACAAGTGTGAAATAACATTATTGCCAAGGATTTGGAAATTTACTTTCAAAGTTAGAAAGATAACACAAGGAAAGTGATTGTGTTTTTGTAAGCACCTTGGCTTGCTTGGTGCCATGCGTTAGCTTGTTCTGTAGCTCAGTGTATTACCCCTAGTCAGTGAATCAGCCTTGCACTTTCTCTAAACAGAGATCACGGGCCATCTGCATTCATCAGGAATGAATTATCTTTAGAATTCTTCTTAGAAAAGAACTATCTGTTCCTAAATGCATGTTTAGCCTATGTAAGTAAGCTAAGTTATAAAGAGCAGTTATAAGAGAGCTAAGTTATAAAAGAGCAGTTATAAATACCTTGATTGTTTATCACTAAAGTTCAGTTCCCTTTGAATAACCAGGTACGTTATTGTCATAGCACCTGGCTACTGGCATAGAGTAAAAAATCTAGAGAACAGAAGATAGGGATATCAGTTAATGATAATTTTGTAAATTCTCTGGGTAAATTAATAGCATATAGTATTACACAGGGACTTTCAATAGCCATATCTATTACTGAAGAGAACACACATCAAGTGCATTCCTAAATTTTCCCTGGTATAGCCACTTTCCAGTTGAAACATAGGGTGAGAAGGTGTAATGAGTTTTATATCTGGTGACTTTTGAGCACTATGTTAATTTATATCTGTATCAGGTATTATATATCTGTTCTCATTTGTTTTGCCTTGGTTAGTAACACATCTATTTCAACGAGAGAGTGGTATGCTTATTTCAAAACTTAAAATATTTTATATGACCCGTTGTTTTTAGAATCTTTTGGTCAGGCTTTTAGAATGATTTTGAGTAGCTGGAGAGAATCCTGAGTTTGTACTTTGCAGTACTTTGATTTTCAGGGTGTATCTATGTCTTAATATTTTTACAATATAAGGTTTTTTTGATGGATATAATATCCTGAATTGTTCAAGTCATTAGCGAATAGAAGTGTGTGGGTTAAACTAAGCCAAACCAATAAAGACATTATCCCATCTTGTGCTAGCATTTAGAATAGAATTAGCTACTCTAAAATGCTGTGACAATCTATTTGTTGAGACTGCTGCATAATTAAAACACTGCATGATACAGATGGAAACAAGCAAAAAGTGAAATTTGCTCTCATAGGGAGAAATCCTTGGTTTATTCATGAAATGCCTTAAAATATTCTTGTAATTCTTGTCTGTATTTTTTCACTCTCTCTAGAAAAATCATCTGTATTTCTGAGTTATTTTTCTTTCCTGAGGTTTAGGAGTACTATAGGCACTTTCAGACTCTGCTGTTGTCAGTGGGAACAGAGGTACTCAACATCTTCGAGCTGCTCTTAATCCTTCTTGACTATAAAGCAGCAACTCCCTCAATTACAGTTCTTGGCAATCCTCCTTCCCAAAACTTAAAGGTGTACAGAATGTCACAGGCAAAATTCTCTTCTCTTCTCCTTGAAGTTGGCCTATGGTTTGTCCTCTGTCACGATCATTTTTCTTATCCATTGCAATTTAAAAAATAACCACCTTTTGAGAACTCACAGTAGATCTGCGCTTACCTAATTCCTCCTCATCTCTTTTCTACTTACATTCTTGGACAAACTTTTCAGTTTTACCCCCTGCCAAAGGATTTGCACACCTGGGGTATCTCTTGTGTTCTCTGACTTTCTTTATCAACTACCTTTCTGCCCTATGACTTACCTTGGGGGTTTTTTGTGGGGTTTTTTGTGTTGTTTTTTTTTTTTTTTTTTTTCCCAAGAGTTTGAATAAAGGACACTGTAAAACACAATATCGTCACATAACATAGAGAGGCTTGCTATTGTGGAGAGAATGATACCAAACGTGCATACCACCTGTTGGCTGCTTTTTCTGGACATAGATGTGCTTTTGTGCCGTTACAGAGGCCATGTTGCTTAGATGTGCTTCTTACATGTTCAAAGTACTACTCTAGTCTAGTCTCCAGACAAATTTATTATTAGGCAGTTAATTTCTTCAAAGGGAATATGCTTGAAGTAAATACGGTTATGTAGGTCGTGGTTGCAGTTTTTGTCTCTTTCTACACTTTTGTGGAGTGTACATGGTACTTTTCATAGTCGTATATGATTTTTACAAACATGTAATTAGGTGCTCTTGAGAGTAAATACCAAAATAAGTTCTTGCACAAACTATACACAGAAGTATAACTTCGAGTATCTTCTCAAATATACCTTTAAAGCCCGCTGAAAATTCAGCTCTCAAGAACTGCTTAGAATAATATTGAAACTTAAATCATGTTTTTCATTTAAGTGGGTGGAAAGGCACTGAGTAGCAGCATTTGATTCTAATGGAATTGAAATGTGTATCAGCAAAGTAAAACTGCAAATTGAGATTAATTATAATAAATATAAACAGAATACAAATCACTTTCAAACTAAAAGCCTGAATATGAAGTCTATGCAGACATTCTGTTAGTTAAAAATATATCATACCAAAGGTTCTGAAGTATAGAGAAAGTTTAACAAGATGGGATTTACAGAGATAGGTAATATCTTTTATTAGGCTTCTTGTTTTTTCTGGGAAAAACAGCTTCTAGGCATAAAGACCCTTCTTTAGAATTTGAAGTGTTGCAGTACAACTGCACGCTCTTCAAGGGTAATTATTCATTGCCATTCCGCATGAATATATATTAAGAAATACATTCCTGATGTACTTGGTCTAATAAGGGAAAGAATTTGGGGTGACACTAATAAGAGGGTTTAATGTGACTTCTTTATTAAAGCCTGGTGGTTTTCTTCAATGACTCGGGTAAAGGACAGGAGAAAATCTGTTGCTTTCATTCTTGCAGTGAGTTTGAACAATATGCACTTTTAATGTCCATTTTCCTCGTTATATTCAGTAAGATCAAGCTCAAAGGTAAAATAAGCAGCTCTACTTGAGTTCACACATCTGTAAAAAGGTGTGTGAATACTTATCTCTTAGGGTGACTTCTGAATTTGAGATTTCTCTATGAAATGCTAGTTTTTCTTTTCTGTGTTAATATTGCATTAATTTTGACACGTAGTATTATAATAGGTTCCATATTGTTTTGATCTGTACATGTGAAAATGTTTATTTGCATTTTGAGAAACCTACAAAGGCATCTCTTGCGTCTTTGTGTGACGTGTTTCCAGTGAGTTTGGTTCTGTTCGCAGCAGTACAATACAAAAGGATAGATTTACAACTACCCTTTCATACTTTTATTTTTCATCCATAGGAACAGGTAGGTACTTCCCAAAGCTACTTTAGGAGACCCCATACGCTGCAATATTGCTGTCAGCACTTTCCCGGCCTCCCAGTGGCTGACATCCTCATTCAGGTGCAGAGTGGTACGTGGTGTGACACGGCACGCTGTCCCTGCGGACACGATTAGGGAGAGAGAACTTTTACTTGAAACCCTGTGCTGCGTTGCCTCAGCCTCCTCTGCATCCGCTTACAGCACCGCGGCAGATGTGCTGTGAAATCTGCCGCGCAGCAAATGCCACTCTTCTTTCACAGGAGACAGGCGCTGAATCATCAATGAAACGGATAATACAGTTAAAAAACATTCGGAAACTAGGGGCTGGGTGTATGTTTGTTGCTGATGTTTTATGGAGCGTGTGTTATTTGTGATATTTTTAAATGGATAAGATCTGGTTTAATAGGGATTTCAAAGCAAAACCTGGGGTAGTTAATGTGTTAACAGTTCTCTTTTGTAAGTTCAATGCACTGAGAGAACAAAACAAGGAGTGAAGGTGACAAAAGTTTGGTGGGTTTGTGTTGGGTTGTTTTGGTTTTTTTTATAATACCTGGCTAACCACGAAATGAATCAGCAGAATTAAGTCCAGATGCCAAAAACCACTGATGGTCAGTCAGATGGGTGCTGTTTCTGTGATATCCCTCTTCTGGCAGTACTCCCCAGTTTCTCTCAGACCCTTCCCTTTTTTGAATTTACCTCGTTCCAATCTTAAGGTAATATATTGCATGTTTTGCACACAGTCTCTGTGATGAGAGACTTGTAAAAGGAGCGGGCCAGGGAACACCAGCCCTTTTGTCCCCTGCACAGCCATGATGCCAGGCTGGTGGCGTGTGGGTGGCAGGAGAGATGTGCCAGCTCTCAGAACACACTCTGAAAAGCCAGGACAGGGGAGGAGACAATCCGGACCGAGCTGATGAAGGAGTGTGGCCAGATCAACTCTTCCATGCAGTGCACTCTCAGGTAGACATTTTTAATCTGTGACTGTGGATTTTTTTTCCTCCTTGCTTCTGATTTACATGGTATGTGTCTTTCACTCTGTTAAATGCAGTTTGGTTTTTTGTTTGTTTTTTATAGTTTATAGGAAGAGGGAGATAGGTACCTTTTCCTTTTTAGAGCAATGGAGATTTTTCCCTTGATGTATGGGGCTTACGTTCAGGCCTTTTGAGGAGAAATAATTTTCCTGTAGGAGGAGCAGTAGAGAGGCATCATGTTTTCACAGTTAAGTGCTTCAGGCTGCTATACTGTAAAAACCGAACCTGGAAATGCAGAGAGCACTTATAAATAGCTTCAAGCTGTATGTTCTACATTATACATGCTTTATGCAATCTTTGATTTCATTGCCAACATACATTTTCTCTCTTAACAAGGAAATGGTAAAATCTTACTTGTTTAAATTTATAAATAGTTCTGTTGAAGTACAAGTGATACATATATGCAAAGTAAACAAGGTTTTAATTAAACCAGTTCTTTCCATATGTTTTCCTTTTTATTCCTGCATTGAGCTTGTGATTATAATGGTTGCCTGAAAATACTGTTGTACTCAAGTGGTACAAACCAGAAATGTATACAACTTAGGCTCTCATTACTTCAGGGATGAATTGCACGCTGTTTCCCTGAATGGAATAAATCATTGTGAAATAGAGGTGTAGCATAACCTAGCATAGGTTTCATAGGGTATAACGTGGTCCTGCATTAATACATTGTTAAAGTTTTCACAGTTATAATAATATATAGATTCTCGTCTTCTAATATACGCTTATATATTTTGCTATCTATGATTTAAATGCATCCCATAAAATATTCAATATCTGAAATGTTGCAAAGTCAACATTGCTTTCTGAGCCCTAGATTTTTGTTGTTGTTTTGCAACTGTAATTATACACTAATTTTCCTACTTATGTTTAATAAACTCCCAGAAGCAGAAATGTATCATTTATTTTGCTACTGTATTCTTTATGGAAAATACTACTTCTCCCTGCCTTTTGTGTGCTTCTGAAGGAAAAGAGATGACTGTGTACTTCATAGAATGCTCCAGTTTACGTGGTCTAAATCAGCTTAGTAAGCATGAGTATAAGTAGCTCTGAGAAAAACTCAATTAAATATTGCTGCAAAACCTATAAATATACAACACTTTATAGAAGCCTGATAAAAGCAGTGGGTTTTAAAAAAATATTTCTGAGTCTGCACAAACTTCATTTGATTCTTTTTAACTAAGTTCTAAGACATTTCTTCTTGGAACATATAAATTTAAACAAGGCAGTTTGAGTGAAGTGAGCTGATAGAGTCTACGTTTTCTGATACAGTGTAAAAATCATTTTCATGATCTCTCTTAGGGTTAACAAACAAGATGTATCTTCAGACTCTAAAATGTATATTTCTGGAAGTATCACTGATTTAGGCTGAACGCTTTCATGGTCCCTCATTTCCATTCTGGGGGCGTGATATAAACACAATTTAAGTGAAGTCACAACTTAAAACACTATTATGTCAGCTACTACAGCTGGACTGGTAATAACTTCAAAGAGGCATTTCATCAGATGCCTCCTCTCTTTCTTCTTCACACTATGAAAGCAAGAGAGTTAAAAGTGGCACATACCAGTATGGGCCACTAATGTGGAAAGTACTTAAAGGAATGCTTTATAATG
>JAOXJM010000063.1:37876718-37891583 GCA_026413425.1 Tringa solitaria
TAACTCCTGGCCTAGTGCCCTTTTCCCCTTTCGGGACAGGGTTTTCCCATTGTTCCCCAGCAGAAATTTCTAAGCTTCTATCCCTTTCCACAAATGAAATGACAGAGCCCTGCAAAACACCAGGCACCTTCTGAGCTGTCTGTATTTTCTTTACTGAAGTGGGAACACCTCTGTGATGTGATTTGCATCTTAAAGTTTAGATATAATAGACAATAAGTGTAGAATAACTTTATAGTGTAGGGTTGGGGTTTTTGTTTGTGGTTTCTTTTGGTGGTGTGTTTTTTTTTGTAAAAAGGGATGGTCTACATGATGGATATGATTACACTGTGTGTGCTTAGGCATTTGGATCCCCTGATGTTACTTTAATGTTATTCACTGAAATTTCCTTGTCGTATTTTTCTAAAGCCACTTCTAATATTCTGGAAAAAGGTACCTAAGATTGAGAATTTAATTTGTTTGTGAAGAATTAGAAGCTTGTGTACTTCTGTTCAATATATTGATCTAAACACTTTATCTTTCTCTCAATGAATTGAAATGTTTTCCAAGTATGCATGCAAAATGCTGAAGTGACAGTATGAACAATTAAGTAGAGCCTTCCACATGATATTCTGCAGATGCCCTATGATCGTTTAGTCTTTCCAACATTGCCTTGGTAAATGGTTTTCAATTTCTACCTGTAGGGCCCACCCCTGGTGCTGTCAGGATGCTTCAGTTCCAGTTGTCAATTTAACTTCCAATTAGTGCCAATTGTGATGGTGGTTTTTTGCTAAAAGATTGGCCTTTCTGAACTTGACAAACGTATTTCCCATAGACTACAGAAAAGCTATCAGATAGTAGTGACTTCCCAAAAGTGACAGAACATGTTGCCTTTCGACCAGTAAAGTTAAAGGGTTTATTTATTGTGTTCAGATCCTAATATGATGTACCTCAATTTGCCAAGGATTCATTTAATGAAAACCTTAAAAATAATTTTGAATCAAAATGAGACTAATTCCTTTAGTGTCTGTAGGTGTTCCAGTAAGAGCTCTGGAGCTTGGAGTGAGTGATACCTTGTGAACGGAATGACATCTGAGTAAGGCTGGCTTTCTAGCTGGGGGACAGCTCTGTATTTTTACCATGTAATAAATACATGTCCACAGTAATCACAAGAAAAAATTAGTTTGCATGTGAAAATAATGGGAAAGGGGTTGCATAATTTTTTTTTTCTTGAAAGTTCTGTTTTAAAAGTTGGGGTTTTTTTTTTATTCTAGTAATGTGAAAATAGAAAAAGAAAGACAAAACATATTGTACAACAGACCGAGGACTTCACAGCTGAGGGTCTTTTGGTTTTGGTGGTGTTTTTTGGATGAAGCCAAGGATGTTCCTGTGCAATTTAATTTGAATGTGAGGCAGTCACCTTCGTTACAGAAATAATTTGCAGCAACAATTATTATAGGCATTGTTTATAGGTAACTATTATTTGAAAGTAGTGTGTAGGGCATGTAGCACTGAAAATGAATGTAGATAAGTTTACTAAAGATACTTAATCAAATATTTATGTAGCCCCTTGGTGATCCCTGAGGAACACCTGCAGCGATATAGAGTAATATATAACTTTCCTTTTTCCTGAGGACTCTCTGTTAGCGTAAAGATTCCCCTTCCATAATTTCTTTCAAAGCCTTTATTTTACACAGTCATGCCAGCAGCTAAGAAAAAGTAAGTGTAGCTCTCCCTGGAGACTCTCAATGCCATTCCTGAATTAACCGGAGGAATCATTAGGAGCAACATAAGAAGTCCCTTTCCTTGTTTCAGGGGCTGAGCGCAATAACTGTTTTGCACCCAGCCCCTGGTGAATAGAAGCAGAGCTGAGGGGTTGTGTTTCCGCTTGCTGTGCTGTGCTGTCAGATCCACCTCAGTGAGAGGGAACGTGGGGAAATCAGAGTGATTCAGCGGATCACTGGAGGCAGAGAGCCCAGCTCTAGGTAGAACTAGCAAAAGATATTAGTAGTTCAGAGCGCCCTAGTCATCTGCTGGTTTGAATTCAGAAACCCTATTATCTGATTTTCTTTTCCCTTGCTGAGAGAACTGCTTACGTGTATTGGTACCAAGTGAGAGAAGGTGGATTTTAGTATATGCAGAACTGGTGGTGGGCATCCAGATGTGAACCAAAGCTCTTCTATCACATTATTTTCTAAGGTCATCAAGCTACAAATGTCAATAAGGGCTGTGATATGTTATACACCTGACCTAAGAAATCAGGATATTTAAGTGAATGGGAAAAAAAAAAAGACCTTATTTTTTCAATTAATTTGGGATAATCTGCAACTTAATTGATGCGATGTGATCCTATATGTTAAAGCATGATGCAAAAATCTCAGAATCTGATGTTACTCAAATCAAATAGGTTAATGAAAATCTAACATATTTTTACAGAAGGAGTTTTCTAATTGCAATTACTGGCATCGCCATTCCCTTTTCATTCTTTTTTTTTTTAATTTGTCTGTTTTGCAAGCAACTTGCTCTCTAATAATTACGTAGTCTAAGGCACACTTCTCAATTCTTGTCGTTGTTTTGTCATACTGACAAGAAAATGCAATGTCCAGAGGCAAAATGTTTGTGTTTCTTCCTTCATGCAAAATCATCTGAAACAAGACTTAATGTCAACATAATATTTCAAATTTGTTAGTTTATTTCTTTTAATTAATGGATCTTAATTATTTTGTTGGATATCCCACATGCTTGTTAGAGTAATTGATTAACTAAGAAGCAGGTGCTTCTAGGCGATCTAGTACAAGGACTTTTACGTTTTGTTGAGTTTTCATATGAATAAACAGAGGTTACTTAAATCATTTAAAGCATATACTAGGATTTTACTTGGCATGAAAAGATTGAGATTCAAGTGATGGTGGTTTTTTTTAAGGGAATCTTGGCATGGACTGGTTTCAAGTGTGAATTTTTAAATCATTGTACCTACCCTCAAAGCATACATTGGGGGCATTTTTATAAACTGAACTTCAACAAATGAGGAATGCTACACCAAGTAACAGTAAATGTGAAAGCTGTTAATGCTGCCATTTATATTAAGAAGCCTTAACTAAAATTTTGATAGGTTTTGATGAGTAGGAGACAATTCCTGCCTCAAAGCTGTTACTGTTTAAATAGGATATTCAGACTGTAACTGAGGAAGAAAATATAAATGCAGAAAGATGGTGTGGGCAGGGAGGTAATGTTCAATGTTCACAATTGTGTCTGAAGTCCATTGCCAGGGGACAAGCTTTCTGATTCTCCATTAATTTCCACAGAGCTGTCTCCCACTGGCCAGTAATGGTGTCGCAAGGTGGAAAGACTGAAGGTTATTGGGAGGTCTAAGACACAGTGTGATTACTCTTCAAGTGTGGGGGGCGTTCTGTAAGAGATGTGTGCTATGCAATTATTAATAACTTAAATGTGATATAATGGCAAATATGTGTCCACTTAACTATACTGAATGTAAGGCTTACGGACAAGGTAGAGCTATAGTACCTCAAAAATGAAGAAAATTACAAACACTCTAAATTGTTAGGCAGAATTGGGCTTCTCTTTCTATGTAGAAGGCAACTTCACTGATCATCCCATTAAGTAATCATTTTGTAATTGATCTAAATTCTGTCACTCCAGAAGACCACCTTTAATTACTGCAAATTACTGATAAGCAAAGGAATGCTATGAATTGATGAGTATGTTTGCATAAATAAATATTTGGATTTTTAAGGGAACTTTTTATGAATAAATGTTTCTCTCTAAATCAAATGCATCCTGCACAAATACTGTAATAGAGAGTTCTCTATGGGACAAAGTCTGATGGGATAGTAAAGCAAATTTTTGCTCTGCTAGTCATGCTGGAGGCCTGCTCTGAGCCAAGAGGTTCACTGCAATGCTTGGAATGTGGTATGAAATGTATTGTGTTTCATACTTGTAAAGTGGAAAAAAACATAATATGACTGAGTTGGTATTTATTCCAACTGTCATCTCCTATGCAGAATCAAGAATATATTTGTAAATATACCTTCCCCACACTAAAACCAGAAAATTTGGCTCCTTTTTATCTTAAGGCTCAGTTTCCAAGGGCAGTTCTTTGTGAGAGGAACATTCTGATGTCGCTTCAGGAAGGCAGGTTGTCAGTTTGGAAGAACACAAATACTGACTCATCTGATAGCCCACTTTGCATTTAGCTCCGAGACCCTTGGTAGTGTGGGAGCATCTGGGTGGTGCAGGACAAAGGAGCCGACCTCAGGAGTCTCTCTTCTTGGTGACCTTCCTGCTGTAATAACCATGACACCGTCTTCAGGCACTCATGTGTTTCATTGTCCCCGTGAGACACTATCAAAAGAAATCTCTCAAGATCATTTGTTTGAGAATTCTCAGGGAGACCAATAATCCAGTAATAGTTAATCCTTAATTTATTCTTTTCTCAGCCACTTAATTTATAAGTCTCTTGTCCTTATTATGCCCTGTGATTTGTTCTGTCACAGAGCCTGAATTTCTGCTTTGTGAAGCTGTGTGCTTTGCAGTATTGCCTCTAGTTGATAATAATTTTGAGGGGTCCAGCCTTCTAGAACTGTGAATTGCTTCAGATCTAATAGGTCAAAGTCGTTCCAAATTGGGTTAGTAAAGTCACTAGACATTAAGTCTGACTTAATGTAAAGCCTTATATACAGTTTACGCAGTGTCTGGAGACAGAGACATGAAAGAAAAAGCAGTGACTACACTGAGAAGAATACTGGTGTGCGTGTGTTGTGCGTATGCACAGGTGGGTGTGTGTATCTAAGAGAATGTTAAAAGGATTCCTGTTAAGAAGAGGGTACCACAATAATCGTTAAGGCACGTGTTTCATTAGTGAAACTGTTGCTTTTTCTGGAATTAAGTGAATGTAGGAGGGTAAGAAAGTCAGAGAGCTCACACAGCTTCCTCTCCGTGCAGAATGACCCTGCTAATGTTCACGTCCTCTGTCATTCTTTTAGAAATACTGTTAACCTTTCCTGTAGTGACTGTACCTTCACACGGGATGCAGCAGGATTGTGAGCTGACATTGGGGGAAAAAAAGATGCACCAAAGGTATCTTAGCATGGCATACCAAGCTCTGCTCTGCAGCCGGAAAAGAGCTACAGCTACTTAAAATCCTTTTTTTAAATAATTTTTCCTATTGATCACACCTGTATTGAAGTACTGTATGTAGAAGCTCAAATATTCTTTGCTAGGGCTTCTCAGAAATAATTGACTTATTTATTTCATTGGAGAATCAAAAAGTGATAATGAGATATACTTTAATTTCTAAAAGTTGGAGTCTTTGTCATTCTGTACTTACATACCTACCATTAGTCTGGGTTCTTTCGGAAGTGCAGCTTGCTCATTAGGAATGCATGAAATGAAATAATTTAAAAGAGGAAACACTTATCCTATGTATTTCTAAATCAGTGTTATATTCAATTGACTCTTAATATGAAAAATTTCTTATTAAGCTTGTTTTGGGAGGCATGAAGTGTTTTGGGTGTTAAATAAAAGCTGATACGGTTTCATTTATAGGAATTAATGACGGGACATGTAAGTAGGAAAGGTATTCTTGTATATAATGTATCACAGTAAAGCTGTGGAAAGGTTTGTCCTTGGTACTGTTCTGGCCTTTTATTACAAAGAGCAGGAAGAACAGTCAATAACCACTTATTAATGTTTTTCTCTCTCCTTTATTGTAGCTTTAGGTACATTAGGCCTTCAGTAATTATCTCATTCATAATCCTCTATCACAAGTAATATTTTCTGCATCTTGTGAAGCATAATTGGAAAATATTTTCTTTGGATGTACACTATTTCTATTCCCTCTTTAATATAACTTTACCCAGGAGTATCTTGCCTAGGAAAAATGAGCAAGCATAATTTTATACAGGTAATCAAATCTCTCAAATGTTGGCACATTTTCCTTTATCTCCATGGGACCAAAAGCTAACCTCCAAATAAACCTAGGCATTAAAAGAGAGGATTTCAGCACACAATTAGAACTCAAATAAGCTTGTACAAGGCAGCTTGAACAGAAGTGCTATTTTGAGTTATTAGTACTGTATTTCTGCTACAGGGTATTCCATTTGATTAATACAGAACTGCAGGGGAACGTATATATTAGTCTAAGTGTATGTGTATGTGTCTTGGTATGTGTATATATAGATATGTCTAACATTATTTAAGCACTGGCTTATAGCAGGAGTTCACTGCCTTTCTAAATAATTCTATTTTTTTCCCAATTAAGACTTAAAATCACATCTTGATACAGGTTTACCGTATTAGGTTGATCAAAATAAATGTATAGGGGGGGAAAAAAGAGATCAGCGTGTCTTTAGAATCATCTTGGTTGCAATACACCGTAGAACAGTTAATTTATTCCAAACCTTCTGACATAAATCATGTTGAAGTGGGAGACAAGGAAAGCCATACAGAATCACAGATACAAAGCTAAGGACTGGTTGTGGGCAGAGCAGACACTTTCAAGGCTGGTGTATGGTAGACTTACAATGACACCTTCAGTCTCTATTTTTGTTGTGGAATTGAACATTCTCGTTTCTATTGTCACTTATTTCGGTATCGATGGCTCTCGTAAATACAGAACCCAGAGAAAAATGATACTGAAAGATGATATGACTTTTCAGCTGTAAACAATTTACCAGGATTCTGGTAGTACCCAGCAAGACAGCTGCCATTTTCACAATGCTTATTTTAGAGGAGATGCTGGGTCACTCAGTGAAAAGGTTGACTTGGGTTTTTTTCCTGTTCTAGTTTAAAAGCTTAACTTACATTAACTTACATTAGTTGGCAATGAGGAGTTTTGTGGTATGAATATGCTCATTTTCCAGGACCAAATTTTGGATTATTTAAAATTCCACTTTCAATTGGCCAAATTATTCCACGGCTATCATAGACAAAGCCTGATAATTGAGGTATGAATTTGGGGGTTTTATGTTCTTGGGTAAAGGTTTTTCTATTATGCATTGCAATGAAAATACCCAACGAGTTCTTCCAATTATAACACTTGAGTTCCAAGATAATTTGCTTAGTGAGTTCTTTGTTAATCATTGTCTTAATTTACTGTGGAAACATTGTTAAAAATGGGATAATTAGCTTTTTTTTTTTAATCTGGTGCAAGCATGATTAAAAAAAAAAAGGAAGGAACAAAAGCCCTCGGTACAAAAGTTACATTTTTAACCTGAGTTGAAGCAGCAATGGAGATGAGGTAACTTGGCTAGTGGTTTTGATGATCTGCTGAGTTTATTTGCTGATAGAACAGACTCGGATAACCCAGCTCTGCTTGGAATTTCAGTCCGGACTGAAAGTACTTCTAATGCTAGAATCTTGTATGGATCCTTTCCTGTGTTAGGTTCGTCGTTCAGGCTGGTATTGCTCCTCCAGAAGAGAGGGAGCCTTCAATCACAGGGTTCTGGTAGTCTGAGGTGGGTCTGTTCTTAAAGTTCTTCCCTTTGCACAAGAAATTAAACATCGATGGGCAAAATGAAGAACAGGGGAAAAGAGAGATGGTATAATTTAGGGAAAGGGAATTAAGAGAGGTGAAAGCCACTGTTCAGTGTTCTGGTCTTGGGGGAGAGGACTTTCAAACACCTTCCTAATTATATGAGTAGAAGGTGGGATGAGGAAATTGTCAGCATATTTCCCGAGTTCTCCGAAAGTTAGCTGCGTGGTTCTATAAACCAGGTCCTTTCTCAGAAGGTGTGTCTATTTTTACATCCTAGTGAGGTGGAAGTCTGGAATATACGCAGACTGAGGGCTGGTAGCTTTCACACAAACCTGGCAAAAGACATTTAGTTGTTTTAGGGCTAGAGACAAAGTTTAGATATGGTTGGCTAAAGCTGCTGGTAGATTTCTAAGTCTCTCTGCGAATCTAGGAAGCTATCTGCTGATGTCCCTATCAATGCTAGATAGTTGGCCTGCAATGGACCTAGTAGCTAATTGACCTGAGAGTTGCTTAGGAAATAGAATTTTGTATTCCTCTGATGATACTTCTTTGTAGGTGAGATGACCTCTAATGTTCCTTACTTTCCTCTCGATGGTCATTAGACTATACTTCAGTCTATTTTGTACGTAGGTACTTCTAATATTATTCAGCATTTCAGTTGCTCTTGCGAAGCTTACACCTATTTGAGTGCATCCGTGAATCAGGCCTTACAGGTAAAGAAATAGATATTTGTACATTTTGTCAAGTCTTAGGGCTGCATAATGTATTCAGTTTTAAAAATACTATTTAAAAATAATGAGAAGTCAGTCTTAGAGTACAGACACTCTGAAGGCCCCAGCAGTGAGGTCAGAGGTCTGGCATGTTCACTTCCATGCGTCGGAACATGTGCCGTGCCAGCTTTCTGCAGAGCTGCTCCGTGAACGAGTACAAGCATATTGTCTTGGTTGCTGATACAGAAATGGTATTATACATCTTTTCCAATTGTATTGTGCTTCACTCCTACTACTTCCACAAACTTCAATATATTTGATGTTTTTATTGTGTTTGGATCTTTTTGTCCTCCAAAACAGTGTCCTTTGTGCATTTTATTCATTATTCGTGGCATCATCTTCAAAAAGTTCAAGAACTTAATGGCGGTGCTTCTACTATAAGAATATGCAACCTTTTTCCCTCATACTTTTCTCCCTGTATATATTCCTTTATGTTGATAAGGAAACTGAAGATGTAAAATAATTTTTAAAATTCCTTTACTATTGACTTTTACTTTGTTCAAGTATAGCATATCTGTGCTGACCCCATGTGCAATATTATTATCATTAGGAATAATTAGGGAGTGGGAAAAAAGGATTGGGGGAATAGCAAAAAGGAAGATTTTGATGACATTTTTGTTCCTACTGAAATATTTACACAAAATTGTCCAGCTGTTCATTGTTCTTTAAGATAATAGTCAACCTCACAAATTTATGAGAATTCCACAGTTGGAAATAGGAATTTTTGAAAGTTAGGGTATTTTAAACTTAAAAGAATGTAGTACTTGAGATGAATAGAGGCTATGTGCTGTTTTATTTATTTTTGCTTGAAAAAGTCTATTGTTCTTCAAATGCTATTTGAATTCAGTGAAGCATTTGCATTACAACACATTTTATTACAAAGTACTTTTACGTAGGCATGCAGGTCTGTAGCAGGGAACTTGCTGCTCCTCTATTTCTCTTAGTATTCATCTTAATTCATTACCTTGAGCTCATGTGGCATAAAAATGTGATGCACTTCAGTGAAAAAACTGTGAATATATACTCAGAAATACACAGTTGTATGTACCCTGAGATGAGAGAGTCACTCTTGGTATCTATATTGGCTTTTCAAGCAGCAATAAAGGAAACTCTGTAATAATAACTGAACACTTGTGACTGGCAAACACCCTCCTGCAGTTCAGAACTGGAATATGAATGGACACCATGGGAGGCTGGCCCGTTTCTGATGAAAACTGTTTTTAACAGCATGAATTTATGAATCTACTCAGTGCAAATGAGAGTTTATTATGCTAAGAGTCTAAAAACGATGCTTCATTTATTAAATTAATACAAAAATTGTATTCAGATACTGCTGGAGAGTTTTGTTAGACCTTCCTGAATGTCAGAGCTGAGGCTGAAACCATTGACTTATGGGAGGTAATAGTGAAAACAGGACAAGCTGCCAAAACCTTCCCATTCTTTGCTTGATTGAAATGAATGTGTATTTGGAACAGCACCTGTCACGGTTTCCCAATCTGTGCTCTAGAGAAAACCGTACTTGCCCATTTTGAAAATGCTGGGTTTGTTTAATAAAAGCTTTTCATAATTATTTTGCCCTAGAAAAAAACCTTTTGCCCTTTTAAGACCATTCCTCCACAACATGGGTCAGCTATGTCTAATTGCTGTACGATTGGAAGCGACGGCATCTACTGTAGTAGAAGCTGAAGTAACTTCAACTTTACACTGATACGGTAGAAATCATAACATAAAATTCAGGCAAATTTGATACCTAGTCACACATAGCTCTAAGGCTTATTGCCAGATTTTGATATCTCGTCTGCCAGCTGTACTGTGTGCTGCCCAGCTCATTCAAACCATATGCCTTGAGCAAACAATCAGCAAAGTGTGTTAAAAGCTCTGGAAAGTACCACATTAGCCGTAAGTCAACCAGCTGCATGCACTGCCCTATTAATTTGGATAAAAGCTTACCCCTTCAAAACTGATTTTTAACTTCTTTGTTCTAAAAATACGGCTTAAATATAATCTGTGCATCTGCAGTTAGGTTTATAGCAACCATTTCATACTGTATGCAAAATATTACTGAAATTCTGTTTAGGCTTTTAAAAAGATGCCGTAGAGACAGAAAAGTCCATAAGAAGGTTGGAAAGGAAACATGGAACACCCTAAAGCATTTGTAGCACATACTCTTCATATTCCTGGAAGAGTCTTGGTCAGAGTACAGTGTTCATTCTTGTGTCATAAACAAAATGAAAAATGTATGTATTGGTTTTCCTCCTTTGGTTGGATTTTGGCTGGTGCTCGCCCTGGTTGAGTCACTGTCCTACGGCTATTTGCAAGGGCAAGTCAAGAATTCACTGGCAATAACAAACATGTAGCTGTGTCTATGACTTCTTACTTCTACGAAGAACTGCTTTGTCTCTTTGTCTCTTCTTACACTTCTATACGTTTTTTGTTTTTTTTAATTGTGTCCTGATTAAAATGAAATCTCTGGTATTTACATACATACAGCAATGGGTCGTTATTGTCTGCCTATTAAAATAAAGGGTAAATAGGAAAATAAGGAGATAGCATAGCCATTGTGACTGTAGAAAATCATACTTTCTCAGCGATAATCATATTTCAGAATCCAGAATAATATTATTTTAGATTCAATTTGGTAAGATTTTAAAAAGGGAGAACAATGCATATTAATAAAAAATTTAGCAGTATCTCTGAGCTAGAAAATGAAATGTTTTGCTCCAAGCAGTCTTAGCTAAATAAAAAAAGGGTAGCAAGAATACTATGAATGAAACATTTTCATTGCTGCTCCTTACCTATTTAGTCTTCTGCTTTCACTCTCTGAAATATATTATCAAGAGAAAAGAATGTTGCAGCTTGATAACCTGGGGCAGGAGAGCAACCTACTGGGGTTCATTGCCTGTTCTTCATAGTGCTTATTGTTAGGCCAAGGTGAGGCAGAACTAGGCAAGTAAATTTGATCTACATTCCATCGGTCAAGCCAATATTGTACCATTATTAATAGCACTATCTTTAAGTATTAGGATAGTAGAAAACGTGACAGACTTCTATTGTTTTACTTATCTGTTGACTCATGCAAGCTCTCACAGCAAATACCAACTACCTCTCGGCAGTGCTTAGAGCATCTGCAACGTTACGGGCCGTTGTTGGTCCTTGGTTGCTGTTCCTCTCATCGTGTCACAGACCTCTAATGACTTTATTATATAGTTTATTGACTCAACTTCCTGATTCCTTTTACCTTCCATTCCGCATCATTGCAGACGGAGTATATCTTGACTCAGTGCAACATACCTCACTGCTCTACACAGCCAAAAAGTACTGTCGGTGCAGCAGTCTTGGTGTGGTTGCTTTCCTCCAAATTCTAGCCTCCTGGACTATCGATGTCAAACATGTACTTTAAGACAATGGCATGGTCTTAGCGCTTTGCACTTTCCACTTGTAGAAGTGGCTGAAAGTCGAAAGGCGTTTTGCCAGGCCTTGACTATAGCTATGAAGTCTTAGTACTTGAGGTCTGCAGAGACATAATAACTGATATAAAAACGCGTTATAAAGTTCACTTGAAAGCCGTGGATGCTGGCTCCCTGCAGAAGTATTCCTCCAGTGTTAAACTGATACTATGCTGGATGAGAGCCAACGGGCTCTTAACTTGCTTTTAAAAACCTGAATCTGGAAAGCTTTTCAGAGAATACATCTGTATTTCTCATTTGCACCTTGAAGGATGAAATCGACTGGAGAGTTGGTGAGAATGAATAAATTGATTCACAGTGGGTTGACAACTCCCTGTGTCTCCCTTTCTGTGAAACATCTGTGGGTGATGCCACCACAAAATTTGACTGCTGGCTTGCAAGCTGGTCTGCCAGCAATATGTGATTAAAAACTTGTTACTCAGATATATGCACCTGAATTCACGGCACTGTTTTCTATACTACTGTGCGTAACTTTGAATGGGTGATAAAGGGACTGGAGCAGAGCAAGGAAAGACCTGTTTCTTCCGGAAATGTCATCTCTGCTCTGCTGACTCTCATAGATGTGCAAGTGGAATAATGCAACAGAAAATCAAGCTCAGAACTGAAAGTAATAATTCATTAAGAAAATATTTTTCTTTTTTAAAAGTAATTTTCTTGTTTGTTTGTTTGTTTGTTTTTTTTTTTTTTTTACAGCTATAGAGAGAAATATAATTAAAATGACTGAGTTTTTAGCAAATATTACAGGGTGAAGTTTCTAGCAGCCAAATCATTAGATGCATTCATTTGTAAATATCAGTGATGGAGATGACAGGTTATATAGATCAAAACTCTTCTTGTCATGAGAAGTAATTTATTATTTGAGTAATCACGCAGCACAGCACAGAATTTAGATTCCCCAAGAAAAAGATTCACAATGTTTATGAATGTACTAGCATTTTATCATTATAAAATTATGAACTCTGAGGAAATTATCAATTTCTAAAATTCAGTGCATGTACACTGAATGCAGCTGTGGTATAAAAAAAGACAGGTAGACCTGTAAATCAAATGCTCTTGCATATATCGTATATTAACAAAAGATTTTCCTAATTTGTGTCTATTATAGACAAAGTATACTCACCTTCATGCCACTTCAATCTATGGTGAAGTTGCAGAATGTACTCAGAAAGCATTCTTATGTTGAGCACGCTTAATAAATAGAATTGTACTATTTGGCTTTCATGCCGAGAATTGTCCAATTTCATACAAAGATGAAAAGAAATGAGGTCAGATGTCCTGGCAATCTACACTTGGTGCTGGAGAATGAATTAAATATAGTAAATTCTTAGCCACTATCTTTTTACAAAGGAAAACATAAAATTATATAATTATATGATATTGGCATTTAAATTTATTCAGCCCTTGTAGAATCTGCCCATGGCTTTTTTTTTTTTTCCCCAAACAGACATTATTGTAGCTTTATTATAAGGAACAATTTGCTATGGCACAGCTGGCCATCAGTGAGACATTGTCGAGTTAATTCCATAGATGGCCTTCAGTGAGGCAGCGTCTGATTCACTCTGAGCTGAGCGGTGCCAGGACACAGAGTTGCTTACTAAAACAATGAGAAGCAGTTTATGTGTATTTGTGTGTGAGCGTGTGCTGTAAGTTTTATTTTTTCAGGCTAAAGGGAAGGACTATTGACTACAAACTCTAGAGCCTCTGATTTTATAATTAGAAATCAATTGGGCAAAGCTCAGTTTTGCATATGTGACCTCTTCCCATAACTGTATCCCAGAATGGTTTTCTCCTGAAATGATTTGCTTAACAATTTTACATTAACGGCTAATCTGTTTGCAAAATCAGTTTGAAATACTAAATTACCTGTGTGCTTTTGGTGGCCACATAGAAAAAAAAGTTTAACCAACATGGAATTAGGTGAATGTGGGCTTTTTTGTAATTTACGTTTTAATCTCATTATTTATTTATTAAAAGCTGACACAAAACTTGTTGGCACTGCAGACTTGCATTGACTTTGGTAAGGGCACGGCAGGTCCAATTACATCTGGAGTTTATGTTGTTCATTTGTGTCCACAAGGAGGTTAAAATGCAGCTGTGCTATGTTATGCCAGACAGATTGCTAAAAGGCATTTACTCAACTGATTCGGCCACCATGGGCCAGTATGGTGGTGTGGATTCATTTCTGTCCCAATTGCCCTGGTGTTTGGGAATCCTTAGGTGGCACAGATGTAGCATTTCCTATTCCACATATATTCTGGTATTGTGCACATAGAGCTTTTTAGGTCTCCAAAAGAAGGTATTTGATCAGTGTATGTAATTCCAATGACCTTCAAATTCAGGGATGGGGGAACAGGACCCAACAATCTCGGGTTTTTTCCTAGAAAGTAAACTGATTTTTCATAGCCCACGTTCCATATTTCATCTGAGTTGCTATCACAGGGAGGACCGAATGCCAGTTTTGCTCTTTTTCCTATACGTGCAGTGCAAGCCAGCCAAACTTCTTGACCTTAGCCAAATGTAAATGTAACAAGAAGGTAACTTATAAAATATGTTGCTCTTCTGTTCTGGTTAATTTTATGTTGGGAATGGAAAGCACTTTCCGTGTTAAAGGAGAAATTTCTAATTAATATCTTAGTAAAATTGTTTGGGATTTGTAATTCACCATAAGGAATTTATTTTGGTGTTAACAACTTAGATTCTGGGGGAGCAGGAAAGAAATAACCTTTTAGGGTTTTCTCTTTTTGTCTGAGATCTCATTATCTGTGCA
Source organism: Tringa solitaria (assembly GCA_026413425.1). Classification (NCBI taxonomy): domain Eukaryota; kingdom Metazoa; phylum Chordata; class Aves; order Charadriiformes; family Scolopacidae; genus Tringa; species Tringa solitaria. Next base: position 37,891,194 of record JAOXJM010000063.1, read on the forward strand.
AGCTTATTATTTACTACCCCACAGTAAATGCTGATAAAATGTGCAAGAATATCTGAGATTTGTGGCATGATAGGGGTGAATTGAATTGGATCTAAGTAACTGCAGATGTGGCTGGTTTCATCTTTATCAGCTTATCTAAGCTTTTGCACTTAAAGGCTTCTGTCAGTTCAAAGCGCAGGCACTGCTTGGCTGAACAGAGCAAAACTATGGTTGCACTTCTTAGCCTTTCAGAAATAATGCTAACTTAATTCAAACTCATGTATTACAGAACTTGAAGGAGTTTAGATATGCATCAAATAAAAATTCCTTTTCATTTTTATAATACAAGGAGGCTCAAAAAACCCAGAAACATATCAAAGCTCTTAAAGTTTAATTTTAGTTTCCTCAAAA
>JAOXJM010000063.1:37891598-37929306 GCA_026413425.1 Tringa solitaria
ATGTGAACAAATATAATTTGAGTTCTTCCCCCATTCCCTTGCTTAAAATAAAGGAATCACTAAAATATAACTTAGAATTTGGCATCAAAGAGCAACTTTGTCAATAAAAGCACTTGGGCAGATTCTTAGAATGCTGGAGTAATTATAACATTAGATTCCTGTTCAGCAATAGGGATAGACAAAAAATTGCTACTACATAGTATAATGAGATATCTAAGTATATTTCCAAGTTTGAAACCATGGGAGAGGCTACTAGTGCAGCACAGATAAAAATGCCTTTTTTCTTTTCTTTTTTTTTTTTTTTACCTTGGGTTTGGTTTTGTTTGTATCTCCATTTTTGATAGTTTGTACTTCAGCTAGACATCATGGCACACTAGGACGAGAGCTGCTATCCTTTATTTTGATTGCACTTTATGAAAAGGGAAAAATATGGACTCCTGCACAAATATATTATTTTAGAAAGAGCCTCAAAAATTAGGACTGGAGATTTCCCAAAGTCAGAGCAAAGTCAGCCTAATTCATTTGCTGGTGGAATATATTCAGGAATATAACAGAAAGGAAGGATTGGGTTTGTGAGTCAAAACTTGCATTCCAAAATCCTTTGGCCAAGTTGGGATCTGTTACAGATAAGCAGGAAGAAATGATTAGGAAGAGACTGTTGAAGAATTAAGAAGATATCAGGGCTAATCATGTCCCTCCCCTTCCCAGAACTCACTCTGTCAGCTTTCAGGCATGCTTAATCTAAGGCAAAAGGTCAAGGCATATGTTTGTTAGGCTCCTATATGATATTTTCTGTTTATGAAAACATGACTTTCCTGTATAGGATAGAATATGTTTTGAAACTGTAATTTTTGAATCTCTGGAAAAAATAAGTAATTGGATCCCTGTAGTATTTGTGGAGTCAGCCAGGGCTGATGAGAGCAGAGGAAAGAGGCTCAGTCCAGGGGACTGCCCGTAGTGCCTTATGGATCAATCAGATGGCACTAGTGGTGACCCCATCTGAGGGACCATTCATCTACCGTGGCCCCTGTCATCTTTTCCTTTGGCGCAGCTGGTTTGCACGTCCTAGTCAGCAGAGGACTGGACAAGAATGTTAGTTGGGTATTAGATAAAGCAGCAGGACGTTCCTTTATGCACAGTATCCCAAATAGTGTAAAGAAAAGGCACACTAGGGGAAAAGAAAAAAAAAGGGAGAAAGCAAAAATTGAGAGATTGGTTTGACTGAACATCTGAGGCTTTGACACTGTGGGGTGACCCCGTCTCTGAACGCTGTCGGCTGGGCTGGTGGCAGGAGTCGATCGTGCCCATCCATGTCAGAGGTAGGGTTGTGCTGCCATGTTCTTTCAGACTGTGACGACGTGCCTGTGTGATTAAGAGATTGTTTACTGTGGGAAAATTATTGTCTTCCCAGGCGAGATTTCTCTGTGTTGATTGTGGATTTCGACGTAACTGGAAGGGAATTCTGCCCCTGGGAATGAGAGGAAACTAATTCAGGAGAACTTAGTATGTGAATGCTTATCGTCCTGTGATATAGTTCAATGACTTTCATTGCAAACTACAAAAAAAGTTTAAATAATTTAAAGGTCTTCCAAAATCGTACACAAGTAAAGAAGTGCTCTCAGCAGGTACTGTAAATGTGGATTTTAATCCAGCCTTAACTTCTTCTCTCCTGATTACTTATTCAAATTGTTCAGGCAGCTGCCATGTCGTAGAAGTGATGTTCTTTATCACAGAAGCACAATATTTAATTTTGTTCATTAAGACATACTAATCAGAGATATTTTGATGTATATGATTCTAGAGCACCATCTAAGATCTGATTTTGGAGATACTAGTATGTACTAGATGAATGATTAGGATTGTCACTTAGCTTCTGTTAATTTGCAGTCTTTAAAGCATTCAATAAAATGAGTGTTTGCTGTCCACCCCTGAGTGGAATGCCAATTCTTGTTTATAACATTATAAAGTTAAAAAGAAAGTCCAATAATTGTCTCTAGCAGGCTCATTTGCATTATTTCTTCATAGTAATTACATGAACAATAGGGATTCTATACCTAAGAGCAAAATATGTGTTGATCTGTATATGCTGAAATATAATCACAGCAAATATGTTTTAATTATGTTTGTGTTGCTGTGGAAGTAAAGGCAGGGCAGAAAGCTGTTCTGGTATCTACAGAATGAGTCATAGCATAAAACACTAAAACATTAAAATAAAGCTGGTTCTAATAAGGAAAATAATTAAATTATGATAAACAAAGGGAATGAAATTGCCTTATTTTTGTTTGAAGTAAAGGTTTAATTGGAGGATTTGTGTAGGCAGCAGAAATGGTTTTGCTTTTAAAGCAAATAAGAATTTAATTCTCCTAGAACTCAAGTGCTTCTTCTGAGCTGAGTGACAGATTTTCATTTCATGCGCAGTTTTGAAAAGTTGAGGAGAAAAGATACTTTATTGTCACTCCAAATTCAAATGTTTGGAATATCAAGAAAAATTTTGGGCTAGGCATAGTATTTTTCTTACATGAAAAAGAACCTCCTAATATGATTTAAAAATGAAATTAATTGAAAAGGAAACATTTTGTTTACATTTTGTACATATTAAAAAGGTCGATGATTTAAAAGAATGAAATTAATGCGTATAGAGGCATAAAGTCTTTTTGAATATAAAATAGCATTGAAGCATTCTGGTCACGAAACGGTCAGAGAAAATACCCCATTGGTCTTTTCGCAAACCTGGATTTGTTTCCTAAATCAACTTTTCAGTAATATGCAGGTGAATGGTTGAAGTGAGTGTCAGTTTCTTGTCCAGAAAAATACAGGTGAAAAAACACGTGCAGCTACAGGGGTGAGGCTGGTATTTTTGGGTGCTTCTTAGTGGTCTGGACCAGCTCTCCTTAGGGCCTTCAGCCACTCAGGTTCTTCTGAATTTTGGGTCTCTGTATTTCTGTGACTGTTTTCCCATCAGCAGAATGGGAAGAAAAAATAATTTTTGCTTTGCAATGGTGCGGTGAGGCTCGTTCAATTACTGTAGTGAGACAGATTGTGCAGTAGTGTACGTGATGTCCATGTATTAATATTTAGATGATGATAACATTACCTTGATTGCAGGAAGACAAATAAAAGGTTATCTCTGGTTTGTGCAAAGCTGTGAGCGAATTGCTGGTATTCAGGATGTGTGATCACTCTCAGCATCGCACCCCAGGGCTGAATGACACGGCCGGTTTGATGATGACTCTCTTTGCTTGGGCTATCAATATAAAGTGTCACTTCTAGAAGAGAATCAGGCCAGAAGAGAGCTTTAGCCACAGGGAGTGAGAAGAAATGAGCTTGGCAGTAAGATTCCAGGCAGAATAAATAAGATTTGGGAGTCTTCTTAGCAAAGAAATACACTTACTATTGAATATAATGAGATCCAAATCAGGTATTACTTCTGGGGGGAGGGAAATAAACTCAGAGGCTTTCTGTGGATCTAATACTCTGTATCCATTCATTTAGCTATCATCTGCAGTGAAAGATGCTGTAGAAATCTATGTTATCTTTTCAAACAACTTGTGGCCCACCTTTCAGGAATGTAATTCCGTCTATTCTCCTTGATTTTTAATGAGCTGCTATTCTAATTTTTTTCTCACGCAAATATCTTGGAAAAACTTCCTCCCATCAAGCAACTCTCCCATCCCTTTGATGGTGAGGGACTGCTTCTCCAGTGTTTCTCCACGCAGGCTTAAAAATTCACTTATTGTCAAATCTCTTGTAGACCTGAGCAGGAAAAGGAAAGAAAAAGTATTTATGAAACGCAAAACTCTCCAGATAACCCTTAAAGTGAATATTATCACAAGCCTACACAGCTTGTTGGGGATTTTTTCCTCTTTGCTGTAGGTATCTGTAAGACTATGGTTTGTTTGTCTTTTATAACAAAAAAAACCCCAAACCCAACCATCTTGTAATCAATAAACTGGCATCTGGAAGTTAAATATTCTCAACTTCATTTTCTGTGGCAAGATTTAAATTGCCTAACATTCATGTGACTTTTTTCTACGTGTGTTTTTAGGAGCCATATGCTTGGTATTTGCTTCCTTTTGTTTCTTCCTGCTTTCCCATTTGTTTACTCTAGATATTTCTATTTCTTGGTTGTTTTAATCCTCCAAACTGGTTGATATTTGATTTTTGACTTTCCCTACTACTATCCCTTTGGACCTACATCTCAGCAGACAGAAGAAAGCTGAAATATCAGCATTTTTTATATTTTTTTTTCTTGTGCCAATATAGCATACTTTAGACAGAGGCTTTTTACAGGCTATTCATATTTTCTCTATTATCCATCACCTGTTCTGCATAACCTCACTCCTTTTCATTGCTAAAGGACGGATGCCAGACTTTTAACTATTTAACTCTTATACTGAAGCTCTTTTTTAAGGTATAAAGAGTGAGTACACTGTATATAGTACAACTTCACTACTGTCTTCCATTCTGTCTTACAAATATACGTTCTGTTCAGGTCTAGAGAATGTTTGGAATTAATGTAGTATTGATCTAAACTGTTAGAATTGGACTGGGTAGAGAGTGACCATACTAGCAAACAGCATACAAAGGCTTAAAGTTATGGGTCAGCTGTAAGAAATCCATGGTATTTGCAGATCAAGAACTGGAACTGAGTCTTTAAACGGTGATTTCTAGGAATACTTACGCGTACTACAATCTTCATGAATGTGACTCATCTGTGAGGGATTGATCATGACCTGTTCATAACAACTGACAAACACAGGAATTTTTTAAGTCTTCCTGCATTCCTTCACAGTCTTGGAACTGTTTGTTAAACCTGCATATCAATAATATATGAAACAAAAGCAGAATATATGGCTCATTCAGGGATTCTGCTTTTCTTATGAATTTCTATCATATTATAGGAAATGTAAGTGTTGCAGTCCCCCAGAATTACTGTGTTTTCTCTTTGTCAGGTTAAGATTGTGTGGGGTTTGTGCTGGTTAGAAGGGCAGCGTTCTATTCAGGATAATTTTTTTTTCTAGAAAATAACATTTGAGCCTGTTCTACCACTATGTCGTCTCTGTGATAGCACATACAAAGAAAGAGAAGGAGACTCGAGAACCCGTGAGGTTTCCCTGTTTGGGCACCTTGCTAACGTTGATGCTGTATAATCAAAAGCAGTTATGCACCAGATGAGAAAATTATGGCTCCAGGCATTATCATCCTGGGGGCTTCTGCCTTTCCCTGAGAAAAGCTACCTATTAGTGGAGTTGGCATAGCTGAGACTGGGAACTCTGGTTCAGCTGATAACCATATACAAACTCAGAAACCAAATGTGGTCAGTAGTGAGATATTTAATATGGCTTTGAATTTTCAGTATGGGTGGAAAAAGAGTTTAATCATGTTGTGATTGTGACTGTTGTCTGGCCATGATCCCAATTTGTGTCAAAAAAGAATTAACATTTGATAAGCCAAGATATGTTTGTTAACTGTATTAGTTCTTGTCTCAGAATATCCATGACAGAACTGAGCAACAGTGCATTTATACTGCTAATATTTTGTTGAAGAACATCATATATCAGATTATCTTTTCAGTTAACTTTGCCATCAATGTCCATTTACATACCCAATGATCCCATCTCCATAGGCAAACAAAATATTCCGTCTCCTATATCCTGAGTAAATGTGAAAAGGCAGCTTTACTGACTTGATAAATAATCTCAAATATTTTACTTCAGGGTCTTGCTACTTTCCATATTTTATTATCTCACAGTCAGATAATTGTTAATCTCATTATTTATCTGGTTTTTTGTGAAAGTCAGTTACACCTGATATATTAGTTCTCAGAAAAGCATAATAATAAACTTGTAGACTAGTGGTAAATTTTGAATGTAATTGGGCTATAAATTATGGAGTCATAATATGAATTACTAATTAGATGTCAGTTGTGATTATTTTTTTTCTTGTTTTGGAGGATGTCTTTGGTTCTGTATCTTTATAAATCTATATATTTTTCAAATAGAGTTTTGTTTGGTGTCTCTTTAAATTTGAGACAGAGACTCCTACTGAGTTCCTGGGTCTTTTATGAGATCCTGCAATTACTCACATTTAATAAAAAAAAAATACTTTTTTTAAAATTTATTTTAGGACTAGAAGTTTATGCTAGAATTCAGACCCATTTCTTTCTGTAACTTTGAGCCATACTGAACCCATAGGTGGTAATTGTAGAAATTAGCCATTGTCTTAGAAACTAATTTCTAAAATTATATATTCTATGTTCATTTTTCCTTGTCTATATTTCTGAAAAGTGGAGAAAAAGCAATTTGATGTTTCACCATAAGCAGAGGACAGTGAAATAAGCTCAGTGAAGGTTGCAGCACACAGTATAACAGAGCCCTTGTGTCCACAAGGACCTCTATGTGTTATTGTAATACAAGTAATTAATAATCATTATTTATAGATGAGTACTGACTCTGCAGTAGTCAGCTGCCCAGCTAGCCGGCTGTCATTTGGTTCTCTCAGTACAGTTCTTTCAGATAAATAGCAGGAATGCACATGAGATATTTGGATTTCATGTCATTCTTGTATCTTTGGCTCATTAAAAACCTTCAGTTCTCAATATTGTACCTCTTTCTCATCTTTTTAAAGTGTGTTTTTCTTCTTCTTTTTTTTCCTGAGCCCTTCCAATAGGTACCTGAACTCATTTTATTAAAGTAACCTCAGCAGAGTCCTTGGAGATCTTCAAGGATCTCCCTTATGAAGCTGTTTCCTTCCTTTGGTGTTCCTTGTATGGCCATTTCGTTCTCTAGTGGGCCAGCTCATAATCGGTTTTTTGGAGGAGGGGGAATACATGTGTCGTTTGAAAAGGGGTCCTGAGAAATCATATTATGTTTCTTTTTCTGCTTAACTTCAGTCCAGTGTGTATTGTGCATCTTCTCTGCTGCTCACAACCCCAGAAGATGCTCGTGCAGGATAGCTGGTCCCCTGTCCTTTCGAAGAAGAATATCCCTGTAGAGAAATGCAAAGAACAGCTGAATGGGGAGAGGACCATCTGGGGTTTGGCTGTTCTGTGCACACAGAGTGATATGAGCACTACCAGGATTGTGTGGGTAGAGAAAACCGACAGTGATTCAACCGTCATTAAATTAGTACAGATGTCTCCCGCAGCCTCCCACAGTAGTCTTCTCCGTGAGCTCAGACGATTTGGATAAAGGTCTAGACTAAATCGTTGCTAAGTCTGTATGGATTCTGGCTGGTTTGAGATTGGCATATGCTCCACACTTACAGCTTTTGTGGTACTGATTTGTATACAATTTGTCTGTGTTCACGCTGAGCCAGAGTTTCTTTTTTGATGGGACATTGACCCCAAATTTTGGATGTTTTGAATCACAGCTAGGTTAGGTGTTTACAGCAAATGACATAAATACTCCAAACAGTGCCCACACTTACAGCACTGCTATTTTTTTCCTCCTTGGAAACAGGTCAGGTTATCTGATGTGCCAAAAAAAGTGATAATTGTCACTGAGACTTCAGTCTCCATATGTACTGAGAAGGGGACTGCAGGACTCCATACGAGTTGCTAGAGAATCAGAGGTAATACATTACTGAATGTCAAACCCCGCCGGAGTGGGCACTGCTGATTATTTCTGCATCTTTAATATTGTCTGTGTCTACTGGTTTGTGTTCTCTCTCTCAATCCTTCCAGAAAAGCATTAACACAAGCAGAAGCTATGATCTGTCTCTAGTGGTTTAAAAATTATTTCAAATTTAACGCTATTGCAAAATGATTGCGTTATGAGAGACATAACCTTTGCACGTCAGTTTGTAAGAAATTCGCAGGAATGCCTGACTTAGTGGAAATGCATGGGAAATTACATTAGGAAGCTTTGAAAAATCACACAAGTGATGTGGCAAATAATTTCTTCTGAAACTGCATGAAATTATAATAACTAGTTTCAACCTAGTTCTTCTGAATGACTTACAATTCTGCATGAGTTATCCCTAATAAACATCTAACTGCAAGAAAATGGGGAAAAATAATCAAATTATCCTTCTGTTATATCTATTTATGCTGATGCATGACACTGATGGTACTATGTAACTGCTAACGTAGTGACTCTGGAGAACTTATGTTTTGTTTGACATCTCGTAAGGAATCTGCTTTGTAGCATTTCCTAGCTGTGGAGTTTCATATTCCAAGTAACTTGTCAAATATTGTTAGTAAGAAAAAGTTTTTCCTGTCCCCATGCGCACAGTTCACAGGTTAGTGTAAGTACACTAAAAATAAGTTATATTATCGCATGTAAGCAGATAGTTTATAAGATAATCAGTATGTAAGTAATCACGATTCAATTTTTCAATTCTCTTTGTCTCACTCGGTTACCTTCTCAACAGTTTTCAGTGTTAGCTGGAAGCTGGCTGCAGAACTGATGTTTATATTTCTGCACTGTAGATGTGTTTGACAGCCAATTGCTAGAAAAGAGCTTTCTATTTGCACTGCCAGCTTTACACATTATGTGGTTTTAGACAGTACTTACTTCCTTATGTTCAGACACTGAAGTATGTGAAGCAGTCATCTTAATTTTGAAAAATTACCTTCAAAAAAGCATTTTAATGCTTACCGGTCAGTTTTATTAAATATTATTAAATAGGAGAAAGCATTCTACATGATTTTGCAATTATTTTATTAGGAAGGAAGACAGGTTAAATATCACTGGGATCCTCCTAATCGTTATGAGCAAAGCACGATCAGAAGCCAGAGTGGTGAAAGCAGCTGAAAGCAGAGCCTTGAAGGATTGTAAAGTCATGACAACTTAAATATGCTTCAAAAAATAGAAATATCCTGCCACCTTGACCACATTGGCCTATTGTACTTTTTTTGTGCCTTCACTGAACCTAGGCTCTGGCTTGTCTGACAGATTTTGTAAGCAGCTGTCAAATTACTGCTGTGGGTATGTAGTGATTAACTTTTTTATTCCTCTTCTGCAATCCTAAGAGTATGTATTATAAGATATTGCTCTGACATTCACTTGAGAAAATCATTTCAAAAACACAAAGAGGTCTTAGTGCTCAAGTGCAATGTACTCTGTGCCTGAGAGTGAAGCCTGGCAAGTTATTATAAGCTTTTAAAGAGGAAAGAAAAAATACAGCTCAAACAACATGGCAGAAAAGCTCAGAGCCGTCTGAATAATATGATGATTATTACAGCAACAAAAGAGAAAAGACTTGGTACGTAGGTACTGCTGAACTGGCAGGCACCTTGAATGGGAAATTCCCGTGGCTTATGGTTTTTTACAGCCTTCTCTGTCTTTTGTCTATATTGAGGAAGGAACGGCAAGACAGACTCTGCTGGCAGCATAAACTCACAGCCAAAAGGGACCAGTCTTTGAAGTCATGTTTGGAGACTTCCCAGCACCTTACAGGTAGTAGACACTTCAGCATAGTTTGTGTCTGGGACTGACAAGATGGAAGGTAAAAGGCTTTTCTGCTATTTCACCGAGTTGGGAAAACAGTGACAAGTGCAGGAGGCACTGGTAATTATAATGCCTGAAGCAGTGGAATCGTTAATGTAAGTGCTTGACCCCAAACAGTAGGAGATGACAGACAGATACTTTTTCCCCCATAAAGACACAGAAGAGGGAATATGTTGTACAAGAGTAAAACGGCATGTGATTTTTGAGGCTCTCTGTACCCAGCTTTTGGATCTCCTGTGGTGAACCACAGTGCACTATAGATGAAACACAGGAGAAGTAAATGAGATGGGAAAGGTTTCCTCTTCGGCAACGTGACACAATTTCGTTGCATGTTTCCAAGAACCAGAAACAGTTGGGTTAAAAAAAATCAAGACCTTATTACAGGAGCACGTCTGCTGGAACATGAGGAAGGAACAGCAGTCTGGGTTCAGAAATAGTTACATGAACTCCAAGCTAGGCAGAAAGCCAACTACAAAAAGGTGCCAGCCATCTGAGGCCACTTGACACAGGACACTTGGGCGTTAAATAGCTGCAGAAAGCAGTGACTCGAGGCGGCAGTCCAAGCTGTGGTGGGACACAGGTCATACGTGGTGGCGGCGTTCTCAGGACAGAAGGAAAGACAGATGGTATTCCCAAATGGAAAGGGCCAAGGCCAGAACTAGGAAAACAGAAAGCTTTAGCTATCATCTGGCTCTACATAAGGATTCAGAAGAAGTAAGGTATGTAAGAAATGCACAGAAAAATCAACCTGAGAGCGTGCTTTGGAATGAAGATGGCGAAGAGAAGAAACAGATTACCTTGTCTTTGTTGCCATCACAGCCACTGAAGGTGAACATGGTATTGCCTATTTGGGGAAGATTTGCATCTGGGGACGTGGTTTCCTCCCTCTTACAGAGTTCTTCTGGTAGGGAGAACAACACCTGCAATACATAACAATTTTAATTTAAAGTTAATACTGCCATTGGAGATAAATGTGTCAAGCTGTTAAGGAATGGCCTGGGTAGACCTACGGTCTGGATGTTTTTTTCCTGATATGTGCCTTCGTGAGACTGAACATGGGTTTATCTCTTCCTCTGTTTCTTCCATCTGTAAAAACAAGCATAGCTATCTTTCTTCTCTCCCAAGACACTGAGTGAAAATAGATATTAAAATTTATTCATTCAGCCTGGTGAGGAAGGCGATACATGACATGTACAGAGAGGACCTGTGGTGCTCTAACCAGGAAGGACTGAGATCAAGATTCAGTCGTATTCCTGAGCCCTCCTCTTGCATCAGTTGGTCATAATCATGAATTAGAACAAACAGATTGTTAGATCCCAATCTTGTCTCCAGTTTTTAAACAAGTTCACTCTAGCGTATTATAAGACGATACCAAAAGGTAAGCACTGAAAAACAGTTTGTGCACAGTTGCAGTATGAATATAAACAGAGACAAAATTAGCAAATCAAATAGAATAAAAAAGCAGTAGCAAAGAATAAACAGAAACATAAAAGAAACCATCTGGAATCAAAGTTACTCAATTGACATGGTAGGAAACTGAGGCAGACAAAAGCAGAGATTACGATCTTAAATGAAAGTGTTAGGGATATTATTGCTTTAATGCTCTTTGAATATGGTTAAGAAACTGCAGCTGAGAAATGTGAGCAGTAATGACTTTTGACAGTTACTCCAGAGGCTTCAAGTTACATCATTCTTGTATCTTAAATGAAACCTTTGTCGTCCGTGGACATGTCTGTTTCCTTTCTGAAAGTGTTCCAAGCACTGACATTGTCAGGTACATCAAGTCTGTGCCCCAATTTGTCATTATCCTGAATAATAATACAGAATATTTGGTTTTGATCTTCCCCATTGTGTGGTTTATAATTCCCATTACTAAAGATGGGATCAGCCTATCCGTGGAGAAAATGTAAGATTATATTAAATTGAAATTACATTCTCATTATTAATTCTGTGTTGTCTGCAAATGAATTGCACCTATATATAAGAGTTAAATTATGAATGATTTTTTTAAACCATAGGTCATCAATAAATGTGCTTGTTGTCCATTATGTGTCAGAGCACATCAACAATACTCACAAAAACCTTCTGTAACACCTAATGATGTTCATATTTTTAGGGAAAAAAAAGGCTGCGAAGTCACATACAGAAAGAAATAGATGATGAGTAAGTCGCATTACAGTTTTTGAAAGCATTGATATATATAAATGATTGTAAAAGTCACTAAAATCCTTCCATATTTTCACAGAATGGTCTAGAGCTTCTTAGAACCCAGCACTTTTGGAAAAGAGTGATAAAAGCCGGAAATTCTGTTTCTGAGTTCATTCAATGGGCTCTGCCTCATAAATGAGGAATTTTATTGCAAGGCATAATTAAAACAGAAGAACCTTAAGCATTAGGGTAGCGTTGGTGTGTTGTGTATGTATCTGTGTAACATCAGGTGAAAATCAGTGACGCACTAGTTAATCCCTTAAAAAAGAATCCAGTATTAGGAAGGAGAAGAATGATGCAATTTTTAAAATGAAGTTTTAAGGGCAGGTTATGCCTTTTCCCTTGGAATAAGTAAGTGGTAATTCCCTTGCAATTACATGAGGATGAATTAATTACTTTCTAACAAACTCAAATAAAAACTTGACTATATAATGCCTTCCTCTCTTCTCTTAATTAAAATGTCCAGGAGCATTTTCATAATATGTAGATTTCCCCCCCTGTTTTGAATTATTGATATATTTATGCTTTTTTACCAATATGAGGAAATTGGGGTTACAAATCCTGCCTTTGATGATGCGTCTCATTATGGGCTAGTCTGTATCAAGTTGTGCATCAACACCACACCTGGAGAGGACTTCAAGCCCCCAGAAGTTGGTTTTGAGCCAACTATTTGTTAAGAAAACATGGTTACAATATGCTAAACAATTATCTATGGAATAGGAGAATTTAATATCGGTAACATGCTCACGTATTTGTTTTTTTTTACTGCAGAGTAGTACTTGTACATCTACAGAATGTACAGGCTCTTTGAATAAGTTTCATCTCTGCAATTTCTCTTGCATTGATTGTAATTATGCATGTTTGTAATGCGTGTACGTGGGAGGCTATAAATATATGCTATATATTTGAATAGTGTGTTGGCAATACTTTTAGATATGCATTCGTTATTAGCGAAGATAATGTTAGTTTTGTGGAAGTACACTGCGTGTGCTCTTAATTAATACTGGCTTCATTGACTATCATCCGTGTTATAACATAGAATAGGAAACGAATTAATAATGATTAGAAACTGTGGTGTTTAGAGGGTTCATTTTGAATGAAGCCCATTTTTTAGGAACAGACCTGTGCTGAGGCTACAGGGGAGCCGTTAGTAGGGTATTCATACAGGGCATCTGCTTCACCATTGAAACTAGGAGGGGATCCAAACCCTCGCCTGTTGCCATAAAACCATGCATGAATTGGGTGATGGGGCTGTATCTGCTACTTTAAGAAAGAGGGATGTTTGGGTTTGTAGTCCCACAGTGATGGGTAAGATGATTGCACTTAAATTTCACTTAAAGTTCAGTCTGTTTAACTGAATCTCACATAAAGGAGGTGAGTTTGACTCTGAACTTGATTCAGTTTTCCAGGAAACATGCTTCTCTGTTTGTTTTGGGATGCTCTCTAGTAGTGGGACATAGGGGCTAGCTATAGATGTCTCCTTTTTAAGTAGAAAGTCTTGTTACATTTCTCAATGCTGCTTGGGAAAATAAGAGGTCAGCTTTCAAGCACAGGCACAACAAATAAAGCTACAGGCGTGGAAAGCAGTTTCACATTTACAGCATTTGTGAGGCTTTTTCAGCAGAAACCGATACTCATTTACCATATTCATTATGCCTCTCTATCATTCACCTAGACCCTATATAATTATGTGTTTAATGATCTTTAACCTTCCCATGAACACAGCTTGCTGAAGCTTTACAATTGCTGTAAATTATCATTCACATGTAGTAGAAGAGAGGAAATATTACTTGGAAAAAAAAGAATGCTATGTTTTCTGTCTTAGAATTTTGCTTCAGTTCTGTGATTTAACTTTGTAAGTAGATGATGGTGTTTTAATCCTAAATCCAAACAATGAAATGATTTTGGAAAAAGGGCTCTTCCATAGGTCATTTATTATAATATTTTGATACTAGAGCTTAAAAACTTCAAAACCTAGAAAAGATATTTTATTCTGTCTGGATGCTCACGATAAAAAGTAAAATTTCAGTAAACACTGTGTTTATGGCTTGGTTTTGGTTAAGAACTAAAAAACAGTGGCAAAAATGACAGTAATTTTAATCTTTGGGTAAAAAACTGAACTTCTGCTAATCAGACTCAGTTTCATTTTTTAAGATTATAAAATGCTTCTAGCTCTTCCACTTCTTGTTTAATTTTTTAGGCCTTCATTTTATTGTGTTTCAAATATCAATATCTATTTGCTTCTTTTGGTACAAAGGACTTAGACATATTAGAAGAAACAATTAATAGTAATCATGGACTTTTTTTTTTTTTCATTTTAACTGTTGGCATCTTACTAGCACTGCAAAGGATTTACAGCTCTACGTTATATCAGAACTGATTTATGAACCATAACTTCTGTTGGATAATATGGGTAAAACTTACAGCAGAGGTTATACTAAGAGCCTCTCCTACTTTTTATCAAATTGGAGAATCTTTGAGCATTCTCAAATACCCGCGTTGGGATATCTAGTTTATCCAGCCAGTGCCTTTTTAGAAATTCAGATTATAGTTTTTCACTGTAGTGCTCTGTGTAGATGGCTGAACTGAGATGCTCACAATTGCTTTGCTGAGCTTTGTGTGTCCAGTCAAAGTTTTGATATGATATCACAGCTATGAATATTCTGCTAAAGGCTTTGTATGCAATGTTAAAAACGTATAGATTTTATTCGGGGATCAAACAGATGCTTAAAGTATAAATAATCTGTTTAAAACACAAATAGATTCTGGATTGATTTAAACAGGCTCTGGGACCCTGAAAATAATTTTGTGTGTTGCTGGTACCTAGGTTGAGTACAACCCTGCTTATAAGGACAATGATCTTTAAGACAAAGAGGAGTTGTATATGTCTTACTGAGCAGACAAAACTGCAGTACCAACCAACAGGAGAGTGCTATTAACGTTAATTAACATAATCTAAATTAAGCTGTTTTTTCTCAAGTAAGAGCTGAAGGCAACTACAAAAAAAAACCAAACCACACTGATTTTTTGGAAAAAGGACTCGGCTGTTGCTTGATGTCTGTGTGTATATTTGTGTGGGTGGGTGGGAAGAGTGAACTGGATTGAGTCATTCATATTCACAGATAGTTAAAGTGCTTTTTAAAAGTTGTTAAAACAGGGGTGGGGTAATAGCTGGTGTGGTAATAACGTGTTGCCTGGCAAAACACAGGATGAAGTTACACCTCTTATAGCAGAACTCCCACTGACTACTATTGCTGAGCAGGGAATACACTGGTGACCCAGGATTGGTACATATAATAAACCAGATCAACTGGAAAATCAGACCTGACTGCCGTTGTCTGCTGTGCTCATTGCAGCAATTCCAGATTCCTTTTTGCAAGGTGCTGTTAATGAGTTTTCTAAGCTTTTACTCCTGAACAGCTTATTTGCAGATACAAGTGTGTGTGACCAATTACCTACTGGAGAACCCGCAGAGCCTACTTGTGGTACAACAGGAAGATCTACTCATGGCCTGGTTGTAGCCAGCGTTACAGGGCTTTTTTTCCACACTGATTATAATATCCTAATACGGGTTCTTGTATCAAATGACAATGTTGCCTGGCCCTGGCAACCACTGCTATCAACTGAAGAGGAAAATGCAGAACCAGCAACAATTTCTGTTGAGCTGTCTGTGCAAAAATGGGCAAATAGGAGCAGTTCTAGCAGTAGTAGTTGTTGCAAGTCGTGTTGTAGCTGTCCTGAAGAGGTTCTGTGTATTTCCTTCAGACTTCTTGTGAGGCAGAGATAAATAAAAGTACGTTATGTTTTTAATGATGTGTTATTCTCTACTTTTTATTGTTCATGTTGAGCGTGTTAGATTTAATGGTAAATAGAATTTAAAGCAATATTACTGTATGTTTAAGTTGTTATCCTGTATTTTTGATTGTGTTGACACTAATACATATGGTCCACCAATTGGTGCGCTCGCCCTCGCAAGTTAAAAATTATTGGAGATAATCTGATATTTACTACTTGGCTCTGAGCCTACAAAAAAAAAATATCAATGGAAGTCCTTTGTCTCCAGTGTTCTTCGGTTCAGGCTTTTAATTAGCAAAAAAGATTCAAAGTCAAGAAGAAAACCTATTTTCCCATACTGTTTCAGGTTATTATAAACCTATCTTGTTTTTTGAAGAGTACAGTCTAAATATTATTTTTTTTCTAATTGGACGTTAAGGAGAATGGGAGGATGTGTGTAAGTGTTCTTCTTATATTCCTGGAAACTTGCTTTAACAAAGCTTTTTTTTTTTTTTTTTTTTTTTTTCAGGGAAAATAGTTTAAGAATAAAGATCTCAGAACCTTTTAAGATCTGCTAACAGCTGAGTTATGATACGGTTCTAAATTTCTGTGACTGCTGTCCGTGACATTTACATAGATGCAAGTGTTCAGCCATTTTCAGTCACCTGAAAATAAGCTGAAAGTAATAACTAAAAATAAGAAACTAGATTAAAATGCATATTATTGTTAATAGTTCGTTGGCCCTTTGATCTATTAAGGACATCTTGTACTGGTTCATTTTGGCTGAGAATAGTTCTGAGGACATTTACATTTTAGAACAGAGATTTAATATATATATAACAACTGCTTTTTAAATAGAAAGTCTAATTATGCCTATGATTACATTCACTTTTGATTAGTATGCATACAAATCCCTACTCTCCTTGTGTATTCAAGCTGAGATATGGATCACTGGTGCTAAGATTAAAGTACAAAAGAATAGCTTGACAAAATGTATGGTTAAACCAATGCAAAAAAAGTTCTGGGGGTAATTTTTGTCTCTATAATGCTTTTTTTTTTTTCCTTTTAGTTACACACAGACCTGGATCCTGGCAGTAGCAAAATCAAGTACATTCTGTCAGGAGATGGAGCTGGAACAATCTTTGTGATCAATGACAAGACTGGAGACATTCATGCAATGAAAAGGCTTGACCGTGAGGAAAAAGCTGAATACACTCTAACAGCTCAAGCGGTCGACAGGGACACGAACAAACCTCTGGAGCCTCCCTCAGAATTCATTATTAAGGTTCAAGACATCAATGACAATGCCCCAGAGTTTGTTGATGGCCCATATCATGCCACAGTTCCGGAAATGTCTATTGTAGGTATGTACGTATGTCTAAACATCAACGAACTTTTGATTGCTCACAGTTTAAACTATACTAGTATGCCATATAGTTGCTGATGAATAATAAGATATTTATTATGTTGTTAGCATTAATTTGCATATTTTCAAATCTCTTCTTGGCCAAAGCTTTCATCTGCAGCACAATAGTAGAGTCCCTTAGTAGTAAGAAAATTACTAACAGATGTATTAATGTGTCTTTCTTTGTCCAACAACACTTTAATGAGCTAAATTTATATTCCCCTTATGACGCTGTAGTTATTGTTTTTGAGAAGGATTTATCAAGATTTGTTCCAACATGACACTCTAATCCTATTGATATTTTGTTGATGTTTAATTATCTGTTTGCGTATTTTCATACACAGATGTAGCACTCGCAGTATGTTGATACATACTTATTTGTTTTCCTCTAAGTGCAACTGTGATCAGCCAAAAACATTGAAATGAAAGATGCAGAGTCTGGGAATTGATGGTTAGACTCTAGAGTGGACTTAACCAATTAGACACAGGATTTGCACGGAAGGTGGAAGGGGAAAACACAGAAAGCAGTGGAAAAAGATTGTGAAAAGGGAAATTAACAGTGTGAAAGGGGAGAAAAAGAAATGAGTAAGAAATAATCATCTCATTTTTTCAGATTAATGGGTATATATTTTTCATGGATTAATATATTAGAAATTTTTTTCATAGTTTGTCTTGTCCCCTGTTCTGTATTTGAAAAGGTATAAGTATGTACTTACAGAGATACATACTTGTGTACTCAGGTCCTCAGTCCCTACTGATACAGACATCTCTGCTGCAGGTGATCTTTAGCTGTCACTGACTCAAAAGGGGGAGCGAACCTGTCAAATCGAAAGAGTCAATTTTAGGGTAATATATGAATTCAGTATATGCAAAGGCATCAAAATCTGGCCATGAAATGCAGGGTAAATGCTAATGTTTTCTAGTATTAGGCTGAGGATAATGTGCTTTTCAGCAATTTGTCTACATCTGTCAAAGCAAGGTAAGTGAAGGAGTGCCAAGGCACTTTTTGATAGGGTGCTGCTTTATTTTACAAAGTTTCAAAACCACCATTCTGTCGTATTTAGTTCAAAAGGGGAGGAATGGGAGAAGCCAGAACAATCCTCTCTCTCACGTTCAGTACAATGACCTGTAGCAGGTCATTTTCAAGTGCAGGCACGATGTGCTGATTAGATGGTGATACCTGAAGCTTCATTTTTTTTATCAGCACTTCTCCAACAGATTTTCATGTCTTGGTTGCATTGAATTGCTTGTGCCAAAACAGATATATGAATTTTCAAGCCTGCAAGTAAGTTCTTTTACCAAAACACAGGTTTAATTTGTTAAGTTACTTTTAATTATACAGGAGCACAAACATAATATGGACCTGCTTTTAAAAGATATTTTTGCCAAGCTCTAGGCAAGAAAATGGCTTAATTAAGTAAAATAAATTTAGAAAAAAAGAAAGAAGAAGAAAAAAACACGGAGTCTGAGGAGGAGGAGGAAAGGGTATTGAAGGCAGTTAATCCTTATATGAACAAGACTTGTTTGGTATTCTAGGGAAAATGAAAATGAAGATGTATGCAGACAAGAAAAGATGGTTTCTGATCACAAAGGCTACTATAAAAATAATTTACATCTGTGCATATGCACAATATTTATAATCCTTAGTAAAGACATGGCTCCTATCCAAGGAGCATTCACTGTAAAGTGGATGAGGAAAAAAACACCCAAAACTAACAGGAAACTAGTCAAAAGATCAGATGAATAAAAGTCTAGTGAATTGGTTAATGTGAGGTTTAAAAGATGGTAAAAGCGGAGTAAGAGCAAGAAGAGAAAAGGTGAAACAGTAATGAAAGAGAGGGAAAGTGAATCAATTGAGAAAAGTGTTTGGATGAAAGGGGAGGGAAAAATTTAAAGGAAGGTCATGAGAGACGAATGAAAAGTTGAAACTTTATCTGGGAAAACTTTATAGCAGAAGATTGTAGAAGCAATGAGCAGTGCTGGGACATAGACATCAGGTCAGGGAATAGTGAAAGGGGCTGGCTCTTGGAGGAGATTATTTCACCTTTTCCCCTAGTCCTGGGGGGAGACAGAGAAACAGTTCTTCCCTGAGCATTTTTGTGCATTCTTAGGCTGCATCGGAGAGTTTGGTCCAAAATGAGTTTATTCTAACACCAGTAATATAGATAGAAATTTCTTATATATTATCTCAGAGGTCTGCCACTTTAAATACCTTGATTACTGAAACTATGCAAATTTTGCACATTTATCCCTTACAATCCCTGAACTTTGCATGTGTTCTATGTGACATTCCTAGGAGTGCATGTTTACAAGCTATTTCTCTAAAGGAGTACAAACATACGCTCCTGCTCTTTTGTTGAAAAACAAAACCTAATTCTCAGCTGCCACTTCAAAACTCAGAGAATGTTTGCCATTGCATTACATGGGTCATGAATGACTAAAATCTATGCAGCATCCACAGTCAAACCTGCATCTTACTCTCTGATGGAACCGAATTTCAAGGCTGGAAAGCTGAAGGTGAGAATGTTCCCCCTTCCCCAGTGTTGCTGTTTCTCTTTCCTTCTGTCATCCTCTTTCAACCCACAGGTAGCCACATCAAGAGCTGTACTAAATGATGCTTCATAAATTATTTTAATTTTCTTTAAGTTTTTTTAGTCCTCTTAAATTTACTTTAACTCCTCTATAATGTTTATAAGAAAACTCTGTCTCATTTCAGAGTTCAAGGGTTTTTTGAATTGTTTTTTTTTTTTTTTTCCACACTAAGAGTATTTTACTTCCATTATCCACTTACTTAATTCCTCTTAAAGAGATCTCCACCCACGGCTAATTTCAGCCTTGACATTTCTACAACACAGTCATTACTAGGCAGTGTTCTTACTCAGGATAAAATAAAGTTATACTAAACCTCTTCTTTCCTGAAAATGCTTATACCAGTCCTGGCTGCTCTGAAACAGAAGAGGAACTCATATGCTATATATATAGCACTTATGTAATGAGGATGCAGTACAAGGCATTTTATTTTTGGACCTCTGTGCACAAAGTGCAGATGAAGGCATTAACCTTTCATTGTTCTGTAACGGAATGTTGAGGGTCTAACACAATGCATTTTTAAATAGGTGCATTAATACTGCTTTATGTTCCTTGCTAGAAGACATGTAGTATAGGAATGTCAGTGGTATTTTTACATGACTATCTAGAACATGAATGATAGGCTGTGGGGATGTGAAAACTGCAATGTATGTGCAAACTGTCTGTGTGTGGTATGCATAAGTGTGTGTCAGTATATGTGTCTATCACACCTATGTGGGCACAACGCAGCTGGTTTGATTTTTATGTTAGGTATCAGTGATATCTGGAAAATGCTGCTTTCCTACAAAAACAAAAGAAGAGGATTTGCATGGCTTTCCTCCCACGGCTTGGTGCAAAGACTATTAGTATTGCACTGTGTTATCTCCGCTAGGAATGATGCTCACTTCTCAGCTGTCTTCGCAGAACGCACACCCACACATGTACTGAGTGCTGTGTATCGTCACTGTGTGCAGAGTTATTTTGAAATAATTTATTTCTCTCTTTGAGGAAAGAGGAGCACATTCCAGAAAAAGTTTTGAGAACTGAATTGAATTTTCCCTTATTTCATGCTTGTGTCCCCTTTTTTTTTTATGTAATTCCTACATAATCTACCATAGTAAGCTCTGTTCCCCAACTCCAAAATGATGAATTTGCTAGTGAAAGCTAATAGTTTATATACAGAGAATATGTTCTTTGCTGAAACTGAGCACTTTAATCTTTTAATTCTGATATTAATTTTCTTAAAGAATTAAAGATCAAAAAGTGAAGTCTGTGGAATCACTTAATTGTAACAGTATTGCATTTCACAAATAGGAAATAATTTAATTTGCCTGTAAATCTTATTTAATCACTTTTAGATGTAAAGGGACACACTGGGAATGAAACCCAGTTAAAACCTTTTAAAAAGAGATTGAGTTAAGCTTCTGGGAGGAAGAACCCCATGACTCTTTTTTTTTTTTTTTTTTCACATTTGTCTGTGAGCTCCATATATGTGCCTGCAATGAAGATAGCATATTATGTAAATGAATGAGCAATCTTAGAAGATCCACAAGGGTAATTGGAACTGGTCCTGTAGCTTATTTAAAGAAAAGAAAAGGAAAAAAAAAAAAACAACACAAAACCCAACCCCAAACCATCACCACCACCCCAAGTATGTTCTGTTTCTGTGTCGCCCTTCTCAGCTATGCACAGATTCATGAATTTCCTGAAAACACGCTGCAGAGGTGATAATGGGAGGAAAAGTGGATATTGTGTCCTAACAGTTTAGTTTCAGGGTCTTTTTTTTCAGGAGAGGAATGAGGAGTGAAATTTCTTGATTTTATTCTTCGTGAAGCTGAGTGTTTAGACAGCTAGTGTCATGTTGAAAGACAGAAGACGATAGAAGCAGAGTGACAAACGTGTTGGTGAAATGAAAAAGGACACAGATGGAAAAAGAACAAAAGCCATAAGGGAAGAGAATTCTCTCATAGTTTGCCTGAATTAAGGTAAACAGACAAACTTTAATTTCTAAATATTAAGAATTTCCCTGACAGTCATAACCCCCCCACACACACCTTAAAATACATACAGTGGAAATCAGTCTGCCATTGCGTAGAAATGCTTTTTCCTTTACCACTTGAAAATATTAACAATGTGAAAAAGCTTAGAACAGTATTTTTGTCCTTAAATACTGCCATAAATACTGTTTACCAGGGGAAAAGGTCTTTATTGGAAAGGGTTTAGACTTTCAGTTGAGTCAGAATATCAATTTCCAATTCTGGCACCAGCACATCTACTTAGCAATGTTTTCCTTTGGATCAAAGTTTGCCCTTGATTACACCACTGTAAATAAGAAATCATTCAATCATTTTATTCATTTTTTTATACAAAAGCAGAATAGAGTTATTTAGTGTAGCAATATATAGTAGGAGCACAGTGTACATAGTGTAGCTTTTCTTTCCAGTTCTCCCAAAGATATTAGTTCTCTTCCAGTTACAAATTGTTTGCAAAAGGACAAAATCTGCTGAATATGAAATCAACATGCAATAGTGATAATATAACTTGATAAATTAGAAAGTTGTGATAAAAACCTGACCTGAAATGTTATCATGATCAACCACGCTATCTTACTGGGGTTTTTTTCCTATGCATTCATTGATTTTTAAGGCACTGAGCATGACTGTTAAATCAATGATAGTTTGTCACAAAATTGTAGAGTAAAAGGACTACATTACTGGGGTCAACTACAAATTAGCCCAAAGGGTAAATGCAAAGGGAGTGCAAAAGCTAAGGACAAAACCAGCAGATGTTGTAAAATATGGCAACAACGTAACAGCTGTTAGAAAATGTATATCTTCATGTTGTCTTGTTCCTCTACTTGTTCATCTTGTGCATAATCAAATTCACTAGCTCTGGTACTGAAGAGATTTTACGTGAGAGATTTACTTAGTGAGTGTGCATGTGTTTAAAATACTCTGTACGTTCTGCTTAACTGAGACATGGTTCTAAAAGCAAAGTCATAAGTAACTCTAAGTAATTGGTTAGGATATATTCAAACCTAAGACTATCTTCTCCTTATTTGACTTGTTCTTGAGCCTTGGAAAAACATATTTATGAGTATGTGCTCTTATTTTTGTACTTTCAGTTTCTCATGAGGTCTGATAGAAAATGTCATTGACTTTTTATACTGTTCTGAAATGACCATCAGGAGCTCAAGGACCATGGGTGAAGTTATGATACTGCTCTTCAGGGGTTTATACTCTGACCCTTTAGTTGCACTGACCTACATTGTCCTGAATGCACTAAGCTAGTTCAGTGACTTTATACAAAGTTGCTGAAATCGGTGAAATTGCTCAAAATACTTGGTATCAATGGCAGCAGATGCTTGAATGTTCAGGTTCTGAAGACACGAGCCCTAAATTACCTGCACAGAGTATGGAGCTGTTAATGTGTAGTAGTTTCTTAGGCAAAAGCTGCCTTTTTTCCTCTCCATCAACTGTCAGCAATTTGTCACAAATGTTCTGCTTTCTGCACACATGCATCCCCTTTGCACGAAAGAACATTGTGCAAATGACACATTGTGAAGATAAACTCCTCAGGAAAAAGCTGTTTGGATCAGAATTGAAGTCATGGTTCCTTATGGAGTCCCATATAGAGGAATACATCTTCCTATGATGTTCCTGCTTCCCAGGGTGAGGACAGACAGACATTGCTGTATGGTGTTCCTTAGAGGGCAGAGCAAAGGAAATTCTGGCACTCTTAGGTGCATGCTGTTCTAGTCCTACAAGATTTTTTCCTTCTGTTGTTTTTCCAGATGATTCTTGCCTCTTAGTCACAAACATCTTGTTCTTTTTGCAGATATTCTGCTTCTGGAATTCTTTGTCGTTGCTTTCATTTGTACATTTCAGACACATTGCTGTATTTCAGTTCTGTGACTGTATGGAAATAAGGCTTTGACTGAGGTTTCTGATACGTTCTCTTTTGGTTGCAAGTTTAAAGTTACTGTTAGGATTTTTTGCAATTTTCCCCAATTTCAAATTTTGAAGAAAAAAACTTTAAATCAGTGGTAGGGGTTTGGTTTTGTTGGCTTTGAAAGCTTTTCATTTTTCCAGACAGCTGAGCTTGTGACGTGAGCCCATTTGCTGGCCAGCGGAGGGTGCCCGAGTAGAAAACAGACAGACAGAGGGGTTAGAGCGGTACCCAGGCTGCCAGACAGGGGCTCTGGGAAACGCCCCTCAACGGGACTGGAACGTATTCTCTCTTTTTGCAATTGTGGGGAACGTAGACAAATTGTAACCACGAGGTAGAAAGTTCTAGGTAAGAAAAAATGTGTGGTAATATTTTCGCAGAAACAAAAGATTTAGCTTTAGAGTGCTGGGGACCAGTGCTCCTCAAACTCCTTTAATTCGGGTGGCCTGTGTTAGACGTCTCCTTGGTGGACACACTTGACATTTGGGCAAATGAGTTTCAGATCCAATTCAGAATCGGTTTTATGTCTGGCACTGGTCATTCCCCACCCTGCCCCCAACTGGTATCTCTGTGCAGTTGCTGAATGGCAGCGCTTAATGTTTCTCCATGAATAAAGAGGAGCAGTTGCCTGTGGAGCTGCTGTGGCTCTGGCTTTCTCCCGAGTCACCGGCAGAGCACTGCTGGGCGCCGGATCCCACTCTCCTCTTTCCCCGGAGCCGAATCCTCGCTGGTGCCATACACTGGCCCCGTACTGGCCTGAGGGGACAATATTTCAGAGGCAGCTTCTGCACCCTGGGTGACAGTTGCTGGCGTTACAGGCTTCACTCTACCCAACAAAGTGAGCGGAGCGTCAAAGCCGCAAGATTATACCAGGCTTTGCTGTTTTCACAATGGAAAGTTATAAATGAAGAAATTTTGCAGTAAACAGCCGGGCTACTTTATTATTTATTTATATTTTTATACAATACGCCTGAGCATAACCTGAAACTTCTGTGGAAATCAACAAGCCTTACAGTCCTTTTTTTTTTCCAGCTTGGAAATATAGGGTACAGTGATCATCCAATTTTACTGTCTTTGCCTGGGGACCTCGCAGAATGAATGCTGATGAAATAGTCAATTGATTAGAGACAGGCAGTCTTTCAAAAAGTCCTGAACAAAAGAATAGCTATTTCCCACATCTCCCACAAATATCAATTAATATTCTGTAGTGAGGATGATATCTAAAGGGAGAATTAAAAAAAAAAAAAAACACATGAAAAGAAAACATAATTCTTTAAGCCAAACATAAAATACATTTTACCCTTCTCCTGCTGCCTGTGACATTACAGACTGTATTCTAATCCTAACAAACAACCACCCAGGGGAATTTATGAAGGAATATCTGCAGGCTCTCTAATGGCACCATCTTATAAGTTGTAGCCAGAAAGAACTGCCAACCTTAAAACTGAAAAGGCATTGTCCTTTCTTAGTAGAGTCACACAAGCTAAATCCAAGCAGTAGGTAGCATCAGCAAGGATAATTGCCCAAGAGTTATCTATATGACTAGATGTGAATATCTATTTCTGATCTAAAAGAGTTTTGTTTCCAAAAGATCATGTTAAAAAGGCAGCATCAGAGTTCTTAAACAATTAGTTTATGCACGAAAATTTGTAAAATATGCATCTTATTAGGTTTCCCAGCCGTGCTTCCTACAGCCCTCATTATACAGCTGTAAATGCTGAGGCTGCCAGCGTGCTCCATTGTCTGTGGGCTTCACAGAAGGCATTTTTCTCCTGTGCATAGCAAGCACCTTTCATACTTCTGTAGTTACGCATTTGCATACAATATATTTTTCCTGTTTCTCTCACATGAGAAAAAGTCCTTAAAATGACACATGAGCAATCTCAAAACATTGCTGTGCTACATGTGGTAGAATATTCAGTTGTTTAGAGATTTTGACTCATACACTTACTGCATGATATTAACATTTTTTAAAGATTTCATTAACTGTCTAAACTGTCTACTCTAAAAATTGCATTAAGAAATACGTAATACTTGCAAGAAACAACTCGGATTCCACTTCTGCTTATGGAGCTAAACCTGACTTGGTGTATCAGAGGAATGTGAAAAGATTATTTTCTTGGTGGAAACAGGAAACAGTTTCTAGCATTTTCCTGTATGGCACTTCCTAAATTATTGTAGTGGTTGACCAAGCTGCTCATATTTGATTCTTTCAGATCACTTATTAAACCAGACTTTTCAGGTTTTAAAACTTTTAGTTTAGATACTCAGTTCTTTGGTGCAGTAACTGCTGCTTCCTGTAGGTCTGTAGAGTATTGGGTTCTCCAGTCTCTTTTGCTGGGCATTTCAGTGACTTTACATTTGATTCCATATATAAAACAAATTAGCAAAACAAACAGTAGACTATTAGAATAGTTGTAGAGTATGAAATACATCAGTTGCCCTTTACTTCAGAAAGAAATTGTCTATATGAGTATATAAATGCACACAGGTGTTTATATAAATTTATGGAAAATAATGTAAACCAAACCAAAAGTCTCCCAGTATCTGCTTGTACCATATGGCTGGGGTGCCAGCTCACACGCTTGAAGTTCTGGAGGGTTAGTATTATAGACTGGTACAGCCTATTTTGAGTGCATTCACATAAGAAATTATGATATGATACAATCATATGATTGAAATTTAAGCATTCACATTAACTGGCTAATTTAATTTGGATTCCTCTCTGGTCAACCGAGAAAGAAGGATCCCATGAGAGGTCAATACTGCCTTCCTCCCTTAGATAGCGCAGAAAGCTGGTGAAACTAGGTATGTAATTTAGCTGGTTGAGCCTAAAACTGAGTTGTATGAATAACCCTCTTTTCCTTCTTCCTTACCTTAATCATCATAAACAAGATCATGGCAGCATCACAGTATTTCACTACTTAGAGTCAAATAAATTACAGCTGGAAAAGACAAATTACCCTATTAGTTAATCTTCCTGTCTTTCTAGGGTTTTCCCTTAGAATACATTATCCTGCATCCTGTGCAACAGAGTGAACTCTTCAGTGAGGAGGATTCTCTTATTTCCCTTGGGGAGCTCTTCCTCCTTGTCCAATTTCTCATTGCAAGGAAGCTCTTGTTGTTGTTTTTCTCTTTGCAGAAGATTAAGTGAAGTCTTGTATCTATCCATGTATTTGTATGGTTCTCATCACCCACGTATCACATTACATCTGTAAAGTACACAAATTTTCTTTCTCATTTCTCCCTCTAGGAGTGGCTGTATACAGGATATGCAGGATGCAACTTACAGATACAGTAGAATACATTCTGGCCTTCCTGTCTCTCTAGCATGTCAAGAATAAGTTGCCCATTTTTCCTTTAGTGGACCATTCTGGCCCATATTTCTACCCCTTTCCACAGCTTAGGATGTCATCTTCCACCTCCATTAATTTTTTGGCACTGAAAGGGGTCCACTGGGCACTTAGAAAGCTAATACTTTTTTATTGTTCACATGCTTTCCTTTAAGTGTGGGAATATCTCCTGAAAACCCCCCGTAAGACCCCTGTCATCTGTCCTCAAGGCAGTCCTTAAAACCCCTCCGTGATGCCTAGTTCCTGATCCGCTTATCGGGCTTTTAGAGCTTTAGCAGTAAAGTAACTATTAATAATAATAAAAATACATTCAAGTACTGATGTAGAAGGTAGGAGTGAAATAGCATACGATCTGCAAAAGAATCCTAAACCACTCATACAACATACCCACACAGATGTGTATGTATCTGCATCCACACCAGGCTATGCAGTTTAAAATACCGATGATGACGTTTTCTGTGTGTATTTTGCATAGGTTAGCAAGTTCTGAACTGCATTCTACAGATTTCTATTCCACATACGTTTTCTTTATTTGGCTAGTGTAATCATTAATTCTGAGATTTTGTGTTTAGAAATGGTCTCCTATAGAATAATACAAGATGATGAGGCTTAAAACTATGTTTTTGTATTTAAAAAAATCTGCATCAATGAAAAACAAATAAGAGTAAGTTTCTTCAGCTTTTGAGGCAGTAATGATTTACATGTCAAGAAGTTATACAGGTCTTTATGAGATTATTGCAGTTTTATTCAATAAAAAATAGTTACCATGACAACAACTGTCATGCTACCTGAGAGATTATAGCAAAGAAGGACAGGGAAGAAAAGGCTTCATTTTGGAAAGAATGCTCGTCTGACCTGCTGAATGCAAACAATGCTTTGCTTTGACCACTGCTGACTGCGGCTCCTATCAGCCAAACTCCAAGTCGAGCTGGAGGTTCTGAAGCACAGTGATCCCCTTCGAAAAACAAAACAGTTGGTAAATAAGCTTAGGTCTTTTTTCATGCAAATATATACTCTTAATGCCCTGTCAGATTGGTAATCAGATCTGCTGAAGCTTTGGGAGGAGTAGGAGAGAAAGAGTGAGAGAGACCAAAAAGGGCATCAATAAAGCAATAAAACCCAGAAGTCCTTGGGAAAATGATGAAAATGGTCCTACCAGGTTGCATTATGGTCACATTTTTTTATTTTTACCAGCCTTTACAATCTTTCAACAAAATGGTTGCTTCATTGAATATGGATTCATGTAAATTTCTGGCACCGACTATGCATTACCTCCTCTAGAACACACAAGTTAAATTTTTTATTTTTTAATTTTTTTTCCGGTACGCACACTTCACTGCCACACCAAAAAATTTGCTTTCCTTTTCCCTCTGGCAGCATATGCATTTTTCTTTCTGACTAATGTGTGGAATCTGTACCCTGACTTGCACATAAAAACACAGCCAGAACAACAGAAGAGCAGTAGCTGAGCACACACATCTTATTTTTATGACGGCTTTTAATCTTAGTTTGCCAGCAAACACAGGCTTTCTTACCTAGCCCTATAAAAATACTTTTATTGTTAATTGTGTTTCTGATTGCTAGCCTGTTGCAAAGAGAAACCGGGAAACCTGACACTAACAGAGTAAAACAATCAGCAATGGTTAATGGCTAAATCACGTTAGAAGTGTTCATTAATTAAAATCTCTTGAATCTCTTTGCAGTCCATATTTAATCTCAGGGTCATTAGCATTGCAAAAGTGTACCTTAGGAAAAAAATGCAGAAAGTTTTTTAAGTGAACATGCCTCATCTACCAAAA
Source organism: Tringa solitaria (assembly GCA_026413425.1). Taxonomy (NCBI): domain Eukaryota; kingdom Metazoa; phylum Chordata; class Aves; order Charadriiformes; family Scolopacidae; genus Tringa; species Tringa solitaria. The sequence continues at coordinate 37,920,106 of JAOXJM010000063.1, forward strand.
AAATGGTTTTGTTTTATATAAGGCAATATTAGGTACAAAAAGAAAAAAAGAAACAGTGATTATGTTGTTGGGCCAGATTATATAAAACTGCTGTATTATTGTAATTAGGACAACAGTGACTTGGACTATAATAGTGGCTTTCTTGTAAAAATGGCACCATTTCAAATTTCTGGTCTCTTGCTAAATGAGTTTGTTGTAGCATTGACAAAGAAACAAACACAAGCCAAATCCAGTCAAAATTAAACACAAACAGAAACCTTAGCTGTTTATTTGCAGGGTAGAACCCAGAATGTTGTTTCTCAGAGCATTTACTTAATAAATGCCCTTGCCTGCATTCTCACTGCTTTTTCGATGCAAAATGCTTATGTTTAAAACGTTAAGCACATTAAGCATGTAAAAAAATACTTATGTACATGTGGTTTCTAACTGCAGTGTCTGTAGCAGAGTAAAATCCTACTTAAATATTGATAATCCAAAGCTCTACACCAAAACAGGGAGGATTCTGCTGCGTTCAGGAGATTGACTAAATAACAGCCATGGTGGCTGTAGGTTCCTTTCTTCTGCATTACTTTTCACCATCTAAAGTCTCCCAGTTCTTAAAATTTTTTGATCGTGCTTAATTGAAAAGTCCTCTATACTTGCCCTTTAGTAGGTTGCTACTTCTTCTGGACCTTGAGCATCTTGCAGTGGAACCAGAGCATCTCTGATGTGGCAACATCCTCTGCAGCTGCAGAGGGGACAGAGTCTGCTCCTTTACGTACTTCTTATTGCCAGAAAGAACATATTAATGTGGCAGGTTTCACACCTGCGGAAAATTTCATTCCAGGCATAAAACAAAAAAACTAAAATTAAAGATGATAAATTTTAAACTATGTAAAAGCTTAACTAATTTCAATAGTGGAAGTAATTTCTTTAATTTCTGTTTCCTGATTGCTTACATCTTTGATAAACAATTTTCATCAATAAGATTGCTGGGAGTAAAATACTGAATTTGACAGACCTTCTCAGAACCGTGTATGACGGTCGGAAATGAAGTGCTGAGTGGCAGAGACTGGCAGGGTAAGAAATTGATTTCTAGAAGCTGGGAGAGTATTTTATTTTTCCATTCCCTTCATTAGTTTTATTAAGCGAGATTATAGTCACACTTCAAGTGACCTTTAAGGGAAAGAAATAGAAGGACGTGCCATTTTCCCCCTCCTTTTGCGTATATAAACAGCGAATGGGAGTAATTACTATTACGTATGTAGAAATTTCAGATAAATTTGGGACCTCAGTAACTGATTAAATTATTGTATATCACAAGAAAAAAAATCTTGAAAGCTGAGCGTCAGGCTTGGAAGCAATGTTAGACAGTGATTGCCTCTTTTTATTAAGGCATATTCAACTTTAATGTGTAATGAACACTTGGGATAAAGGATGCGTTTATCAAAGAATCAGCAGACCCATTTAAGTTTTGAAATCTTGAAATAAATATCTATAGAAGTCTTCAGGAATTCTCAAGTGAAATAAGAAAAGAATAGACATATATCAAATCTTTCTAAACAAGCAATGTAATTATTTCTGAAGTCCTTTGAAATGAGAGCCAGCTAGGCAAATCAAACACAATCTCAAAGAAGTCAACAGTTTCACTTCTTTATTTTCCTTTGTGTATAAAGTATATTGTGGAAACAAAATGGAACAGCCTAGATAAAATGCTCTTACCAAATTTTTCAGTGTTCTGTGATGAGCCTTATCTTATTCCAGCCCTGTGTGATGTTCTGCACAAACCTCTTCTGTTTTAGAAGGTTACAAAACAAAATTCTTACGGCAGCGACCACTCCCACAGCAACCTTGTACATCGCCTGCCATTGGCATCTGAGTCCAGCTGAAGGAGGCCCTGACATCTACGATCATGTTTGGTCTCAGGTGTGGGACCGCAGCTGTGAACCGCGGGGAATGGTCCTGCTGGGGTGGCGGGGCTGTAGCTGGAATTCTGCGGGACAGCTTGGCTGGGAGATTGCTTTCTGTGGGAGCAACAAACTAGAGAACGTGTAACCAGAGTGTGAGTTACAGAGGGCAAGGCAACAAAACTTAAATTCGGGAGACTACTCTAACAGCTTTCGTGCTTTGTGACTACTGTGGGCAACCCACAAAGGGTCCTTTTGTTCCTCTGTTCCTGCAACATTCCAAATTCAAGCTTCCTGCATACTTCCTTGTTATCGTTCCCTATTTCATTTATTTTCTGTAGCATATGCTATGGCCTCTGAGCGTGCCCTGTGGTTGCTTCCCTGTTATGTTTTTATTCTCCTGTACGTGGAGGAGAATAAAATTCAGGATATCATCTACAGGCTGAGGCTGCTGTAGTTGCTACAAGGCTGGGGACCACGCTTGTGTCATATATCCCCTTTATCATCTTCACTCAAAGTTACCAGGCATTGTCTGGTGGTATTTGGGTATACAACAAAATTTGTAATTGGTCAGACAACAAATTTCCCCTGGTAATTGCTTACAAACCGGCCATCAAGTTGAGGATAAACTCCATTTCTCATGCCTGGTGGCAGGTTAAAGATTATTATATTAAAGGTTAGGTATAAGATCACCTTTCAACATCAAAACCAGTTAGGCTTCAAAACATGTACAGTTGACATGCTTTATAAGAACAGGTTCAGCGAGCGTCTGTCAAAGATAGATACAACATAATATTCATCAGCATCTCTCTCCTCTTCCACATGGTGTGCATCAGCTAAAGCTGTGTGGATTCTTCTGGACCCTGCTGAGCAGCAGGAGAGGCTGGTGGGGCACTTTCCTGCCAGATGGGGCCATGGCAGAGCTTGCATGACTGCCAGCTGATCTTCCTCTCTCTGTTGATGTTCTCTCCTTGTAAGAATGGATAAATGCATACCAGCAGCCAAAATAATTGACCAGTACAAGCCATGGGCATTTTTTTTCTCCAACGTGATATATTTCTGCAACCCACATTCTCTTCCATGGCAATTTTCCCATTATTCCCATGCAGCAGACTCTCCACAACTTCAAGGGCTGCAGAGCTTCCACTCTGTGAATGAGGTGTTGTCCATCTCCCTAAACGTTCCCAAATCCTGCCAGCCCCATAGCTCGTGCTCATCCTCAGAGTGACCAGGTGGGAAACCCTGAAATGGAAGCTGTTGGGTGTTACCCAAATTATCTCTAAATATGGAAACATTCCTCCAAAGAATTTGCACGTATTGTAATGCAGAAAACTGCCCAAAGCGATGGCAGTGATGTGCCGTAGAGAAAAAGAAGAAAAGAGGGTGCAATCCAAGGAGATGCCAAAGGGATCTCTTCCCCCTTTAGTTTCCTGTTCCTGTCCTGAAGCGTCGTGTCATTTTGGTTTGGCAGCACACGGAGTGTGAGAGGGAAGAGAGGGTGAATTTTATTGGCATCTCCAGAAAGGGGGTATTTTGGTGGGTACTATAATTCTTTTCCTTTCTGAACATAAGAAATGTAATTCAGCCCTTAACCTCTCTCTTACTCTTGTTTTCTCTCCATCTGTGGATACTGGCTTTATTGTTAGCCTAATTAATGTCATCATTATATTTTTAAGTCATCCAAAAAAGTCTTCTTTGCAGCAAGCTTAATGTAACCTACTGAATTTCGTTCAATTTTGCTACTTACAGAAATGGGAAGTGCTGTGTTGCCTAAGAAATAAAAAGGGCAATTTCCTTAATTTTTTCTTCCGTTTTTTGGACAGAATATGGAATTTATAACTCTGGCTAGACAATGGCCCCCTCAGTGGCAGACACTCGTTTCGGAGACAATAGATGTTGTCCTGACTCTGTCACTGTGGCCACATCAAGCCGTTATTATGGCTGCAAGCCAAGAAAAGAGAAAAGAACCCTTTTTTATTATTGCTTTTCTATGCAGTCTCTGTAACTTGGCAAGGTTCTTTCAAATGTGATTTTGCGAATCTTAAATGCAACATATTATATTGTATTATTAACCTTGTATTTCGTATCCCTTTGATATGATTCCTTTGCAAATGCTTGAAGTCTACACAGATCTATCAGGTAGCTTTAAATGCATTCTACAAAGAAACCTTAAATAATACAGCTGCTAAAGAGGTTTTTCCTTTACCCAGAAATTCAGTCTGCTGGCATATATCAGGTTGAATGAAAATGTTTTGTTTGTGTTCCACAAGTAATATTTATAGTTGTTACTGATGTTTTTTCTTCTTTTATTACTGTCATACACCTCACAAATTTCTTTAGAGTTTCAAGGAAATCATTTTTTGTTTCAAATTATTTTTTGAGTAAGTTATACATGTTTCTAGTAAGAACGTAAATGTTAATTGGGTGTATTCTTTTTATTTAGGCACCTTTGTAACTAAAGTCACAGCTACAGATGCAGATGATCCAGTGTATGGAAATAGTGCCAAGCTGGTTTATAGCATTCTGGAAGGACAGCCTTACTTTTCTATTGAGCCACACACAGGTAGGTGACTCTGAAGCTGAATCCCTGGGGGATATTTACACGAGTGACCTTGTCTCTTACGTATATAATATACTGAACCAAGGAGCACAAGTAGATGCCCGTCTGTATTACTGAGTTGTGACACGTCTCAGTTATATTCTGTTGGAGTCTGATCACGTGAGAAGACAAAGAAAAATCTGTATTAATGATAATGCAAGTAATGATGATGCTAATATTACAGAAGTCACTGAAGCAAAACTGAAGGCGGTGGAAATGCCGTGTGACTGCTGACTGATTAGGGATTGAATGACTTGGCCTGAGGGGTTTAATGAGCATCATGTAATTTTCAATATGATACTATAGTATTTCCAGTTAAAGAAAGTACAGTTTGACCTGGGAATTTTAGTGACTATATTGGGTGTTTTTATTAAAAATTATTTTTCTTTCTTAATTGGATGGATTGGGGGAAAGAAAGAACACGACACTTAGTATTGGTATGAAGTTTTTTTAGTATGTGTTTAAGATGACTTAATTTCTCTGTGGGTTTGAAGTCTTGAAAGTCATCTGAAATAAGTGCCTATAAATCCATTTCCTCTTGTTTTCTGTACATGTCATACTTGCGGCAAATTCATTTAGTTACAGCTGAGAAATGCTTTTTTAAAGCGATTTGATATTATTTCTTATATTCTTTCACCTGTTACTAAAAGTTGTTTTTAATCCCTGTGAGTCAAGCAGCTGTGATCTCTTAAGGAGAACAAAACTATAACTCATGTTAAAACATGCAAAACCCCATCTGAATTTGTATGACCGTAAAGGAGTAAAGCAGAGGTAAAAATTCTTGTCCTCATGCAGATTGGCAAAATTATGAAATAAATGCTAGAGAAATTATTAAAGGATGCTTTTGATGGATCAAGTGTGCTAAGTTTTCTCACCGTCATTAGACAGAGTACTCTTAGACTCTTCAAAGTCTGGAAGTTCTTTAATTCTTTCTGGTGAGAATGCATGGGAAAAAGTATTTCCCTGTCCTATAAATGCCCTAACTTGCAGGGAGTTTAGGTAAATAGTGTAGGTTGATAAATAATAATAGGTTATTGGGTTAATACATTAAAGTGTTTTCTTCTGGTTGAAGGACAACTATTGTGAAAGTATGAAAACAGTCTCTGGGAGGTGATTCAGTATCTTATGTTATGCTACATGCAAAATAGAGTTTTTCAAAGAGTAACTTTAACACAGCATGATGGAACAACAGTAGCTTGTTTCAAAAAAAAGTATGTCAAGAGGGTGTTATTAGCCAAGCCCCTTAGTTAATTGTGGGTGATTTGTTAAAAGTCATGTGGAAATGTAAGTGTGAACAGGCCCCTGACCATCAAGTATCAAAATGTATGACTCGGTGTTCTTTAATATTCCAGATTATTGCCTGCAGCAATGACTTGAGTTAGCGATCTTAATATGAGGGGCGTTAGCTGTAGGCTCTTTCTCGGTTTCTGCTAGGGCAAGTTAGTGCTTTAGCAGGGGAGCTGGGAAATTTATTCCCCACCTACACTGAAGAGTTTTCACTTCTTTCGCACAAAATTAGCCTGAAAGAATTATTCCAAATGAAAAAAATGTTTAATTTTACTCAGGTTTATTATTTGTATTATATTAAAACCTTAAGATTAATCCAATGAAGTAACTGTTCGTCTCCTAGGAAAGTGATTTCCATTATCATGAAAGCCAGACTAAACTCTAAAGCTTTTTGGTGAACCTGAAAATCGTGTTTTTTCTCCTTTTTCACTAGCATTAAATTCCCCCTCCTTGATTTCCAGTTACAAATATTCCTTTGAGTAGCAATTCAGTTACCTTGAAAATGACATGTTAGTTTCTAAAGGGAATTTAATCATAAAGAATTCAACTGTGGCTTTGCCACAGTCCCTGAGTAAGTGGCTTCATATTATGAAGCTGCTTCTGAATGAGTAAGTAGTTTCAGATTCTGCATTTTTCTAGATCTATGGAGGACATCAGTTACAACCATTACAACTGAATGAGTTTATGTACTCAGGCCATCCTCTTGTTCCTTTTCCATCTCTATGTAATGGCCTTCATCTGCAGTGTAACCACCACACTCCTCTTACAGCTGCCCACCGAATAGTTTGTTAAATCCAGAGTTGTTTCTGTGATGTTAATTGGATCTATCCGTTGCTTGTGACGTTTTAAAATCTGCAGAAGTTGTTCTTGTGTCTAACGTGTCTTCATTCGCTTAGAGAAATCTTAGCCATACTGAATGTCAAATTATGTAGAGCCCTCCAGCATACATTTGTTTAGAATATGTAAACAATAAATATACATAAAAGTCTAGGCATTTAGCAAAGCAGATGCAGGTAGTCATGTAGAAACTGCGGCCGTATGTTATACAGGGTGAAAAAGATTGCTCTGAAGCCCAGCAGCCTTATAGTTGAGGTTCTTCTGAAGAGAAGTGTTGATTTGAGAAAATGTAAGGAACTAGGCTTAAGATTTTCTTGGAAATACCAGAATTTTGGAGCAAGGGTATGAAAATCTATTACTTACCAGAGAGAGTTTTACGGGTTGTTGATTGTTTCTTTATCCAGCCTTACCAATGTGAACCTTCACACCTTCACAACTAATATTTGTTTCCTCGCATTCACTAGGCTGGGAAAACACATTCCCTTAGACATTTGTATGTTCTTGGGAACCTCAGTGAAAGTTTTCATGTGGGACGATGTTTGGGTCCCATTGTGACAGTGCACAAATTAAAGCAGAAGAGCCAGGTTCAGTAGTGTCTCATCCAAAACAAATCAAACCTGAAGGTGATCCTTCAAGTGTGGTGGATGTTTTAGAGTTTGAGGATTTTGCAGGGGCAGGGGGAGCAGGAGAACCTGTCTATAGCTCTATTTTCTCTCTGGTTACATGTCATTAGCTAAGTTGAAAGCCTTTGCAATACGTTTGAACAGAATTGTTTTTGAACACAGATATTGTGTCTAGAATTGTGTCTCCCCCAAAACGGAATCACTCTTTTAAGGAATGAACTATGTTAAAGTAATCCATTTAAGAATGCAAGTATTTTCTGTCATTCACAGGAGTGTATCAAGTGTTATCAAAAGTATAGCTACTTAGAGGTAATCTGCATAGATTTTTTCAAAACAGACTGGCCTTTTATTAGCTTTGTTTATTAGAAATTGAGACTAGATTTCGATCTGTGCAGCTCCCAGCACCAGGGCCCTCGATAGGCTGTACTGCATGTCATATTTTCTGTTTCCTGGCTCAGACTAAAGACTGTCTGACTTTGCTGCTTTGCTGTAATGGCACAGAGAGCTGGCCATCAGGGATAATCCTGATTCCTCTCCCTTCTGTAGTACTCCGAACAAAAAGATGGGGCAAAGGGGTGGGCTGTGGCTTTATGCCTGCGATAGAAGGGGTCGCTACACCTAAGGGTAAACCTGAGGAGAGCGGTTGCTTACTCTTCAGCTTTTTTATTCCTACTAACTTAACTAGGTGTAGTCCTTTTCTGAATCACACTCTTGGTTGAAACTCTGACATTACTCTCCACCTTCTTGCTGAAACATTTTTATAATGCTGGGTGCACAGAAATAAGTACTGGTAAGTGACCCATAAAACAATAATTTTCCATTATGTTAGATGAAAAATGCATATACTTCTGCAGGTCTGCTTCACGAGTTCTTCTGTATGAGTTACAGACACATGAAAGAAGGTAATTCAGGAGTTATTTTTCACTCAGTGCTCTGAATACGGCTTAGGGTAAATACTTTTTTGATGGCTTGTTCTGAATATTTTTCACTTTTTATTGGTGAATTTTAACATGACCACTGGTTTAATGGATAAAGAGTAAACATAAATAATACATTATAAAGATTCAGATTTTCTCTGAGAGGCTAAATTTACAATGTGTTGGCATCAGATTAGTAACAAAACTCGCAGTGAACTAAAAGATATTCCATAAATCATTATTGTTACATCTGATTAACTGATGCCAGCATGTATAATTTATAAAGGTATACAAGTTGTATATATTCTCTCATAATCCAAATAATGACAATCAAATTGCTGGGGAAAGATGTTCCTTAAGACTGCCAAAAGTAGCTAAAGCACACTTCTCACTTTTAAGCTTTTTCAAGGGTATTAAATCATGACTGTCAGCTTTAAAATAAGATTATCATAATGGAACGTAATGCGAAGTGACACTGTGTTCTACAATATAGGTATGGCATAGAAAATACATTTTCAACTGTGTCTGACTTATTTACATTTCACATGAACTTAAATAATGTCACTCCTACACACACCTGAAATACAGCTACACGAGGAAGGCAAATTACTCCAAATGCCCTACTGCACTGGAAAACGTACTGTATTGTTTAAGCACAAACCCTTACCATATCCAAAAAAGAATAGATTTTAAACCCTGCCATCATTGATATAGTAATTTGGTACAAAGCCAAAGTTAGTAAAGCTGAGATGAACAGAAGAGTCAGTAGGACTAGAAAAGTAAAGACTCTCCTAATGTGGATATTTCTTCAGAGAGCGAATAATTGATTATTTTGTTTCTATCCATAGCTTTAATTTCCAGGTGATAGTGCACATTCTTTAATCGACAGAACTTTTAATGATTTGGTATGTGGCCCTCTCTGGAGCACAGTGTTGAAGCCTATGGTTCTGAAATTGGAACATAAATGAGTAGGGCTAGGAGGAATACTCAAGGACAGGGACAGGGAACTGCTGGAGAGGGTACAGCAAAGGGCTACAAAGATGATGAGGGGA